>JAPXFY010000033.1:28507289-28529789 GCA_030674185.1 Monoplex corrugatus
GTGTTGTGTGTGTGTGTGTGTGTGTGTGTGTGTGTGTGTGTGTGTGGTGCGCGCGTGTGCGATTTCCAGGTTCTGAAGTCAGAAGGTGGTGAGACGCTGGTGAAATTTCTGCGAGACAGAAGTGGACACTTCAGCTTTCCAGATATTGATGACATTGCTTGGGTGGCCAATGACAACCTGAGTCTCCTGCAGCTACTGACCATTAACCAACGCGGGCACCATATTTTTATTGTTTAAAAGCTACACCAATGCAGTGACTTTACAGCTCAAGTTGTGAAAATGTAACCAAAAATGGAATCTCAACATGAACTCATGAACTAGTTCCCCCCCTCCTCCTGCTTATGACTTCCACTAGTTCCAGCAATCCCAGAATGGACCAATTCAAAGAATGAATTAGTGAAAGGATGAATCAACTGAATTAGTCCATTTCCATTTGTATGTATCACTGTGTGACATCTAACAAATAGAATTCAATATTCGCTGAAATCCAAGAAATTATAAAATCCAGTCAATTTGAATAAATTGCTCAAAATCCAGCAAAGTCATTGCATACAGCATATTGTTACGTCCTGCAAACAAAAATTAACAATGTTGAAAACAATCTAATGCATCAAGAGCACCTAAATGTAAAAACAGTGATTTATTTTGATGTTGCTCGATGGAATACAAGAATGGTTTCCCATTTGGATTCCACGTAATGCACGCAACATTTCCCAGTTACATAAATATGGCTATGCCCAAATGCTCATCATTGTCATAGAAAGAAAGCTTTTAATATGTTGTCTAAAATAAATCAAGATACCTCCATATCACAGCTCTACCATTGTCAGTGAAAAAATGTTAAGCCACAATGTTGCGTGGGTTACGGTTTCCACCTATACATAAGTTTATATTCAGGACATGGTTAAGTTCTTCTGTTCAAGTTTAATACTGGACACATGACTTTAGGTGTCTGTATTGATGGTATCATCCTTTCCATGAAGCCTGGTTATTTTATCTAAAAAAGCAGTACCAAGTGGAAACCATGTAATGCACATCACATCAGTCACTTGGTCTACATTTTGCTGATTTTTAGTGAAGTCTTTAAATGAACTCTGTTTACTTTGTTCCTGTTTATTAAAGGTATGTCTGAACTCTTCAAAAATGTGTTTTGCTTGCTTTTTTAATTACTTTTAATTTTTCACCCTCATGTCCCAGGTCTTATTCCAGTATTGTAGACGTGCACATATATATATATATATGAATGATAACTGCAACGCACACAGGGACAAAAAAATATATAGCATGCAAGGTCACAATATCATCATCACAATCTCTTGGCACAAAATGTCCATTGTCATATCAGATCTCCAAATCACACTGACTACCCCTCACCTCCCCCTCCCCAAAACCAAACCATTTAAAGTCAAATGTGTAAACCTCACACACAAACCAAACGACCCATTCTAAACCATTTCCTTCTTCTCAATTTTTTTTCTGTTTTCTTTCTTCTTCATTGTGATTATTATTATTATTGTCATTATCATTATTATTATTATTATTATTATCATCATCATTTTTATTATTATATTAATTCTTTCTGCACATCCACCTTCACCAATGAAGAAAACCCAGACGCAAACAAACACACACAATTTTGCTCCCAAGACTGATCATTAAATAAGTTACACTATCAAAAGTCACACAGCCCCACAAAGGGAAAACACACCAAAAGCTGCAACCTTGACCCTGATCATTCAAAAACAAAAATCCATCAAGGTCAGAACTGGCAGCACATCCTTGACCTCTGATACAAACAGAACCCGCGAGAGCTGCAGTCACGTTCCTCAGGAGTAATCCTTCAGGGCTGGTGGTTTTCACTGATCTCAGAAAGCGGATTCACACATACAAACCCCTAACGGAATGTGGATTCCATCACGCACAGATGCTTCACAATCACCGTGGCACACGCAGGCAAATTCAACCCCTTCACACCGGTCGTGGTGTTCACGACCCACAAGGCAGTCCTGCCATTCACACAGACTACAGTCATCTTTGTCCTACTCTACTCAAACACAGCACGACACGATTCTCTAGTGAGCATGTGACAGTCAAAAGTTTTCTGTTTGGCTAAAGACGTATTAGCACTTGTCCGTAATAAACTCGGGATATCTTGAGTTGCTTTACTCTTTGGCAGAAAAAAAATACAGGATTTGTCTGTATTGAGTACAAAAGTCACAGCCGTACATGCTAGACACGGCACAAAAAAAGGCAGTTTTCTCCTTCACACCGATTACGGCACATGCGAATCGTTTCAGTTCTTTGGCAATGAAAACAGCTTTTCGTCCGCAGCGAACACATACAAGTCATCCCATAGAAGCGTAAAGGTATTTCAGCTGACTCGATACTTTGTCAGGAAAAAAAACAACAACCCCAAAACAAAACGCGACACTCGTTTGTGTCTTTTTTGACACAATGCTCCCAAGAATACCTTACCTCATACTCCATGCTGCCATCACTGTGTCTGAACGCTAAATTGTGATCGTTTCTCTCACTGGCCACTTCTTTTAACATGTGACCATGACATGTGACCAAAAGTCATGTACATATTTGTCAATGGCTTTTATGATTTGGACTGATACCCTGTTCCAGGTTCTGTATGAATGACAAGAAATTCAACGCTGTTAATACTGAGGAAATCAGGAATAATTCATCGTATTGCAACGCCCCATGGTGAAGGCAATCTCATAAGCAAAGGGAAAAAGGCTCTATGAGAAGGTTAGGGGGGAATGGGTCAGCTCATACAACACAAATTGATGATAAGAGGAAGACAAAAGAAAGAAGAAAGCTGGACTCAGTGAGTTCTGTCAGAACATTACTTACAGAAAGTACCATCTGTGAAACTCCACATGCTGTTTTTTTTGTGACAGTAGACAGTGACACGCTGATGCGGATGACACAAATAGACGGTAAGAGGAAGACAGAAGAAAGAAGAAAGCTGGACATATCATGTAGAACATTCTTACAGAAAGTAATCCAAAAAAGAAGTGTGTGACTGTCCACGTTCAAGCAAAAAGGATCCTGATAAAACACGAAAAAAGAATAAGAACGCATATCAAAACAACAGACAAGACAGGTGCAAATTTTCAGCCGACTGGCCTTTGTCAAGCTAAGATCACAAACAAACAAACAAACAACACCAGATACAAAAATTAAAAGAAAAAGACTGAAACTTCCCTGCTGCTCCTAATTTTTGTATCCGGTGTTTGTTTGTTTGATATCTTATGTTTGACAAAGGCCAGTAATGCCTGTCTTGTTGTATTGGAATACATGTTCTTATTCTTTTTTCGTGTTTTTTCTGGTTACAGTGAGTTCTGTTGGAACCTTACTTACAGAAAGTACCATCTGTGAAACTCCACATGCTGTTTATTTGTGACTGTAGGCAGTGACACGTGATGCCGGGATTATGTGAAGAAGGTACCAGACGCAGCAATGTAGGAATTGGTGACCAAGCCTTAGGGTACAATGTGAACAAGTATAAGTGATGTTTAGGTGAAGAAGATCAAATAAGTGCTAGAGCAGCGTTTGGTGAAAGTCAGGAAAATAGCCCAGAAAACAGTGGTGTGATGGACATGTGAAGCTATAAATAACTCCCTTTGTTTGGATTATTTGGGAAATTATCTCAGGATTAACACGATTACTGGTTTTTTTTGAAGATCAAGTTGCTTGGATTATTCATGAAAATGTCAGAGAAATAGTGGCACTGGGCTTTTTGAAGATACAAGAATCATTTGGAAAAACATTAGAGAAACACCAGCGCTGAACTCTTTTGGTGCTCGTATTAGAGACACAGTGTGGTCAGACTTTTCGAAGGTGCAAGCATTATTTAGGAAAATATCAGAGAATTATTAGTGTTGGACTTTTTGAAAGTACAAATATTATCATGGAAAATGTCAGACAAACAGCAGCACTGGAATTTGTGATGGTACACAGATTAGAAAAACAAAGACACAGTGTAGGTGGACTTTTCAGGGTACAAGTATTATTTAGGAAAATATACAAGAAATACCAGCAGGTTGGAAATTACAAGTATTACTTAGGAAAACAGAAACAGAGCATGTTGGACTTTTTGAAGGTACAAGTACCATATAGGAAAGTAGAGATATAGAAGCGTTGGACTTTTCAAAAGGTGCGAATATTAATATAATTTAATAATAATAATTACAATATTTATATAGCGCAAAATCTTGATAAAATCAAATCTAAGCGCTGAAGCAGACACACACGCAAGCACGCACGCACGCACGCACGCACACACACGCACGCACACACACACACACACATACACACACACACACACGCATGGCTATAAATGGGGAGAAAGAATAAAAGCAATAAAAGCAAGAATAAAAGCAATGGAAAATTATAGAGAGCATAGCATATACAATTATATATTATAACCATGTGATTCCCCTCCGAGCGGAGACAGGCTGCAGAGGGGGGTTAGGATTTTATGCGGAGGAGAAAAGGTGAGTTTTGAGAGCGGACTTGAAGGAGACAAAAGTAGGTTGCTGACGGACTGAGAGAGGAAGTTTGTTCCAGGAGAGTGGACCAGAAACAGAGAAGGCTCGTGGACCATAGGTATTGAGCTTAGTGCGTGGAAAGCGAAAAGTCAGAGGATCGGAGGCAGAGCGGAGGGTACGTGAGGGAAGATAGATCTCAAGTAGGCTTGACAGGTAATCGGGGGCTGCGTTATTGAGGCTTTTGTAGCACATGGTGTCTAGTTTGTACTGTATGCGCTTTGATACAGGAACATAGAGATACAGCGGCTTTAGACTTTTTGAAAATACAAGTATTACTTAAGAAAGTGACAGAAAAATATCAGTGTTGACCACTTCTTGAAAGTACAAGTATTATCTAGGAAAATATCAGAGAAATAGCAGCAACAGATTTTTCGATGGTACACGGATCAGGAAAATAGAGACACAATGCGGTTAAATTTCTTGTAAAGGTGTAAGTGTTATTTAGGAAAATATCAGAGAAATTCCAACAATGGACTTTCTGAAGAAGACAAAAGTGACACAGCAGACTTTGAATCATGTCAGGAAAATACCAGACACAACAGCGTGGGAAAGACAGAGGGATGATAGCTTAACACAGCACTGCTGGACAATGTGGACAAGACTCATCGCACACAGTGAGGGTAGACTATGAGTGGACAACAGGACTGACACAGTGACAGACTATACAAGGAACCTTTTCCTGTTTTTAGGGCTGACCGGCTGAGTTGGTAAAGCCATGGACTCAAAACGTCTTTAACTTCAATCCTGGTCTGCACCATAAAACATGGCCTTTTTGCTGCCTGCCTTGACGCTCAAGATGGAGTCGAATCATTCTGGTGAAGTCAGCGTTTCATAGATCCTGTTTCTGTTTCCTAGCCCCCTCCCCCCCATTCTCCCTATTTCAAGAACTTCCCAGAGCACAGGCTTTTGCCTAGAGTCTGTCAGCTTGAGTGGAGCGCAAACGAACTTGACTTAAAGTGAGAAATCTCTCAGGCAGAGTGGGATGGAGCGCATATGGAATTGTCCAAGCGCGATAAACTTCCCATGAGTAAACTCCATCTCTCACGCAGGGTGGGATGGAGCGCATATGGAATTGGGTCCTGGCGCGATAAACTTCCCATGAGTAAACTCCATCTCTCACGCAGGGTGGGATGGAGCGCATATGGAATTGGGTCCTGGCGCAATAAACTTCCCATGAGTAAACTCCATCTCTCACGCAGGGTGGGATGAAGCGAATATGGAATTACCCAAGCTCGATGAACTTCCCATGAATAAAACTCCACGAGTGATAAATCTCCCCTGAAATAAGTTTGAACGATGAAGATGATCGACACTAGTGACAAACCATGGAAAGAAGATTCGAGTGACACCGGGGCGATAGACTACGTAAAGAAGGCATCACTAACACGCGGATTATATGATGGGACATATGAATGGCACACGGAGGATGGAGTATCATCAGCGACGCATGAACTATGAGGGAAAGGTTGCAACTACACACGTACAGGGATGTGCTATGCGTGGAAGACGGCCGTGATGGAGTGTGTGAGGTAGGAAAAGGCGTGGAGCAGACTGCTACAGTACAGCCACAGTAGAGACGCTATCACCGTCACCACTGACGTCCACAGTATTCGTTTTCTGAAACACACACACAACACAAACTGTTTAATGATATTAATCAAAGGACATAACTCTTGAGAGTCACGTAGGAATTATCTCCCATATTGCAGATATTAATCAAAGGACATAACTCTTGAGAGTCACGTAGGAATTATCTCCCATATTGCAGAACTTCTCAAATCCAACACAGTTTACGCTACCCATTCAGCTAGCATAGAAGCAGATACAAAGCACAAAAAAACGTAAGCTCAGAACACTCCTCAAAAGAAAGCGTCCAAGCCTACCTTTATACTCTGCAACTACCCTACACACAACTATGAGAGAGGAGAGAAATACATACAATATATTGGACTTATGTTCAAGATTTGACATAGTCTTTTATTCTTGAACTGACCAAACACACACACACAGACAAGACAGAACATATACAGGGTTGCTTCCAAGGCATATAGGTAATACCAAAGAAATAAGAGGGAAGCAGGGAGAATTTTTATGATATTAATCAAAGGACATAACTCTCGAGAGTCACGTAGGAATTATCTCCCATATTGCAGAACTTCTCAAATCCAACACAGTTTACGCTACCCAAAAGTTTAGTGATAATGATAATGATAAAGTTGGTGAGTTTTTTTTTTCTTTTCTTTTACACACAATACAAATTGTTCAATAATACAGTCAGTTAGTGTTTTTTTTCTCTGTTTAGGATCATCACACTGATGGCCACAATATTCGTTTTCTGAAACACACACACAACACACTGAATGGGTCTGAGTTTTATCCACTTGACTACTGTCTCCATCACAGTGGCTTAAAACTGACCTTTTTTTTTTTTAAAGGATCATCGCACTCAGGGAGGTTACCTTTGTGCTCATCAGGAACCAGAAAAAAACACGAAAGAAGAATATGAACGCGTATTTAATACAACAAAACAAGATGGGCGCTAGTTTTCGGCCAACTGGCCTTTGTCAAGCGTAAGATTACAAACAAACAAACAAAACACTAGATACAAAAAATTTGAGAAAAAGACTGAAGACAGCAGCAGGGAAGTTTCAGTCTTTTTCTCAATTTTTTTGTATCTAGTGTTTGTTTGTTTGTAATCTTACGCTTGACAAAGGCCAGTTGGCCGAAAATTTGCGCCTGTCTTGTTTTGTTGTATTAAATACGCGTTCATATTCTTCTTTCGTGTTTTTTTCTGGTTCCTGTTTGCTTGAACGAGGGCAGTCACACTTGTTTTGGATTTTGTGCTCATCGTTTTTTGGTTTTTTTTTTGTGGTCCCATTTTCTATGCCACTTTAATGGCCACTGAAGTGGCACAATTTTTATAATGTGATGATGATGAGTTTAATGAGGATGATAATCATGATGCTATCGAGTTCCATCTAGGATTGAGACTGCGGGACGGGGCTGTACTGTACGTTTACTATCATGACGTATCCTGGCGTCGACCAGGCCTGAGAGATACAGACATCTGCGGTGCTGGTCAGAAGACTTGAGCTACAACCTCAACAACTCATCCATAAGCGGATGAGACTTGACGACTTGACTGTGTGGTCCCAGTCTTCCCAACGAGCCCATAGCACGCCTAACTCTGGGTAGGAGCTGGCTAAAGCCAAAAAATCACACAACGATTTTTTGAAGGGACTGATGAAGATTCGAACCCTCAACCTTCCAGTCGGTAGTCTGCATGTAAATCTGACTTTGTAAAACAAAGAATTAACAAAAGAAGTGAAAAAAAGAGGCAAGCAGGACTGACTTGGAATTTATAAACGGAGAGACGAGGTTGCCGGCAGTGGAGACAAAGACCAGGATGACGGCCAGAAGCGCCAGGATGACGTTGATCAGTTTGGTGAGGAGCGTGCGGAACTTGACGTTCTCCACCATCTCCATGGATACTAGATTTTGTTGATGTTGTTGTTGCTCTATTCGTAATATCTGAAATGTAACAATACACATGAACCTTCAACAATGAAATATACTACAACCGCCACCACACCAATGCACACCGCACACATCTATTTGATTATAGTGCATAAAGCACAGCTGGCCATATTTTAATCACCACACACACACACACACACACACACACACACACACACACACACACACACACACCACACCCACAACACACACATACTCACACAAACACACATCCCCACACAAACAAGCACATACATCACAACACACACACTAACACACCCACACAACCTTCTTAAAACATACCCTGGTCTGACAATTGTCGACGAGGTCGCTGAGGTCGGTGGTGCGTTCATCCAGGCGGTATTCGATTTTCTCCTCCATGGAAGACATCTCCTGCTTGAGATTGGCCATCTCGTTCTGGTGAAGCTCCGTCAGGTCATTCAGCTGTTCCTCCAGTCGTTCTACACGGAACTTCTCCTCCTCCAGTACACTTCGCAAGAAGCTGATCTCACTCCGCGTGATGGCCTGGATGGATCAACGTTTAAAATAATGACTTGAAATCAACAGATAAAGAAATGAATTCATGAATGAATTAGTATATAAACACAAACCTAAATGAAATTTCTTCATTGTCTTCTTTCCACCTTTTCATGTGTTCAAAAATGATGGAACCTGCTCTAAAGACATCAAAATAAGAATTGGAATGGCAAAGCAAAAAATGGTCCAATTCAACAATATCTGGAAAGACAGAGGCATACCAAATGGCCTGAAAGTTAGACTTTTAAAATGTCTGATCTGGCCTTTCATGATTTATGGCTGTGCAGCCTGGACTCTGAGAAAAACTGATTGCAGAGGCAGCAGAGATGTGGTTTTATCAGAGACTACAAAATGTCAAATGGACAGACAGAAGAAGAACGAATGAAAGTGTCCTGGAAGAACTTGAAACCACCAGAAAACTACTAGCAGACATCAACAAGAGAAGACTAAAATACACTGGCCATGTGTCACACAGCAAGAACACGGACCTCATGGCAACCATTTTTCAAGGAAAAACAGAGGCAAAAAGGAAGAAAGGCAGACCTCCAATCTCATACATCGAGAACATAACCAACATCAGTGGCCTAAATATTCAAGAAGTTGTCCAAAAAAGTCAAGTTGTCCAAAAAAGTCAAGACAGAGCCGTCTGGAGGGGAGTGGCCGTGTCAAAGAGTGCAGCAGCCAACATTGAACCCAGTGACACCCACAAGTGAGACGGGTGAGATATGGTCAGGCCACAAGTGGCGATGAATTTGGCAGTTTGTTGTTTTTTCCCCTTTTTCCCCAGCTCCTGCAAGCTTGGTGGTTGGAGGAGCTGTAGTTGACCATGTCTCCTGTTGCTCCATTTGACCTTTTTAAAAATTTTTTTTGACCTTTTTAAAAATTAATTTTTTTTTTTTTTATATACATTTTGACCTTGTAATTCCACATTTTCATATGAACCCTTTAACCTTGTAATTCACATTTTCACACGAACCTTTTCACCTTGTAATTTCACATTTTCATATGAACCTTTTAATTAACCTTGGAACTTTCATATTTTTACATGAACTTTTTAACTTTGTAACTTTCACATTTTCACATGAACCTTTTAACTTCTAGATTCTTACACATTACCTTGTAATTGTCAAACTCTTCTAAAAGACGGGTCAGAGAGTCTTCAACTCGCTGGTTGCTCTCCTTGACCAACGACATGTCTTCACACAGTGGCTCCAGCATGACCTGCGTCGCCACGGGCAACGACTGAGAGGCATCGTGGGAAGCGGAATGTGGGCTACTCTGCAGGGCGCCATAACCAGAGCCAGACGTGACGCTGGAGTTGTCGTCATCCGACAGCTTGAAACTGAAAATGATGCACATCTGGTGAACATACTTGTGAGACCAGAAACACGAAAACAGAATGAGAATGTATAATTTAAAGAATGTGTAAATTTTCGGCCAACTGGCTTTTGTCAAGCGTACATGAACGGCACAAATATACAGAACTTAGCCCTTTGACTCCCGCACCCTATCCTCCAATTGCAAAACCTTAACTCTTCGACTCCCTCACCCTGTCCACCAGCTTCTTGCAGGAAACTGGTGGGCAGAGTGAGGGAGTAATAGAGTTAAGTTTTCGCTTTGCTAGCTTGGTTGACAATGCAGGGTGCTGGTGGACAGGATGAAGGAGTCAAAGGTATGGGGGAAATACAACAACAACAGAATTTGCTGATGTTTCAATAAACAGGAGAAAAAGACAATATGAAATCATGAAGCGTTTGTGAATTGTGGTAACTTTGCAGGTGGAGTGAGAAAGGTGATGAATTAAGGGAGGCAAGATGTCACTGTTATTCTTGTTTAAAGCCCAGATCAACTTAGGTAGAGCCACATCAGGGCAATAACTGTTTCAAAACATACACAATATACCAACAACAACAAAAAAAACAAACAAAAAAAAAGAAAAGAAAATTAAGAACACATATCGATTCATTCGCACATATCATCTAAAGAGATGCCCCTGGCGCTGACCACTCCATCCAATTTACTGCACAGGGGATTAACAAAAAAACCTGAATACAAATTTAGACACAACTAAGGATATAAAACATATATAAAAACGGGCCTTAATTACCTGAAATTGCTTCCACATATCTCAATTCCCTAGAACCAAAAACGCACTTGATACATGTACCCAATTAACAATCCTAAGAGAAAGTGCGTAAGACTTTATCAAACATAAAGAGGTGAATGGACCAGCAAGGCAGAAAATGATAGGAAGAAATGACAAGAAAGCATAGGAAGAAGGCAGAAACAAAGAGAGTGACAAAAAGAAGAAATTTCTAGCACAGAATTTCCAGAAGGTGGGGGTACAATTTATACTGAAAGAGCCCCTGGCATCCCCAGGGGGGAGGGGGGGTCCACTGTTAAATATATGAAATCAATAACATAAAAACTGCAGGAATTGTGGCAGCTGAATGTCGCATGTGCCGAATCCTTGTTTTGAGAAAACAGGAGGAGAGCTTGACAAAAATTCACAATCAGATTTTCCCTAACACTACTGTGACTGGCCCTGCCTCTGCCTGAACTTCCGGCAAGCCTGAGCCTGCTCCAAAAAAGAACCATTAGTTGTAAAAAAAAACTCTCTAGCAGGTCTGAATGAAGTCCAATTATCACCAAAATTATGTACTTAATGAAAAAAGGATGTTGAGTTTAGCTGTGCTATTAGTTTTTAGCCGCCATCCAGTTCTGTACCATATGTCACTGAAACGACTTTTAGCGTGTCCCGGCAGTAGGTGAAGCTTGGTGTTCACGACTATAGTCGCGTCCCGTCACGGATGTGTTAAGCAACCAAAAGATTGCTTTGTTGTGTTGTGTATTCCGACTGGGTTAATTTGAACTGCTGTGCACGACACTCAAAATGCTGACTATACATATGCTTCAAAACCATGTACAGACTGTTTGGGTTCCTTAACCCTTTGACTCCCGCACCCTATCCATCAACAGCAAAAACTTAACCCTCTGACTCCCGCACCCTTTCCACCAACAGCAAAAACTTAAACCTCTGACTTCCTGCACTCTATCAACCAACTGCAAAAACTTAACCCTTTGACTCCTGCACCCTATCCACCTGTTTCCTGCAGGCAGTTGGTGGACAGGGTGAGGGTATCAAAGGGTTAAATTTTGACTTTGCTTGCATGGTTGGAAAAACGGGATGCTGGTGGACGGGGTGAGGGAGTCAAAGGGTCAACCCTCATCCTACCTCCCAGCTTCCTGCAGGAAGCTGGTGAATAGGGTGAGGGAGTCATAGGGTTAAGTTTTTGCTCTGCCGGTGAGGTTCACAATGCAGGATGCTGGTAGACAGGGTGCGGGAGTCTAAGGATTCCTTCAAGGAATTGAACTGTGGTGGCCGTGTGAAAACTGTCAAGAGTGGATAATACTTTCAACCAAGCAGTGCTGACAGGTATACACATACAGAATATCCAGGTATGCACATTCAAGATCCTGTAAACCACAACAGTGTTTGGTGGATAATGGAAACATTTGAAACACCTGGTACCAACACCTCCAGAAAGCAGACTATGGCGCTGCATCAACCCTTTGATCCTGCACCCTGTTCACCAGCATCCTGTATTGTCAACCGTGCTCACAAGCTGCAGGAAGCTGGTGGATAGGGTGAGGGAGTCAAAGGGTTAAGTTTTTGCACTTGATGGACAGGGTGCAGGAGTCAAAGGGTTAATGGTGGGGGGAAAATGCTCACATGCACATATATGCACCATTTCTGTAAGCCACTAGCATCTTCTATATGCCACTAGCTCCCTCCTGAGGGATCCAAAACATTAAAAAATTAAAGCATGTATTCTGTCTAGATTAGATTACTGCAATTCCTTACTCATTGGCTGTCCACAGACATCTCTCAGACCACTACAGCAAAATCAAAACTTTACCAATTTTTAAAACAAAATGATCTCAACATTGCACAACCTTTCTTAAAGAGTTACAATGGCTGCCTATTGAACAATGAATCGGGTACAATGCTGCCAGTGTTTGTTAACAAGTTATTTCAAGAACTGTATCCCAGTACCTTTTGGAACTTCAGGAAATGTATGTTCCATTTCTATCTTTCCACTCCACTGCTGATGACAAAACTTTTTATGTCCCCTGATTTAAAAGAGACAAGCATGTTGGCTGAACTTTTAATTCCTCTGTTGTTAAAATCAGAAACTTCTTACCTTTCACTGTTCAACACAGTCTGTCATTGTCTTCAGTCAAATCCAATTTCAAAACATTTCTTTTCCAGCAGTCCTTTCATTAGTGCCCAATTCCTCAATCCTCCAGCAAAGCTGACAAACCTTTTTTTATACATTATGTAGTGTCATTAGTCGTGTTTCTGGGAGTGTAGAGAGCGTATGCACGCATGTGTGTGCTTATGTGTGTTTGCATTTGCAAGTACATGCTCCTACTTGTGTGTGTCTGTGCATGTGTGCGTGTGCGTCTACAATTATTAAAAGTTGTCAATTATTCAGCGCCTTATGTTTGAAGAAAGCTGCCATATAAATCTCCAGTCAGTATCATTATTATCAAAATATATTCAGTGCACATGAGAGTTGCAGTCCACAAACAAAACAAAAGAAAAGAGTGTCGGGCAGTGTCCACGGATCAGGACAACACAGAGTGCAGTAATGTATCGGGAGGCCCACATACCTAGCATACCTGACAGGTATTGTCCCTGCCGAGCGAGCCTGTTGTTGGGTGTCTGTGTCTTCCAGGGTGTCCTCTATTTCTGAAACACACAATAATAATAATAATAATAACAATAACAATAATATACTACTACTACAAATGATAATGATGATGATGATACTACTACTACTACTACCACCACCACCACCATCACTACTAATGATGATGATAATGATGATGATGATACTACTACTACTACTACTACCACCACCACCACTACTAATGATGATGATAATGATGATGATACTACTACTACTACTAACAATAATAATGATAACAATAACAATGTGATGGTGGTGATGATGATGATGATAATGGTGATGATACTACTACTACTGCTACTACTACTACCACCACCACCACTGCTAATGATGATGACGACGATGATGATAACAACAATAATAATGATAATGCTGATGATACTATTACTACCCATGATAATGATGATGATTATAATGATAGTAATAAAGATGATGATGATAATGATAATAACAATAAAAATGAAACGAATGATAATAATAGTAGTAGTAGTAATAACAATAAAAACAACAAAAACAACAACAATAATAATAATAACAATAATAATAATAACAATATAATAATAACAATAATAATAATAATAATAAATCAGTTTTGTATAGTGCAAACAGTCCATATCAGAGAATACTTGTTACATTTTACAGAAAACAAATGAACAAACATACTAACAAACAAACAGATCATCATGTCTTTCTGTGAGCATCTGCCCTTGTCACTGTCATCTTACTGTTAGATTGAGTTGTATCATGTTGCATTGTATATGTGTGTGTGTGTGTGTGTGTGGTGTGTGTGTGTGTGCACGTGAGTGCATGCGTGTGTGTGTGTGTGTGTGTGTGTGTGTGTGTGTGTGTGTGTTGTGTGTGTGTGTGTGTGTGTGTGTGTGTTGTGTGTGTGTGTGTGTGTTGTGTGTGTGGTGTGTGTGTGTGTGTGTGTGTGTGTGCATGGTGCATGCGTGTGTGTGTGTGTGGTGTGTGTGTGTGTGTGTGTGTGTGTGTGTGAGTGTGAGTGTGGTGTGTGTTGTGTGTGTGTGTGTGTGTGTGTGTGTGTGTGTGTGTGTGTGTGTGTGTGTGTGTGCACATGAGTGTGTGTGTGTGTGTGTGTGTGTGTGTGTGTGTGTGTGTGTGTGTGTGTGTGTGTAGTGTGTGTGTGTGGTGTGTGTGAGTGTGTGTGTGTGGTGCATGTGTGTGTGTGTGTGCATGATGTGTGTGATGGTGTGTGTGTGTGTGTGTGTGTGTGTGTGTGGTGTTGTGTGTGTGTGTGTGCTAGTGTGCGCGTGTGCATCAGCGTGCATGTGTGTGTGCGCACACATACATGCGTGGTGTGTGTGTGTGTGTGTGTGTGTGTGTGTGTGTGTGTGTGTGTGTGTGTGTCTGTGTGCATGTGTGTACATGTATGTGTATGTGCATGCGAGCGTGCATGTGTGTGTATGTGTGCAGATGTGTGTATGCGTGTATGTGTGTGTGCATGTATATGCGCCTGCTCATGCCGCCTCCCATCACTTTTTTCATGATGATAGTGCCCATGATTATTATTACTGCCCTGATACCAGATTGCTCCGTGTTCCACGCGTACGCACAAAAACATTTGGACATCGCTCTTTCTCCTTCGCAGCCCCCACTATCTGGAACTCTCTTCCCTTTGAAATCCGACACCTAAAATCGACTTCTTCTTTCAAAACAGCTCTAAAAACTCACCTCTTTCAAAAATATTATCAGTAAGTTCAACCTCATTTCCCCCCAGCCTAATAGTAGAAAAGGTGGTGTTAATGTGTGTGTATGTTATAGTAGGTAGGTGGGGGTGGGGGTGGGTGATTATAGAGCCCAATGTGCCTCACAGTACTTTGGGGTATAGCCGTGGGGGTTGTGGGGTGCATTTGGACTTGCGTGAGAATCCGTGTATGATTGTAGCGTATGTAGTATTTTTATGGATTTATTCTATTACTTTGTATTGTGTATTTAGTGTATGTACGTGAGGTCCGAGAGATTGAAATATTGTGAGTGAATGATTGTAAAGCGTCATAAGCTCCGCCGTAGGCAGAGATGTGCGCTTATAAATGGTCTCTTATTATTATTATTATTATCCAACTCTCCACAGGACACTAATGGCACTAGTAGGATGTACGCTACACTCACTCATCTCAGACAGGTTGTCTGCGCTGCCAAACCGGTTTTTCAACAGATGAGCAAACTCCTTTGGCTTAGACACGATGGTGCTGTAACACAAGAGACCGTACAAAATGTTAACGCTGGTTTTATGCGAGATCCTTTCATTCAAGATATTCACAAGACGGTGTTAGAGCACTCAGATGATTCCATATATGTTTTATCACATATGCCATACAAAGGTCTGAAATAATCGAGGCGAATACCACAAGTCTGTGAATAAATTCTATAGGGTAAATGCTGCAAGTTTCATGTATAAATCTTATACTACAAATGCTCCAAGTTCATGCCATACAAAGGTCTGAAATAACTGAGCCATATACCACAAGCCTGTGCATAAATCCTATATGGCAAATGCTGCAAGTTCATGTATAAATTTTGTATGGCAAATGCTGCAAGTTCATGTACAAATTCTATACAGCAAATGCTGCAAGTTCCTGTATAAACCTTATATGGAAAATGGTGCATGTTCATGTATAAATTCTATATGGCAAATGCTGCAAGTCCACATATACATGCTCTATGGCAAATGCTGCAAGTTCATGTATAAATTCTATATGGCAAATGCTTCAAGTTCATGTACAAATTCTATATGGCAAATGCTGCAAGTTCACGCATAAACCTTATATGGCAAATGCTGCAAGTTCACATATAAACCTTACATGGGAAATGCTACAAGTTCATGTATATACCTTATATAGCAAATGCTGCAAGTCCACATATAAATCCTATATGGCAAATGCTGCAAATTTATGTATAAATCCTATATGGTAAATGTTGCTAAGTTCATGTATAAATCCTATATGGCAAATGTTGCAAGTCCACATATAAATCCTGCATGGCAAATGCTGGAAGTTCATGTATAAATTTTATATGGCAAATGCTGCAAGTTCATGTACAAATTCTTTATGGCAAATGCTGCAAGTTCATGTACAAATTCTTTATGGCAAATGCTGCAAGTTCATGTAAAAATTCTATATGGCAAATGCTGCAAGTTCATGTATAAATTCTATATGGCAAATGCTGCAAGTTTATGTATAAATGCTATACAGCAAATGCTGCAAGTTTATGTATAAATGCTATACAGCAAATGCTGCAAGTTCCTGTATAAATTCTACATGACGAATGCTGCAAGTACACATATCAATGCTATATGGCAAATGCTGCAAATTTATGTATAAATCCTATATGGTAAATGTTGCTAAGTTCATGTATAAATCCTATATGGCAAATGTTGCAAGTCCACATATAAATCCTGCATGGCAAATGCTGCAAGTTCATGTATAAATTTTATATGGCAAATGCTGCAAGTTATTATAAATGCTATACAGCAAATGCTGCAAGTTCCTGTATAAATTCACATGGCGAATGCTGCAAGTACACATATCAAATGCATATATGGCAAATGCTGCAAGTCCATATAAATTTATACAATCTGCAGTCACAATAAAGCTATACAGCAAATGCTGCAAGTTCCTGTACAAATTCACATGGTGAATGCTGCAAATACACATATAAATTCTATAAGCAAATGCTGCAAGTCCACATATAAATGCTATAGGTAAATGCTGCAAGTCCATATATAAATGCTATATGGTAAATGCTGCAAGTCACATATAAATGCTAAGGCAAATGCTGCAAGTCCACATATAAATGCTATAGGCCAATGCTGCAAGTCCACATATAAATGCTATGCAATGCTGCAAGTCACATATAAATGCTATAGGCCAATGCTGCAAGTCCACATATAAATGCTATAGGCCAATGCTGCAAGTCCACATATAAATGCTAATTAAATGCTAAGCCAATGCTGCAAGTCCACATATAAATGCTATAGGCCAATGCTGCAAGTTCACATATAAATGCTATAATGGTAAATGCTGCAAGTCCACATATAAATGCTATAGGCCAATGCTGCAAGTCCACATATAAATGCTATATGGTAAATGCTGCAAGTCCACATATAATCATAGCAATGCTGCAATCAAATGCAAGGGTAACTGCAAGTCCACATATAAATTGCTATATGGCGAATGCTGCAAGTTCCATTATAAATTCTATATGGCAAATACTGCAAGTTCACTATAAATCCTTATATGGCAAATGCTTGCAAGTTCACGTTAAAACCTATATAGCAAATGCCTCAAGTACACTTTATAAACCTTATATGCAAATCCTCATTCCACATATAACCTTATATGGCAAATACCACAAGTCCACATGTAAACCTTATATGCAAATACCTCAAGTCCAATGTATAAACCTTATAAGCAAAGCCACAAGTCCATGTATAAGCTTACAAGCAAAGTGCCACAAGTCCATGTATAAGTTAAGAATCCAGTCCATGTATAAATCTTACACAGCAAATACCTCAAGTCCATATATAAACCTTATATGACAAATACCTCAAGTCCATATATAAACCTTATATAGCAAATGCCTCAAATCTATATACAAACCTTATATGACAAATGCTTCATGTCCAGATATAAAAAGTGTCACAACAATAAAAAGAATACTACAACAGATATGCATTACGGAGTGCAGTACAATATGTGTATATGCACACTCTCTAAAAAGATGAAAACCTGCAGAGAAACAAGAAAACATGGGTTTCAAACCGATGGCTGAAAAGCGTCTGACAAATGCAAAGCAATGAAGTCACTTAAAAGCAGAAGACATAGAGTTAAAGGCTAGAAATTCATAACAACAACAGCAATAATCTCCATCAGAACTCTCCTGTCTGAAGTGTAACCCTTTGATTCCCGCACCCTGTCCACCAGCATCCTGCATTGTCAACTATGCTTACAAAGCTAAAACTTAATCCATGAGGCAGCGATGTGGCTTTCTTGGAGACTACTACGTGTCAAATGGACAGACAGAAGAACTAATGACAGTGTCCTGAAAGAACTTGATACCACCAAAAAACTACTAGCAGATGTGAACAAGAGAAGATTAAATACACTGGCCATGTGTCACACAGCAAGAACATGGACCTCATGGTAACCGTCTTTCAAAGAAAACCAGAGGCAAAAAGAAAGAAAGGCAGACCCCCAATCTCATGCATTGAGAACATAATCAAGACTTCAGACTTCAGGCTATTTGTACTTCAAGGGGTGGGACTTGGGAAATCAACCTATCTCTCCAATGTTTTTTACAAAGGCAGCTGGGCAATGTCCCGCTCTTCACGATTTTCAACTGCCATGGGATCTTTAGCTCGCACAGCCAGAAGGCACATGGGTCCGACCCGTTTTTCTTCCCCTTCCGAAGGATTAGACGTTCAGTTCGATTTTTGGTCAAACTGAGGAGAAAAGTCGAGGCCTCTACGGGGAGTGAACCCTGGAACCTCGAGTTTAGTTATTGGCAGGTGAACGTCTGAACCATTCTACCACTCTTCTCCCTTAACCAACGTCAGTGATCTAAATATTCAAGACATTGTCCACGAAAGTCAAGACAGAGCAGCATGGATGGAGATGATGGTGTCAAAATGTTAGGAACAACACTGAACCCAGTGACGCCAACAGGTGAGGCTTTTAAGCAAAGAAAACTAACTGCGTCTACATGGCTGTATATGGCAGTGGATGTGTCTGTGACTGCTAACTACTAATTGTCCATGAAGTTATCTGCATGTTTCATAATTTGTCTCTTGCCTTTACTGTTAGAGCTAAAGCCACACAATCAATATATTTGCATCTTAGCATCTGTAAGCTGAAACAATGGAAAAAAAGAAAAAGGCTTGAAGCTCTAACAAACATCAAAGACATCATGACAAAAGCTGACAACAATAAACAGGCAAGATAAACATATAAAAAAAAACTGGGGTAGAAAACAGTTACTGTAACTGTTGATTTTATTTAAAGCCCAGCCGACTGCACAGAGCCATATCAGGGCTATGACTGCTTAAAAACATATAAAACTTCAACAGGAAAAACAAAAAGAAAAGAAAATTAAATACACATATCAATGTATCCATGCACATAATCTAAGGACATGCCTCCGGCGTTGATCACTCCGTCTGATTTATCGCACAGGGGATTTAAAAAAATCCCTGAATACAAATTTAAGCATACCTAAGGACACTAAAACATATATAAAAACAGTACCTAAACTGCTTCTGCATATCTCACCTCTCAGAGCCCAAAATGCACTTAATACATGTATCCAAATATCAATCCTAAGAAAAAGTACATAAGACTTTATCGAACACATACAGGTGAATGGACCAGCAAGGCAGAAAATGATAGGAAGAAATGACAGAAAGCAAAGGAACAAGGCAGAAACAAAGAGAGTGACAGAAAAGAGGAAATTTCTAGCACAGAATTTCCAAAAAGTCAGGGATACTATTAATACTGAAAGAGCCCCCGACATCCCCACAGGGGAAAGCGAAGAAAACTGAGTGCTGTATATGGCAGTGGATGTGTCTGTGACCGCTAACTACTAATTGTCCATGAAGTTATCTGCATGTTTCATAATTTGTCTCCGCCTTTACTGTTAGAGCTAAAGCCACACAATCAACATATTTGCATCTTAGCATCTGTAAGCTGAAACAATGGAAAAAAAGAAAAAGGCTTGAAGCTCTAACAAACATCAAAGACATCATGACAAAAGCTGACAATGCTAAACAGGTAAGATAAACACATACAAAAAAATTGGGGTAGAAAACAGTTACTGTAACTGTTGATTTTATTTAAAGCCCAGTCGACTGCACAGAGCCATATCAGGGCTATGACTGCCTAAAAACATATAAAACTTCAACAGGAAAAACAAAGAGAAAAGAAAATTAAGTACACATATCAATGCATTCGTGCACATAATCTAAGGACATGCCCCCGGCGTTGACCACTCTGTCTGATTTATCACACAGGGGATTTAAAAAAATCCCTGAATACAACTTAAGCATACCTAAGGACACCAAAACATATATAAAAACAGGCATAAATTATCCAAAATTGCTTCCGCATATCTCAACTCCCCAGAGCCAAAAATGCACTTAATATATGTATCCAAATATCAATCCTAAGAAAAAGTACGCAAGACTTTATTGAACACATATTTAACACAAACAGGTGAATGGACCAGCAAGGCAGAAAATGATAGGAAGAAATGACAGAAAGCAAAGGAACAAGGTAGAAACAAAGAGAGTGACAGAAAAGAGGAAATTTCTAGCACAGAATTTCCAAAAAGTCAGGGATACTATTAATACTGAAAGAGCCCCCGGCATCCCCACAGGGGAAAGCGAAGAAAACTGAGTGCATAAACAAGTCTACATGGCTGTGTAAGGCAGCGGATGTGTCTGACCGCTAACTACTAAAGTCCATGAAGTTATCTGCATGTTTCATAATTTGTCTCCGCCTTTACTGTTAGAGCTAAAGCCACACAATCAACATATTTGCATCTTAGCATCTGTAAGCTGAAACAATGGAAAAAAAGAAAAAGGCTTGAAGCTCTAACAAACATCAAAGACATCATGACAAAAGTTGACAATGCTAAACAGGCAAGATAAATATATATACAAAAAAACTGGGATAGAA
Source organism: Monoplex corrugatus (assembly GCA_030674185.1). Classification (NCBI taxonomy): domain Eukaryota; kingdom Metazoa; phylum Mollusca; class Gastropoda; order Littorinimorpha; family Ranellidae; genus Monoplex; species Monoplex corrugatus. The sequence goes on from JAPXFY010000033.1 coordinate 28,528,353, forward strand.
AACAGTTATTGTAACTAATATTTTTGTTTAAAGCCAAGCCGATTGCGTAAAACCTTGTCAGGGCTAAAAACCATTCCAAAACATACATAATATCTGACTGGAAGAAAAAAAAAAAAACTGGAAAAGAAAATTAAGTACATTTATCTGTACATGCACGCACATAATGTAAGGATATGCTCTGGCACTGACCATTCCGTCCAATTTATCATCAGAGGATTTCGCACATAATGTAAGGATATGCTCTGGCACTGACCATTCCGTCCAATTTATCATCAGAGGATTTTTTCATCCAATTTACCATCAGAGAAAGAAGAAGAAGAAGAAGAAGAAGAAGAAGAAGAAGAAGAAGAAGAAGAAGAAAGAAGAAGAAGAAAGAAAGAAAGAAGAAGAAGAAGAAGAAGAAGAAAGAAGAAAGAAGAAGAAGAAGAAGAAGAAGAAGACAAAGAAGAAAAAGAAGAAGAAGAAGAAGATGATGAAAAAGAAAAGAAGAAGAAAAAGAAAAGAAGAAGAAGAAGGAGGAGGAAGAGGAGGAAGAGGAGGAAGAGGAGGAGGAAATGAAGAGGAAAAAGAATTCAATTAAATTATTAAAACGATATTGAACTGAATTGAACTGAACTGAATAAGAGGATACAGAACAAACAAAAGAAAGTGAGAAGAAGAAATGGAAAACAAAGAAGATGACATATGGAAAGAAGAAGGAGATGAAAAAGACAAACAACAATACAAAGACAGAAGAAAAAAACAAGAACATGGGCAAGACGGTGTCAAAAAGCAAGAGAAAGAAAAAGAGAAAAGAAGACAAAGAACAAGCAAAAGAAAGAGAGAACAAAGAGGAGGAGACTGAATGAACTTATTCTTATTGTTGCATAAAGCCCAGCCGACTGCATAGAGACATATCAGGGCTACATCCATTTCGATACACACACAGTACTTCAACAGGAACAACAAAGGAACACAAAATGAAGTACACATATCAATGCACTCGTGCACATAATCTAAGGAAATGCCCAGGCACTGACCACTCCATCCAATTTATCACACAGGGGATTTAAAAAAAAAAAAACCTGAGTACAAAATTAAACATAACTAAGAACACTGAAACATATAAAAACAGGCCTAAATTATCTAAAATTGCTTCTGCATATCTCATTTCCCTAGAGCCAAAAATGCACTTAACGCATGTACCCAATTACCAATCCTAACAAAAAGTATGTAAGACTTTATCGAACAAATACAGATGAATGGACCAGCAAGGCAGAAAATGATAGGAAGAAAAGGAAAAAGACAGAAACAAAGAAAGTGACAGAAAAGAGGAAATTTCTAGCACAGAATGTCCAGAAAGTGGGGATACTATTTATATTGAAAGAGCCCTCAGCATCCCGACAGGGGCCTAAATAAACTTGGGGTTAGTGGTGCGTCACGGCGCTGAAATGAGCA
>JAPXFY010000033.1:28534789-28569789 GCA_030674185.1 Monoplex corrugatus
GTGGCTAATGATTCTAGCAATAGGTTGTATGCATGTTTGTTTTGTGGCTAATGTTTCTAGCAATAGGTTGTATGCATGTTTGTTTTGTGGTTAATGTTTCTAGCAATGGGTCTGTATGTATGTATGTTTGTTTTGTGATTAATGTTTCTAGCAATGGGTTATGTATGTATGCATGTTTGTTTTGTGGTTAATGTTTCTAGCAATGGGTTGTATGTATGTTTGTTTTGTGGTTAATGTTTCTAGCAATGGGTTGTATGTTATGTTTGTTTTGTGGTTAATGTTTCTAGCAATGGGCTGTATGTATGTTTGTTTTGTGGCTAAGTGTTTCTAGCAATGGGTTGTATGTTTCTTTGTTTTGTGGCTAATGTTTCTAGCAATGGGTTGTATGTATGTATGTTTGTTTTGTGGCTAATGTTTCCAGCAATAGGTTGTATGTATGTTTGTTGTTTGTGGTTAATGTTTCTAGCAATGGGTTGTATGTATGTTGTTTGTTTTGTGGCTAATGTTTCTAGCAATGGGTTGTATGTATGTTGTTTGTTTTGTGGCTAATGTTTCTAGCAATGGGTTGTATGTATGTTTGTTTGTTTTGTGGTTAATGTTTCTAGCAATGGGTTGTTATGTATGTTTGTTTTGTGGCTAATGTTTCTAGCAATGGGTTGTATGTATGTTTGTTTTGTGGCTAATGTTTCTAGCAATGGGCTGTATGTATGTTTGTTTTGTGGTTAATGTTTCTAGCAATGGTTGTATGTATGTATGTTTGTTTTGTGGCTAATGATCTAGCAATAGGTTGTATGTATGTATGTTTGTTTTGTGGCTAATGATTCTAGCAATAGGTTGTATGCATGTTTGTTTTGTGGCTAATGTTTCTAGCAATAGGTTGTATGTATGTATGTTTGTTTTGTGGCTAATGATTCTAGCAATAGGTTGTATGCATGTTGTTTTGTGGCTAATGTTTCTAGCAATAGGTTGTATGCATGTTTGTTTTGTGGTTAATGTTTCTAGCAATGGGCTGTATGTATGTATGTTGTTTTGTGGTTAATGTTTCTAGCAATGGGTTGTATGTATGCATGTTTGTTTTGTGGTTAATGTTTCTAGCAATGGGTTTGTATGTATGTTTGTTTTGTGGTTAATGTTTCTAGCAATGGGTTGTATGTATGTTTGTTTTGTGGTTAATGTTTCTAGCAATGGGTTGTATGTATGTTTGTTTTGTGGTTAATGTTTCTAGCAATGGGCTGTATGTATGTTTGTTTTGTGGCTAATGTTTTCTAGCAATGGGTTGTATGTTTCTTTGTTTTGTGGCTAATGTTTCTAGCAATGGGTTGTATGTATGTATGTTTGTTTTGTGGCTAATGTTTCCAGCAATAGGTTGTATGTATGTTTGTTTGTTTTGTGGTTAATGTTTCTAGCAATGGGTTGTATGTATGTTTGTTTGTTTTGTGGCTAATGTTTCTAGCAATGGGTTGTATGTATGTTTGTTTGTTTTGTGGCTAATGTTTCTAGCAATGGGTTGTATGTATGTTTGTTTGTTTTGTGGTTAATGTTTCTAGCAATGGGTTGTATGTATGTTTGTTTTGTGGCTAATGTTTCTAGCAATGGGTTGTGTGTATATTTGTTTTGTGGTTAATGTTTCTAGCAATGGGCTGTATGTATGTTTGTTTGTTTTGTGGCTAATGTTTCTAGCAATAGGTTGTATGTATGTTTGTTTTGTGGCTAATGTTTCTAGCAATGGGCTGTATGTATGTTTGTTTTGTGGTTAATGTTTCTAGCAATGGGTTGTATGTATGTATGTTTGTTTTGTGGCTAATGTTTCTAGCAATGGGTTGTATGTATGTTTGTTTTAATGTATGTTTGTTTTGTGGTTAATGTTTCTAGCAATGGGTTTGTATGTTTGTTTGTTTGTCTGTGGCTAATGATTCTAGCAATGGGTTGTTGTATGTTTGTTTTGTGGCTAATGATTCTAGGAATGGGTTGTATGTATGTTTGTTTGTTTTGTGGCTAATGTTTCTAGCAACAGGTTGTATGTATGTTTGTTTTGTGGCTAATGTTTCTAGCAATGGTTGTATGTATGTTTGTTTGTTTTGTGGCTAATGTTTCTAGCAATAGGTTGTATGTATGTCTGTTTTGTGGCTGATGTTTCTAGCAATAGGTTGTATGTATGTTTGTTTGTTTTGTGGCTAATATTTCTAGCAATGGTTGTATGTATGTTCTGTTGTGTGGCTGATGTTTCTAGCAATAGGTTGTATGTATGTTTGTTTGTTTTGTGGCTAATGTTTCTAGCAATGGGTTGATATGTATGTTTGTTTTGTGGCTAATGTTTCTAGCAATGGGTTGTATGTATGTCTGTTTTGTGGCTAATGTTTCTAGCAATAGGTTGTATGTATGTTTGTTTGTTTGTTTTGTGGTTAATGTTTCTAGCAATGGGTTGTATGTATGTTTTGTTTTGTGGCTAATGTTTCTAGCAATAGGTTGTATGTATGTCTGTTTGTTTTGTGGCTAATGTTTCTAGCAATGTGTTGTATGTATGTTTGTTTGTTTTGTGGCTAATGTTTCTAGCAATAGGTTGTATGTATGTTTGTTTTGTGGCTAATGTTTCTAGCAATGGGCTGTATGTATGTTTGTTTTGTGGCTAATGTTTCTAGCAATAGGTTGTATGTATGTTTGTTTGTTTTGTGGCTAATGTTTCTAGCAATGGGTTGTATGTATGTATGTTTGTTTTGTGGCTGATGTTTCTAGCAATGGGCTGTATGTATGTTTGTTTTGTGGCTGATGTTTCTAGCAATGGGTTGTATGTATGTTTGTTTTGTGGCTAATGTTTCTAGCAATGGGCTGTATGTATGTTTGTTGTTTTGTGGTTAATGTTTCTAGCAATGGGTTGTGTGTATGTTTGTTTTGTGGCTAATGTTTCTAGCAATGGGCTGTATGTATGTCTGTTTATTTTGTGGCTAATGTTTCTAGCAATGACCTATATGTATGTTTGTTTGTTTTGTGGCTAATGTTTCTAGCAATGGGTGTGTGTGTATGTTTGTTTTGTGGCTAATGTTTCTAGCAATGAGCTGTATGTATGTCTGTTTGTTTTGTGGTTAATGTTTCTAGCAATGGGTTGTGTGTATGTTTGTTTTTTTGTGGTTAATGTTTCTAGCAATGGTTGTGTGTATGTTTGTTTTGTGGCTAATGTTTCTAGCAATGGGCTGTATGTATGTTTGTTTTGTGGCTAATGTTTCTAGCAATGGGTTGTGTGTATGTTTGTTTTGTGGTTAATGTTTCTAGCAATGGCTGTATGTATGTTTGTTTTGTGGCTAATGTTTCTAGCAATAGGTTGTATTGTATGTTTGTTTTGTGGCTAATGTTTCTAGCAATGGGCTGTATGTATGTTTGTTTTGTGGTTAATGTTTCTAGCAATGGGCTTATGTATGTTTGTTTGTTTTGTGGCTAATGTTTCTAGCAATGGGCTGTATGTATGTTTGTTGTTTTGTGGCTAATGTTTCTAGCAATGGGCTGTATGTATGTTTGTTTGTTTTGTGGTTAATGTTTCTAGCAATGGGCTGTATGTATGTTGTTTGTTTTGTGGCTAATGTTTCTAGCAATGGGCTGTATGTATGTTTGTTTGTTTTGTGGCTAATGTTTCTAGCAATGGGCTGTATGTATGTTTGTTTTGTGGTTAATATTTCTAGCAATGGGTTGTATGTATGTTTGTTTTGTGGCTAATGTTTCTAGCAATGGGTTGTATGTATGTCTGTTTTGTGGCTAATGTTTCTAGCAATGGGTTGTATGTATGTATGTTTGTTTATTCTGTGGCTGACATGTTTGTCTACCCATAAATCCTGGGCGCTGGCAAAGCCTTGAGGTTCTACCTACGTTAAGGCTTATAAGTATGTTTGTTCTGTAGCTGATGTTTTTGTCACAAACAAATCTACCTGATCAAATCTGGACTGCTATTTTTTTTTGTTTTGAAAGTGGATTTCTATTTTCTATTTCAAATCTGGACTGCTTTCTTTTTCTCTGTGTGTGAGACAGTGGATTTCTATTTTTTCCAGGCAGAGGATAAATTTCTAGAAAAACAAATGGCGAGAGCAGAGAGGCATCCAGGAGTCATGACCTGGATGTAGCCTGGTCCACTTAGAGTGTCAGGAATTAAGGGCCATAACACTTGCTTGACGGGGGTTTTCCCTCTACAGGACCTTCAGCTGTCCGGCTCTCTCCAGAATTTCTTACCACCGACCTCCTACAGAATTTGACCAGAAACAACTTCCTTGTTGCTGCACATACTTTTGACTTGCACAAAATGCATGCTGCACACGGGACTCGCTTTATCATTTCACCCAAACGATTACCACCCAGACCACTACTCAAAGTCTAGAGGAGGAGGCAGAAAATTCCCTGACCAAGATTCGAACCTGAGCCGTACAGCATCCTAGGTCAGCATGTTAGTCACTTGGCCATCACCCCAGCAAAACATGTCTGGTCAATCCAACGTTAATAAAGTTGTTTCATGTCTCAGGGGTCATGAGAAAGGAGGTGATAGACACTTTAAGCTTTCCTCAGGTCAGGGTGATAGACACTTTAAGCTTTCCTCAGGTCAGGGTGATAGACACTTTAAGCTTTCCTCAGGGTCAGGGTGATAGACACTTTAAGCTTTCCTCAGGGTCAGGGTGACAGACACTTTAAGCTTTCCTCAGGGTCAGGGTGATAGACACTTTAAGCTTTCCTCAGGGTCAGGGTGATAGACACTTTAAGCTTTCCTCAGGGTCAACACTGAGAGGTCAGTGCCCATCTCCCCTCCTCGCTGCTCTACATTTCCCAACCCTCGAAAAGGTCAGGCACTCTTTATCAGCAGAGTGTGTATGTACATGCAGACACACACAGACACACACAGATACACACACACACAGACACACACACACGCAGACACACACACACAGAGGTTGTTTTTTTTTCTTAGCAAGATCAGAAAAATCAAGGTCTGATAGATGGAGGCTTGGTCAGTCAGTCAAGCAACACACAAGACGCTGTTAGTGTTATATCTTTAAAGTAAGTGTGCAAGAAAAGATTGCTAGTGCTATTAGTAAAACCCAACCTGATCACAGGCCACACACTGCCCCTCTTTCTCCCAATTCCAAGCCAGCGCATATCAACTCATTTTGGACCAATACCTTTCCTTTGCAGCACGCTGTGTGTTCCTTTGCCCCAAATACAATAATTTTAGCATTTGCCTGATCCAGTCCAACATCATTTCCACTTCCATGTTTCATTTAGTAAAATCTCTGACACAGTCCAAAATAACTTTCATATCCATATTTCGAAACTCAGATTACAGTCTGAATACCATTTCCACATTATTAATTTACGCAGTTAAAAACTCTGATCCAGTCCAAAATCGTTTTCATATCCACATTTTATCCCGTTAAAACTCAGATACGATTTTCACATTCTTACTTTATCCAGTTAGAACTTTGATCTACTCCAGCATCATTTCCACATCCATGTTTTATCCGGCTGAAATTTTGATCAGGTCTAAAATCATTTCCACATCCACAATTTTATCCAATTAAAACTCTGATCCAGTCCAAAATCATTTCACAGTCTGAATATTATTTCCACATCCATATTTTATGCAGTCAAAACTCAGATACAGTCTGAACATCATGTCCATGTTAACATTTTATCTAGTTAGACATTTAATTCAATTCAAAATCATTTGCTCATCCACATGTTACCCTTTTAAAAGTTTTGATCAAGCATAAAATAATTTCCACATCCATACTTTATCCAGTTAAAATTTTGATCGAGTCTCAAATAATTTCCATATCCATATTTTATCCAGTTAACATTTCGATCAAGTCTCATACAGTAGTCTCATACAATGGTATCCATATTTTATCCAGTTAAAATTTTGATCAAGTTTCATATAATTTCCACAACTATATATTCCATCCAGTTAAAATTTTGATCAAATCTCGGATAATTTCAACATCCATGATTTATCCATTTAACCTTTTATCCAGTCTGAACATCATTTTCGTATCATGCCTTTTCTCCTGTTAAAACTCTAATCCAGTCTGTTACAATTTCTAAATCCTTTTTTTTTATTCAATTACTATGTTCTGTTGAGGGGATCATTTGGTGATACTGATGTAGTCCAAAAACAATTTCCACATTCATCTTTTAACCGTTACAACTTAATCCAGTCTAAAATCACTTCCACATCCCTCTTTTTTCATTTCTTTTAGATAAGACTTTCTACTGACATGTTCCAAAAGCCTTTGCATATTCGTCTTTTCTCTCATAAAACTTTGATCCAGTCTAAAATTAGGAGCACATTTATCTTTTCTTTCATACTACCTTTTCACTATTTTTCTGATTACAAGTTGACCATCACAATTTACAATCTTAATTCACTCCAGTCAACAGTGGTTAAACCTGGAAAATGTAAATCTTTGCATTGCTGTTTTGGATATGAGAAACAGTAAAATGATTAAAAGGTGAAACTATCCAGAGCTGACTCAAGCTGAAACAGAGACAGCAGAAGGATTAAAAGATGAAACTATCCACAGAGTTGACTCAAACTAAAAGAGAAACAGTAAAAGGATTAAAAAGGTGAAACTATCCACTGAGTTGATTGAAGTTGAAAGAGAAACAGTAAAAGGATTAAAAGGTGAAACTATCCACTGAGCTGACTCAAACTGAAAAAGAAACAGTAAAAGGATTGAAAGAGAAACAGTAAAAGGATCAAAAGGTGAAACTATCCACTGATAAGACTCAAATTGAAAGAGAAACAGTAAAAGGATTAAAAGGTGAAACTATCCACTGATAAGACTCAAATTGAAAGAGAAACAGTAAAAGGATTAAAAGGTCAAACTATCCACTGATAAGACTCAAATTGAAAGAGAAACAGTAAAAGGATTAAAAGGTGAAACTATCCACTGAGTTGATTGAAGTTGAAAGAGAAACAGTAAAAGGATTAAAAGGTCAAACTATCCACTGATAAGACTCAAATTGAAAGAGAAACAGTAAAAGGATTAAAAGGTGAGACTATCCACTGAGTTGACTCAAAATGAAAGAGAAACAGTAAAAGGATTAAAAGGTGAAACTATCCAAAGCTGACTCAAACTGAAAAAGAAACAGTAAAAGGATTGAAAGAGAAGCGGTAAAAGGATCAAAAGGTGAAACTATCCACTGATACGACTCAAATTGAAAGAGAAACAGTAAAAGGATTAAAAGGTGAGACTATCCACTGAGTTGACTCAAAATGAAAGAGAAACAATGAAAGGATTAAAAGGTCAAACTATCCACTGAGTTGACTGTTTTAATTTCTATATGCTTCTGCCTAAGACCAGATAAAATATGTTTTCATCCATTGACAACAAGGTTAAATGTTAAATATTCCTTTTGAATTGAAAAAAAAAACCCCTGTAAATTTCACCAACTGTGTGGGACATCAGTGCAATGCATTGCGGAAGAACTGAGACCTGGCTGGTCCAAAATGGGTTAAAATATTAAGATAAAGTGAAGCCACTTTTGTGTAGAGCACACACAGACACAGACACAGACACACACTACACACACATACCCACACCCACACACACACACTTGTGAATGTGTGCACGTGTGCGCACACATATGCGCGTGTGCGCACACATATGCGCGTGCACGCACACACATCCACACTATGATGCCACTCACTCTTTGGCCCCCTTGAAGTTTCCCCTGAAACAAACAACTCTAGCCCATTACTCTCAACAACCATATCAAATCCAAAACAAGTGTGTCTGCCCACGTTCAAGCAAACAGGAACCAGAAAAAAAAACTCGAAAAAAGAATAAGAACACGTATTTAATACAACAAAACAAGACAGGCGCAAATTTTCGGCCAACTGGCCTTTGTCAAGTGTAAGATCACAAACAAACAAACACCGAGTACAAAAATTAGGAGAAAAAGACTGAAACTTCCCTGCTGCTCCTTGTATGTTTCCAGTGTGAGAAAAGGAAGGAGCAGCAGGGAAGTTTCAGTCTTTTTCTCATAATTTTTGTACCTGGTGTTTGTTTGTACTCTTACACTTGACAAAGGCCAGTTGGCCGAAAATTTACGCCTGTCTTGTCTTGTTGTATTAAATACGCGTTCTTATTCTTAACCATATCAAAGTCTTCCTCATAGTTATTAGCATCATTTGCCACTAGTATGTAGGGCCCAGCCGACTGCAAGTCTTTCACACACACACACACACACACACACACACACACACACACACACACACACCACACACGCACACACGCACACACACACACACACACACGTTGTCAAACAGAAAACACACACCTAAAGAGATCAATGACCCTGGAAAAACATAAAACCTGAAAAAGAAAATTAAATACACATATCATTGAATTTACACAAAGTTAATAATCTACAGATAAACCCCTGGGTTGGTCATTCTGTCCAATTTATCATCACAGGGATTAAAAAAAAAGAACAAACAAGCCTGAATACAAATATAAACATAACTAAGGATACTAAAACATATATAAAAACAGACCTGCATTACTTTAAACTGCTTCCACATATCACATTTCCCTCCAGCCAAAAATGCACTTAATACATGTACCTAATTATCAATCCTAAGAGAAAGCACGTAAGACTTTATATACAAGTGAATGGACCAGCAAGGCAGAAAATGATAGGAAGGAATGAAAACAACAACAACAACAACAACAAAAAAACAGAAACAAAAAGACTGACAAAAAAGAGAAAATTTCTAGCACAGAATGTCCAGAAGGTGGGGATACTATTTTTTACTGAAAGAGTCCTCCGGCATCCCCATTTGGGGGGGGGGGGGTGACCTCTGGTGGTTGCCCAACAGTGTGGCTGGATACTGCTCTCTCCTGTGGTCTTCCTGCCACTGGAACCTAGACTGAATGACCATAGGGGTGGTGATGTGCTGAGTCGCCAGAATGAGCAGTGCATAATCAATGCCACTGAGGCATAATGAAAGTCAGGACAGAAACAAATAAGTCATCATCATCATCATCATCATCATCATCATCACCATCATCATCATGTGCCCTGCCGCATGGCGTTGGCGATCATGGCCCTCAATATGTATCTATCCCTTGTTGCCGCAAGCACATCTTCCACCCTCTCTGTCCTCAGCCACCCTGCTAGTCTGTCCAATATTTTCTCCCTGGGTCTACCTGGTGATCTCTTTCCCTCCAGCTTTCCTCGTAGGTTGTCGTGGAAACGACCAAGGCTAGCGGAGAGACCGTACAAAAAAAATGATGGAAGGTAATGGGAAACCACCATCATACTTTCCCAAGCAAAATCATGGCCAGACAAAACAAGAAAAAACAAATAAGTAAAAAAAAATTTAAAAACCCAACTCAGAAGCTCGTGAGGAAGGAAGACAAAGAAGGTGAGGGAGTGAAAAAATAACTGCTAGATGATGAAACAAGATGGCTGAACCATACTCAAAATCTTCCATTTTCCTCGCTAAAATGACACCAACAAACTCACTGATACAAATATTTTAAAAATCTTCTGACGGATGCGCATCCTAAATGTACTTGTACCATTTCAATACTAACCAGATGGGGCCCCAACACACTTAACCCTTTGAATCCGGCACCCTATCCACCAACTGCAAAGATTTAACCCTATAATTCCCACACCCTATCTGCCAGCTTCCTGCCGGACGCTGGTGGATAGGGTGAGGGAGTCAAAGGGTTATGTTTTTGCTTTGCTAGCATGGTTGGCAATGCAGGCTGCTGGTGAACAGGGTGTGGACTCAAAGGATTCAAGAACACACACTGATACTCGACAACTCACAACATGTACACGTCCATCAGTGACCAGTGAACTGTAAGAACACATTTGTTGACACTGATTACATCTATAGCAATAAGCAATGCATTCAAAGTGAACACATGCACTGAGAACCTCTACACATAATATCTATATCAGTGACTAGACAAGAACACATGCACTGACAAAAGGTAATAACAATATTCACATCAGTGACTACTGCACTTCATGTGGACACATGCGCTGACACGACGTAAAGACAATATCCACATCAGAGACTGCTGCACTATATGAGGACACATGCCACAGAGTGCAGACAACATTCACATTAGCGACCATTGCACAAGACGAGGACACATGCACTGACACAAAGTACAGACAATATTTACATTTGTGGCTACTGTACTAGATGAGGACACATGCACTGACACACAGTACTGGCAACACGGATCCATATCAGTCACTACCAGCTGAGAACCAGCGCCTTAGAAGCGCACACGTGCCAAAATGACAAAAGCAGAAAGACAAAAATCTATCTACAAATATAAACGCAAGGCGATATCACTGACAGCCCACTGACGTCTCACCCAGAAAACCCAGTAAGTCCATCAAATATGTTAGCACCAACATCTCTGGAAAAAAAAAGAAGGAAGAAAAGACTGACATAGCACTACTATTATTTATGTGTTAAAGTTCGACCTGCTCAAATGTTGAAAGTAACATTTTTGAACAGAAAAAGCTAAGAAACAAACAAACAAACAAGCGAACAGAAATAACACACTGGTGTTGAGAGTGAAATCAGTCAGAGATTAGCTGAAATTCTCCCCCCCCCCCTCCTACCAGCATGAAAACAACCGTAATTGTGTTCACTTACTTCCCCCTTCACTCACTCACACACACACACACACACACACACACACACACACACACACACACACACACACACACACACACACACACAACACACAAACACACACACACCCACATACACACACACACACAAACACACACACACACAAATACAAACACACACACACACACAAACACACACACACAAACACACACACATACACACACACACACAAACACAAACACACGTACACACACATGCACACACACACAAACACATATACACACCCAAACTTCCCTCCCTCCCCAGCCACCCACACACACCAGAAATGCCAAAGTCCACTTGAATCAATCCTCTCCTTTCTTTAAGTTTAACAATCAATTCTCCTGTCATCTTTTTTCTGTTTTTTTTTTTTTCTCAAACATTTAACTGATCAATATTTTAAAGAAATATGAAAAGGGCACCGATTACGATTGAAAATGTGAGATGCTGCATATATCTGATTACCGACAATCATAATTATCATCCCCCATCATCATCATCATCATCGCGCTGTGAAAAACTGTCCCAGGTCCTGAGGCCTTTAACCCTTTGACTCCCGCACCCTATCCACCAACTGCAAAAAAATTAACCCTTTGATTCCCTCACCCTACCCACCAATTTCCTGCAGGAAGCTGGTGGATAGGGTGACGGAATCAAAAGGGTTAAGTTTTTGCTTTACTGGCATGGTTGACAATGCGGGATGCTGGCAGACAGGGTGCAGGGAGTCAAAGAGTTAATTAACGTAGCACAGAAAATGGGACAGCGAAAAAAACAAGCGACAACAACAACAACAAACACACATGTTAACTAAATAACAACGCGACCCCACAAACCAGCATCTACTCACTTGAGGCCCTGCCCGACGTCCCTCAGGACCTCTTTGGCCTGCTTGTGGCCGGAGACTCCGTGGGTCTCGATCTCTTGCAGGCGCCTCTGGTACTGCTCCAGCTTCTTCTGCAGGTGGTTGATGGACTGCGCCGACTTCTGGTTGCGTTTCTCAAACACCGTCTTGATGCGCTGGTTCTGCTGTTTGTCGGCGCTGGCTGCCAGATGGAGGTATTCGTTGACGTTGGCTGGAGACAAAAAAGAGGGTCACACTTGTTGTGATGGACTCAAGATCTGACATCTCAGGTTCAATTCTCTAGTCCAACGAACACTGAAACCTTGCATGACAAGAAGGTTACACTTGTTGTCATGGACTCAAGATCTGACATATCAGGTTCAATTCTCTAGTCAACAAACATTGAAACGTGGCATGACAAGAGCGTTACACTTGTTGTGACAGACTCAAGATCTGACATCTCAGGTTCAATTCTCTAGTCCACGAACATTGAAATGCGGCATGACAAGAGGGTTACACTTGTAATGGGCTCAAGATCTGACATCTCAGGTTCTATTCTCTAGTCCATGAACATTGAAATGTGGCATGACAAGAGCGTTACACCTGTTCTAATGGACTCAAGATCTGACATCTCAGGTTCAATTCTCTAGTCCATGAACATTGAAATGTGGCATGACAAGCGAGTTACACTTGTTGTAATGGACTCAAGATCTGACATCTCAGGTTCAATTCTCTCTAGTCCAACGAACACTGAAACCTTGCATGACAAGAGAGTTACACTTGTTGTCATGGACTCAAGTTCTGACATCTCAGGCTCAATTCTCTAGTCCACGAACATTGAAACAAGGCATGACAAGAAGGTTACACTTGTGATGGACTCAAGATCTGACATCTCAGGTTCAATTCTCTAGTCCAAAGAACACTTAAACCTGGCATGACAAGCGGCTTACACTTGTTGTAATGGACTCAAGATCTGACATCTGAAATGTGGCATGACAAGAGTGTTACACTTGTTGTAATGGACTCAAGATCTGACATCTGAAATGTGGCATGACAAGAGTGTTACACTTGTTGTGATGGACTCAAGATCTGACATCTCAGGTTCAATTCTCTAGTCCCAAACACTGAAACGTGGCATCACAAGGTTTACACTTGTTGTGATGGACTCAAGATCTGACATCTCAGATTCAATTCTCTAGTCCAATGAACACTGAAATGTGGCATGATAAGCGAGTTACACTTGTTGTGACAGACTCAAGATCTGACATCTCAGGTTCAATTCTCTAGTCCACGAACATTGAAAAGTGGCTGGTGACAAGAGTGTTACACTTGTAATGGACTCAAAATCTGACATCTCAGGTTCAGTTCTCTAGTCCCAAACACTGAAACGTGGCATCACAAGAGGTTTACACTTGTTGTGATGGACTCAAGATCTGACATCTCAGGTTCAATTCTCTAGTCCAAAGAACACTGAAACCTGGCATGACAAGCGGCTTACACTTGTTGTATTGGACTGAAGATCTGACATCTCAGGTTCAATTCTCTCTAGTCCACGAACATTGAAACGTGGCATCACAAGAGGGTTACACTTGTTGTAATGGACTCAAGATCTGACATCTCAGGTTCAATTCTCTAGTCCAACGAACACTGAAAAGTGGCATTAGTCTTAACCCTTTGACTCCCGCACCCTGTCTATCAACTGCAAAAACTTAATCTTTTGAGTCCCTCACCCTATCCACCAAGATAGGTTCACGGATTCAAAAAGTTAAGTTTTTGCTTTGCTAGTATGGTTAAAGATGCAGGGTGATGGTGGACAGAATGCGGGAGCCAAAGGGTTAAGCCTATATTAAAGCCTTGTGTGCTGGCAAGGTCTCAAAGTCATAACTAGTATGTGCATTTTGTGTCTGTCTTTGTTGTCAGTTTGTCATTGGAATCACCTACGGCTACACTGAAGCGAAATATTCATCTCCGTCTGCAAAGTGAAAAAACAACAACCAAAACCCTCCCCCCCCCCCCCCCCCCCCCCCCAAATATACATCGTGGAAGCATATGAAACACAATCAGTCCCCTAGCACATTAGCACAAACCGACCACACCCATGCTCCACATAACCACATCACAGAAACCCCCAGTGCCTTAAACAACAATAACAACACAACACACAGCCTCCATCCGCCCACCAACATGATTTATCATTGCCATCATCCTAACTCTTCAAACCCATCCTTCATCCCTGATTAAAAAATATCTTAAAAAGCAACAACAACAACAACAAAACCCAAAATAAAATGAACGAACCCCCCCCCCCCCCCCCCTACCACCACCAATATCCCACAATTACAACAACAGCATTATGTTCTGTTCACCACATTTCTCTTCACCATCTCTCCAACAGTATTTTCCATTTCTTGACATTTCTTTGTTGATCTCAGATTCAAGTAATCTTTCCATTCCATGCTGCAAGATTCTATGCAATGCTATTTTTGATGTGTGTGTGATAGATAGATAGATATACAGATACACACACACACACACTATATATATATATATATATATATAAAATATATATATATATATATATATATATATATATATATATATACACACACATACATTTATTATGTAATATTCCTTGAAGACATACACCATTGCAGGAACAAAGCATTTGTTGCAGAGCATATTTACACTGTCTAATACTCACGGAAGGAACTGAAAGAATAAACAAAACCACACGAACAAACAAACCAAACAAACACACACGCAAACAAACAAACTCTAACACTCACATTCTTTTTGATTTTGTTCTCGTTGGATGAGTTCCTTAGTTTTATCAATCTTGGCCTTCAGATGCTCAATGGCCGCTCGTACTTTCTGTGTGTCTCCGCTGTCTGACCCTTGACCTTCCAGACTGCCCTCATCGCTGTGGGCAAGTGACGTAACCGTTTCACTTCCTCCGTTTTCCCGTCCTGAACTTCCATCCATCTGAAAGAAATAGTTTGATGGAATGAAATAGTGAGAATCTCTTACTGGGAGGAAGAAAGACTGGAAGAAATACCATATTATGAATCATTCTTGTATATGACTATTTAGACCAAGGGAGAAAATACTGGACGGATTTGCAAGGTGGCTGAGGACAGAGAGCAGAAGATGTACCTTCAGTGACAAGGGATAGATTTGTATGGAGGGCCATGATTGTCAATGCCATGCGGCACGGCACATGATGATGATGATGATGATGATGATGATGATGATGATGATGATGATGAAGATGATGATGATAGGACTATTCTCCAAAGTCACCTGGATTAGGATTTTTAGTTGAAGCAAATTCCCCTGTGGGAATGCCTGGGCTCTTTCAGTATAAATAGTATCCACACCTCTGGAAATTCTGTGCGAGAAATTTCCTCTTTTCTGTCAACTTCTTTGTTTGTTCATTATTCCACTGCTTTCTGTCACTGCTTTCTAACATTTTCAGCCTTGCTGGTCCATTCACCTGTATGTGTTCAATAAAGTTTAGGTACATTTTCTTGGGATTGGTAATTGGGTACATGTACTAAGCACGGGGTTTTTTTTTTGCGGAAGCAATTTTCGGTAATTTAGGCCTGTTTGTACAGATATGTTTTAGTGTCCTTAGTTATGTTTAAATTTGTATTCAGGTATGTTTTTTAAATCCCCTGTGTGATAAATGGGATGGGATGGTCAACGCCAGGGGCATCTCCTTAGATTTTGTGCGTAAATGCATTAATATGTGTACTTAATCTTTTCCTTTTTTTTCCCTGTTGAAGTATTGTGCATGTTTTGAACCAGGTTATAGCCCTGATATGGCTCTATGCAGTTGGCTGGGCTTTAAACAAAAATAACAGGAACGGTCGAAGCTAAGAGAACTCAAGCTATTCAGTGAGCTGACCACATTCCACTACTCTGTTGCACAGTCTGCATTTCTGCTAGGCATACATGTGCAAGCTGAATGTTTTTTTTTTTCGTTTTTTTTAAACCATCAGACCCTGACATGACTTTAAAAGATCTTAAAAATACACATATTTGATATTCTGCACATATATACACAAAGAAGGTTCTGGCACTGGCAGGTCTACACACATGTTGACCTGGTTGAACAGAAACCCCCCACCCTTCACCCACCAGGCGGGGGTACCTAGTTTCAGTTTCAGTTTCAGTTTCTCAAGATGACGTCTCCGCGCTCGGAATGAATTCCATATGCACCAACGTCTCAGGCTCCATGCGTATGGTGATCATGGCACAAGCTCTAAGCCTGCACATAAACACATGAGCTGGCCGGGGTCCTAAGGTCCTCCATAGCCTATGTCTTACCTAGTTTATTTTTTGTATACTTTTATTGCATCAGTCTATCACTGGAAGAATCTTGGTTACAGGTAAATGACATGTGTATCTGTGTATCTTATCTGACAGAAAACAACAACAGATATATAAAGTAAATAAATAAACAATTAGAGGCCTGCATCACAACACAACTAGCCACTCAGTACAAACTCGTCTCACATCTCAGAAAGACCCTGGTCTTCTTCAGCCTGCGCATAAACCCATGAACTGGCCAGGTCCTAAGGTCCTTCCTAGTTCTATTTTCTTATACTAGTACTGTATCAGTCTATCAATGGAACAATCTTGGTTACATGTAAATGACATGTGTCTATCAATGGAACAATCTTGGTTACATGTAAATGACATGTGTCTATCAATGGAACAATCTTGGTTACATGTAAATGACATGTGTCTATCAATGGAACAATCTTGGTTACATGTAAATGACATGTGTCTATCAATGGAACAATCTTGGTTACATGTAAATGACATGTGTCTATCAATGGAACAATCTTGGTTACATGTAAATGACATGTGTCTATCAATGGAACAATCTTGGTTACATGTAAATGACATGTGTATCTTATCATCAAAGAAAAACAACAACAGAAATCTAAAATAAAAAGATAAATATTCAAAGGTCTGAATCCCAACACAGATCAGAACCCTGGGCCTTTTGACTGAAGAGTCCAACGTTTGCCCGCTTGACTACTGCGCCTGTTGTGTTCATTGTGTTTGTTTCTGTTTGTTTGCCACTCTATGGGTTTACCATGTGAAATTTCAGTAAAAAAAGACATACGAATGACACATTTTTAGGCATGAAGTATGCCTCTATGCACGTGCTGCATGAAGAAACACACACACACACGTACGCAAGCACGCACGCACACGCACACACACATACACACACACACGCACGCACGCACGCACGCACGCACACACACACACACACACACGCACACACACACACAT
Organism: Monoplex corrugatus; assembly: GCA_030674185.1. Lineage (NCBI taxonomy): Eukaryota > Metazoa > Mollusca > Gastropoda > Littorinimorpha > Ranellidae > Monoplex > Monoplex corrugatus. The sequence continues at coordinate 28,551,625 of JAPXFY010000033.1, forward strand.
ACACACACATCAATTACAACCTAAAAGGCTTTACAATCACACATTTTAAGCATGAAGTATGCCTCTGTGCAAACACATTGAACACACACGCAAACACACACACACATGCACACATACACACACATGCATGCATGCATGCACATGCACGCACACACACACACACATGCACATACACACATACATCAATTATAATTTAAAAGGCTTAAGAATCACACATTTCAAGCACGAACTTGGGGAAGTATCCCTGTGTACAAGTGCATGCGCACACACAAACACAGACACAAATAAACATACACACACACATATATATCAATTATAACCCAAAAGGCTTTAAAATCAACATTTTAAGCATGAAATATGCCTCTGTGCAAACACGTGCCCTCTCCCCAGCCCCCACCCCCGCCACACACACACATCAATTACAATCTATCTCCCAACTCAATTCTCTTTTACACCCCTGAAAACAGAACAGAATTAGAAAAACAAACAAACAAAAACAAAACAGAACAGAATCATCTTACACAATCGGAATCCTCGATGGTGATGGGCAGAGAGAATACGCCTTCCTCCCCACAGGCAGGGGGAGACAACGACAGGGGCAGGGATCCGGAGGACAGCCACCCCCCTCCGCCCCCAGCACCTCCAACGCCGACGCCCAGTCCTGGGACGGCGATGCCAGCGTCCATCTTGCCGGTGACGCCTTCCTGCTTGCGTGACAGGTTGGGGCTCTTGGACGATGACGTTTTCTTGAAGGACCGTCCGGTGGGGGCTATGGTTGTGGTGGCGCTGGTGGATACCCCTCCCCCTACTGCAGCTGCCCTTGCTGCTTCTGTCTTCTTCCTGTGGGAACAAAAAAGAAAAAAACATGGGAATTTGTGAAATATTGTTGAGGTTATTGTTATTGTTACTTGTATCCAAAACAAGTGTGACTGCCTGCGTTCAAGCAAACAGGAACCAGAAAAAAACACAAAAGAAGAATAAGAACGCGTATTTATTACAAGACAAGACAGGCGCAAATTTTTGGCCAACTGGCCTTTGTCAAGCGTAAGATTACAAACAAACAAACACCAGATACAAAAATTAGGAGAAAAAGACTGAAAATTGGACCGAAAAGAGGAAATTTCTAGTACAGAGTTTCCTCAAGAATATTTCACAAATTTTCTGCCTTGCTGGTCCATTCACATGTGTTCGATAAAGTCTTACTTACTTTTCTTAGGATTGATGATTGTGTACATGTATTAAATGTATTTTTGGGCTCTAGGGAGGTGAGATATGCAAATACACCTGAATACAAATTCAAATTGGTGGATACCCCCCAGCTCCCCTTACTGCAGATTGTTACTGTTGTTTAAAGCCCAGGCGACTGCGTAGAGCCATCATCATCATCATCATCATCATCATCAAGTGCCCTGCCGCATGGCGTTGGCGATCATGGCCCTCCATATGCATCCATCCCTTGTCGCCACAAGCACATCTTCCACCCTCTCTGTCCTCAGCCACCCTGCAAGTCTGTCCAATACTTTCTCCCTAGGTCTACCTGGTGCTAGCTTTCCCTCCAGCTTTTCTGTTGTGATCAGGTGCTCTAATTCACAAAATTCACAAAAGCAATCACCCACAATGAGTCATATCAGGGATATAACCGCTCGAAAACATACAAAACTTCAACAGGAAAAAGAAAAAGGGAAAAGAAAATTAAGCACACATATCAATGCATTCATGAACATAGACTAAGGACATGTCCCTGGCGTTGACCACTCCGTCCAATTTATCACACAGGGGATTTAGAAAAACACACCTGAAGACAAATTTAAACACAACTAAGAACACCAAAACATATAAAAACGGGCATAAATTACCTGAAATTGCTTCCGCATATCTCACCTCCCGAGAGCCGAAAATGCATTTAATACATGTATCCAATTATCAGTCCTAAGAAAAAGTACGCAAGACTTTATCAAACACATACAGATGAATGGATCAGCAAGGCAGAAAATGATAGGAAGAAATGACAGAAAGCGAAGGAACAAGGCAGAAACAAAGAGAGTGACAGGAAAGAGGAAATTTCTAGCACACAATTTCCAGAAGGTGGGGATGCTATTTATAATAAAAGAGACCACGGCATCCCCACAGGGGAATTGTTGAGGTTGATGCTGCTGCTTGGCTTGATGATGGGCGCAGACATATGCTTTTGACAAACATGTTGTTTTTGCATTCCATGCCATGTTTGTATATATGCATATATTTGGGATATATGTATGTGTTACACTTTGTGTTCTGGTAGCCTGTTTCTCAAGGAATTTCATCAGAATCAATACGTTATGTTGCAAGTGTGTCAGTGTTATTGCCCCTATTCAGCTTTATGACCACCTCTGAGTACACACCCCTGTCCAACTTCTCTGTTCCATTTCTGATACTACTTGTTTACACATTCTTTGATATAGATGTTCCACAGTTGGTTGCTGCTCATTTTCTGGTCCATACAATTAGATTGAACTTCCTCTGTCTTTTTGACAGTCACATGCTCTTGTCTTCTTTAAGTCTAACCTAAACACATACCTTTTTGTCCAGCAGCCATTTCCCCTTGTATGTGCCCATCCCTTTGTCTCATTCCTCTCCTACGCCCCCCCCCCCCCCCCCCCCCCCCGATTCCAGTGTACGTGAATTTTGTGCCCTTGTCATTCATTGCAAGTGAATGCTTTTAAGAAAGACAAGGTAGAAAACAATGCGAAGAAATGACAGAAAGCAAAGGAACAAGGCAGAAGTAAAGAGAGTGACAGAAAATAGAAAATATCACAGAATTTCCAGGTGGGGATACTATTTATACTGAAAGAGCCCACAAACGCGTGTTCTGGATTTTTTCTGCTTGCATACACACTATGAGACTCCTTCAGGCAGTAGCAGATATGCACATATGCAGATATGCTATCATGTTTATTCACCATTTTTGGCTATCATGGATCCTGACCATTTCTGGCTATCATGGATATTCACCATTTTTGGCTATCATGGATCCTGACCATTTCTGGCTATCATGGATATTCACCATTTTTGGCTATCATGGATCCTCACCATTTTTGGCTATCATGGATCCTCACCATTTTTGGCTATCATGCCTGTCATTGTTGTTGATGAAGCTGTTTATCTTTTTTCTTTATATTTTTTGTGATGTATGTCATTTAGTTTTGTACAATTTTTCCTAATGAACCTTCCATTTTCTCTCAGCACGGTTTAAAAAAAAACAACCCACAAAAACAAAACAAAACAAACAAACAAAAAACAGTCCACCAACCCCCACTCAAATACGATCCTGTTTTCTTCCTGCAAAAAACTCAAATGTTATCTGACATTTTTCTCTATGCAAACCACAAACTATTATTTTGCTGTTTTCTTCCCGCAAAAACTCAAGTGCTGTCTTCCACGTTCTCCCTGCAAAACACAAATATTATCTTCTGTTTTCTTCTTGTGAAATACAAATCTCTGTAAGCTTTCGACCGTAAACACAAAAACTAAGACTAAATCAAAAACAAAATAGAAATGCTTATTCAGTTAGCAAAAACACGCCCAGTACAACTCTGCCGTCCAAACAGCCTCTGTGCATGCAGCATACATCAATCAATAAATAAATTGAATAGAAACGAATTCTGGATGCGATTGCTGAAGTAGTGACAAATGAGAGGAGAGTGCTTACCTATGGATTTGTTTTGGACTGGCTGAATTGAAATGGGGTGGATGTGGATGGGGGTGAGGCATGGAAGATGTTTGCTGGTTTTGTTTACTTTGATCATTACAAAGACCATTAGACTGAAAATTTGTGCTGGTTTCATTTGGCTGGCTAAACAAGCAGACTGATTCCATTTTGTTGTGATTTTGGTTCCAAATTACATGTACACGTGTAGATTCATATGTATGGGAAAAAAAAGAAATATGACATCACAGCCTTCTTTCATATCCATACCATCACGTCAACACCACACACTCACTCCTCCACCCCATTTTGTTGTGATTTTAGCTCCAACTTACAGGTACACTACCAGCTGTATAGGTCAGAGCCTGGAATTGCTAAGAAAAAAAAAGAGGAAACTTCTAGGGGGTCCGGGGGCATGCTCCCCCGGAAAAATTTTTAAAATCAAGACTAAAATCTGTGCATTCTGAGGCATTCTGGAGACAAATTTAAAGGCATCTAACACACTGAAAATCACAATGAATATCAGTCAAAAGAGTATTTAATAAACATTGGGCACAAGATCAGGATCCATCATACACAGCAGATCGTTTCAGTGTGTTCATACACAGACATATTCATGTTTTTTTCTTTTCTTTTTTTTTTAAGTATGGTCGTTGATTTTTTTTTTAACGCGAAAAATATTTTTTTGTGCGATTTTCGATTTTGATTTCTGCGGAAATCCTCGTTTCCGCGACGAATTCCAGGCTCTGATAGGTAGATTCATATGTATGGGGAAAACCATCACTGCCTTATTTCATGTCCATACCATCACACCAACACCACATGGTCACTCCTCCACCCCATTTTGTTTTGATTTTGGTTCTAACTTACATGTACATTGGCATCTGTGAAAGTAGATTCATATGTATGGGAGAGAAAAAAAAGACATCACATATATTTCATATCCATACCATCACACCCACACCACACACCCATTCCTCTACCCCATTTTGTTTGGTTTTTGGTTCCAATTTACATGTACACTGGCAGCTGTGTAAGTAGATTCATATGTATGGGGAAAAACCATCACAGCCTTATTTCATGTCCATACCATCACACCAACACCACACAGCTGTTGTGCGTTTGGTTCCAGCTTATATTACACTGGCAGCTATATAGGCAGATTCTTATGTACAGTGGGAAAAAATGACATCACATCCTTATTTCATATCTATATATCACACCTACACCACACACCCAATCCTCTACCCCATTTTGTTTTGTTTTTGGTTCCAATTTACATGGACACTGGCAGCTGTGTAAGTAGATTCACATGTATGGGGAAAAACCATCACAGCCGTATTTCATGTCCATACCATCACACCAACACCATACAGCTGTTCCTCTATCCCATTTTGTTTTGATGTTGGTTCCAACTTACATGTACACTGGCATCTGTGTAAATTCTTATGTTGGGGGAAAAAAAAAAAGACATCACAGATATATATTTCATATCCATACCATCACACCCACATCACACATCCATTCCTCCTCCACATTTTGCTTTGAGTTTGGTCCCAACTTACAAATACACTGGTAGCTGTGTAGATTCATATGTATGGGAAAGTGAAAAAAAAAAGAAGAAAAAAAAGGACATCACAGCCTTATTTCATGTCCATACCATCACACCAACACCATACACCCATTCCTCTACTCCATTTTGTTCTGATTTTGATTCCAACTAACATGTACACTGGAAGCTGTGTAGATTCTTATGTATGGGGGGGTGGGGAGAGAGAGAGAGAGAGAGAGGGAGAGAGAGAGAGAGAGAGAGAGAGAGAGATATCAGCCTTATTTCATATCCACACCAACATCACACACCCACCAGACACCACACCCCTCCACCCTCCCAATTCTGCACCAGTCTGCACCACATGCGACTACAGCTCAAACTGAACCGGCCAGTGATTGGTTGATATTTCGGTTGACGCAGCAGACATCTTGCTTATGCGTATGTATGAACCATGATCTCAAAGAGGCATGCTGAACTTCTCTTTACCGTCACTCTAGACAAAACCTTTGATGAAGAAATCGTGCAAAAAAACAAAACAACAACAACAACAACAACAACAACAAAAAGAGGGATGAATCTAGCCGTCGGAACAACCGGGTGCAAACAGTCGGGGCAGATGCGCTTCCAGACTTACCACGAGATAAGACAGAATATGAGCATATTCGAGATATGATGACACATACATGATGGATATTTGTTTTATGTTTTCGTTCATAAAACTCTGTTCTCTCAGGTCATGGCTCAACCATATACATAAGCAAGATGTCTGCTGCATCAACCAAAATATCAACCAATCACTGGCTTTTCCCATCCTCTCCTCAGAAAACCAGAGCACTACCTCAGTTTCAGTTTAAGTGTATCTAGATGACGTCTGTGTGCTCGGATCGAATGTCACAGGTGCCATGTGTATGGTGATCATGGCACAAGCCATAAGCTTGCACCTAAAAAAACCCATGAGCTGGCCAAGTCCTGAGGCCCTACCCAGACTATGTTTTTACCTAGTCTACATTTTATACTGGTATTTCATCAGCCTATCACTGGATATATTTATTCATTTACTCATTATGTTACTTTTTTTTGAAGATAAGATTCACAGATACACATGGGGACAAAGAGACAAGACAGGATGCATGTAAATGACCTGTGTATCTGTGTATCTTACCTTCAAAAACAAAACAAAACAAAAAAAGGAACAGATTATAAAATAAATAAATAAATGAATAATTAAAGGTCTGTATCACAATACAACTAGCTATTCTATATACACTTGTCTCATATGACAGAAAAACACCACCACCACCCTAGTCAATGCATAAATGTTCAATACCACAACACAACAAACTATTCTGTATAAACTCGTCTCACACGACAGAAAAACACCAACATCACCACCAACCCCAGTCAATTCACAAATGTTCAATACCACAACACAACTAGCTATTCTGTATAAACTCGTCTCACACGACAGAAAAACACCAACATCACCACCAACCCCAGTCGATTCACAAATGTTCAATACCACAACACAACTAGCTATTCTGTATAAACTCGTCTCACACGACAGAAAAACACCAACATCACCACCAACCCCAGTCAATTCACAAATGTTCAATACCACAACACAACTAGCTATTCTGTATAAACTCGTCTCACACGACAGAAAAACACCAACATCACCACCAACCCCAGTCAATTCACAAATGTTCAATACCACAACACAACTAGCTATTCTGTATAAACTCGTCTCATATGACAGAAAAACACCACCACCACCACCAACCCCAGTCAATGCACAAATGCTCAGCTAATCTATCAACTAGGTGAAGACAATATTTTTCTTCACCTCAACAGCTGATGAAGGAGCGGGTCAGAGTGAGAGGGCTTCAACGTCTCCCGAATGGGACTCCCCACACTCCCCGAGGAAGAGTAGCGCATCCCAAAGCCCCCCGAAGAACGGTAGTTGGTCATGTAGGGGTGGTACCACAGGCGCTATGTCTACTGCTGCTGCTGCCACGGTAAGGGAACGGTCTGATCTCTGGAATACCCCTGACCTGGTAAATTTCGTCTAGTTCTGTCTTTGGGATTGTCCTTCTCTTGATTGCAAACACCTTTTTTCTTCACCAGTGTTGTGGTGACGGAACAGTTTAGTCCTGGAATGACCTCAATTTCATGGAACACACTTTCACTCTGTTGCTATGGAGAAGGAATGGTTCCATCTTTGAGAGTCACTCTGTTGCTATGGAGAAGGAATGGTTCCATCTTTGAGAGTCACTCTGTTGCTATGGAGAAGGAATGGTTCCATCTTTGAGAGTCACTCTGTTGCTATGGAGAAGGTATGGTTCCATCTTTGAGATGACCTTGGTTGGATACACACGCACGCATACACGCACATCCCTTTGCTGCTGTGCAATCCTTGCAAAGACTTCATACACACGACTTCATCGCTGTTGATATGGATAGAGAACAGTCAAATCCCTGGAAAGACTTTCGTACACAAACACACACCTTTAGTGCTGTTGCTGTAGTGAGGTACCAGTTCAATCCTTCAAATGATTTTATATACACACACACCTTTCAGTGCTGTTCCTATTGCCAGGTACCAGTTCAGTCCTTCATATGCTTTTATATACACACACACCTGTATTGTTGTTGCAACAGTGAAGGAACACTTCAGTTCTTGAAATGTCCTTGACTCCAAACAACCACCTTTACGGCTGTTGCTTCAGGTAAGGAGTACAGTTCGGTCCTTGAAAGGACTTCATATATATATATATATACACACACTCACATGCATTGCTGTTGTTATAGGGAGGAATCACGTCGGTCCTTGAAATGTCCTTGACTTTGTACACCCACCCTTACGGCTCTTGCTTCAGGTAAGGGGTACACTTTAGTCCTTGAAATAACTTCATATATACACACACACACACCTGTATTGCTGCTGCTACAGTGAAGGAACACTTTAGTCCTTGAAATGTCCTTGACTCGGTACATCCACCTTTACGGCTGTTGCCTCAGGTATGGGGTACACTTTAGTCCTTGAAATGACTTCATATATAAATATATATATATATATATATATATATATATATATATATATAATTTTATATATATATATACACACACACACACACAAACACACACACACACCTGTATTGCTGTTGCTATAGTGAAGAAACACTTTAGTCCTTGGAATGACCTTGACTTTGTACACACCCTTTTATCGCTGTTGCCATGGTCATGGAACAGTTTAGTCCTTGAAATGACTTCATACATACACACACCTGTAGCTGTATCGCTGCTGCTATAGCGAGGTACCAGTTCAGTCCTTGAAATGTCCTTGACTCAGTACATCCATCTTTACGGCTACTGCCTCAGGTGAGTGGAACAGTCTGGTCCTTGAAATGACTTCATATGCACACACACACACCTGTATTGTTGTTGCTACAGCGAAGACACACTACAGTCCTCGGAATGACCTTGACTTTGTACACACACCTTTATCGCTGCTGCCATGGCGAGGGAACAGTTTTAGTCCTTGAAATGCGACTTCAAACACACACCGTCACTGCCGTTGCTTTAGTGAAACAACACTTTTAGTCCTTGAAATGTCTTTGACTCTTAAACACCCACTTTACCAGGCTTTTGCCTCAGGTAAGGGGAACAGCTCAACGCTTTTAATGGCCTTCACTTTGATCACACATCTTTCTGGTTGTTGATGAGAGAGAAAGAGCAGTTCAGTCCCTGGCATAACCGTAACTTAACATGATCATGGAGACCCGGCATGCCAGGTAAAAATTGAGTTTTTCTTTTTTTAAAATTTTCCTTCTTTGGTTTGCGTCCACAGACAAGTAGGCAGGTGGAGGCCTTAACCCTTTGACTCTCGCACCCTATCTAACAACTTCAAAAACTTAACCCTTTGACACCCACACCCTATCCACCAGCTTCCTGCAGGAAGCCTGTGGATACGGTGAGGTAGCCAAAAGGTTAAGTTTTTGTTTTGCTAGCATGGTTGATCGACAATGCAGGATGCTGGTGGACAGGGTGCGGGAGTCAAAAGGGTTAAGACACCTCAAACACGAAAACAGAATGAATTCGAACGCGTGTTTAATACAACCAGGACAAGACAGGCGCAAATTTTCGGCCAACTGGCCTTTGTCAAGCATAAACGTAAAGTCACAAACGAACAAACAGCAAATACAAAAATTAGGAGAAAAAAAAAAAAAAAAAAAAAAAAAAAAAACCTTCCCTGCTGCTTCGTCCAGTATTTGGTGTTTGTTCCTTTGTGATCATAAGTCTACGCTTGACAAAGACCAGTTGGTTGAAAATTTGCGCCTGTCTTGTCTCGTATTAAATACGCGTTCTGATTCTATTTTCGTGTTTTGTTTTGTTTTTTCTGGTTCAGGTTTGCTTGAATGCGGGCGGTCGAACTTGTTTTGGATTACGTAAAACAAACAATCTTAACAGGGGGAAAAAAACAATAAGAAACTAGATAACTAGGGGGAGGGGGGGGGGGAAGTAAGAAACCATTAGATAAATCTCAAGCTCTCTCTCTCTCTCTCTCTCTCTCTCTCTCTCTCTCTCTCTCTCTCTCTCTCTCACACACACACTTCTGTAGAATGATTTTATTTTCTGTTCTCTTTCAGATTTTGCCAAGTCATATTTGACTGGAGAGTTATAAGTTATAGGCTATATAAATTGGGCACACACACACACACACACACACACACACATACACACACCCACGCACGCATACACACACACACACACACGCACGCACACACACACACACACACGCACGCACGCACGCATACACACACACACACGTAGAGTCTCCCCTCCTTTATTTCAGATAACAACACAACACAAGAAGCCCTCTCTAATCGACTTCAAACTGCTTTATCTGTGGGCGATAAGAGAACCAGCCAGCCACCTTCTTACTCATCCTACACGCAGATAAAGAAGAGCAGTTTATTATCTAACTCGGTCACTTGGGCTTTCCACGCTAACAATGGTTATCTCAGTAACAATGGTATCTCAGTATCAACAGTTATCTCACGAACAACCATTGTCTTACAACGATTATCTTGTTCGCAAGATGGGATCTGGAGTTGTTGGTTTTTTCCCCCGGACCCATTTTCTGCGCCACCTTAATGGCCACAGAAGATTGCACAATTTTTTCTACAATACTATGAAGAGAATGTCGATGAGGATGACAATCATGATACTATGGAGTTCCATCGAGGATTGAGACTGCGCGACAGGGCTGTACTCTACTCTATCCTGGCGTCAACCAGGCCCGAGAGATACAGACACGTGCAGTGCTGGTCAGAAGATTTGAGCAACACCTCAACGACGCATCCGTGAAGTGGATGAGACTCGACTGTGTGGTCCCAGTCTTCCCAATGAGTCAGACGGGATTTGGAGTTTGTTCACCATACATTCATTGCACTAGGGCAGGTCTAATAATGTCTACCACCCAAATCTGCCAACAATTTAGCAGGCAGACTCCTTGTGCGAGAGAGAGAAAGAGAGAGAGAGAGACACACACACAGACAGACAGAGACAGAGAGACAGAAAAGAAAGAAAGACACACACACACACACACACACACACACACACACACACACACACACACACACACACACACACACACACACACACACACACACTTGTCCCTGTCTCTCTTTCTCACGCATGCACAGACACTCACTCACTCACAGAGAAAGAGAGGGAGGGAGGGAGGAAGGGAGAGAAACAAAGACAGAGACAGAGACTCAGATTCAGACTCAGACTCAGTTTAATGTACATAGGCCTTGGGCCACAACACAACAGAGAGAGAGAGCGAGAGAGAGAGAGAGAGAGAGAGAGAGAGAGTGAGAGAGAGAGATACAGACAGAGGCAGACAGACAGAGACAGAGAGACATAGACACAGAGAGACTACAGAGAGAGAGAGAGAGAGAGAGAGAGAGAGAGAGAGAGAGAAAGAGAGAGAGAGAGAGACAGACAGACAGAGAGAGACAGAGAGACAGACAGACAGACAGACAGAGAAAGCGAGAGACAGACAAGACAGACAGACAGACAGACAGAGACAGAGACAGAGACAAAGGCAGAGAGACAGAGAGGATAAGTAGTTTGGCGGTGAACGGATGGGACCTTTGTAACATCTAAGCTGACACCACCAGAATGATGGAAAACATTAAGACAATCAGCCAACAGGCCAGGTTTCAAGGCTGCGGGCGGGGATTGAACTCGAGATATCAGATCTGCAGCCCATAGCTCTGGGGGGAAAGAGAGCACCAAGCAGACCCAGGGAGAAAATATTGGACGGACTTGCAGGGTGGCTGAGGACAGAGAGGGTGGAAGATGTGCTTGCGGCAACAAAGGATAGATACATATGGAGGGCCATGATCGCCAACGCCATGCGGCAGGGCACTTGATGATGATGATGATGATGTCCGCAGCTCTATACAACAGAACCGACCAGCCCACACGGTTTGCCAATGACCACTCCTACTTTTGTCAGCTTCAGGTCAAACGTACAACAGTCACCATGGTGGGTGCAGTGGTTAACGTTAACAGACTACTGACTGGAAAGCTCTGGGTTCGAAACCCATGAGTCCTTCTCAAAAACAATGTAGGATTTTTCGCAACCCCCCTCCCACCCCCCCTCCCCCCAGACCAGTTCCAACAACACAGAGACAAGTTTGGTAAGTTTAAACATCTGGGAATGGTCATCTCACCAGACAAGCAGATGCACATCAGAGATAGCCAGCAGAATCAGCCAAGCCAAAACAGCATTCAAGAAGACGAAAAACGTTCTTTACCAACAAATGCCTATCAATTAACATCAGGAAGAGAGTTTTTGAGTGTTACATAGAACCGATACTGTTGTAGGGATGTCAGGCGTGGACACGAGGAAAGAATGGGAGCACACACACTCGATTCTCCTCCACTTCACGGATGCGCCTTTCACCATTCAGTTCCTTAAATATCCCACCAACACAGCAAATGTCTGTATCTCTCAGGCTTTGATGTTGCCTGGATACATTATAACAGTAGGGTTAGAATACAATGTTGCCTGGATACATTATAACAGTACAGTTAGAATACAATGTTGCCTGGATACATTATAACAGTACAGTTAGAATACAATGTTGCCTGGATACATTATAACAGTACAGTTAGAATACAATGTTGCCTGGATACATTATAATAACAGTACAGTTAGAATACAATGTTGCCTGGATACATTATAACAGTACAGTTAGAATACAATGTTGCCTGGATACATTATAACAGTAGAGTTAGAATACAATGTTGCCTGGATACATTATAACAGTAGAGTTAGAATACAATGTTGCCTGGATACATTATAACAGTACAGTTAGAATACAGTGTTGCCTGGATACATTATAACAGTAGAGTTAGAATACAGTGTTGCCTGGATACATTATAACAGTAGAGTTAGAATACAATGTTGCCTGGATACATTATAACAGTACAGTTAGAATACAATGTTGCCTGGATACATTATAACAGTACAGTTAGAATACAATGTTGCCTGGATACATTATAACAGTACAGTTAGAATACAATGTTGCCTGGACACATTATAACAGTACAGTTAGAATACAATGTTGCCTGGACACATTATAACAGTACAGTTAGAATACAATGTTGCCTGGATACATTATAACAGTAGAGTTAGAATACAATGTTGCCTGGATACATTATAACAGTACAGTTAGAATACAATGTTGCCTGGATACATTATAACAGTACAGTTAGAATACAATGTTGCCTGGATACATTATAACAGTACAGTTAGAATACAATGTTGCCTGGATACATTATAACAGTACAGTTAGAATACAATGTTGCCTGGATACATTATAACAGTACAGTTAGAATACAATGTTGCCTGGATACATTATAACAGTAGAGTTAGAATACAATGTTGCCTGGATACATTATAACAGGACAGTTAGAATACAGTCTTTTTGTGTAGTCTCAGAATGAAACAACACAGCATCACGATTCTATCACCCTCATCGTTATCGTCATCAGTCTCACAATGAAACAACACAGCAACATGATTCTATCACCCTCATCGTTATCGTCATCATCATCAGTCTCACAATGAAACAACACAGCAACATGATTCTATCACCCTCATCATCATCATCATCAGTCTCACAATGAAACAACACAGCAACATGATTCTATCATCCTCATCATCATCATCATCAGTCTCACAATGAAACAACACAGCAACATGATTCTATCACCCTCATCATCATCATCATCATCAGTCTCACAATGAAACAACACAGCAACACGATTCTATCACCCTCATCGTCGTCATCATCATCAGTCTCACAATGAAACAACACAGCAACATGATTCTATCACCCTCATCATCATCGTCATCATCAGTCTCACAATCAAACAACACAGCAACATGATTCTATCACCCTCATCATCATCATCATCAGTCTCACAATCAAACAACACAGCAACATGATTCTATCACCCTCATCATCATCATCATCATCATCAGTCTCACAATGAAACAACACAGCAACACGATTCTATCACCCTCATCATCATCATCATCAGTCTCACAATCAAACAACACAGCAACATGATTCTATCACCCTCATCATCATCATCATCAGTCTCACAATGAAACAACACAGCAACACGATTCTATCACCCTCATCGTCATTATCATCATCAGTCTCACAATGAAACAACACAGCAACACGATTCTATCACCCTCATCGTCATTATCGTCATCAGTCTCACAATCAAACAACACAGCAACACGATTCTATCACCCTCATCGTTATCGTCATCAGTCTCACAATGAAACAACACAGCAACACGATTCTATCACCCTCATCGTCATCATCATCATCAGTCTCACAATCAAACAACACAGCAACACGATTCTATCACCCTCATCGTTATCGTCATCAGTCTCACAATGAAACAACACAGCATCACGATTCTATCACCCTCATCATCGTCATCATCATCATCAGTCTCACAATGAAACAACACAGCAACACGATTCTATCACCCTCATCGTCATCATCATCATCAGTCTCACAATCAAACAACACAGCAACACGATTCTATCACCCTCATCGTCGTCATCATCATCAGTCTCACAATCAAACAACACAGCAACACGATTCTATCACCCTCATCGTCGTCATCATCATCAGTCTCACAATCAAACAACACAGCAACACGATTCTATCACCCTCATCATCATCGTCATCATCAGTCTCACAATCAAACAACACAGCAACACGATTCTATCACCCTCATCGTCGTCATCATCATCAGTCTCACAATCAAACAACACAGCAACACGATTCTATCACCCTCATCATCATCGTCATCATCAGTCTCACAATCAAACAACACAGCAACACGATTCTATCACCCTCATCATCATCGTCATCATCAGTCTCACAATCAAACAACACAGCAACACGATTCTATCACCCTCATCGTCGTCATCATCATCAGTCTCACAATCAAACAACACAGCAACACGATTCTATCACCCTCATCATCATCGTCATCATCAGTCTCACAATCAAACAACACAGCAACACGATTCTATCACCCTCATCATCATCGTCATCATCAGTCTCACAATGAAACAACACAGCAACACGATTCTATCACCCTCATCATCATCGTCATCATCAGTCTCACAATCAAACAACACAGCAACACGATTCTATCACCCTCACCATTATCATCATCACAGCACTATGAAAAACTGTCCCAGATTCTGTCGCCATTACAGCGGGGTATAGATGATGGCAATCCAATCCCCCTCACCCCCCACCACCACCAAACACACACTGCCTGAATTCAAACAAACAACAGTTATCTCAGCGGCAATGTCACTTTATAGGGTCCCTTTGTTGACAAGTGACCTTTCCTATCAGACGCTTTTAGAGAAAAATGGCTGTCATGTCTATCTCTAGTTTCTAGGTTCACTTGCACACATACACGCAATTCTCTCACTCTCTATCTCTCACTGACACACACACACACACACCACACACACACACACACACACACACACACACACACAGACACACACACACACACACACACACACCTCTCTCTCTCACACACACACAAACACACACTCTTTCTCTCTCTCTCTCTCTTTTCTCTCTCTTTCTTTCTCTCTCTCTCTCTCTCTCTTTCTTTCTCTCTCTCTCTCTCTCTCTCTCTCTCTCACATATACACACATTCTCTCAAACACCAACACACACACTCTCTTTTTCTCTCGCTCTGTCTTTCTATCTGTCTCGTGCACACACTTTCTTTCACACACATTTTTCCCCGTCTCTGCCTCTCTTCGTCTCTCTGTGTCTGTCTGTCTGTCTGTCCGTCTGTCTGTCTGTCTCTCTATCACACACACACACACACACTCTTTACCCCCCCTCTGCCTCTCTCTCACACACTCTCTTACAGAGAAAGAGAGAGAGAGAGAGAGGGGAGGGAGACAGAGAGAGAGAGAGAGGGGAGGGAGACAGAGAGAGAGAGAGAGAGGGGAGGGAGACAGAGAGAGAGAGAGAGAGAGAGAGAGAGAGAGAGAGGAGGGGAAAAGGTGGAGAGAGAAAGACATACAGACAGATAAAGAGATAGACAGAGAGAGAGAGAGAGAGAGAGAGAGAGACAGAGACAGAGACAGAGAGACAGACAGACACAGAGAGACAGACAGACATACAGACAGACAAAGACAGACAGAGGTTTCCTCGTAGACAGACCACACCGACACTAGTAAAGAAAAAAAAAACCCAGGAAGCTAAAAAAAAACATGTTGACCACGTAGTAAAGACAGCCTTTACACAAAAGCTTCACCATCAACACACACACACACACGCACACACAGATGCCCCACGCACTACTACAGCCACCAACACACAGAGACAGGCATGTGCACGCACACTAAACACTACAGTAATGAATCTTCAGCACTAAGTCCCCACACAACGGATCAACTTGTGACACACTGAAATACAATCACCAAAGGAGGAAAGTCAGACACACGACACGCTCTGTGCTTCAGCTTTCCATTACCTACATGTATATGCGAAACACTAGCTGGCTGTCTCTCTCTCTCTCTCTCTCTTGCCTCTTCTCTCTCTCTCTCTCTCTTGCCTCTTCTCTCTCTCTCTCTTGCCCTCTCTCTCTCTCTCTCTCTTCTCTCTCTCTTGCCTCTTCTCTCTCTCTCTCTTGCCTCTTCTCTCTCTCTCTCTCTTGCCTCTTCTCTCTCTCTCTCTCTTGCCTCTTCTCTCTCTCTCTTCTCTCTCTCTCTTGCCTCTTCTCTCTCTCTCTCTTCTCTCTCTCTCTCTTGCCTCTTCTCTTCTCTCTCTCTCTTGCCTCTTCTCTTCTCTCTCTCTCTCTTGCCTCTTCTCTTCTCTCTCTCTCTTGCCTCTTCTCTCTCTCTCTCTCTCTCTTGCCTCTTCTCTTCTCTCTCTCTCTCTCTTGCCTCTTCTCTCTCTCTCTCTGTGAGTCTGTAAGTGTGCGTGCGTGTGGGTGTGAGAAAGAGATAGAGAGAGGGAGGGAAGAGAGAGAGAGAGACAGACAGACACAGACAGGGAGACAGACAGAGAGAGACACAGAGAGAGAGAGAGAGAGAGACAGACAGAGAGAGAGAGACAGACAGACAGACACAAAGACAGAGAGACAGAGAGAGAGAGAAACACAGAGGAAAGACAGAAAAGAGAAGAGAGAGAGAGAGTGAGAGAGAGAGAGAGACAGACACAGAGACAGAGCGAGAGAGAGAGAAAGAGAGAGTCAGAGAGAAAGTGAGAGAGAAAGAGAGAGAGAGAGTCAGAAACAGAGAGACAGAGACAGAGATAGAGACAAAGAGACAGACACAGAATTTTCTTCATGGACAGAGCACACGACACTAGTAAAAAAAAAACCCCAAACAAACAACAACAACAAATCAGGGATCTCATAAAAACCTGTTGACCACGTAGTAAAGACAACCTATACACAAAAGCTTCACCATCAACACACACACACACACACACACATCGTCTAATATCACTCATAGTGAAAAGACGTTAAATCAAAGAACGAACACACACACACACACACACACACACACACACACACACACACACACACACACACACACACACACACAGATGCCCCACACACTACTACAGCCACCAACACACAGAGACAGGCATGTATGCACACTAAACACTACAGTGATGAATCTTCAGCACAAAGTCCCCACACAACGGATCAACTTGTGACACACTGAAATACAATCACCAAAGAAGGAAAGACAGAAGAAACACACCTTGTGCTTCAGCTTTCCATTACCTACATGTATATATATAAGCTAAACACTAGCTGGTTCTCTCTCTCTCTCTTGCCTCTTCTCTTCTCTCTCTCTCTTTGAGTGTGTTAGTGTGCGTGCGTGTGGGTGTGAGAAAGAGACAGAGAGAGGGAGGGAGGGAAGGGAGGGAGAGAGAGAGAAACATAGAGGAGAGACACAGAAGAGAAGAGAGATAGGGAGGGAGAGAGTGAGAGAGAGAGGGGAGAGTGAGAGAGAGAGACACAGAGAGAGGGAAGGAAAGAGAGAGTGAGACAGACAGACACAGAGGCAGAGAGAGAGAGAGAGAGAGAGAGAGAGAGAGAAGAGAGAGAGAGAGAGAGAGAGAGAGAGAGAGAGAGAGAGAGAGAGAGAGAGACAGAGACAGACACAGAATTTTCCTCATGGGCAGAGCACACGACACTAGTAAAAAAAATCAGGAAGCTCATAAAAACCTATTAACCACGTAGTAAAGACAGCCTACACACAAAAGCTTCACCATCACACACACACACACACACACACACACACACACACACACACACAGAT
>JAPXFY010000033.1:28574789-28577289 GCA_030674185.1 Monoplex corrugatus
TGTATTGCACTGTACTGCATTGCATTGTGCTGTATTGCACTGTACTACATTGCATTGTGCTGTATTGCACTGTACTGATTATTGCATTGTGCTGTGTATTGCGCTGTACTGTATTGCATTGTGCTGTACTGTATTGCATTGTGCTGTATTGCACTGTACTGTACTGTATTGCACTGTGCTGTATTGCACTGTGCTGTATTGCAGTGTACTATATTGCACTGTGCTGTATTGCACTATACTGTATTGCATTGTGCTGTACTGTATTGCACTGTACTTACTGTATTGCATTGTGCTGTTTTGCACTGTACTATATTGCATTGTGGTATACTGTATTGCACTGTACTGTACTGTATTGCATTGTGCTATATTGCACTGTACTGCACCATACTGCACTGCGCTGTCCTCTACTGAAGAAATGACAGAAAGCAAAGGAGGAAGAAAGAAACAAAGAGAGTGACAGAAAAGAGGACATTTCTAGCGCAGAATTTCCAGAAAGTGGGGACACTGTACTGAAAGAGCTCCGGCATCCCAATGGGAAGGGGAGGGGGAACTAAGCAGCTCACATTTCCGTGGAGCTAAAAAGTGCACTCAATACATACGTGCACCCAATTACCAAGCTTAATAGAACACGTATATAAGGCGCCTTTATGGGAATCATAAAGATGAATGAATCAGCAAGGCAGAAAATGAGAAAAAATGACAGCAAAGAAGCAAGAAAACAATAAAGAGAAAGAGAGACAGGGAGAGAGAGAGAGAGAGAGAGAGAGGAGGGGGAGAGAGAGAGAGGAAGGGAGACAAAACAGAAAGAGAGAGAAAGAAAAAGAACAAGAGAGACAGACAGAGAGGGAGAGAGAAAGAAAGAGATAGAGGGAGATAGAGATAGATAAACAGAGACAGATAGACAGAGAGAGAGAGAGAGAGAGAGAGAGAGAGAGAGAGAGAGAGAGAGAGAGAGAGAGAGAGAGGGAGAGAGACAGACAGACAGACAGAAAGAAAGAAATGGAAAAATCTCTAGCAGAGAGCGAAAGACAGACAGAAAAGAGGAAATCTCTAGCAAACAGAGAAGGGGGGGGGGGGGGGAGTGAGATAGATAGATAAATGATAGATAGATAGATAGATGATAGATAGATAGATGATAGATAGATAGATGATAGGTAGATGATAGATAGATAGATGATAGATAGATAGATGATAGATGATAGATGATAGATTGATAGATAGATAGATGATAGATAGATGATAGATAGATAGATAGACTGATGATAGATAGATGATAGATAGATAGATGATAGATGATATATAGATAGATGATAGATAGATGATAGATAGATAGATGATAGATAGATTGAGAGATGATAGATAGATAGATGATAGATAGATAGACAGATGATAGATAGATAGATGATAGATAGATAGATGATAGATAGATAGACAGATGATAGATAGATAGATGATAGATAGATAGATGATAGATAGATTGATATATGATAGATAGATAGATGATAGATAGATTGATATATGATAGATAGATAGATGATAGATAGATAGATGATAGATAGATAGACAGATGATAGATAGATAGATGATAGATAGATAGATGATAGATAGATTGATATATGATAGATAGATAGATGATAGATAGATAGATGATAGATAGATAGATGATAGATAGATGATAGACAGATAGACAGATAGATGACAGATATATAGATAGATGACAGATAGATGATAGATAGATAGATAGATAGATAGATGATAGATAGATAATGATAGATAATAAATGATAGATAGATAGATAGATGATAGATTGATAGATGATAGATAGATAGATGATAGATAGATAGATAGATGATAGATAGATAGATAGATGATAGATAGATAGATGACAGATAGATAGATGACAGATAGATAGATAGATGACAGATAGATAGATGACAGATAGATAAATAGATGATAGATAGATAGATAGATGACAGATAGATAGATAGATAGATGATAGATAGAGAGATGACAGATAGGTAGACACATAGATAGACAGATAGATAGATAGATAGACAGATAGATAGATAGATAGACAGACAGATAGATAGATAGACAGACAGATAGATAGATAGAGAGAGAGAGAGAGAGAGGAGAGAGAGAGAGAGACAGACAGACAGACAGACAGAGATTGATAGAAAAGAGGAAATCTCTTGCACAGAACTTCCAGGAGAAGGAGATACCATTCATACCATTCATATTAAGAAAACCCCTCTGGCATCAGTACACGGGAGGGGGAAGAGGGTCCTACTGTAACTATCCTCCAAGATATAAACACACAAGAGTACTGAGTTCTGACAGATTTGAAACCTGTAACGCTACACGCACGTATTGTTGGTGAACCGCATAACAATCTTTTCCTCTTTAAAAAAAAAAAAAAAAAAAAAAAAAAAAAAAAAATTCACGTCATTCCAAACCGCACTTACACCACAACAACACACACACTTGGAACCCAAACTCA
>JAPXFY010000033.1:28582289-28589789 GCA_030674185.1 Monoplex corrugatus
GGAAGGAGGTAATCTATTAAACCCTAAACTGACTTAAACCCTAAACTGAGGGGATGGAGGTAAGGTAATCTATTAAACCCTAAACTGACTTAAACCCTAAACTGAGGGGATGGAGGTAAGGTAATCTATTAAACCCTAAACTGACTTAAACCCTAAACTGAGGGGATGGAGGTAAGGTAATCTATTAAACCCTAAACTGACACAAGACACCAACAGAACTGAAGTATTTAAGATGGCTTTGACTGATTGATTGATTGATTGATTTAGTTCAGGTTTTTACGTCGACACCCCACCTCAGGTGTGATATGGTCGCCGAGGGGGATAACCATCCCAGGGAAGTGGGGGGGGGGAGGAGGGGGAGGATTTATCTAATCCTACAGATGTGATATGGCCGCCGACGGGGATAACCATCCAGGGAAGTGGGGGGGGGGAGGAGGGGGAGGGATTTATCTAATCCTACAGATGTGATATGGCCGCCGACGGGGATAACCATCCCAGGGAAGTTGGGGGGGGGGGGAGGAAGAAGGGGCGAGAAAACTTATCTAATCCTATACTGACACCACCAGAAACAAGTGGGTCAGCGAACAGGCCGGTATCTAATCTATGTTAGTTGGCCCGATTCCAAACAGCCTGAGTCAGGACCTTGCCAGCTCATGGGTTTATGTGTAGGCTTAAGGCTTGTGCCACAGTCACCATACACGTGGCACCTGTGACTGTTAGTGCATATGGAAATTCGCTCCGAGCGCGGAGACGTCATCTTGAGAAACTGTGTGTGTGTGTGTGTGTGTGTGTGGTGTGTGTGTGTGTGTGTGTGTGTGTGTGTGTGTTGTGTGTGTTGTGTGTGTGTGTGTGCTGTGTGTCTGTGTGTGTGTGTGTGTGTCTGTGTGTGTCTGTGTGTGTGTGTGTCTGTGTGTGTGTGTGTGTGTGTGTGTGTGTGTCTGTGTGTGTGTGTGTGTGTGTGTGTGTGTCTGTGTGTTGTGTGTGTCTGTGTGTGTGTGTGTGTCTGTGTGTGTGTGTGTGTGTGTGTGTGTGTCTGTGTGTTGTGTGTGTGTGTCTGTGTGTGTGGTGTGTGTGTGTGTGTGTGTTGTGTGTGTGTGTGTGTGTGTGTGTGTGTCTGTGTGTGTGTGTGTCTGTGTGTGGAATTGGGGAGGCCTATGACACGCTAAGTACAAACCATCAGAAAGATTGAAGCATTTAAGATGGTCAGCAAACAGGTCAGTTTTTATGGTCTGGCCGATTTCCAAGAGCTGGCATAAAACCCTATGTCCGCAACAAGGTTTCAAAATGGAAAGGGGAGGGAACGGGGTGGAATTGGCATTGGCGAGGCCTGCAGAACACGAAGCAGAAACCATCAGAATGATGGCAGCATTTCAGATGGTCAGCAAACAGGCCAGTTTTTATGTCATTGGCTTCTTCTTCTTCTTCTTGTTGCCATCACACGCTCAGACCAGTCCGAGCGATGAATGTAGTGGTCGCCTGCAGTGACGCCACTGGGCCGTACAGCTTGTCCTCAATGGGGGTCGGCTCCGGCCACACCTGCCTTCTCAGCCGCCGGAAGTTCCCGCAGTCTTGCAGGATGTGGTGCGTGTCCTGCTCTGCCTCTCCACAGGGACACATTGGGGATGGCACAACCTTCAGTTTCGAGTGGAGGTGTTTGTTCAGCCTGTTGTGCCCTGTCCGCAGCCTGAAGATGGTAACCTGCTCAGGTCTTGTGAGCAGGTGGAGGCTGTCTTTCTGTGCCGGGGTTCGGAACAGAGCTTTGGTGATGGTGTTAAGCTCTGCAAGGCTTACGGCGTTGTCGTCTTGTTCTTGCTCGGCACCGAGTTTTGCCAGATCGTCGGCTTTCTCGTTTCCCTCAATGCCGCAGTGGGAGGGGATCCACTGCAGCACGGTCCGAAGGCTCTTGATGTTGTTAAGGGCCTTCTTCAGTGAGGGTAGCCTGTCGCTATTGTATGCCTGCAGCACAGAGAGCGCGTCTGTAAGAAAGACGACCTGTGTGGTCCGGTCTGCTCTCGTAGCGATGGTGTGTGCTGCCTGGGTGAGCGCATCTACCTCTGCCTTGTAGTTGGTGCAATGAAGGCCGGTCGGTAGCGCCTCTTCTGCCCGTTCTCCACTGGGGTACTGGATGTGGACCCCAGCACCTCCACTCTTGACGGCATTGGTGGCCGAGCCGTCTGTGTACACCCTGATCCACGATTCTGCAGGGTATCTTTCCTCAAGCGTTGCCAATGTCAGTGTCTTCAGGACTTGGTCGCTGTGTTCGCCTTTGTTGCTGATATAGGGAATAGTTGTTTGGACAGTTATGGTCTCTTCTCTGTCTTCCCAAGGCGGAGCGTCGAGGGAGAAGGAGAGGGGAAGGACCTGGCTAGGGAGGGTCTCTTGGTGCTTCCTATTCAGAGCTCTGGTCTCCACAGCAAAACTTGATCGTTGTAGTCTGCCTGATGATAACATTTGGAGCCTTTCTCTCATTGGATGATTCTCTGAGCATCTGAATTTGTTGGCCTGAAGCATTGCCTTCTGCTCTCTTCTCTTGGTAAGTGGTGGAATTCTGGATGTTTCTTCCATCTTCACTATGGGTGTTGTTTTCATGGCACCTGTGATGACTCGAAGTGCCTGGTTTTGGACTTTGTCCAGGGTCTGGAGGTGCGTCTTGGCAGCTGTCATCCAAGAGCTAGACCCGTACTCAAGGTGTGGTCTTACGGTACCTTGGTACACTGACTTCAGGATCTTGTCAGTTGCGCCCCACATAGTTCCTGCCAGTTTCCTTAGGATGTTGAGCTTCCTTCTGGCTTTTCCTTCTGCCTGGTTGATGTGTGGTTTCCAGGTCATTCTCTTGTCAAAGGTGACACCAAGGTACGTCTGTTGGTCTTCGTACTTCAGTGTGGCGTTTCCCAGGGTGAGTTTTCCAGGCTTGGCTTTTGATGACAGCGTGAAAAGAGTGGCAGTAGATTTCTCCCTGTTGACTGTCACGCACCAGCTTTCAGCCCATGCTGCAACATTCTCCAGGGCGATCTGCATCCTGTATGTTGCTGTTGTTGCATACTCCTCGCTGCACCAGAGTACCAGGTCGTCTGCGTATAGCGCTGCGTTGACGCCTCTTGGTAGTTCTGCTACAATGTCGTTGATGAAGAGTATGAACAAACTGGGTGAGAGGGCGCCTCCCTGGGGAACTCCCTGCCTTAGCAGCACCTTCTGGCCACAGTGACCGTCTACCGACACTCTCACTCTTCGATTGTGCAGGTAAGATTTGGTCCACTGGTGTCATTGGCTGATTCCCAACAGCCTGCGTAAACCGCATGCATCGGGCAAGATTTCAAAAAAGGAGAGGTGGTGGGGGAGGGAGACGGGAGGACGGAGGGAGGAGGGGTGTAATTGGGGAGGCGTATCAAACACGAAGCAGAAGGCATCAGAATGATTGATGACAGCATTAAAATGGTCGGCGAACAGATCATTCTTACGTTGTAGGCCAACCTCCAAGACCCTATACAAAACCTTGTGCATTGGCAAGGTTTTCAAATGGAAAGGTGAGGGTGGAGAGTGGTGGGTAGTGCAACTGAGGAAGCCTTTGAAACACGAAGCTGAAGCCATCAGAACGATGACAGCATTTCAGATGGTCAGTAAACAGGTCAGTTTTTAGGTCACTGGCCGATTCCCAAGAGCCTGCGTAAAACCGTATGCATCGGGCAAGGTTTTGAAATGGAAATGGGGAGAGAGAGAGAGAGAGAGAGAGAGAGAGAGAGAGAGAGAGAGAGAGAGAGAGAGAGAGAGAGGTGTGTGTGTGTGTGTGTGTGTGTGTGTGTGTGTGTGTGTGTGTGTTTGTGTGCGCGTTTTGTGTGTGTGTGTGTGTGTGTGTGTGTGTGTGTGTGTGTGTGTGTGTGTGTGTGTGTGTGTGTCTGTGTGTGTGTGTGTGTGGAATCAGGGAGGCCTATGACACGCTAGGCACAGACCATCACAAAGATTGCAGCATTTAGGATGGTCAGCAAACAGGTCAGTTTTATGTCGCTGGCCTATCCTCAAGAGCTGGCACTAACCCTATGCCACAGCAAGGTTCCAAATGGAAAGGGAGGGAACGGGGTGGAATTGGATTGGCGAGGCCTGTAGAACACGAAGCAGAAACTATCAGAATGATGGCAGATTTCAAATGGTCAGTTAACAGGCCAGTTTTTATGTCATGGCCGATTCCAACAGCCTGCGTAAAACCGTATGCACATGCAAGTTTCTGAAATGGAAATGAAGAGGAAGGGAGGGGGAGAGAGAGAGAGAGAGAGAGAGAGAGAGGAGAGAGAGAGAGAAGAGAGAGAGAGAGTGAGATGGACACAGAGTATGTGTGTGTGTGTGTCTGTCTTTGTGTTGTGTGTGGTGTGTCTGTGTGCACTAACCTATGCACACAGCAAGGTTCAAAATGGAAATGGGAGGGGGTGGAATTGGTATTGGCGAGGCCTGCAGACACAAGCAGAACCATCAGAATGATGCAGCATTCAGATGGTCAGAACAGGCATTTTTATGTCATTGGCGATTCCCACAGCCTCGTAAACCATGCATCGGCAGTTCAAAAGGAGAGGGGGGGGGAACGGGAGGACGGAGGGGGAGGGGTGTAATTGGGGGGTATCAACACGAAGCAGAAGGCATCAGAATGATGATGACAGCATTAAATGGTCGGCGACAATCATTTCTTCGTTGTAGGCCAACCCAAGACCTATACAAACCCTTGCATGGCAAGGTTTTAAATGGAAAGGTGAGGGTGGAGAGTGGTGGGTAGTGCAACTGAGGAAGCCTTTGAAACCGAAGCTGAAGCATCAGAACGATGACAGCATTTCAGTGGTCAGTAAACAGGTTAGTTTTTAGGTCATGGCCGATTCCAAGAGCCTGCGTAAACCGTATGCATCGGGCAAGGTTTTGAATTTGAAAGGGGAGAGAGAGAGAGAGAGAGAGAGAGAGAGAGAGAGGAGAGAGAGAGAGTGTGTGTGTGTGTGTGTGTGAGTGTGTGTGTGTGTGTGTGTGTGTGTGTGTGTGTGTTGTGGGTTCTGTGTGTGTGTTGTAGTGTGTGTGGAATGGGGGGTGAAGTGGTGTGATGGGAGTTGGTGGTAGCAAAAGGTGTTTTTGTGCTGGTATTAGGTGGTTTGGAGGTTTGGAAGGGGGGGACGGGGTTGGGTTTGGTTGGGGTGTGAAAGAGGTTGATGTGGGATTTTGGTGTTAAGGGTTTTATTTTGTATTGGTTACGCCTGCGTCGTGCCCTGCAGTTTTGTGTGGGGAGGAGGGAGGGGGGGGGGGGGAGGAAGGGAGGAATGAAAAGAGAGACACAGATATGTTGTGGGGTGTCTTTTTTTTTTTTTGTGTTGGTCAGCAAAACCCTACACACAGCAAGGTTAAAATGGAAATGGGGGGGGTAATTGTATATGGGAGGTGAAACACGAAGCAGAAACCATCAGAAAGATGAGCACCGAAAAACGATTCCCAACAGCCTGCGTAAACCGCATGCATCGGGCAAGATTTCAAAAAAGGAGAGGTGGTGGGGAGGGAGACGGGAGGACGGAGGGAGGAGGGGTGTAATTGGGGAGGCGTATCAAACACGAAGCAGAAGGCATCAGAATGATTGATGACAGCATTAAAATGGTCGGCGAACAGATCATTTCTTACGTTGTAGGCCAACCTCCAAGACCCTATACAAAACCTTGTGCATTGGCAAGGTTTTCAAATGGAAAGGTGAGGGTGGAGAGTGGTGGGTAGTGCAACTGAGGAAGCCTTTGAAACACGAAGCTGAAGCCATCAGAACGATGACAGCATTTCAGATGGTCAGTAAACAGGTCAGTTTTTAGGTCACTGGCCGATTCCCAAGAGCCTGCGTAAAACCGTATGCATCGGGCAAGGTTTTGAAATGGAAATGGGAGAGAGAGAGAGAGAGAGAGAGAGAGAGAGAGAGAGAGAGAGAGAGAGAGAGAGAGAGAGGTAGGTGTGGTGTGTGTGTGTGTGTGTGGTGTGTGTGTGTGTGTGTGTGTTTGTGTGCGCGTTTTGTGTGTGTGTGTGTGTGTGTGTGTGTGTGTGTGTGTGTGTGTGTGTGTGTGTGTGTGTGTGTGTGTGTCTGTGTGTGTGTGTGTGTGGAATTCAGGGAGGCCTATGACACGCTAGGCACAGACCATCACAAAGATTGCAGCATTTAGGATGGTCAGCAAACAGGTCAGTTTTATGTCGCTGGCCTATCCTCAAGAGCTGGCACTAAACCCTATGCCCAGAGCAAGGTTCCAAAAATGGAAAGGGAGGGAACGGGGTGGAATTGGCATTGGCGAGGCCTGTAGAACACGAAGCAGAAACTATCAGAATGATGGCAGCATTTCAAATGGTCAGTTAACAGGCCAGTTTTTATGTCATGTGGCCGATTCCAACAGCCTGCGTAAAACCGTATGCACCATGCAAGTTTCTGAAATGGAAATGAAGAGGAAGGGAGGGGAGAGAGAGGAGAGAGAGAGAGAGAGAGAGAGAGAGAGAGAGAGAAGAGAGAGAGAGAGTGAGATGGACACAGAGTATGTGTGTGTGTGTGTCTGTCTGTGTGTGTGTGTGTGTGTGTGTGTGTGTCTGTGTGCACTAAACCCTATGCACACAGCAAGGTTCCAAAATGGAAATGGGAGGGGGGTGGAATTGGTATTGGCGAGGCCTGCAGAACACAAAGCAGAAACCATCAGAATGATGGCAGCATTTCAGATGGTCAGCAAACAGGCCAGTTTTTATGTCATTGGCTGATTCCCAACAGCCTGCGTAAACCGCATGCATCGGGCAAGATTTCAAAAAAGGAGAGGTGGGGGGGGGGGGGGGGGAGGGAGACGGGAGGACGGAGGGAGGAGGGGTGTAATTGGGGAGGCGTATCAAACACGAAGCAGAAGGCATCAGAATGATCGATGACAGCATTAAAATGGTCGGCGAGCAGATCATTTCTTTCGTTGTAGGCCAACCCCCAAGACCCTATACAAAACCCTGTGCATTGGCAAGGTTTTCAAATGGAAAGGTGAGGGTGGAGAGTGGTGGGTAGTGCAACTGAGGAAGCCTTTGAAACGCGAAGCTGAAGCCATCAGAACGATGACAGCATTTCAGATGGTCAGTAAACAGGTTAGTTTTTAGGTCACTGGCCGATTCCCAAGAGCCTGCGTAAAACCGTATGCATCGGGCAAGGTTTTGAAATGGAAATGGGGAGAGAGAGAGAGAGAGAGAGAGAGAGAGAGAGAGAGAGAGAGAGAGATGTGTGTGTGTGTGTGTGTGTGTGTGTGTGTGTGTGTGTGTGTGTGTGTGTGTGTGTGTGTGTGTGTCTGTGTGTGTGTCTGTAAGTGTGTGTGGAATCAGGGAGGCCTATGACACGCTAGGCACAGACCATCACAAAGATGGCAGCATTTAGGATGGTCAGCAAACAGGTCAGTTTTATGTCGCTGGCCTATCCTCAAGAGCTGGCACTAACCCTATGCCCACAGCAAGGTTCCAAAATGGAAAGGGGAGGGAACGGGGTGGAATTGGCAT
>JAPXFY010000033.1:28594789-28597289 GCA_030674185.1 Monoplex corrugatus
GTCTCTTTTGTGTCTCTGCCATGTCTGCCTCTCTGTCTTGGCTCTGTCTGTCTGCCTCACTTTTTGGTCTTGCCAGTCTGCTTCCTGTCTTGTCTGTCTGTCTCCCATGTGGTGTGTGTGTGTTTGTGTGTGTGTGTGTGTGTGTGTGGTGTGTGTGTGTGTGTGTGTGTGTGTGTGGTGTGTGTTGTGTGTGTTTTCATTGTGTTCGTGTGTGTGTGTGTGTGTGGGGGGGGGGGGTTGTGTGTGTGTGGGGTTATGTGTGTGTGTTTTTGTCTCTCTCTCTCTGTGGTTATGTGTGCGTGTGGTTATGTGTGTGTGTATGTGTGTGTGTGTGTCTGCATGTATGTATGTACGTATGTATGTATGTATGTATGTATGTATATATGTATGTGTGTGTTCGTATTTCTTTGTGTGTGTTTGTATGTGTTTGCTTGTATGTTTGTGCGAAATAACAGAAAACAAAGCAGAAAGGCAGAAACAGAAAGAGTGACAGAAAAAACAGGCAATTTCTAGCACAGAATTCTCAGAAGGTGGGGGATACTATTTATACTGAAAAAGTCCCATAGGGGATGCCAATACACTTCCACCCCCCACCCCCAAAAACCCAAGGCCTACCACGAGAGCAGGGCAAAATACATGCACTGCTTATGCACATATGCGGATACACCGGTATGGCTTTGATCACCTGAGTTCGGTCTCAAACATTCTGTCTCTTCTACATCGATATACAGACAAGTACATTAAAAGCAAAAATTCTACACCGCTCTAAACAATCAGCGTGTTGATTTATATAGTTTCTCTGTTTCCTTCCTTTATTTCAGGTAACTGATGAAGAAGAAGATGACGATGATGATGATAATAAAAATTGGAATAATAAGAATAATAATAATAAAGATAATAATGACAAAAAATAATAATAATAAATAATATAATAATATAATAATATAATAATAATAATATGAATGAGGAGAGAAGAGAGGAGGAGGAAGAAGAGAGAGGAAGGAAGAAGAAGAAGAAGAAGAGAAGAGGAAGAAGAGAAGAAGAAGAAGAAGAAGAAGAAGAAGAAGAAGAAGAAGAAGAAGAAGAAGAAGAAGAAGAGAGAAGAAGAGAAGAAGAAGAGAAGAAGAAAGAGAAGAGAGAAGAAGAAAGAAGAAGAAGAAGAAGAAGAAGAAGAAGAAAGAAGAAGAGAGAGAAGAGAAGAGAGAAGAAGAAGAAGAAGAAGAAGAAGAGAAAGAAGAAAAGGAAGAAGAAGAAGAAAGAAGAAGAAGAAGAAGAAGAAGAAAAGAACAGAAGAACAAGAAGATGAAGGTGATGATGATGACGATGATGACGATGATGATGATAATAGTAACAATGATAATAACGAAAAGGTAATAACACTGATGAATGTTTCTTGTATAGCGCTTTTCTTCGCACTCGGTCGACTCATTGCGCATTACAAATTTTATAAGACAAAGGAGTACAAATACCTATACTACTTTGCCCACCAAAGACATAGTATGCAGACTGCACAGCCAAATATCACACGCACGGTACGGGCAAAAAAAAAACATGCATAGGCGCATTCGAGAGAAAATGAACCCTTCAAAAAAAAAAAAAAAAATAAAAAAGACCAGAAACATCGTAACACATTAGCCATGCGAAAGTCCTTTCCTTCTTTTCTTTTTTTCCTCCAATTTTTTTTTTTATAGATCAGCTCTTCCCAGTGTACCCATTGACCAACTGACATACGCACTAAGCTCAATACCTATGGTCCACGAGCCTTCTCTGTTTCTGGTCCACTCTTCTGGAACAAACTTCCTCTCTCAGTCCGTCAGCAACCTACTTTTGTCTCCTTCAAGTCCGCTCTCAAAACTCACCTTTTCTCCTCCGCATAAAATCCTGACCTCACTCAACCCCCCCCCCCCCCTCTGCAGCCTGTCTCCGCTCGGAGGGAATCATATGGTTATAATATATAATTGTATATGCTATGCTCTCTATAATTTTCCATTGCTTTTATTCTTGCTTTTATTGCTTTTATTCTTTCTCCCCATTTATAGCCATGCGTGTGGGGTGTGTGGTGTGTGTGTGTGTGTGTGTGTGTGTGTGTGTGTGTGTGCGTGCGTGTGCGTGCGTGCGTGTGTGTGCGTGCGTGTGTGTGTGCGTGCGTGCTTGCGTGTGTGTCTGCTTCAGCGCTTAGATTTGATTTTATCAAGATTTTGCGCTATATAAATATTGTAATTATTATTATTAATTATTATACAGAAATATGTATTTCAATATTTCATTATAATTCATTTTCATAACTGCTTGACATTGCGTTTCAGTGATAGGCAAAGAATTCGGATTCTGTTTTTAAGACTCAGGCAAATAAGAATGATGACGAATGCGTATGCTTTTTAAGTTGAACATGCTTAATTAAAGAAACTATATTGACTTATAATGCTACGTGTGGACTGCTTTTGAAAGTGTGCTTAGGGCGCCTCTGCTCGTCTCTCTCCTTCTTTCTTGTTGTTGTGTG
>JAPXFY010000033.1:28602289-28607289 GCA_030674185.1 Monoplex corrugatus
TAAAAAACAAACATATCAAACAACCTGGTCAGTGCCTCTGAAACTGTAATCCCATTTTCATGCATTGATCACTGATTTAAATATTGATAATGATAATAATAATAATAACAATAGCAATATGAAGAAGAAGAATGAGGAGGAGAAAAAGGAGAAGAAAAAGAGAAAAAGAAGGAGAAGAAGAAGGAGGAGGAGTAGGAGAAAAAGGAGAAGAAAAAGAGAAAAAGAAGGAGAAGAAGAAGAAGGAGGAGGAGGAGGAGAAAAAGGAGGAAAAACAACAACAAAAAACATAAAACAAAAACACAAAAGAAGAAGAAGAAGAGGAAGAAAGAAGAGGATGATGATGATGATGCGGAGGACGACGACAAGAAAAAGGAGAAGAAAAAGAAAAAAGAAGAAGAAGACGGAGGAAGAGGAGGAGAAAAAGAAGAAGAAGGAGGAGGAGGAGGAGGAGAGAAGAAGAAGAAAAGAAGAAGAAGAAGAAGAAGAAGAAGAAGAAGAAGAAGAAGAAGAAGAAGAATAATTATCATTGTAATAATCATCATAATCATAGTAATGATAAAAATAATAATAAACATTTATGGTGCTTAATCTCAAAAAAATAAAAAAAAGCAAAAAAAAAAGCCCTAAGCGCTTACAATAACAACAATATGTACAAAGAAAACAAAAACGCATAAACCAAACGGCATCAACACCGTGCATTAACCAACTCATTCATTACACACACACACACACACACACACACACACACACAAACAGAGAGAGAGAGAGAGAGAGAGAGAGAGAGAGAGAGAGACAGTGACAGAGAGAGACAGAGAGAGAGAGACAGAGAGAACAGGGCAGTACGAGATGGATAATGAAAGGAATGTTTATAAAGATGTGAAAAAAAAAAGTTTTAAGAGTGGATTTGAACGATGGCAGAGAATCAGAACTGCGGAATGACAGAAGTTTGTTTCACACTGACCAAGCCTGGAAGGAGAATGACAGTCGGCATAAAAGTGAATGCATCACACAACCCAGCACCTCTGATGTTGTCACTCAGTTTTCATGTGTTGATCAGTTATCTATACACATCATACAACTCAATGCCTCTGACGTTGTCACTTCAGTTTTCATGTGTTGATCAGTTATCTATACACATCATACAACCCAGTACCTCTGATGTTGTCAGTTCAGTTTTCATGTGTTGATCAGTTATCTATACACATCATACAACTCAATGCCTCTGACGTTGTCACTTCAGTTTTGATGTATTGATCAGTTATCTAAATACATCACACAACCCAGTACCTCTGATGTTGTCACTTCAGTTTTGATGTATTGATCAGTTATCTAAATACATCACACAACCAAGTTTTTCTGATGTTGTCACTTCAGTTTTGATGTATCGAAACATACATCTAAATGCACCACACAACCCAGTACCTCTGATGTTGTCACTTCAGTTTTGATGTCTTGATCAGTTATGTAAATACATCACACAACCCAGTGCCTCTGATGTGGTCACTACAGTTGTCATGCATTGATCAGTTATCTAAGTATATCACACAACCCAGTGCCTCTGACGTCGTTACTTCTGTTTTGATGTATTGATCAGTTATCTAAATACATCAAACAACTCAGTTCCTCTGGTGTTGTCACTACAGTTGTCATGTATTGATCAGTTATCAAAATACATCACACAACTCTGTACTTCTGAAGTTGTCACTACAGTTGTCATGTATTGATCAGTTATCTAAATACATCACACAACTCAGTACTTCTGAAGTTGTCACTACAGTTGTCATGTATTGATCAGTTATCTAAATACATCACACAACTCAGTACTTCTGATGCTGTCATTTTAGTTTTGATGTATTGATCAATTATCTAAATACACCACACAACTCAGTACTTCTGATGTTGTCACAACAGTTGTCATGTATTGATCAATTATCTAAATACACCACACAACTCAGTACTTCTGATGTTGTCACAACAGTTGTCATGTATTGATCAATTATCTAAATACATCACACAACCTAGTGCCTCTGATGTTGTCACTTCAGTTTTGATATATTGATCAGTTATCTAAATACATCAGACAACTCAGTTCCTCTGATATTGTCACTTTAGTTTTGATGTATTGATCAGTCATCTACATACATCACACAACTCAGTACCTCTGATGTGGTAATTTCAGTTTTGATATATTGATCAGCTATCTAAATACATCACACAACCCAATTCCTCTCATGTTGTCATTTTAGTTTTGTCACGCATTAATCAGTTATCTAAGTATATCACACAACCCAGTGCCTCTGATGTTGTCACAACAGTTGTCATGTATTGATGAATTATCTAAATACACCACACAACCTGGTGCCTATGACGTTGTCACTTCAGTTTTGATGTATTGATCATTTGTCTAAATACATCAAACTCAGTTCCTCTGATGTTGTCACTTCAGTTTTGATGTATTGATCATTTGTCTAAATACATCAGACAACTCAGTTCCTCTGATGTTGTCACTTCAGTTTTGATGTATTGATCATGTCTAAATACATCTGACAACTCAGTTCCTCTGATGTTGTCACTTTAGTTTTGTTGTATTGATCATTACTTAAATACATTACACAACTCAGTACCGCTGTAGTGGTAATTTCAGTTTTGATGTATTGATCAGTTATCTACATACATCACACAACTCAGTACCTCTGATGTGGTAATTTCAGTTTTGATGTATTGATCAGCTATCTAAATACATCACACGACCCAATTCCTCTCATGTAGTCATTTCAGTTTTGATGTGTTGATCAGTTATCTAAGTATATCACACAACCCAGTACCTCTGATGTTGTCACTTCAGTTTTCTTGTATTGATCAGTTATCTACATACATCACTCAACTCAGTGCCTGTGATGTTATCACTACAGTTGTCATGTATTGATCAATTATCTAAATACATCACACAACCCAGTGCCTCTGATGTTGTCACTTCAGTTTTGATGTATTGATCAGACATCTAAACGCAGCACACAACCCACTACCTCTGATGTTGTCACTTTAGTTTTGATGTGTTGATCAGTTATCTAAATGCATCACACAACTCAGTGCATCTGATGTTGTCACTTCAGTGTTGATGTATTGATCAGTTATCTGAATATATCACACAACCTACAGCCTATGACGTTGCAACTTCCAGTTTTGATGTATTGATCATTTATCTAAATGCATCTCAGAATCCTGTACTTCTGATGCTGTCACGTCAGTTTTGATGTATTGATCATTTATCTAAATGCATCTCAGAATCCTGTACTTCTGATGCTGTCACGTCAGTTTTGATGTATTGATCATTTATCTAAATGCATCTCAGAATCCTGTACTTCTGATGCTGTCACGTCAGTTTTGATGCATTGATCAGTTATCTAAAATGACTGTTGACATACAACCCTTCAACCTTCGACAGAGTTTTGAATGTATGTATAATCCACTGCTATTTTAACATGGACTGAATCACTTGCTTTGCTTGGCCAAGCAATGACTGAAGAGTACTCTGCACTAGAAGTGTTTTTTTCTTTCTTCAATCAAAAACTTTGTGGCGAAAGAGTTAATGTGCGTATTTGATGTTCTGCGTGTACATATACACACAACTGCAGTTCAGGCACTAACAGGTCTACATATATGTTAACCTGGTAGATTGAAGAGAAGTCCACCCTTTATCCACCCAGCAAATACCTAGTAGATTCAAACCCAGACCTTCTAACAGGAAGACCACCGTCTTAACCACATGACCATCACACCTGTCCATCATCGTCATCACCCTGTCCATCATCATCATCATCATCATCATCATCATGTGCCCTGCCGCACGGCGTTGGTGATCATGGCCCTCCATATGAATCTATTGTTTGTCGCTGTAAGCATATTTCCTACCCTGTTCCTCTCCAATCCTCATGTGCCTTGCCGCACGGCGTTGGTGATCATGGCCCTCCATATGAATCTATTGTTTGTCGCTGTAAGCATATTCCTACCCTGTTCCTCTCCAATCCTCATGTCCTTGCCGCACGGAGTTGGTGATCATGGCCCTACCACACGAATCTATCGTTTGTCGCTGTAAGTTATACCTCTACCTTTTTCCCCCAATCCACTCTGCAAAACTGTCTAATATTTTCTCACTGGGTTTACCTGGTGCTCTTTTCCCCTCCAGCTTTCTGATGTGACTAGGTACTCAAAAATTTTCTGTCGTATATGAGATAAAAATTTCGTTTTTATTGCACTCCACCCTCCAGCGTTCTGATGTGACTAGGTACTCAAAAAATTTCTGTCGATTATGAGATGAAAATTTCGTTTTTATTGCATCCATCCTCCAGCTTTCTGATGTGACTAGGTACTCAAAATATTTGTCGATTATATGAGATAAAATTTTCGGTTTTTATTACACTCCACATAAAATTCTATCTAAAAGATGAAAAGCGAATACATTTTCATGTCTCAAGCTCAACCACATCCACAACCACAAAGTACGCTCGTTCATTGCTCCTCTAACTGCTCTTTTATTCTGATGGTGTCAGTGTTTCATATATCCTGTTCTCCCCGTCCCCCCATTCCCTCGCTATTTAAAGATCTTGACAGCACACAGGGTTTTTGCATAGGCTCAAGGAGTCTTCCAGGCAACTACTGTTAATTTATTTTTGTTTAAAGTCCAGCCGACTGCGCAGGGCTATATCAGGACTATAACCCTTCAAAACACACAAAACTTCAACAGAAAAAAAAAAAAAAAAGAAACGAAAAGTAAGTAGGGACCTACACATATCAATGCATTCGCGCACATAATCTAAGGACATGCCCCTGGCGTTGCCCACTCCGTCCAATTTATCACACAAGGGATTAAAAAAAGACACCTGAATACAAAATCGCCTAAACTTGCTTCCGCATATCTCACCTCCTTAGAGCCAAAAATGCATTTAATAATACATGTATCCAATTATCAATCCTAAGAGACAGTACGTAAGACTTTATCG
>JAPXFY010000033.1:28609789-28617289 GCA_030674185.1 Monoplex corrugatus
GTGTGTGTGTGTGTGTGTGTGTGTGTGTGTGTGTGTGTGTGTGTGTGTGTGTGTGTGGTGTGTGTGTGTGTGTGTGTGTGTGTGTGTGTGTGTGTGTGTGTTGTGTGTGTGTGTGTGTGCGCGTGTGTGCGCACGCACTTATATGTCTGAGTGTGAACACTGTGTGTATTTCAATGCGATGAATGCAATCAGTCTAGACATCGTGTTGTGCCTTCGAGTTTTACTAATTAAAGGCCCACAACTCTTCACAACAGGATTTATCGTTCTCCCTCTGCAGTTATTTCCCTTGCACTTCACTTTCTGAAGATGCTCATCAAGTCGTACAACACACACACATGCATACACACACGCACGCACGCACGCACCACCACACACACACACACACACACAGAGAAGTCCTGCAAATTATCACAAATTATTGGTGTTATAAAAAATGATCACGTACTTAAATCAGAGCCCTGTGTGGGGAAAAAGAACAAATTTTGCAACAAATGCAAATTAATATGAAATCGGACTAGAGAGACATAAACTAGTTCTGAGAATGATATCAAAATGACAGCTGTCTTCAGCAAGGCTGCATGTATCTATTACACCATCAACAACATAAAATTACATGAATAAATGAAATCAGATCCCAAAGAATGGAAAACAGTGACTTTGTTTGACTCCTGAAAAAATAAATAATAGGTGGTATTCTGATTAACATTCCACACTAAAACCTGTGATGACTAAACACTCTCAACACATGCTGAAAGAATCCTCCAATGGCTGTTTATTCCCAAAAGAATCCTCCAATGCTGTTTATCCCAAGAATCTCCATGACTGTTTTTGCAAAAAAAAATCCTCCAATGGCAGCTTACTACCAAAAGAATCCCCAATGACTTTTATTGCCAAAAACAATCCTCTAATGGCAGTTTATTGCCAAAAGAATCCTCCAATGGCAGGTTAGTGCCAAAACAATCCTCCAATGGCAGATTAGTGCCAAAACAATCCTCCAATGCCAAAAAATCCTCCAATGAGTTTATTGCCCAAAGAATCCTTTAATGGCAGCTTATTGCCAAAAACAATCCTCCAATGGCAGGTTATTGCCAAAAACAATCCTCCAATGGCAGGTTATTGCCAAAAGAATCCACTAATGGCAGGTTAGTGCCAAAACAATCTTCCAATGGCTGTTTATTGCCAAAAACAATCCTCCAATGCAGTATTGCCAAAAACAATCCTCCAATGGCAGGTTATTGCCAAAAAATCCACTAATGGCAGTTAGTCCAAAAGAATCCCCAATGACTGTTTATTGCCAAAAGAATCTCCAATGGCAGGTTATTGCCAAAAGAATCCTCCAATGGCAGGCTAGTGCCAAAACAATCCTCCAATGGCTGTTTATTGCCAAAAACAATCCCCAATGGCAGGTTATTGCCAAAAACAATCCTCCAATGGCAGGTTATTGCCAAAAGAATCCACTAATGGCAGGTTAGTGCCAAAAGAATCCTCCAATGACTGTTTATTGCCAAAAGAATCCTCCAATGGCAGGTTATTGCCAAAAGATCCTCAATGGCAGCTAGTGCCAAACAATCCTCCAATGGCAGGTTATTGCCAAAGAATCTCCAATGCAGCTAGTGCCAAAAAGAATCCTCCATTGATAAGCTTACTGCCAATAGAGTCCTCCAATACCAGCTTATTACCAAAAGAATCCTCCAAACAGCAACACATTGCAGAAGTAGTCCTAACATTACCTACAGGAACAGAACAAGTCATTTCAAGTTCCATGAGGTTTCACGTCCAGAAAATATTCCAAGTTCCATACTATACAGCAAAGTGATTCAACGACTATCCAATTTGCAGTCTACGCACTAGCACAACACATACACACCCACACAACACACCTACAGACACAGACAGACAGACAGACAGACTAACAGACAGACAGACAGACAGACACCACACACACACACACACACACACACATACACACACAGTCAAAATCTCACACTCACATGGTAGCTGGCAGGTTGAGACGGTTGAGCAGCACAGCCAAGCGGTTGGACTTGCCTGCCCCTCCTCCCCCACCATCAGCGGCCAGGTCATAGGACTTGCGCCTCAGAGGGTCGTCATGGCTGGGTACCAAAAGAGGACCTGTAACAGTCCCCCAGACAATCATACAACACCATCATACTGAATGGAGGGAAAGGGGAAGGGCCGGGGGATATCTAATACCGTCAGTCACAAGTCGCCGTGGTGAAGTGGTTAACGCAACGGACTACCGATGAAGGTTGTGGTTCGAATCCCCGTCATACCTTCAAAAAAATCTTGTGGATTTTTCGGCTCTAACGGCCTCCTACCCAAAGTTGGGCGTGCTAATGGGCTCGTTGGGAAGACTTGGGACCACACAGTCGAGTCTCATCCACTTCACGGATGCGTCATTGAAGGTGTTCAAATCTTCTGACCAGCACCGCAGGTCTCTGTTTTTCTCTGGCCTGGTTGACATCAGGATATATATTATGATAGTAAGCGTAGAGAACAGTCCTGGTCACGCAGTCTCAATCCTAGGTGAAACTCCAAAGCATCATGATTATCATCCTCGTCGACATCATCATCATCACATTGTAAAAACGGTTCCAGCATCTGTGGCCATTAAGATGGCGTAGAAAATGGGACGGGGTGGGGGGGAGGGGGGAGGGGGGAGGTGAGCATAAAGGTAACCTCCCTGAGTGCAATGATCCTAAAAAGAAAAAAAATCATATCGTCAGTCAACCATACAATACCATTCGGAGCATAATTCCATACACAGGTGGGAGGACGGGTTATTTTGTTTGTTTTTTTGTTTTGTTTTGTTTAAAGCCCAGCCGACTGCATGGAGCCATATCAGAGCTATAACCGTTTTGCAAACAGACACAATAGTTCAACAGGAAAAAAAGGCAAAAGAAACTCAAGTACACATATCAATGCATTCACGCACAGAATCTAAGGACATGCCCCTGGAGTTGACCACTCCGTCCGATTTATCACACAGGGGATTTAAAAAAAAACATACCTGAATACAAATTTAAACATAACTAAAGACACTAAAGCATATATAAAAACGAGCACAAATTACCTAAAATTGCCTCCGCATATCTTATTTCCCTAGAGCCAAAAATGCACTTAATTAATAATACATGTACCCAATTATCAATCCTAAGAAAAAGTACGTAAGACTTTATGGAAGACATATAGGTGAATGGACCAGGAACAAGGTAGAAACAAAGAGAGTGACAGAAAAGGGGAAATTTCCAGCTGAGAATTTCCAGAAGGTGGGGATACTATTGTACTAAAAGAGCCCCCGGTATCCACACATGGGAAGTCTGTCAGTCAACCATACAACACCATCATCACTGAAAGGAGGGAACGGGAACGGGGGGGGGGGGGGGGGGGGGGGGGGGGGGGGGGGGGGGGGGGGAACATCTAATATCTACAAAAATGGCTGGGAACAGAAGGCACTAACGGAGCACAATTCCACACACAGGAGGGAGGATGGCTTATTTTTTTAATTATTTTTTGTTGTTGTTTGTTCAAACCCCAGCCGACTGCGTAGAGCCATACCAGGCTATAACCGTTTCAAAACATACAGAATAGTTCAACAGGTAAAAAAGGAAAAAGAAAATTAAGTACATGTATCAATGCATTCGCGCACAGAATCTAAGGACATGCCCCTGGCGTTGACCACTCCGTCCGATTTATCACACAGGGGATTTAAAAAAAAAACAGACCTGAATACAAATTTAAACATAACTAAAGACACTAAAGCATATATAAAAACGAGCACAAATTACCTAAAATTGCCTCCGCATATCTCATTTCCCTAGAGCCAAAAATGCACTTAATTAATAATACATGTACCCAATTATCAACCCTAAGAAAAAGTACGTAAGACTTTATGGAAGACATATAGGTGAATGGACCAGGAAGGCAGAAAATGATAGCAAAAAATGACAAAACAAACGAACAAGGTAGAAACAAAAGAGAATGACAGAAAAGAGGAAATTTCCAGCTCAGAATTTCCAGAAGGTGGGGATACTAGTTGTACTAAAAGACCCCCCGGTATCCACACGTGGGAAGTCTGTCATCAACCATACAACACCATCATCACTGAAAGGAGGGAATGGGGGTATTTAATCTCTACGAAAATGGCTGGGAACTGAAGGCACTAACGGAGCATGATTCCGCACACAGGAGGGAGGACGGGTGGACGTGAGATAATCATCATCATCAAGTGCCTTGAAGTTTTTAGTCTTTTTCTCCTAAGTTTTGTATTTGGTGTTTATTTCGTGTGTGATTTACGTTTATTCTTGACAAAGGCCAGTTGGCCGAAAATTTGCGCCTGTCTTGTCTCATTATCATCATCATCATCATCATTATCATGTGCCCTGCCGCATGGCGTTGGCGATCATGGTCCTCCATATGCATCTGTCCCTTGTTGCCGCAAGCACATCTTCCACCTTCTCTGTCCTAAGCAAGTCCATCCAATATTTTTCCCTGGGTCTACCTGGTGCTCTCTTTCCCTCCAGTTTTCCTGTTGTACCAGGTGCTCCAATTCCCCTTTCCTCATAAAATGGCCAATAAATGTTGCTTGTCTTTTCCTAATTTTCCTTATCGATGATCTTCTTGTGTCTGCCTCCGTCAAGACGGTCTCGTTTGTTTTCTTTGCTGACCATGGAACTCTCAACATTCTTCTTAGAAACCACATCTCGGCTGCCTCGATCTTGTTCTGGTTTTGTGTGTTGACTGTCCACGAAGATATCTAACATAATTCAAAAATGGTTGGGAATAGACGGCATCGACAGAGCATGATTCCACACACATGAAGGTGGGGGGGGGGGGGGGGGGGGTTGACATCTCACATCCACCTGTCGGCGTCACCAGGTTCGGTTTTGGCTGCTGCACATTCTGACACCAAAAACTCCCTCCAGGCCGATCTGTCTCGACTTAAGTGGACAACTTCTTGAATATTTAGGCCACTGATGTTGGTTATGTTCTTGATGTATGAGACTGAAGGTCTGCCTTTCTTCCTATTTGCCACAAACATCAACAAGAGAAGATGAAAATACACCGGCCCTGTGTCTCGCAGCAAGAAGACGGACCTCATGGCAATCATCTTTCAAGGAAATACGGTGGCAAAAAGGAAGAAAGACAGACGTATTTCCTGAAAGATGATTGCCTTGAGGTCCGTCTTCTTGCTGCCAGACACAGGGCTGGTGTATTTTCATCTTCTCTTGTTGATGTCTGCTACTAAACTTTTTTTTCTGGTGGTATCAAGTTCTTCCAGGACACTTTCATTAGTTCTTTTATCTGTCCATTTGGCGCGTAGCAGTCTCCGATAAAAACCACATCTCTGCTGTCGCGATGGTTGACATCTAACATCTACAAAAACGGTTGGGAACAGAAGGCACCGAAGGCATTCCTGTCTGTTTGGGGACCAGCCTCTGTATGGTACCCCACGTTTGTTTCAGGGCCTCAAGTTTGCCTTCTGCTGTTTGTTCCCAAAAGTTCTGGGGTCTTCCTATATTGTGTCTTCTTTCTGGTGCCCAATGAAAGGTGTCCAGGCGATGTTAATACTGCTCTCATTTTGATGACATTACTTGCCACCAGTACTAACACTTGAAAATTTCAGCAAAAGAGGGTGTGACTGAATGTGATACGAGGTAAGACCCATACAAAATGATCTAATCGCTTTTGCAGACGTCTTAAGCTCACTGATCATTAAAAAAAAGTAATATATCATTTGACAGGCCAAACCATTAATTTTCATCCCTTTCAGAGGTACATCATTAGACTTTGAGGTGACAGAATGACAAGGTGTCAAAATTGGTTATGTCTGGAATGAAATCTTTCAACACTTTGGAAACAGGCTTGCTGCAAGGAAGTTTCCCCCCATCTGAGCCTTGCGAAAGCCATAAGATCAGAGCTCAAAGTGAATCCATCAAGGACTACTGGAAGGCCTTTTCGGATTGGCTCAGTCCCCTGCGACGTTGCATCAAAGTGGGAGGAGATTCAACGGACTACCGACTGGGAGGTTGAGGGTTCGAATCCCCATCAGTCCCTTACAAAAATCATTGTGGGATTTTCGGCTCTAACCGACTCCAACCCAGAGTTGGGCGTGCTATGGCTCATTGGGAAGACTAGGACCACACAGTTGAGTCTCATCCATTTCCACGGATGCGTCACTGAGGGTGTTGCTCAAATCTTCTGACCAGCACAGCAGGGGTTTGTATCTCTCAGGCCTGGTTGATGCTAGGATATATTATGATAGTAAGCATAGAGTACAGCCCTGTCACGCAGTCTCAATTCCAGATGGAACTCCATAGCATCATGATTATCATCCTCATCGATCATCATCATCGCATTGTAAAAAAAAACTGTTCCAGCTTCAGTGGCCATGAAGATGGCGTAGAAAATGGGACAAAGAAAAGTAAGCACAAAGATAACCTCCTTAAGTGCAATAATCCTAAAAAAAAATGTGGGAGGAGATTGCTTCGAAGAGATGCTGTAATCAAATTTAAAAACCCACCTCTTTTCCCAAAAAAATGAATTCTACAACTACTTCTTTCCCTCAGTCTGTGTACTCAATATTGTAAGGTAGTCTTTGTCGATTGTATGCGTATGCCTGGTGTGTGAGTGCGCTTTGATTTGAATTGTCAAGATTTGGAGCCTTATAAATACTGTAATCATTATTATGATTACTATGCATCAGTCTGAAGGAAAAGCACATCTCATCATTTTGTTTGAATCATACGTCGTACATGACGGGGGGGGGGGGGGGGGGGAGCAAACCATGTACATAGCTGCGAGCTTTAAGTTGCATCATCTTCATGCAGAAACGCTGACCATACTTCATATCATTTCGTTTGGATCACACCTCGTAGATGGTAGGTGCCAAATTATATACATAGCTGCATGCTTAGAGTTACACTGCATGCAGGAAGCTGGTGAGGATAGGGTGAGGGAGTCAAAGGGTTTAAGTTTGTGCTTTGCTACATGGTCGATCAGAAACAGAGTCCTTGAATGTTATATAGAACCAATATTGTTGTACGGATGCGAGGCATGGACAGTCAGCAAGCAAAGCCAGAGCAAGATTGAGGCAGCCGAGATGTGGTTTCTAAGAAGAATGTTGAGAGTTCCATGGACAGCAAAGAAAACAAACGAGACAGTCTTGATGGAGGCAGACACAAGTAGATCACTCATAAGGAAGATTAGGAAAAGACAAGCAACATTTATAGGCCATTTTATGAAGGAAGGGGGATTTGGAGCACCTGGTCACAACGGGAAAGCTGGAGGGAAAGAGAGTACCAGGTAGACCCAGGGAGAGAATGCTGGACGGACTTGCAGAGTGGCTGGGATGAGGAGGTGGGGGAGATGCTGGGGGCAACGAGAGATAGAGATGGTTGGAAGTCCATGGTCGCCAACGCCATGCGGCAGGGCACCTGATGATGACGATGATGATGAGCATGGTCGACCATGCCGGGATGC
>JAPXFY010000033.1:28627289-28644789 GCA_030674185.1 Monoplex corrugatus
AGAAAAAAGCTGACCACATATCTCCTCTCTTGGCACAACTTCACTGGCTCCCTGTATCAAAGCGCATACAGTACAAACTAGACACCATGTGCTACAAAAGCCTCAATAACGCAGCCCCCGATTACCTGTCAAGCCTACTTGAGATCTATGTTCCCTCACGTACCCTCCGCTCTGCCTCCGATCCTCTGACTTTTCGCTTTCCACGCACTAAGCTCAATACCTATGGTCCACGAGCCTTCTCTGTTTCTGGTCCACTCTCCTGGAACAAACTTCCTCTCTCAGTCCGTCAGCAACCTACTTTTGCCTCCTTCAAGTCCGCTCTCAAAACTCACCTTTTCTCCTCTGCATAAAATCCTAACCTCACTCAACCCCCCTCTGCAGCCTGTCTCCGCTCGGAGGGGAATCACTTTGTTTTAATATATAATTGTATATGATGTGCTCTCTGTGGTTTTCCATTGGTTTTATTCTTGCTTTTATTCTTTTCTCCCCATTTGTGGCCATGCATGTGTGTGTGTGTGTGTGTGTGTGTGTGTGTGTGTGTGTGTGTGTGTGTGTGTGTGTGTGTGTGTGTGTGTGTGTGCGTGCGTGTGTGTGTGTGCGTGCGTGCGTGTGTGCGTGTGTGTCTTTTCGGCGCTTGGATTTGATTTTGTCGAGATTTGCGCTATATAAATATTGTAATTATTATGTATGCATGTGCGTACGTATGTATGTATGTATGTATGTATGTATGTATACGCTTAGATTTATGTATGTATGTATGTATGCATGTATACGCTCATATGTATGTAGGTATGTATGCATGTATACGCTCAGCGCTTAGATTTGATTTTATCAAGATTTTGCGCTATATAAATAAAATATATTATTATTATTATTATTATTATTATTATTATTATTATACATGCACACACACATATACACGCGAAAAAGACACAGACAGACAGGCAGGTGGCCAAATTCATAACCAACGCACCAAAGACCCCCCAAAACCACAGGACTTATTATTACACTTATTAAACATCTGGCGAAAACTTCCTACCACTCAATAATATGTTTGTAATCCAAAACAAGTGCGACTGCCCACGTTCAAGCAAACAGGAACCAGAAAAAAAAAAAAAAAAAAAAAAAAAAAAATCCCTGGAAAATAAAATCGGAACACGTATTTAATACAACCAGACAA
Source organism: Monoplex corrugatus (assembly GCA_030674185.1). Classification (NCBI taxonomy): domain Eukaryota; kingdom Metazoa; phylum Mollusca; class Gastropoda; order Littorinimorpha; family Ranellidae; genus Monoplex; species Monoplex corrugatus. Next base: position 28,628,470 of record JAPXFY010000033.1, read on the forward strand.
GACAGGCGACAAATTTTCGGCCAACTGGCCTTTGTCAATCATAAACGTAAGATCACACATGAATAAACACCAAATACAAAAAATTAGGTGATCGGCCAACCGGCCTTTGTCAATCATAAACGTAAGATCACACACGAATAAAAGGACATTTTCCTTCTAAAATTTCGTTTAATCTAACATACTGTACCGTGGCTCACTGATGCAATAAGCGACAGCGATTTGCCATTCCTGCCTCATAAACAATAAAGTCCGAAAGGACCATAACTCTGAGACTACTTGTGCCTTGCACATGTGCATAGTCGTCCTCTTTTCGAGGAAACCAAGACGTAAGATCACACACGAATAAACACCAAATACAAAAAAATTAGGAGAAAAAGAAAAAACAAACAAACAAACAAACAAAACAAAACAAAACAAAAAAACCTTCCCTGCTGCTTCGTCCAGTGGAATAAAAGGCTTTGTCAAACACCAAATACAATCATTAGGAGAAAACGACTAAAAACTTCCCTGCTGCTTCGTCCAGTGGGAGAAAAAGGACTAAAACGAAATCAAAATAAATGTGTTCGTGAGTAATGGAAAGAACTGGCCATGTTTGTATACCACTCCGAATCTGAGAATTCAACAAATATGAAGATCGATATTTCACCGTGGCGCCTACTCCTGCCATTGCAGACTGAGACATGACGTAATGAGGAGGGAGGGGTGGGGTGGGTGGGGGATATAGGGGGTGGGGGTGGGGGTAGGGTAAGGGAGGGGGTAGGGGGGTCAATGATCTCTGTGGACTTCTGACACCCTTCCGCTCTTTTCTGAGACCCGACTTATGTGTACTGAGAGTGTGGTTAATAGTTTTACGCGGTCGCCGTCTCTCTCTGCTAGGAGTACATGTGTGTGTGTGTGTGTGTGTGTGTGTGTGTGTGTGTGTGTGTGTGTGTGTGTGTGTGTGTGTGTGTGTGTGTGTGCGTGAGAGCGTGTGTGTGTGTGTGTGCGTGAGTGCGTGTGTGGGTATGTGTGTGTGTCTGTCTGTCATGTCTGTCTGTGTGTGTGTGTGTGTGGATGAGTTGGTTCTGTGAGTGATGTTTGAGAGAGAGAGAGAAATAGAGAAAGAGAGAGAGACAGAAAACAAAGAGAGAGAGAGAGAGAAAGAAAGAGAAGGGGGAGAGAGAGAGAGAGAGAGAGAGAGAGAGAGAGAGAGAGAGAGAGAGAGAGAGAGAGAGAGAGAGAGAGAGAGAGAGAGAGAGAAGAAGAGAGAGCAACACAATTAAAGCCTGTTTTATTATTCAACAGATAACAGACAACACACGCCTTCGTTCGTTCTTTGTTTTCATTTCACGTTCTTTTTTAATTTTTTTTTTTTACTGTAAGTGATATTAGACACTGTCACGATCCCCTGTGTGTCTAGCATCATCATCATCATCATCATCATTCATCATATCATCATCATATCAATGTGCCCTGCCGCATGGCGTTGGGATCATGGCCCTCCATACGAATCTATCCTCTGTTGCTGCAAGTGCATCTGCCACCCTATCGTCCTCAGCCACCCTGCAAGTCCGCGTGTGTCTCTCTATACGTGTACGTATGCAAAACATCAACCACCAGCACTCAAGCCCTGTTTCAACAAACCGTATGTCAACCACACACCTAAAGCCCTGTATGTCAACCACACACCCTAAAGACCCTGTATGTCAACCACACACCCCAAAGACCCTGTATGTCAAGTCGGTAGCCAATGGCTTTATACAAACAAGAAAATACCTAGCCAGCACTCCTACCAAAGACAGAGTACGCAGACAGCGCAGCAACATACTATCTGCACAGCGCATACAGGAGAAATTCGATGGCTGAAAAATTGTGTAGTTTTGTCTACATAAAAAGACAACGAGAAAAACAAAAGTGCAAAAACAAAACTTGAGATGAAAAGTGAATAAAGATGACAAAAAAACACAAAACAACAACAATAATAACCATGATAGTGATGATGATGATGATGACGACATGATGATGATGATGATGATAATGATAATAATAATAATTATTTGGAATAAACTTTATTTTTATGGAACAGACTTCAGTCTGTCGCCATGGGGCATCGTTAAGGAATTGTCATCACAAATCTTACAAACTATCTACTCCTCTGCGTTTGCCTAATACAGTCTCAAGCTTGTGACAGCTACATCGAAATTTAAACAGATAACACACACACACACACACACACACACACACACACACACACACCACCACGCACGCACCACACACACACACACAACAGCATACACACACATACAGCACACACATAAAACACACACACACCCACACACATACATACACACACACACACACACACACATATATATATATATATATATATATATATATAATATATATATTTAACATAGATATGGGAAATCGTGGCCACAAACAAAGCCTGCATGGAGGCAAGCTATTCGCAAGGGAACAGAAGCTTACGAAAATGAAAGACGAAGCAGCCAAGTGGAAAAGCGTGCAGCAATAAAGGCCAGAACCAACTCTGCAGAGTGCTGCATTGAGTGTCCAGTATGCAGCCACCTGTGTACATCAGACTTTGGCTTGAGATCCCACATGAAGGCACACAAATAAAGTGTTAGGTTGGACTTTATCGATCACGATAACGACCAGATATGTACGTATATATGTATATAGTATATATTATATATATATCATATCATATATCATCATCATCATCATCATCATATTATCATATATGTTTGGGAACTGTGTAACGTATTTCTCTATTCCAAAATCATTTTTGAAATTTCGATACAATATGCATAAATGTCGCTCAGGACTCTGTGCAGACACTCTTGACATCAAAACTTTTCCCGAGTCCGTGGCTGCACTAAGAAGAGATTTGCCGACAAAGCAGCAAAGGCAAGAGAAACAGATCAAAGACAAAGACAAAAAAGGGCAATTATCACAACAAAGAAAGACACAGCAAGCAGAAAGAAATTCCCACACCCCTCACCCTCTCACCTACTCGACCCCATCAAACCGACACTCTGAAAGTTCAGATCGTTTAAAAAGCATCGTTCACATCATTAGACCACCTATCCGCCCTTCTCCCACCCCTACCCCCACTAACCGACCCCCCCCCCCCCCCAATTAATGACACTAAGTGGACAGTATGGTGACGATAACTATGCATTATTCATGAGCATCCCAGCATCACAGGGAGGGGAGGGCGTGTTACGCGCGCGCACACGCACGCGCGCAACACCCCCCCCCCCCCCACACACACACGCACGCACGAACAAACAAACAAACATACAAACAAAAAGATCAATGGCCGACAACCTCGTTTTGTTCCCGCACCTTTGCTGCAATGCACTCACCATACATTTGCTTTATTTTATTATTCATTCATTCATTTATTCATTCATTTATATATTCATTTGCATACTTCCATATTCATTCATGCATTCATTCATATATTCATTCATTCATATATTAATTTGCTTACTTCCATATCTATTCATTTATTTATCAAATCATTAATTTATTCATTCGTATATTTTATTACTTGTTTGATGATGATGTTGATGATGATCATCACCATCATCATCATCAAAATTCTCTACCCTTTACCCACCAGGCAGGTAGTAAGTATCCAGGAAAAAGACTTTTTCTATTGAAAAAGACTTTCCCCTTTACTATTACTATTACTACTGCTACTACTACTATATTCCTACTGCTGCTACTGCTTCTATAACCACAGGTGCTACAACTACGACTACTACCGCTACTACTGCTGCTATTGCCACTTCTGCTATTACAACGAACTACCAATACTACTACCTCTACTATTACCAACACTACCAGTACTTTATAATGGTAGTCCACTCCCAAATAATCCTGTCATTACCAACTACTACTACTACTTTATAATGGCAGTCCACTCCCAAATAATCCTGTCATTACCAACTACTACTGATATTTTATAATGGTAGTCCACTCCCTTATAATCCTGTCATTACCAACTACTACTAATATTCTATAATGGTAGTCCACTCCCAAATAATCCTGTCATTACCAACTACTACTGATACTTTATAATGATAGTCCACTCCCAAATAATCCTGTCATTACCAAATACTAGTAATACTTTATAATGGTAGTCCACTCCCAGATAATCCTGTCATTACCAACTACTACAAATACTATATAATGGTAGTCCACTCCCAAATAATCCTGTCATTACCAACTACTACAAATACTATATAATGGTAGTCCACTCCCACATAATCCTGTCATTACCAACTACTACAAATACTATATAATGGTAGTCCACTCCCAAATATTACTGTCATTACCAACACTACAAATATTTTATAATGGTAGTCCACTCCCAGATAATCCTGTCATTACCAACCACTACGAATACTTTATAATGGTAGTCCACTCCCACAAATAATCCTGTCATTACCAACACTATTAATACTATATAATGGTAGTCCACTCCCACAAATAATCCTGTCATTACCAACTACTACTAATACTTTATAATGGTAGTCTACTCCCAAATAATCCTGTCATTACCAACTACTACTAATACTTTGTAATGGTAGTCCACTCCCAAATAATCCTGTCATTACCAACTACTACTGATACTTTATAATGATAGTCCACTCCCAAATAATCCTGTCATTACCAAATACTAGTAATACTTTATAATGGTAGTCCACTCCCAGATAATCCTGTCATTACCAACTACTACAAATACTATATAATGGTAGTCCACTCCCAAATAATCCTGTCATTACCAACTACTACAAATACTATATAATGGTAGTCCACTCCCACATAATCCTGTCATTACCAACTACTACAAATACTATATAATGGTAGTCCACTCCCAAATATTACTGTCATTACCAACACTACAAATATTTTATAATGGTAGTCCACTCCCAGATAATCCTGTCATTACCAACTACTACAAATACTATATAATGGTAGTCCACTCCCAAATATTACTGTCATTACCAACACTACAAATATTTTATAATGGTAGTCTACTCCCAAATAATCCTGTCATTACCAACTACTACTAATACTTTGTAATGGTAGTCCACTCCCAAATAATCCTGTCATTACCAACTACTACAAATACTATATAATGGTAGTCCACTCCCAAATATTACTGTCATTACCAACACTACAAATACTATATAATGGTAGTCCACTCCCACATAATCCTGTCATTACCAACTACTACAAATACTATATAATGGTAGTCCACTCCCAAATATTACTGTCATTACCAACACTACAAATATTTTATAATGGTAGTCCACTCCCAGATAATCCTGTCATTACCAACCACTACGAATACTTTATAATGGTAGTCCACTCCCACAAATAATCCTGTCATTACCAACACTATTAATACTATATAATGGTAGTCCACTCCCACAAATAATCCTGTCATTACCAACTACTACTAATACTTTATAATGGTAGTCTACTCCCAAATAATCCTGTCATTACCAACTACTACTAATACTTTGTAATGGTAGTCCACTCCCAAATAATCCTGTCATTACCAACTACTACTGATAATTTTATAATGATAATCCATTCCCAAATAATTCAGTCATTACCAACTACAACTAATACTTTATAATGGTAGTCCACTCCCTTATAATCCTGTCATTACCAACTACTACTAATACTTTATAATGATAGTCCACTCCATTATAATCCTGTCATTATCAACATTACTAATACTTTATAATGGTAGTCCACTCCCAAATAATCCCGTCATTACCAACTACTACTAATACTTTATAATGGTAGTCTACTCCCAAATAATCCTGTCATTACCAACTACAACTAATACTTTATAATGGTAGTCCACTCCCAAATACTCCTGCCATTACCAACTACTACCAATACTTTATAATGATAGTCCACTCCCAAATAATCCTGTCATTACCAACACTATTATTACTTTATAATGGTAGTTCACTCCCAAATAATCCTGTCATTACCAACTACTACTAATACTTTATAATAGTACTCCACTCCCAAGTAATCCTGTCATTACCACCACTATTAATACTTTATAATGGTAGTCCACTCCCAAATAATCCTGTCATTACCAACTACTACTACTACTTTATAATAGTAGTCCACTCCCAAATAATCCTGTCATTACCAACTTTTACTAACACTTTATAATGGTAGTCCACTCCCAAATAACCCTATCATCCTAATATCTTATAATGGTAGTCCACTCCAAAATAACCCTATCATCCTGTCCATTCTCTCTTTCCCCCTTCTCACCTTTTCTGGTGACCCAACATGGTGGGAAAGCACCCTCCGAGTGTCTGGAGGCCAGAGTGGGGGCGCTAAACTTCCGGTTCCGCTGGATGTGCTGGCGGTACCAGGCGTCCAGATCGTCCACGGTTTTCTTCATCTTATCGGCGTGCGGGCAACTCCGCAACGTCAGCATCAGAAACTCCCAGAAGAAGAAGAGGAGGGCGTCAAAACACGATCCGCAAGGGGCACAATCCGTATTGTCAGCATTTGAACGTAACTCGTGTTGAAAGTTTCACAAATACGATCCGCGTAAAACCAGAAACAGAAAGCATGCCGACTATACTACAGTCCCTAATGTCAGCATCAGAGAAGAAACTCGCGCTGAACATTTCACAACACCACTTCCTGTAACGCCCGGAAAGAGAGAAATCGTGCTCAAAACGCTGTAAGTCCGTAATGTCAGCATTTGAAGGTAACTCGTGTTAAAAGTTTCACAAATACAATCCTTGGAACACCCGAAAGAGAAAGCCAGCCGACTATACAGTCTCTAATGTCAGTATCAGAGAAGAAATTCTCGTTGGATATTTCACAACACCACTCCCTGTAACGTCCGGAAAGAGAGAAATGGTGCTAAAACCGTTACGAGCCCGAAATGTCAGCGTTTGAAAGAAACTCTTGTTGAATATTTCATGACACCATTCCCATTAACACCAGTAAAGAGAAATCGTGCAGAATGCTTCAGTTAAAAACCTTCATGACAGTTTTCAGAAATCATGCTAAATGCTTCAGATATACTTCATATTGCCAGCATGACAATTCCCACGGAATGCCCCAGGACACAATATGCATCTGTAATGTAATGTATGAGAATTTGTGTTATTGTTATTATTGTTTAAGGCCCAGCCGACTGCATAGAGCCATATAAGGGCTATAACCGCTTCAAAACATACAAAACTTCATCAGAAAAAAAGAAGAAAATATTAAGTACACATATCAATGCACTCGCGCACAGATCTAAGGACACGTATCTGGCATTGACCACTTCGTCCAATTCATCACACAAGGGATTTAAAAAACACACCTAAATACAAGTTTAGACATACCTAAGGACACCAAAAAATATACATAAAAACGGGCATAAATTACCTAAAATAGCTTCCGCATATCTCACCTCTCTAGAGCCAAAAATGCGTTTCAATACGTGTACTCAATTATCAATCCTAACAAAAAGTACGTAAGATTTTATCGAACACATACAGGTGAATGGACCAGCAAGGCAGAAAATGATAGGAAGAAATGACAGAAAGCAAAGGAACAAGGCAGAAACACAGAGAGTGACAGAAAAGAGTAAATTTCGAGCATAGAATTTATAGAAGGTGGGGTACTATTTTACACTGAAAGAGCCCCCGGCATCCCCACGGGGGAAGCCCTATGCAGTGCTCGGTTTTGAAATGTAGAGGTGGGCGACAGCGAAGAATGAAACACTAAACTGACACCACCAGAATGACAGCATTAAGACAGGCAGCAAACAAGCCAGTTTGTTTCTCTCTCTCTCTCTCTCTCTGATCTCTCTCTCTCTGTCCCTCTCTCCTTGTCCCTCTCGCTGTTCCCCTCTCTCTGTCCCTCTCTCTTTTCTCTCTCTCTCTCTGTTCCTCTCTCTGTGTCCCTCTCTCTGTGTCTGTTCCTTTCTCTCTGTCCCCCTCTCTGTCCTCTCTCTCTCTGTCCTCTCTTCTGCCCCTCTCTCTGTCCCCTCCCTCTCTGCCCTCTCTCTCTGTCCCCCTCTCGTCTCTGTGTCTGTCTTCCCTCCTCTCTCTTTGTCCCTCCCCTCTGCCTCTCGTCCATCTCTCTCTCTCTGTCCCATCTTCTATTCTCTGTCCCCCTCCCTCTCTGTCCCCCCCTCTCTTGCCTCTCTCTGCCCCCTCTCTCTCTCTGTCCCCCCTCTCTGTCTCTCATCTCTGTCCCCCCTCCTCTGTGTCCCTCTCTCTCTGTCCTATTTTCTCTCTATCCTCTGTCCCCCCCTCTCTGTCCATCTCTCTCTGCCCCCTCCTCTCTCTCTGCTGTCTCTCTCTTCTGTCCCCCTCTTTCTCTCTCTGTCTCCCCTCTCTCTGTCCTACTTCTCTCTATCTCTCTGTCCCCCCTCTCTCTGTTCTCTTCTCTGTCCCCTCTCTCGCCCTCTCTCTCTGTCCCTCTCTCTCTTTCCGACCCCTCTCTCTGTCCCTTCTCTCCCTCCTACTGTCCCCCTCCCGTCCCCCGCCCCCTCCCCCCCCCTGTCCTCTTTCCCCCCGGTCCTTCCCCCCTCCTCTTCTGTCCATCTCATTCTCTGCCCCCCCCTCTCTTCCCTCTCTCTGTCCCCTTCTTCCTCTCTCTCTCTTCCCCCTCTCTCTGTCCATCTCATTCTCTGTCCCCTCTCTCTGTCCCCCTCTCTCGCTTCTCTCTCTTGTCGTCCCTCCCTCTGTTTGTCCCTCTCTCTTGTGTCTCTGACCTCTCTCTCTGTCCCTATCTTTCTCTCTATCTCTCTTCCCCCCCTCTCTCTGTCCATCTCATTCTCTGTCCCCCTCTCTCTGTCCCTCTCTCTCTGTCCCTCTCTCTCTGTTCTCTGCCTCCTCTCTCTGTCCCTATCTTCTCTCTCTCTCCTATCGTCCCCTCTCTCTCTGTCCATCTCTTCTCTGTCCCCCTCTCTCTGTCCCTCTCTCCTCCTGTCCCCCTCTCTCTCTGTCTCTCTCTCTCCTCTCTCTCACTGTCTCTTCTCTGTCCCCCCTCTCTCTCTGTATCCTGTCTGTCGTCTTCTCTCTCTCCTATCTCTTTCGCGCTGGATTGAACTCGAGACATCAGATCTTGAAGTCCACGGTTCTATCAGAAAAAAAAAAAACACACACACACACAAAAACAACAACAACAACAACCAGCCCAAGAAAAAATATTTTTTTAAAAGAATCAACAGTCGGCTGGGCTGTAAACAACACAGACTGAACTGAACTGAAGACCGCTACGCTGTCGTCTGCTGCGTGCCGTCTGCTTGATGACGGTCATTCCCGTGACGTCAATAAAACTACCCACATCCTCCACGGCTTGAATGCCATGATATTTTGGGACCACCGTCTCGAAGACGCCTTCTTCTCCGCTTGTGAAAATGTCACGCAGCTCTCTCTCTCTATATCACACACACACACACACACACACACACATACACACACACACACACCACATACACACACACACACACATACACACACACACATCACACACACACACACACACACACACACACACACACACACACACCCACATCTCCCTCTTTCCTCCTCCTTCTCTTTTACTCTCACCTCCTCTCATCCTCTCAAATCACACAAATCTCTCCTCTCTCCTCCCCTCTCTCCCTTCCTCCATCCTGTCCTCTCTTTCTACTCCTCACCCTCTCTCTCTCTCTCTCTCTCCTCAACGGCAAGTTTTGAAAAATGGCTTCTAGCCAATAACTTTTCCCGTTGGAAAATAAAGCATCATTGTCATTGTCATTGTCACTCTCTCTCTCTCTCTCTTTCTCTCTCAGCAGAGTCTCCATTATGTAAAACCGTCACAGAAAACGAAATTCACTTTACTCTACGCTGCCTAGCTTTCAGGATATAAAACATAAAGAAAACAAAACGAAGTGCTGACATAATCCCAATGATTTCAGAATAACACATACTCATGAACGGACACTTAGAAATCGGGCAACGTACATCTGTTATAAAATCTTTTTAAAGATAAGAGATTGCGTGTCTTGATGAAATGGTTTCTGCAAATTTGTGACTCAGGATTATTACTACTAACTTGTATGGTTTCATACTGTATTCTTGCAGAATGTCTGTGTGGTCCATACTGTGTTTACGTAATGTTTGAAATCATCTTGTACGATCGAAGAACGACTACATGATTCGTACTGCATAATGTTGGTCGTAATCCCTTCAAATGGAGCTTTGGTGTTTTTCAGCAAAACTCTCTCTCTCTCTCCCGCTCCCTATCTGTCTCTCTCCCCCTGTCTGTCTCTCTGTGTCTCTCTCCTCCTATCTGTCTGTCTGTCTCTCTCCCTCTCTCTCTCCCCTGTCTCTCTCTCTCTCTCTCCCTGTCTGTCTGTTTCTCTCCCTGTCTGTCTCTCTCGCCCTGTCTGTATGTCTCCCCCTGTCTGTCTCTCTATCTCTCCCTCCGGCAGCTCCCTGTCTGTCTCTGTCTCTCTCCCCTTGTCTGTCTCTCTCTGTCTCTCTCCCCCTGTCTGTCTCTCTCCCCCTGTCTCTCTTTCCCCCTGTCTGTCTCCCCCCCCCCCCTGTGTCTCTCCCCTCTGTCTGTCTGTCTCTCTCCCCCTGTCTGTCTCTGTCTCTCTCCCCCTGTCTGTCTCTCTCCCCCTGTCTGTCTGTCTCTCCCCCTGTCTGTCTCTCTCTGTCTCTGTCTCTATATCTGTGTGTCTCTGTCTCTCTCCCCCTGTCTGTCTCTCTCCCCCTGTCTGTCTGTTTCTCTCCCCCTGTCTGTCTCTGTCTCTCTCCCCCTGTCTCTCTGTGTGCTCTCTCCCCCTGTTTGTCTGTCTCTCTCTCTCCCCTGTCTGTCTCTCTGTGTCTCTGTCTCTATGTCTGTCTCTGTCTCTCTCCCCCTGTCTCTCTCCCCCTGTCTGTCTGTCTCTCTGTCCTTGTCTGTGTCTCTCTTTCTGTCACCTCTCTCAGTCTTTCTCTCCTCCCACCCCCCCCTCAAATTGTTACTCTTAGTTTGATCCCCCTAATGTACAATATCTCTTATATCACAATCATCGATTAACTGATGTTATTTCCTTTCCCGTAGCTTTCAGTTCTAGCCAGCCACAGATAGTATGTCGATTAGCAAATGGCAAGTTTGACCCCCCAAAAAAATATTAAAAAATGGCATCTTCGGTAATAATTTCTACCGTTGGAATAAAACGTCCCTGTCACTGTCTCACTCTCATCTTGGAAGTCAAATCCAAAAAGTACAGTACCACATTTCAACGTCAAAGACTTTTCTTCTCCTTCGTCCACGTGGACGGTTTCAGCAAGACAGTCTCACGTCGCCATAGGAAACCAGACCACCCCCCAAAAACTGTCTTGTTTTATACCATCTGTTCTACTTCATATCGCTTACAGCCCAGCCGACCACTAGAGCCATATCAGGGCTAATATACATCATCTGTTATGACGCAAAGAAACCACAGTCGTGATCCTTTCATGTTTTCCGCTCCTGTCTGTGAATTCTTCCGTAAGCATTTTTTTTTCACACTGTTCACACCGGGTTTAAACTGAAACGATGAGTCACATCACACTTTTTTCATTTCAAACTCCGACACAAAGTTAATGTGCGGAGTATCATTTTTCCTTCGCTGCGTAAAGACCACCACGCGACGACAGCTGGATAGCATCACCATGACTGCCCTTCACCAAACACCAGAAAGAAAACGCGAGAGAGAGAGAGAGAGAGAGAGAGAGAGAGAGAGAGAGAGAGAGAGAGAGACAGAGACAGAGAGAGGAGACAGACAGACAGACAGAGACACGGGGCGGGGGGGAGAGCGAGAGAGAGAGAGAGAAAGAGAGAGAGAAAGACAGAGAGACAAAGAGAGAGAGAGAGAAGAAGAGAGAGAGAGAGAGAGAGAGAGAGAGAAAGACAGAGACACAGGGGGGGGGACGAGAGCGGAGAGAGGAGAGAGAGAGAGAGAGAGAGAGAGACAAGAGAGAGAGAGAGAAGAGAGAGAGAGAGAGAGAGAGAGAGAGAGGAGAGAGAGAGAGAGAGAACGAGGGACAGCGAGACAGAGCGAGCGAGCGAGAGAGAAAGAGAAAGACAGAGATAGAGACACAGAGGGGGGAGAGAGAGCGCGAGAGAAAGACAGAGAGAATGTGAGGGAGAGCCACAGACAGCGAGCGAGCAAAAGTGAGACAGCGAGAGCGAGCGAGCGAGCGAGCGAGCAAGAGAGAGAGCGAGAGAGGAAGAGAGAGAGAGAGAGAATGATACAGAGAGAGAGAGAGAGAGAGAGAGAGACAAACTGATACACAGACAGACAAACAAACAGACAGACAGACAGACAGACAGACAGAGAGAAACCAAGAACACTTGGCGACGAACAACAGGAGAAGACCATAAACCCCTGAAAGAAGAAAACTAAACATACCTAGCAACGATCAATAAAAAATACAAAACAAAAAAAAAAGGAAAAAAAAAAACACACACCCAGAACTCAGTCTTGAAACACACCTAGGGTACTTGCTATTACCCAGGATAGACAAAAGAGGAGAATTTCCGTTGCTGCCTCACACACGCCTATGGCATTATGGACAATAAGCAGATAAGTATGTCAGTGTTCCCTGTGCTCATTCATCTTTTCTGCTGAAAAAATTTTTTTTTCACTTTAACCAACAGGAAAAGTCTTCTACATCAATATACTTCACACTCCAATCAACGGGCGAAACACACACACACACACACACACACACACACACACACACACACACACACACACACACACACACACCACACACACACACACAGTTTCCACATTAACCCTTTGAATCTTGCACCCTATCCACAACTGGCAAAAACGTAACCCTGACTCCCTCACCCTAATAGCAAAAAAAAAATTAAAACTCTGAATCCCTCACCCTATCCACCCAAAAGTCAAAGGGTTAAGTTTTTGCTTTGCTAGCATGGTTGACAACGCAGGTTTGCCGGTGGACAGGCTTGCAGGAGCCAAAAGGGTTAATCACGAAAAAAAAAAGTAAAAGAAAAAAAAAAGAGTTAAAAACGATGCCTTTCAAACAAACGTGTAAATAGTCACAGAAGACAAAAGCGCCTTTCAAATCAATATTTACACACAGCAATCCACGGAGAGGGAACAAAGTTCACGCAGCAGTTGTCAGCAGTTTCTCTGTGTTCTGGCAACAAGAAGCATTATTGTGTCTCTACCGATTACCACCACCGATCACCATCATCGCCTTGTGGCTGTATGATTTCAATATCTTGGCTGTTCAGGATCACCCCACCCACACTGGGCTTTACAGATCGACACTACGCCACTGCGAGAAGACATGACTACAAGACAGCACACACGCACACACAGACGGGAGAGAGAGAGAGAGAAAGAAAGAGAGAGAGAGAGAGAGAGAGAAAGAGAGAGACAGACACACAGAGACAGACACACAGAGACAGAGGCACAGAGAGAGAGAGACAGACAGACAAACACAGGCACACATACACACACATACACACAGACAGAGAGAGAGAGAGAGAGAGAGAGAGAGAGAGAGAGAGACAGAGATAGAGACAGACACACACACAGACAGAGGCAGAGAGAGAGAGAGACAGACACACACAAACACAGGCACAGAGAGAGAGAGAGAGAGAGACAGACAGACAGACAGAGACCGAGAGATAGAGACAGACAGAGACAGAGACCGAGACAGACCCAGAGATAGGCAGACAGACAGACAGACAAACAGACAGAGACACACACACACACACAAACACATCACACACAAAACACACACACACCACACCACACCACACCACAACACAACCAACACAACAACACAACACAACACAACACAACACAACACACACACACACACACACACACACACACACACACACACACACACACACACACACCACACACATAGAGTGACTGACTGCTACGTCTCCGTCTACACGCAAGCCCGACACTATAACTATATTGTTTTGACACCAACGTTGTTACCATACACTATACAGTAAAAACACTGATGGTAATAATGACAGTCGTCTAATATCACTCATAGTGAAAAGACGTTAAATCAAAGAACGAACACACACACACACACACACACACACACACACACACACACACACACACACACACACACACACACACACACACACACACAACACAACACAAAACACACACACACACACACACACACACAGAGTGACTGACTGCTACGTCTCCGTCCACACGCAAGCCCGACACTATAACTATATTGTTTTGACACCAACGTTGTTACCATACACTATACAGTAAAAACACTGATGGTAATAATGACAGTCGCCAACAACGCACTTCTCCCAGCGGAAACGTCGGAACTGAAGGAAAGCCAAATCCCTAGGAAGTCCTTTTACCGAGTCCAATGGTACAACAACCGATCTCGTCTAAAGCTGGTGAAACGAAATGAAAAAAAAAGTACCGTTACTAGACTATAAAAGAAAAAAAAAAAAGAAGAAAAAAAAAAAAAGAAAAATCATCTGAACTTCAGGAAAAAAAAATGGACTGAGCTTAAAAAGATCTGATACAACGCTGTCCAGAACGAAGCTCTAAAGATTTTGTTGTTGTTGCTGGTTTTTTTGTTTGTTTTGTTTTGTTTTGTTTTGTTTTCAATGAACTCTCCATAACAAAGACATGAACAAAGACATTTAAGTTATATGTCTTTTGCTCTTAAAGAGACATTATTATTGATATTCTTATTGTGCGCGGGCAGTCGCACTTGTTTTGGATCCCATTCTTATTGTTGTTTAAAGCCCAGCCGACTGCGTACAGCCATATCAGGGCTATTAACCGTTTCAAAATATACACAGTACTTCAACAGGAAAAAAAAGTTATGTACACATACCAATGCATTCGCGCACATAATCCAAGGAGATGCCCCTGGCGTTGACCACTCCGTCCAATTTATCACACATGGAATTAAAAAACATACCTGAACACAAACTTAAACATAACAAAGGACGCTAAAACATCTAAACACAGGCCTAAATCATCCAAAATTGCTTCCGCATATCTCATTTCCCAAAGACCAAAAGTGCACTTAATACATCTCCTCAATTATCAATCCTAATAGAGAGTACGTAAGACTTTATCGAACACAATACAGGTGAGTGGACCAGCGAGACACAAAATGATAGGAAGAAATGACACAGAGCAAAGAAACAAAGCAGAAAGAAAGAGAGTGACAGAAAAAGAGGAAATTTCTAGCACAGAATTTCCAGAAGGTGGGGATACTATTTATACGGACAGAGCCCCTAGTATCCCCACGTGGGCGGGGGGGGGGGGGTGTCATAAATTCTAAAATAAGACGTTATTGTTAGAAAGTCTTATGCTGCGAAAGAAGACAGCAAGTTAACACTTTGACTCCCGCACCCTATCCACCACCTGCAAACACTTAACCCTTTGACTCCCTCACCCTATCCACCAACTGCATAAACTTAACTCTTTGAGAATCAGAGGGTCAAGGTTTTGCTCTGCTAGCATGGTTAAAAATGCAAGATGCTGGTGGATAGGGTCAGGGAGTCAAAGCGTTAAGTTTTTAGTTTTGCCAGCATGGTTGACGATGTAGGAGGCTGGTGGATAGGGTCAGGGAGTCAAAGGGTTAAGTTTTTGCTTTGCTAGCATGGCTGACAACGAAGGGTACTGGTGTATAGGGTAAAGGGAGTCAAAGGGTTACGTTTTTAGCTTTGCCAGCATGGTTGACAATACAGGAAGCTGGTGGATAGGGTCAGGGAGTCAAAGGGTTAATTTTTTTGCTTTTGCTAGCATGGCTGACAATGAAGGATGTCGGTGGACAGGGTGCGGGAATCAAAGGGTTAAAACAAAGTTCTGCCATCCACCACCGTAACACACACATTCGTAATGTTTACAATTCCTGACTCAAAACTCGACAGTCCCGCGTTTTCAATTGTCTCTGACAATCGCTTTCGGCTGACCGCTTTCAAGAGGAACCAGGCTGCCATGAACGCTGATTCCTTGACGACAGTTTGCACACAATAAATAATGCAACCACCACGCACACACGGAGGTGAGTGCGTGCACTTAACCTAGAGCCAAAATCAAGCACAAATCCAATGGTGTAACAAAAGAGAGAGAGAGAGAGAGAGAAAGAGAGAGAGAGAGAAAGAAAAAGAGAGAGAGATAGGCACAGAGAGAGGCACAAATCCAATGGTAACAACAGAGAGAAAACTGAAAACTGAAACTGAAACTGTTTATTGTCATTACCCGAAAAGGTCTTTTGACAAGGGGGATAACAATTTTCC
>JAPXFY010000033.1:28649789-28659789 GCA_030674185.1 Monoplex corrugatus
CATGGCTATAAATACCTGGACAGGGTCAAGGCCAACATGGGGTCAACTGAGACCTTTCCATAGTTTCAAGTCTTATTCTTATTCTTCTTGTTGCTTCAAGCCCAGCCGACTGCGTAGAGCCATATCAGCGCTATAACCGTTTCAACACACACACACACACACACACACACACACACACACACACCACACACACACACACACACACACACACCACACACACACACACACACACACACACAGTACTTCAACATCTAATTTTCAGTTTCCTAAAGTTTCGTCACAGCTTATAAATGAAAGAATCATAAAAAGCGATCTTTTAACTAATTTTCCCCCCAAAATTTTATGTGTATTATTTCCCTTGTCAATAAAAACACTCTTAAATTTAAAAGTTCAAATACCGTCTAAAAAAGAAGGCTATAATAGATAAATCAGTCCTGTTCTTTTGCTCTTTAATTCATAAACTTTGAAATCTTAACACGAGTTAAAAACTCACAAATGAAACTTTCGACTTAAGCCTGGTTTTTCCCATCCTGGGTCATTTATACAAACAGGAGCAAACTATTCCCACATCGGGGGGGGGGGGGGGGGGGGGAACTTGTGGAAAAGGGGGAGGGGAAAGGAAATCTAGCAAGATCCCGGATATGCTGCCCCGGAGAAAACTTTTAAGGGGTTAATATCTGTGCAATCTGGCGCATTTATTGTTAGTTTTGCTTTAAGCCCAGCCGACTGTGAAGAGCTATATCAGGATTATAACCGTTTCAAAGCATGTACATTATTTCAACATGGAAAAAAAAAAAAGGAAAGAAAATTAAGTACACATATCAATGCATTCGTGCACATAATCTTAGGAGATGCCCCTGTCGTTGACCACTCCGTCCAATTTATTACACAGGGGATTTAAAAAAACATGCCCGAATAAAAATTTAAACATAATGTTCATTTTTAAACTTCCAACGTGAAAAATATCATTCTGTACATTCTGTATATTGTGCGGTGTTCATGTGTCAACATTTTCTTTTCATTTTGTGTAAAAAAGAAGTTTTTTGTTTTGTTTCGTTTTGTTTTGTTGTCGCTGCTCGTTGCCTCATTGTTTGTTGTGAAACAAAAACTGGATTAAAAAAAAAAGTAAAAAAAAACAACAAAAAAACATAAGGACACTTAAACGGGCCTAAATTACCTAAAATTGTTCTTACATATCTCATTTCCCAAGAGCCAAAAATGCATTTAATACATGTACCCGATTATCAATCCTAAGAAAAAGTACGTAGGCTACGACTTTATCGAACAAATACAGGTGAATGGTCCAGCAAGGCAGAAAATGACAGGAGAAATGACAGAAAGCAAAGGAACAAGATAGAAACAAAGAGAGTAACAGAAAAGAGGACATTTCTAGCACAGAATTTCCCGAAGGTGGGGGATACTATTTATACTAAAAGAGTCCCCTTCATCCTCGCGGGGGAAACTGGCGCATTTTCAGGCACAAATCTAACATTCAGGGTGCTTAAACAAAACAAAAAAAGCACACATTATCTCACAAATTGTACTCATTACACTTTGAACATCAGGAAAAGACAAGCTACATGTACAGGTCGTTTTAAGAGGAAAGAGAAATGAAAGCACCTGGTCACAACAGGAAATCTGAAGGGGGAAAAAGAGCACAAGACACTGGGAAAAATACTGGACGGACATGCGCAGTGGATGAAGACAGACAGGGTGGGAGAAGTACTTGCAGTGACAAAGGCTAGATTCATATGGAGAGCCATGATCGGAAACGCCATACAGAAGGGCACATGATCATGATACTTACTCTACATTGACAAAAAACAAAACAAAAAAACAAACAAACAAACAAAAAAGCAATTAAAAAAGGGGGGTGGGGGTGGGGGGTGGGAACCGGAAATTGGATATGGATTTTCCGAGGAAAAGCGCCAATGTAATCCCAGGAAATTGATTTTTTCTGCCGCGGAAATCCGCGGATCCTAGGAAAATTCCCACCCTGCCACATACATCCAATATTATTCATGAAGCAAGAGCCCTTGACCCTTTGACTCCCGCACCCTGTCCACAATTGAAAAAAACAACCCTTTGACTCCTTCACCCTCTCCACCAGCCTCCTGCAGGACGCTGGTGGAGAGAGTGAGGGCGTCAAAGGGTTACGTTTTCGCTTTGCTAGCATGGTCGACAATGCAGGATGCTGGTGGACAGGGTGTGGGAGTCAAAGGGTTAACTTGTCTCAACATGATTAACAAGACATACAGGCGTTGTTTCCAGAAAAAAACAAAGTAGCAATCGATGCGGTGGCCATCAGAAGCCAGAAAGTCGTGGCTTTAGCCAATCTATCTGTTCAAATCTTTATAACATTAACCCTTTGATTCCCACACCCTCCCTGTCCGCCGACATCCTGCACTGTCGAGCATGCGAGCGAAGCAAAAAAAAAACATAACCCTTTGACTCCCTCACCCTATCCGCCAGCTTCCTCCTGCAGAAGGGTTAAATTTTTGCAACGGGTGGATAGGGTGCAGGAGTCAAATGGTTAAGTTCTTGCAGTGGGTGGACAAGGTGCCAGAATCAAAGGGTTAAATCTTTCTTGTACAGGGCTCTTGTCAAAACCCATCTTGGACACTGCAGGTATTCAGACTATTAGTGGATCAGGGAGAACTCAAGCTGTTATGCGAGCTGACCACACTCCACTATGTTGTTTGTACAGTTTGCATCTTTGGTGGGCGTGATGCTGGGCGTGTTTATACATGTTTCCCATCAGGCATCAAAGACTGACATGACTTACAGAATACATAACGTGCATATCTGACATCAAAGACTGACATGACTTACAGAACACATAACGTGCATATCTGACATCAAAGACTGACATGACTCATATCTGACATCAAAGACTGACATGACTTACAGAATACATAACGTGCATATCTGACATCAAAGACTGACATGACTTACAGAATACATAACGTGCATATCTGACATCAAAGACTGACATGACTTACAGAAACATAACGTGCATATCTGACATCAAAGACTGACATGACTTACAGAATACATAACGTGCATATCTGACATCAAAGACTGACATGACTTACAGAATACATAACGTGCATATCTGACATCAAAGACTGACATGACTCATATCTGACATCAAAGACTGACATGACTTACAGAATACATAACGTGCATATCTGACATCAAAGACTGACATGACTTACAGAATACATAACGTGCATATCTGACATCAAAGACTGACATGACTCATATCTGACATCAAAGACTGACATGACTTACAGAATACATAACGTGCATATCTGACATCAAAGACTGACATGACTTACAGAATACATAACGTGCATATCTGACATCAAAGACTGACATGACTTACAGAATACATAACGTGCATATCTGACATCAAAGACTGACATGACTTACAGAATACATAACGTGCATATCTGACATCAAAGACTGACATGACTCATATCTGACATCAAAGACTGACATGACTTACAGAATACATAACGTGCATATCTGACATCAAAGACTGACATGACTCATATCTGACATCAAAGACTGACATGACTTACAGAATATATAATGTGCATATCTGACATCAAAGATGACATGACTTACAGAATATATAACGTGCATATCTGACATCAAAGACTGACATGACTTACAGAATACATAACGTGCATATCTGACATCAAAGACTGACATGATCATATCTGACATCAAGACTGACATGACTTACAGAATACATAACGTGCATATCTGACATCAAAGATTGACATGACTTACAGAATACATAACGTGCATATCTGACATCAAAGACTGACATGACTTACAGAATACACAACGTGCATATCTGATGTTCTGCACGCGTTACATGCACGACGGGGGTTTATGCTCTGGAAGAATTGCATACGTGTATACCTCGGAGACCGGGAAAAAATCTCCACCCTTTACCCACCAGAAAACATGTGTAAGACGGAATGATGAAAGAGAGAAAGAGGGAAGGGGGAGAGAGAGAGAGAGAGAGAGAGAGAGAGAGAGAGAGAGAGAGAGAGAGAGAGAGAGAAGAGAGAGAGAGAGAGAGAGAGAGAGACAGACAGGACAGGACAGAGAGACAGAGACGAGAGGACAGAGAGAGAGAGAAGAAGAGCAGACAGAGACAGAGACAGAGAGACACATAGACAGGTAGGCAGGCAGGCAGGCAGGCAGATAGAGCGAAGAAGAAGAAGATGAAGAGAGAGAGAGAGAGAGAGAGAGAGAGAGAGAGACAGACAGAGAGAATAGAGAGAAAGACAGAGACAGACAGAGAGAGACAGCCTAACAGTTTACCCATCACCGCTATCAAAAACTAATCGTTCTCTTAGCATGAACAATAAGGTCAACAAGAAAGCACATTTTAAATGGACAAAATACAATCAAATTACATCAGTAGGAATAGGAATACGAGTAGACAGACAGACAGACAGACAGACAGACAGACAGACAGACACACACACACACACACACACACACACACACACAGACGCACTCAGTCACATGCATAAACAACACACACACACATACTACACACAAACACACACACATACTACACACAAACACACACACAACACAACACAGCACAGCACAACACAACACAACACAACACAACACAACACAACACAACACAACACAACACAACACAACACAACACATACATAAAAACTACGTGCATTCAGCTAATCCCACTTCTACAGTTCTTGCAGTGGGGTGGACAGAGTGCGGGAATCAAAGGGTTAAATCTTTCTTGTACACAACACATACATAAGAACTACGTGCATTCAGCTAATCCCACTTCTACAGTTCTTGCAGTGGGTGGACAGGGTGCAGGAATCAAAGGGTTAAATCTTTCTTGTACACTTCTACAGCCTGTTCAGCAAACGCGCCACACCCTCCAATATTTTTCACACCGATGACCCCCCCCCCTCTCCCACATCCCCCACCCCCACCACCACCAACACAGCAACACTTAACCAGCACTTTGCAACCGGATTACTTTTATTGCCACCCAGTCGATACCAGCTATTTCTTTTCTTTTCTTTTCATTAGTGCTGTTAAAAGCCCAGCCGATTACGCAGAGCCATATAACAGAGCTGTAACCATCTCGAAAACAGCTTAGGAACCAAACATTCACACATGAAAACAAGAATGGAAACGAGTATTAAATTCACGACACGAAACAATCGTCAAACTTCTGGCCCCTGTCAAGCATATACAGAAAACAGTACTACTGTCAGTTTTGTTTAATGCCCAGCCGACTGCGTAGAGCCATATCAGGGCTATAACCGTCTCACACCATATTCAATATATCAATAGGAAAATAAAAGTTAAAAGAAATTAAGTAAACATATCAATGCATTCGTGCGCATAATCTAAGAAGATGCCCCTGGCGTTGACCACTCCATCCAATTCATTGCGCAAGGCATTAAAAAAAAACAAAAAACATACCTGAACACAAATTTAAACGTAACTAAGAACACTAAAACGTGTATATAAACGGGACTAAATTACCTAAAAATTGATTTCGTATATTTCATTTCCCTAGAGCCAAAAATGAACTTAATACATGTACCCAATTATCAGTCCGGAGAGAAAGAACGTAAGACTTTATTGAACACATACAGGTGAATGGACCAGCAAGGCAGAAAATGATAGGAAGAAATGACAGAAAGCACAGGAGGAAGAAAGAAACAAAGAGAGCGACAGAAAAGAGGAAATTTCTAGCACAGAATTTCCAGAAGGTGGGGATACTTTTTATACTCAAGGAGCCCACAGGGCGTCACAAAACAGTATAAAAAAAAGTTTTACACGCACACACACACACACACACGCACACACACACACACACACACACACACACACACACACCACACACACACACACACACACACACACACACACACTCACACACACACACACACACACACACACACACACACACACACACACACACACACATAACTGATAGGGGGAAAAGCAAGACTTCCCCGTTTCACCGAGCATGAGAAAATACCTGCTTACTTGCTCCCTTCCACATCAATCGCAGGCTTTCACACCTTCCCCAGGTGATTAGGTATCGGCCTTTGACACCTTTACGCTACCTCCACTGCAAGTAATACGCACATTAGTCTAACCTTCAAAACGGCAAACTTTAAGATACTTCATTACTCGAGGATGGCAGCATTAAGTCTTACTGGTCCCGTCTTTACGCCTAGCCGTGTCGATGGCCGTCTAAAGGAATATGGAAAACATCCAGCATGAAGCGACGGCAAGTTTGAAAACAACAACAACAACATCCAGCATGAAGTGACGGCAAGTTTGAAAACAACAACAACATCCAGCATGAAGTGACGGCAAGTTTGAAAACAACAACAACAACATCCAGCATGAAGTGACGGCAAGTTTGAAAACAACGACAACAACATCCAGCATGAAGTGACGGCAAGTTTGAAAACAACAACAACATCCAGCATGAAGTGACGGCAAGTTTGAAAACAACGACAACAACATCCAGCATGAAGTGACGGCAAGTTTGAAAACAACAACAACAACATCCAGCATGAAGTGACGGCAAGTTTGAAAACAACAACATCCAGCATGAAGTGACGGCAAGTTTGAAAACAACAACAACATCCAGCATGAAGTGACGGCAAGTTTGAAAACAACAACAACAACATCCAGCATGAAGTGACGGCAAGTTTGAAAACAACAACAACAACATCCAGCATGAAGTGACGGCAAGTTTGAAAACAACAACAACAACATCCAGCATGAAGTGACGGCAAGTTTGAAAAACAACAACAACAACATCCAGCATGAAGTGACGGCAAGTTTGAAAACAACAACAACATCCAGCATGAAGTGACGGCAAGTTTGAAAACAACAACAACATCCAGCATGAAGTGACGGCAAGTTTGAAAACAACGACAACAATAACACCAGCAGGGATTTTAGCTAAAAACTTTTAACACTGGAAAGGGCTTAACATTCCACTATAAAAATTATGCTGCAGGTGTCTTAAAGCTAAGTGGTTAAGACATCTGGCACATGGGTGACTTGGTCTTAACTCTTTCCCTCCCGCATCCTGTCCACCAGCATCCTGCATTGACAACCATGCCAGCAAAGCAAAAATTTAACCCTTTGACTCCCCTCACCCTATCCACCAGCTTCCTACAGGAAAGTGGTAGATAGGTTGAGGGACTCAAAGAGTTAAGTTTTTGCAGTTGGTAGATAGGTGCCGGAGTCAAAGGGTTAAACAGAAGAAACGGGGGCCAGCAGAAGCAGACCTCAGGGACGCAAGACTCCTTCCCTTGCAGTACCTGTATGCATACTGATCCGTCGGAACGATAGGACAATCTACCGGTCTCTCCATGGTGAAAAGTGTTACATGCACAGACACTGAATTTAATAATAAAAAATGTTATTTTGTGTGGATGTAAACATGCATGTATTGATATAGTTTCTATATTTTATCTAATACTCTCTAGAAAAATGTGTAACTCTCAGCGCAGGTTCGAGAACATGCTCAACATAATTCTGAAACCATGTACACTAACTAAATCGTCGTCCCACGCACGCTCGTTTGTATGTAGAATTATCGTGAATGTTGTAAACGACTTACCCGCAGGTCTGTCATCAAATGTTGGTCAACTTTGTTAACCCTTTGACTCCTGCACCCTATCAATCAACTGCAAAAACTTAACTCTTTGATTCCCTCACCCTATCCACCAGTTTCCTACAGAAAGCTAGTGGATAGGGTGAGGGAGTCAAAGAGTTAAGTTTTTGTTTTGCTGACATGGTTGACAATTCAGGATGCTAACGGACAGGGTGCAGGAGTCAAAGGGTTAAGTAAATATGTAATCTAGTGTTAAAAAAACAAAACAAAAACCAAAAAACCAAAAACACAAAAAACTACCGGTCTCCCATCAAAGAGAATTTCGCAGCGGTGACTGGTTTATCTTCTGATGGCAAGCAGCCTCACTGACAAGAAGACTTCATGCCTTACCCAAATCGCCGTGGCACTGCGGTTAGCGCAACGGACTAACGTTTGGAAGGTTGTGGAGTCCAATCCCATCATTCCTGTCAAAAATCCATTTGGAGGATTTTTCAGATCCTATCTGGAGCTGAGACTACTACGTGTCAAATGGACAGACAGAAGAACTGATGAAAGTGTCCTGGAAGAAAACTACTAGCAGACATCAACAAGAGAAGACTAAAATACACTGGCCAAGTGTCACGCAGCAAGAACACAGACCTCATGGCAACCATCTTTCAAGGAAAAACAGCGGATAAAAAAAGAAAAAAAAAAAGAAAGGCAGACCTCCAATCTCATACACCGAGAACATAACCAACATCAGCAGCCTATATATTCAAGAAATTGTCCACAAAAGTCAAGACAGAGTGGCCTGGAGGGAGATGGTGGTGTCTAGGTGTGCAGAAAGAAAGAAAGAAAGAAAGAGAGAGAGAGAGAGAGAGATAAATGAGAGATAGCGTGCGCGAGAGAGTGACAGAGACAGAGAGAGAGAGAGAGATGAGAGAGAGAAGAGAGAGAGAGAGAGAGAGAAGAGATTGCGCCCTCGAGAGAGAGACAGAGACAAAGAGAGAGACAGAGAGGGAGAGAGGGAGACAGACAGAGAGAGACAGACAGACAGACAGAAACAGTCAGACAGACACAGACAGACAGACAGAGACATAGACAGACAGACAGAGAGAGAGAGAGAGAGAGAGACAGAGAGACAGAGAGACAGAGACATAGACACAGAGAGAGAGAGGACCAACCTGGATCCTTCACTCATTTAAAACCTTCCACAGCACACGACCTCAGCCATCCACTCGATACCGTCGCTTTTCCCACGGCACACCAACTGACCCTTGACACCGATTGAGAGTCCAAGTACACATCATACATACTTTAGCGTGACACGCGTGTGAAAACACCCGACCTGATCGTAAAAACTAGCCCACCACTACAAGATGTTCAAAGACGGCTTGCACACAGCCACTTGTGTCAATTTATTGACAGGTATTACGAAGACTCAAACGTCTGAGAACTCTCTCTCTCTCTCTCTGTACACCCCCCCTACACATATATCTATATCAATCTGTATACAGTCATCACTCAGTCTCTCTCTCTCTCTCTGCCTGACTGTCTGCCTGCCTGCCTGTCTGTCTATCTACCTATCTATCTATCTACATCTTGTCGTCTGTCTATCTATCTTGTCTGTCTATCTATCTATCTATCTATCTATCTATCTATCTATATCTGCCTGCCTGTCTTCCTACCTGCCTGTCTGTCTGTCTATAGATCTATCTATCTATATATACATACATACATGCATACATACATACATTCATACATACGTGCATACATACATGCATATATACATACATTCATACATACATGTATACACACACACACACAGATATATATATATATATATATATATATTATGTGTATATATACAGTGGAGTCCATTAATAACGACAACTGTAATAACGAGAACACTGTAGTAACGAGACATTTTTCAATCCCCGTTTTTTATCCTTCTTAATCTTTAAGAATAAACTATTGGGTTTAACGAGAGTTAGTGGATAATCATCTCGGTAATAACGAGAGATTTTCTATCCTTCCTGGTCACAAAAGTTCTCGCCACTCGCCCCACCCCCACCTCGTCGTCAAGTTCCCGGTAGGGCACATCTCGTGGTGGCCGGTAACAAAGAAAAACAACGAAAGGCGCGTCCTTGTGGTGTGTAATCAAGGGACACTATCGATTAATTATGAACACATCGACGGCGCCGGTGCCAAGATTATTTCCCTTTGTTTCCCTTGGTAAATTCGTCATTTGGGAATAACGAGAACTCGGCAATAGCGAGAAAATGTGCCTGGGCCGTCCGCTCTCGCTATAACAGAGTTTCACTGTATGCTCTAAATGATTTTAGTTGTATTATT
>JAPXFY010000033.1:28662289-28667289 GCA_030674185.1 Monoplex corrugatus
GTTTTGGTTATTGTTTGTTTGGTTAGCTTTATTTGTTTGCTTGTTTTGTTTGTGTGGTTTGCTTGCTTGCTTCTTTGCTTTGCTTTGTTTGTTTCTTTGTTTCATTTCGTCTGTTTGTTTGTTTGTTTGTTTGTTTGTTTGTTTTTCTGTCCCTTTTTCTATCCTGCATTTTTACAGTACTGTGATGATGATAATGACGATGATGATGATGGTGGTGTTGGTGTTGGTGATGGTGATAGTGATGATGACACCATGATGATGACGACGGTGATGATGATGATGACGGTGATGATGATGATGACGGTGATGATGATGAGACGGTGATGATGATGATGATGATGATGATGATGGTGGTGGTGGTGGTGGTGGTGGTGGTGGTGGTAGCGGTGGTAGTGGTGGAACTTTGAAAAAAAAACCTCAGTCACATTCATCGCCTGAATGTGGTCTGGCCATATGGATGCGAACGAAAGAAGAAGAATAATTCCTTTTTGCCTTAATATCCTTTGTTATTATTGACAGCCATTGTTGTTTAAAGCCCAGCCGGCTGCGTACAGCCATATCAGGGTTATAACCGCTTTAAAACATACAAAACCTCAACAGGGAAAAAACAAAAGAAAATTAAGTACACATACCAATGCGTTTGTGCACATACGGACATGCCTCTGGCGTTGACCACTCCATCTAATTCATCGCACAGGAGGTTTAAAAAACACGCCTGAATACAAATTTAAGCACGCCTAAGGACACCAAAACATATATAAAAGCGGGCATAAATTACCTAAAATTGCTTCTGTATATCTCACCTCCTTAGAGCCAAAAATGCCACCTCCTTAGAGCCAAAAATGCATTTAATACATGTACCAATTATCAATCCTAAGAAAAACTACGTAAGACTGTATTGAACACATAGAGGTGAATGGACCAGCAAAGGCAGAAAAAAGATACGAAGAAAGGACAGAAAGCAAAGGAACAAAGCAGAAACAAAGAGACTCACACAAAAGAGGAAATTTCTAGCACAGAATTTCCAGAAGGTGTGGGATACTATTTATACTGAAAGAGCTCCCGGTATCCCTTGGGGGGGGGGGGGGGGAGCCTTAATGTCTAAAATCAAGGACAGAGCTATCATTCACAAACAACATAACCTTGAGATATGATGGCAAATTTCTCCTGACGTGTTCTGCCTATGATCAGGTAGTTGATGGCCCTGGTGGGAACAAAAAAATGTCTTCAAGACTCTCAAAGGCTGTTAAAAAAAAAATAAAAATAAAAAAAATAAAAAGACGCTCGTGGACATCTTCAAAAGCAAACATTCCCATTCGGATGGAGTACCACAGCCAGCCACCTCAAACGTCTTTTTTTCTCAACCTCCAATTGGCTATCCTTGGGCATGCGCAGACACGTCTCGCCAGCCCAAATCAAAGAGAACAAGTGACGCCATGGAATGTCCGCTAAGGGCCCACATCTCCCTTGATCTGAAAGCTTGCAAAAATTAGCTCTAGCTAACCGTGGGGTGCATCGGTTAACACAACAGACTAACGACTGTGGGTTCGAATCACCTCCTTTCTGTCAAAATCATTGGTGGGATGTTTCCATACAATGTGGGCCTATGTGGCATTCTCTTCTATAATGAATGTGTTACCATACAATGTGGGCCTATGTGGCATTCTCTTCTATAATTGTGTTATGGTACAATGTGGGCCTATGTGGCATTCTCTTCTATAATGAATGTTACCATACAATGTGGACCTATGTGGCATTCTCTTCTATAATTGTGTTATGGTACAATGTGGACCTATGTGGCATTCTCTTCTATAATTGTGTTATGGTACAATGTGGACCTGTGTGGCATTCTCTTCTATAATTGTGTTATGGTACAATGTGGGCCTATGTGGCATTCTCTTCTATAATTGTGTTATGGTACAATGTGGGCCTATGTGGCATTCTCTTCTATAATTGTGTTATGGTACAATATGGGCCTATGTGGCATTCTCTTCTATAATTGTGTTATGGTACAATGTGGACCTATGTGGCATTCTCTTCTATAATTGTGTTATGGTACAATGTGGACCTATGCGGCATTCTCTTCTATAATTGTGTTATGGTACAATGTGGGCCTATGTGGCATTCTCTTCTATAATTGTGTTATGGTACAATGTGGGCCTATGTGGCATTCTCTTCTATAATTGTGTTATGGTACAATGTGGGCCTATGTGGCATTCTCTTCTATAATTGTGTTATGGTACAATATGGGCCTTTGTGGCATTCTCTTCGATAATTGTGTTATGGTACAATATGGGCCTTTGTGGCATTCTCT
Organism: Monoplex corrugatus; assembly: GCA_030674185.1. Lineage (NCBI taxonomy): Eukaryota > Metazoa > Mollusca > Gastropoda > Littorinimorpha > Ranellidae > Monoplex > Monoplex corrugatus. The sequence continues at coordinate 28,664,604 of JAPXFY010000033.1, forward strand.
TCGATAATTGTGTTATGGTACAATATGGGCCTTTGTGGCATTCTCTTCTATAATTGTGTTATGGTACAATATGGGCCTTTGTGGCATTCTCTTCTATAATTGTGTTATGGTACAATATGGGCCTATGTGGCATTCTCTTCTATAATTGTGTTATGGTACAATGGGGCCTTTGTGGCATTCTCTTCTATAATTGTGTTATGGTACAATGTGGGCCTATGTGGCATTCTCTTCTATAATTGTGTTATGGTACAATGTGGGCCTATGTGGCATTCTCTTCTATAATTGTGTTATGGTACAATGTGGGCCTATGTGGCATTCTCTTCTATAATTGTGTTATGGTACAATGTGGGCCTATGTGGCACTCTCTTCTATAATTGTGTTATGGTACAATGTGGGCCTATGTGGCATTCTCTTCTATAATTGTGTTATGGTACAATGTGGGCCTATGTGGCATTCTCTTCTATAATTGTGTTATGGTACAATGTGGGCCTTTGTGGCATTCTCTTCTATAATTGTGTTATGGTACAATATGGGCCTGTGTGGCATTCTCTTCTATAATTGTGTTACGGTACAATGTGGGCCTGTGTGGCATTCTCTTCTATAAATGTGTTATGGTACAATGTGGGCCTATGTGGCATTCTCTTCTATAATTGTGTTATGGTACAATATGGGCCTGTGTGGCATTCTCTTCTATAATTGTGTTACGGTACAATGTGGGCCTGTGTGGCATTCTCTTCTATAATTGTGTTATGGTACAATGTGGGCCTATGTGGCATTCTCTTCTATAATTGTGTTATGGTACAATGTGGGCCTATGTGGCATTCTCTTCTATAATTGTGTTATGGTACAATGTGGGCCTATGTGGCATTCTCTTCTATAATTGTGTTATGGTACAATGTGGGCCTATGTGGCATTCTCTTCTATAATTGTGTTATGGTACAATGTGGGCCTATGTGGCATTCTCTTCTATAATTGTGTTATGGTACAATGTGGGCCTATGTGGCATTCTCTTCTATAATTGTGTTATGGTACAATGTGGACCTATGTGGCATTCTCTTCTATAATTGTGTTATGGTACAATGTGGACCTATGTGGCATTCTCTTCTATAATTGTGTTATGGTACAATGTGGGCCTATGTGGCATTCTCTTCTATAATTGTGTTATGGTACAATGTGGGCCTATGTGGCATTCTCTTCTATAATGAATGTGTTATGGTACAATGTGGGCCTATGTGGCATTCTCTTCTATAATTGTGTTATGGTACAATGTGGGCCTATGTGGCATTCTCTTCTATAATTGTGTTATGGTACAATGTGGGCCTATGTGGCATTCTCTTCTATAATGAATGTGTTATGGTACAATGTGGGCCTATGTGGCATTCTCTTCTATAATTGTGTTATGGTACAATATGGGCCTATGTGGCATTCTCTTCTATAATGAATGTGTTATGGTACAATGTGGGCCTATGTGGCATTCTCTTCTATAATGAATGTGTTATGGTATAATGTGGGCCTATGTGGCATTCTCTTCTACAATGAATGTGTCAGCATACAGTGGGTTACCATCCTCACTGTCACCATGATTATTACACTGTAAAAGGTGTGCCAGCTTCTAAGGCAAATAAAGATGGCAGTAGAAAATGGAACCAAAAGGGAAAAAAAGAAATGTTTTGGAAACAATCCCATCTGAACAGAAAACAGCCCACTGAGTCAGCCACAAGTTTACGACTATCTTTTCTCCTTGGTACTGATTTCACTTACACAGCACAAATGGTCCACGTGAAGAGCACGTTCGTTGCCCTTTACAGAAATGGAACATTACTAAACTTCTGATCAAGTAAATACACAAACCGACAAAACATGAAATTGTTCTTTCTGTTTAAAGCACAGCCGACAGCGCAGAGCCATATCAGGGCTACAACCGATTCAAAACATACACATTCCTTCAACAGGAAAAAAAAAAAAAAAAAAAAGGAAAAGAAAATTATGTACACATATCAATGAATTCACACACATAATCTAAGGATACGCCACTGACGTTGACCACTCCGTCCAATTTATCGCACAGAAGGTTTGAAAAACATACCTGACTACAAATTTAAACATAACTAAGGACACTAAAACACATATAAAAACGGGCATAAATTACCAAATTTTGCTTCCGCATATCTCATTTCCCTGGAGCCAAAAATGCACTTTAAACATATACCCCATTATCAATCCTAAGAGAAAGCACGTAAGAACTTTATCGAACACATACATACAGGTGAATGGACCAGCAAGGCAGGAAATGATAGGAACAAATGACAGAAAGCAAAGGAAGAAGAAGAAAAACAAAGAGTGATGGACAAGAGGAGAGAGAGAGAGAGAGAGAGAGAGAGAGAGAGAGAGAGAGAAAGAGAGAGAGTGAGAGAAAGAGAGGGGGGGAGAGAGATACGCGCGCGCACACATTCACCACACACACGCACACCTATACACACACGCGCGCGCGCGCACCCACACACACACATTCACTCTCTCTCTCTCTCTCTCACACACACACACACACGCACTCTCTCTCTCTCTCACACACACTCCCACACACACACACACACACAGAGAGACACAGGAGCACAGCATTACACAATATCACAGCACAATGTCTTTCTTACTGACTCCAGAGACTAGTGTACATCTCTGTTTTGAC
>JAPXFY010000033.1:28672289-28674789 GCA_030674185.1 Monoplex corrugatus
AGTGGGGCAAGAAAGTGTCTTTGGCTGTTAAGCTTCAAAAGCAAACATTTCCATTTTAATAAAGCAACGCCTCAATATTTTCCTCCTCCTCCTCCTTCTCCACCTCCATCATCTTCTGGGCGTGCGCACAACATGCGTCATGCTCATGCCACAGGAAGCAAATGACGTCATCAAATTTCCGCCGAGGGTCCACTTAGCATCGATGGGGGAAGGCTAGCTGCTTCGAGTTTGTTCGATCTCTTTTGAAAAAAAACAAAGAAACAAAAAAGAGGACATCGACAGTGTTCGACCTCAACCCCCCCCCCCCCCACACACACACACACATCAAAAAAAAAAAAGACATCGACCGTGTTCGACCTCTCTCTCTCTCCACACACACACACACACACACACACACACACACACACACACACACACACACACACACACACACACACAAACACACACACAAACACATACACACACGCACACACACATCCACACACACCCTCACCACACACAAACACACACACTCACTCTCTCTCTCCCATCCCATCCCCCCCATCTCTGTTCTCGTCCAGAAACGATAAATCTTGCACAAAGAAACTTGTCATATTTCTGTATAAATCTGGAAGAAAATTTATTTAGCGAGATTATAAAATAAATTGATTTTGTGAGTGTTTGTGTCCGTGTGTGTGCGTGCGCGAGCGCGCGCGCGCGAGCGTGTGTGTGTGCGCGCGCGCACATATATATATAATGTGTGTGTATTGTGTGAGTGTGAATGTGTGTGACGCACGCGCGCGCGCGCGCACACACACACACACACACACACACACACACACACACAGCACTAACAATACAAAAATCACTTATGTTACTGAACCATCCTTGTATGTGCACGTTTAACAGTCCCTGCCACCAACGCCATCTTTTAAGAGAACAAAAACGTCTTCCCAAAACTTACCCAACGACTTGATTGTTCTTAATCCCATTACACATGTGTGGGCACTAATCTTTCAATCACGAATATCCCCCTGCACCCAAAGGAGCAAAATCCCCTAAGACCTGTAGGCTTAACCAGCAGCAAAATTTCAGCCCCTTCATGCTGTGATAATGATGTATGACGATAGGGATGATATAATCATGGTGCTAAGGAGTTTTAGTTCTGGATTAAGACCTCGTGGCAAAGGCTGTATTCTATGCATACTTTCATAATATATTCTCCTACTTTTGTTGTCTTAAAACTTCATTACAAACTAAAGATACCTTGGTTTTCCTACTCTGCTGTGCTCTTTGATTACAAACCAAAAAACCCTCTTGCACTCTACTGCATTATTTTATTACGAACCAAAGATATACTGTATTCTTATTCTGCTGTGTAGTTTCATTACACACCAACAATACCTTATACTCTCTCTCTCTCTCTCTTTTTATTTTTTAAAAATTTTTTTTAAGGATTATTGCACTTAAGGAGATTACGTTTGTGCTCACGTCACTTCAATGGCCACAGAAACAGGCACAGATTTAACACTGCCATGATAATGATGACGAAATGGATATTAATCATATGCTATGGGGTTTCATCTAGGATTGAGACTGGGTGACAGCCATGTACTCTAAGCTGACTATCATAATATATCGTGGCCTCAGCCAGGCCTCAGAGAAACAAGACACCTGCAGCGTTGTTCAGAAAATCTGAGCGGCACCCTCAATGACACATCCGTGAAGTGGATGAGACTCGACTGTGTGGTCCCAGTCTTCCCAATGAGCCCACAGCACGCCCAACTCTTGTACAAGCCGGTTGGAGCTAAAATAAAAATAAAATTAAAAAAAAAGAAAATCCCAATGATATATGAAGGGACCGATGGGGATTCGAACCCACAACCTTCCAGTCCGTAGTCCGTTGTGCTAACGACTGCACCACGACAACTGGTTTGCTATGCTACTTCATGATCATCATCATCAGGTGCCCTGCCGCATGGCGTTGGCGATCATGGACTTCCATCTGTCTCTATCTCTCGTTGCCCCCCCAGCATCTCCCCCACCCTCCGCGTCCCCAGCCATTCTGCAAGTCCAACCAACGATATCTTGTATTATCACTTTGCTGTGCCATTTTGTTACAAACCAACGAAATCTTGTACTCTTATTTTTTATGTGTTAATTCATGAGAAACCAAAGATGTCTGTACATGTACTTTGCCTGTCATTATGTCACAAACCAAAGACATCTTGTACTCTGCTTGTTATTTCATTGCAAATCGACATCTTGAACTCTTTACTTTGCTGTGTTATTTCATTACAAACCAAAGATATCTTGTCCTTCCGCTTTGCTGTGTGTTTTTTGTTTTTTTTTTCATTACAAAGATACATAGCACTCCTACTTTGCTATACTGTGTTATTTCATTACAAAAATATCGAGCACTCCTACGCTTGGCTTACATACTGATGGCATAGTTTTCATTACAAAAATATCTAGCACTCCTACTTGGCTATATTGTGTTATTTCATTACAAAAATATCTA
>JAPXFY010000033.1:28679789-28682289 GCA_030674185.1 Monoplex corrugatus
ACTTTGTTTAATGCTCTTTGCCACAAGGACAAAAATGTCAATGGCAATAAACCATTTTCAGTTTCAGTTTCAGTTTCTCTCTCAACGAACGAACGATGACGAAAACATGTCACAAAAAGGCCGGATTTTTTTTCAGTCTGGCATTACCATTTTGTCAACTCTACCTTTAAAACGAACTCTGTTTCTAAAACTCAAGGGGTTGCTGGGTGGTGGTGGTGGTGGTGGTGTGTGGGTGGTGGTGGTGGTGGAAAATTGATCGGAACCGACAGTTATTCATTTTATTCTGTTTTGTTTTGGGAGAGGTTTCATTTCTCCTTTATCGGCTTCCCTGAGGCTTTTCGTGTCGTTCTCCTCCTCCACGTTCCTTTTCTAGCCTTCATTTTAGGAGGAGTGCGGAGTGAGAAGTAGGAAGGAGACTTTTCAACATAAGAGAGAGAGAGAGAGAGAGAGAGAGAGAGAGAGAGAAGAGAGAGAGAGAGAGAGAGAGAGAAGAGAGAGGAGAGAGAGAGAGAGAGACAGAGAGAGAGAGAGAGAGAGAGAAAGAGAAGGTGTGTGTGTACGTGTGTGTGTGTGTGTACATGTGTTAAAGTGTGTTCATAAAATGTGCATGTTTTAGTGTGGGCGTGTGTGTAACTCTCCCTCTGTGTATGTGTGTGTGTGTGTGTGTGTGTGTGTGTGGTTGAGAGAGAGAGAGAGAGAGAGAAGACAGACAGACAGACGAAAGATGCGTACAGACAGACAGACAGAGATGCATATGTGTGTATATCTGTCATCATCTGAGAAAGAACCTGACAGACAGACAGACAGACAGACAGACAGACAGACAGAATGTGTATCTGCCATCATCCGAGTGAGAGAATCCGCCATCTTTTGAAAGGAAAAGAGACAGAGAGAGAAAGAGACAGAAAGAGAGAGAGAGAGAGAGAGAGAGAGAGAGAGAAAGAGAGAGAGAGAGACTGAAAGAAACGGACAGACAGAGTACAGAGAGAGAGAGAGAGAGAGAGAGAAGAGACAAACAGATAGACAAACAGACAACAGACAGCAACAAGTAGACAGACAGACAGAGACCCCCAAAAGACTGTAAGTATCCGACCACATCTATTTGTCCGCCTGTGATCGAAACTGTACAACAAAGGATTCTTTTCCAAAATTAAGAAAAAAAATCTTTACCAAATGTGGATCATAACATTCCACCCCCAAAGGAAGACCTCGAATGCACAGGTTTGAACATGTGAATGAAAGCGATTCACTATTCAGGTCAAAACTAAAGGATAAACCAAAACGCTTGAGCCAAAACTTCTGATACCTATGTCGGAATCGATTTTAATCAAATGTGTATCAAAACATTATACGTACCAAGAAGATGGCACGTTCACACTTCATTGGTGCAGATAACGTTTTAAATTATCACACACAAGCAAATCAAAACACGACTACTGCAAACACAAATCGACAAAAAAAAAAAAACAAACAAAAAAATCAAGTTGATCAGGCCATTCTAAAAATCTCCATTTTTACACAAAAAAATATTCATGAAATCAAGATTTTGAAATGACGTGCTTCTCAAGTGTGTCATAGTGATCGACCTTGAAAAAGCATAAGATGAACTAAAAACAATGATATCAAGCGAGGACAATGGTCGACTTTCACAAGAGTGAAGACAAATTGTAAATACTGTCATAAATTCATGAGAAGGCGCCGTTAATATGCCTTCTTTAAAACTCGCCGATTTTTTTTAGACACTTTTTAAACAGTGTGAATTTCAGCTTGGTGCCACGACTTTCAAATGAAATATTCGCGACTAATCTAATGCACGATCTGCACCTTTGAAGCAAAATTGCTGAAGACTGCTGAGAAAAATCCCGCTAATACATTTCTGTCACACACACACACACACACACACACACACACACACACACACACACACACACACACACACACACACACACACACACAAAACACAACACAACACAACACACACACTCTCTCTCTCTCTTAGTTTGCCCTTAGCAAATGCCAAACTGTCAAATGTCCCCCCCCCCCCCCCGGCCCTTCTTCAATCGATATAAAACGATCTCCCTTAAAAAACGTGGGATAGGGGAGAGGTCTAAACTATCAACACCTTATTAGGGATGGGGAGAGGTCTGAAAACTATCAACACCCTTTATTAGGGGATGGGAGAGGTCTGAAAACTATCAACACCCTTTATTAGGGGATGGGGAGAGGTCTGAAAACTATCAACACCCTTTATTAGGGATGGGGAGAGTCTGAAAAGTATCGACACCCTTTATAAGGGGATGGTGGAGAGTCTGAAAACTATCAACACCCTTTATAAGGGGATGATGAAGAGGTCTGAAAACTATCAACACCCTTTATTAGGGGATGATGGAGAGTCTGAAAACTATCAACACCCTTTATTAGGGGATGGGGGAGAGGTCTGAAAAGTATCAACACCCTTTATAAGGGGATGATGAAGAGGTCTGAAAAGTATCAACACCCT
>JAPXFY010000033.1:28687289-28692289 GCA_030674185.1 Monoplex corrugatus
ATTTCATTCTTTTGTCCTGCGTCGTTTTTTCTTCTTTTTTTTTTTTTCTTTTTTTTTTTTTTTGTAACGGCGTTGCCTTGGCGACATCAACTGTCGTCTGTTCGATTTTGCGTGGAAGTTGATTCGTAATATCGAGGACATCGACTCTCCGAACACAACGCCCCCCCCCCCCCCATCCCCCCTCCATTTTTGTCATTTTTGTATTTTTTTTTATATTCGTTTTTGTTTTTCACCATAAACACTCAAGCACTGACGACACTATGATATGGCATGAACCGAAAATATCTTCACATAAACGATACAGAACATTTATAGTTATGACCTAAGCCCAAACATTCATAAACCAACTGCAAAAAGAAAACATAAACATATTCGACTGTCATGAGAATAATACATTTATTCTCTATTGACAGAATTTCTTCTCTATTAACTGTTTATTGTGTCTCATCATTGCCATCATGTACCCTGCCGCACAGCGTTGGCGATCATGGCACTCCGTACGAATCTATCCTTTGCTGCTGCAAGCACATCTCCCACCTTCTCTGTCTTCATCCACTCGCAAGTCCGTCCAATATTTTCTACCTGAGTCTACCTGGTGCTCTCTTTCCCTCCAGCTTTCCTGTTTTGACTATGTGCTCAAAATTCTCTTGCTTCATAAAATGTCCTATAAATGTCGCTTGTCTTTTCCCAATCTTCTTCATTAGTGTTCCTTTTGTGTTTGCCTCTTTCAAGACTGTCTCGTTTGTTTTTCTTCCTGTTCGTGGAACTCTTAACATTCTTCTTAGAAACCACACTTCACCTTTTCTTCCTGTTCGTGGAACTCTTAACATTCTTCTTAGAAACCACATTTCAGCTGTCTCAATCTTGTTCTGACTTTGCGAGCTGACTGTCCACAATTCACATCCGTACACCAATATCGGTTTTATATAACACTGAAGAACTCTCTTCCTGACGTTAACTGTTAGGCGTTTGTTGATAAGAACGCTTTTTCGTTTTCTTGAATGCTGTTTTGGTTTGGCCGATTCTGCTGACTATTTATAATGTGCATCTGCCGTCTGGTAAGATGACTGTTCCAAGATATTTTAACTTATGAACCTGTCTCAATGTGGTGCCATTTGCTGTTATTCTGCATGAGGGTTTTTGTTGTTGTTGTTGTTTTTCACATATTACCATAACTTCAGTCTTCTTGTTATCATCGAATCTATTTAAAAAAAACAAAAACGTACACGTGCGTGGTAAGTCTTTTTCCATGTCACAAAACATTCTCTCTCTCTCTCTCCTCACTCTCTCTCTCTCCTCGACATCCCATATGGTACTGTGGTCTGACGCCAACGTACAGTAAACCATCTGAACCTAAACCTCTCTCTCTCTCTCTCCCCCCCCCCCCCCGACATCCCACATTGTATTGTGGTCTGAGGCCGATGTAAGCCATCTGAATCTGAATCTCTCTCTCTCTCAATCTTCTCTCTCTCTTCTCTCTCTCTCTCACACACAATCTCTCTCTCTCTCCTATCTCAATCCTCTCTGTCATCTCTCTCTCTCCTCTCTCCCCCCCCCCCCACATCCACATTGTATTGTGGTCTGAGGCCGATGTAAGCCATCTGAATCTGATCTCTCTCTCTCTCAATCTCTCTCTCTCTTCCTCTCTCTCCTCACACACAATCTATCTCTCTCTCTCTCTATCTCAATCTCTCTCTCTCTGTCATTCTCTCTCTCTCAATCTTCTCTCCCCCCCCCCCCCCCCCGACCCCCATACTGTCTGTATTAATTCTGGGGTCAATGTACAGTAAACCATCTGAACCTAAAAATCTCTCTCTCTCTTCTCTGTCTCTCTCCCTCCCTCCTTCTCCCCACCCCCCTCTCTCTATCGTGTCTCTTCTCTCCTCGTTCTGCCCGCGTTTATGGACAAACGTGAACAGCTACTACAGCTGATGACAGACAAAAAACGTCTAAAGAACTCTCCCCCCCCCCCCCCACCTCCCGTCATGCCATATTGTATTAAGGTCTGTGGCCAATGTACAGTAAACCACCTGAACCTAAAAATCTCTCTCTCTCTCTCTCTTTCTCCATCTCTCTCTCTCCATCTCTCGTGCAAGAAAACTCTCTCTCTCTCTCTCTCTCTCTCTCTCTCTCTCTATCTATCTATCTATCTATCTATCTATATCTATCTATCTATCTATCTATCTATCTCTAGTGTCTCTCTCCCCGAATTGTTTTATGGTCTGTGGCCAATGTACAGTAAACCATCTGAAAAACCATATCTCTCTCTCTCTGTCTGTCTCTCTCTCTGTCTATCTCTGTGTGTCTCTCCCCACCCTCCATCCTTCTCCCCCCCCCCTCTCTCTCTCTCTCTCTCGTGTCTCTCCTCTCTCCTCGTTCTGCCCACGTGTATGGACAAACATGAACAGCTACTACAGCTGATGACAGACAGACAGACAGACAGACAGACAAGGGCCAAACAACTGTTATACTCGGGGGGGGGGGGGGGGGGGCTGCTAACAACCAGACGGGCCGTTATTTGCCCGCCATCTCTCCACATGGACAATTACCTACAGCTGCATTCCCTTGCCTTGACATACACGCACACACGGCACGTGTGTTAAGGTCCTATCGGTATTGTTATTATTGTTGTTATTTTTTGGTTAAAGCCCAGCCCGACTGCATACAGCCATATCAGGGCTATAACCAGTTTCAAAACAGACACAATACTTCAGAGGACAAAAAAAAAAAAAAAAAAAAAAAAAAAATAAGTTTACATATCAATGCATTCACGCACATAATCAAAGGAGAAGCCCCTGGCGTTGATCACTCCGTCCAATTTGTCGCACAGAGGATTTACAAAAAAACATACCCGAATACAAATTTAAACATAACTAAGAACACTAAAACATAATATATAAAAAAAACAGGCCTAAATTACCTAAAATTGCTTCCGCATATCTCATTTTCCTAGAGCCAAAAATGACATAGTACATGTACCCAATTATCAATCCTAAGAGAAAGTTTCACGTAAGACTTTTATCGAACACATACGGTGAATGGACCAGCAAGGCAGAAAATGATAGGTAGAAATGACAGAAAGCAAAGGAACAAGGCAGAAACAGAGAGAGTGACAGAAAACATGAAATTTATAGCATAGAATTTCCGGAAGGGGGGGATACTATTTATTCTGAAAGAGCCCCCCGGCATCCCCACGGGCATACTCAGCCCTATCAAAATATTTCGTTGAAAACATACACACAACGATATTTACAAAATTAAAAGCTTAACGAAATAGGACTGTCTACCGAAACGATGAAATGGCTTTGAATAATTTGTTGGGGATTCAAAAACAACAACAACAAAAAAAAGGTTCACTGAGAAACACAGAAGTATACAAAGTCGATGAGAAACACACGAGACTAAACGATTCTATGAGAAACACAGCACCTATAAAAGGCTCAGTGAGAAACACATAAGTATGAAATGTTCCAACAGAAGCACATAATGACAAAAACATTCTATGAGAAACACATAAATACGAAAAATTCGATTTAAAAAAAACACATAAATTTAAAAGTTGCGATGAGAAACACAAAGTATTAAAAAAAAAAAAAAAGGAAAAACACGAGAAACAATGTTCACCCTTTGACTCCCACACCCTGACCACCAGCATCCTGCATTGTCAACCATGCTAGCAAAGTAAACGTGTAACCCTTTGACTTCCTTACATTATCTTCCAACTTCCTGCGGGAAACTGGCAGACAGGGTGAAGGAGTCAAATGGGTTAAGTTTTTGCAGTTGGTGGGTAGGGTGCGGGAATCAAAAGGTTACCTGCAAAACTTTTGATGAGGAAACGCTGTAGGCATAAAAGGTTCAATGAGATAACTACATGTACTGTAAGCGTAGCACCGGCTTGTTCATCGGTTTACTACAGACTTTCCACTGTTGCTGTCTATTAACTAAGCACATCGCATAGGCTGTGGTAGTGAGACACTAGACTAGTTATTTTAAATTAATCCCGTCCTTCAGTGACTAATCTCCACAAGGAGGACGTCATCCCCGGCGCCCGTTTCCTGAAATACGATGGGCACCACTTCCTGTACTGTTTCTATTCTCATTGTTTTGCGCTCTCTCTCTCTCTGTCTCTCTCTCTCTGTTTCTCTCTCTCTGTCTCTATTCTACCTGTTTTGTGCTCTCTCTCTCTCTCCTCTCTCTGTCTCTGTCTCTATTGTATGTTTTGTGCTCTCTCTCTCGCTCTCTGTTTGTCTCTATTGTATGTTCTATTCTCACGTTTTTGTGCTCTCTCTCTTCTTCTCTTCTGTCTTTTCTGCTCTCTCTCTCTCTCTCTGTTTTCTCCTCTACTGTATTTTTATTTTTACTGCAGTGTCCTCTAGGAGGTTTTATGTCTTGCTACATCTTTATCCTCCCTGTATGTCCCGCTATTGTATGTTGTCTCTGCTGTCTGTCTCGTCTCTGTTTGTCTCTGATTGTATGTTTTTGTCTGCTCTGTCTCTCGTCTTCAGTTTCTCTAGCGAGTAGTTATTATTTCGTTGTCGGACATTGTTTCTCCTTCTATTCTGTTTGTTAATTCTCTCTCTCTCTCCTCTCCTCTCCTCTTCTTTGTCTCTATTGTATGTTTATATTCTCTCTCTCCTCGACATCGTTTTCTCTATTGTATGGTTTGTGCTCTCTCTCTCCTCTCCTCCTCTTTCTCCTCTATTGTCATTTTTTGCTCTCTCTCTCTCTCTCTTTTCTCTATTGTTGTTTTATGCTCTCTCTCTCTCTCTTCTGTTTTCCCCTATTTTATTTTTTGTGCTCTCCTCTCTCCTCTCTTTTCTCTATTGCTTTCTTTTCTCCTCTCTCTCTCCTCTTCTCTTCTTCTCTTTTCTTTTTTTTCTCTCTCTCTCTCTCTCTCTCTCTTTTGTCTCTTTCCTTTCTTTCCTCTCTCTCTCCTCTCCTCTCTCTCTGTTTGTCTCTATTGTATGTTTTATGCTCTCTCTCTCTCTCTCTCTCTCTCT
>JAPXFY010000033.1:28697289-28732289 GCA_030674185.1 Monoplex corrugatus
TCGTTTTTGAAATTTCGCGCCCGCGCGCGCCGCACACACACACACACACACACACCACACACATACACATACGCGATGAAATACGCTTATCATTACCATCACCAATTCATGTGCATTACAAAGATGAGCGGAGGTATTATCTCTTTCTATCTGTCTTTCACACACACACACACACACACACACACCACACACACACACACACACACACACACACACACACAACACTCTCTCTCTCTCTCTCTGAAGTATGCTTATCATCATCATCACCATATTAACTAAGCCGCATTAAAAAGATTAGCAGCGGAATTCTCTCTCTCTCACAGAGAGACAGACAGACAGACAGTGAGAGAGAAGCATTCTTATCATTATCATCACCATATCATCTCCCCCTCCCTCCCTCTCTCGCTCCCGCCCTCCCCTCTCTCTCTCTCTCTCTCATCACTAAAGTTGTATCCAATTTCTAAATTGTTTTTGTATACAGCACTAAACTAACATTTCGAGAAAACAGTAAACTTCATTATTATGTAAAGTAAACTCACGAAGCTGTTACTGAAAATGTATTGTCCTGTGTCTTGTTCACATACCACTCTTCAGAGGCTATGTCATGAAATGATTATCCGATGTACAACTTCACATCTCTTTCTCTACGTCTCTGACCGACTGACTGTCTGTCTGTCTGTCTGTCTCTCTGTGTACAAACTCATCTCTTTCTGTCTCTGTCTGTCTGTGTGTCTGTCTGTCTGTCTCTCTTTGTGAGACACAAAGAAAGAAACAGAGCATGACAATGTACTGTATAGGTGAGACCTTCGACCGTTACTAAATGCCACAGAGGCAAAAATTTATAGGAGGGAAAAAGAGGAAAAGAAAAAAAAAATCAATCACCAAATAACAAAAGAATTATTGAATACTGAGAGCCAGACAGACACAGACAGATACAGATACAGACACAGGCAGACAAAGACAGACAGACAAAAGACAAACAGACACAGACAAATACAGACACAGGCAGACAGACACAGACAGGCAGGCAGACAGGCAGGCAGGCAGGCAGACACAGGCAGACGGACATAGGCAGACACACAGACAGACATACACAGACACAGGCAGACAGACATACACAGACACAAGCAGACAGACATACACAGACAGACAAACACACACACAGGCAGACAGACACAGACAAAAACAGACAGACAGACAGACAGACCACAAGAGAGACTGAATGTTTTACTGACGGGAACTCTGAACCATCACAATAGGGGAGGTAAACAAAGAAAAATCAGTCATTTTAAAACAGCAAGGAATTACTGACTGACAAAGAGAGACAGACAGGCAGACAGACAGACAGACACAGACAGGCAGAGAGACAGAAAGACACAGCCAGACAGTGACAGACGGACAGAGACAGACAGACAGACACAGACAGGCAGAGAGACAGAAAGACACAGCCAGACAGTGACAGACGGACAGAGACACAGACACACACACACAAACGAAAATACACAGAGACAGACAGCCAACAACAGAATGATTTACTGATAGGACCTGAAGCCCGTCACAATGGGGGAGGGAGGGGGGGGGGAAGAAAAATTCAGAACAGTAAAGAAATATCAACAGATACACACAGACTGAGAGAGAGAGAGAGAGGGGGGAGAGAGAGGGGGGGGAGAGAGAGACAGAGACGCGGACAACAGCACAGACAGACACAGAATTAGACAGGCAGACGGACAAAGTCAAAAACAGCCAGCAGACAGAGCCAGACAAACAGAGAGAGAGAGAGAGAGAGACAGACAGACAGACAGACAGAGAGAGATAGAGACAGAGAGAGAAACAGACAGACAGACAGACACAAAGACAGACAGCAACAGGAAGAGAATGTTTTATTTCACGGGACTTTTACCCATCACAATAGGGATAGAGCACACACACACACACACACACACACACACACACACACACACACACACACACACACACACACACACACATAAAAAAAAAATCATCTCAAACAGCAAAAGATTACTGACAGACAGACAGACACGGAGACAGACAGACAGACAGACAAACAGAAACAGAGACAATCAGACAGGCAGAGACAGCATATTCAAAAAAGCAGAGGGATCATAACACACACATACAATGTCAAAGAAGTTATCAACACAAATTATGACAAAATATCACCACACATATCAATCGACCAAGTGCATTACAGAAGCATGAAAGATGAAGGTAAAGACATAACGTAAAACAAACGCATGTCAACTCCTAACAACAGCAACAACAACAAAAAACAACGACATAAGAATAACAGACGTAAAGAGAGACAGACACAGAGCAGACAGAGACACATCGCAAAAGAAGAGACGAGAGAGTGAGTGTGTGTTATACTGCTGACACCTCTGGTCCATCACAATGGGGCTGCGGAAAAAAACAAACCAATCACTTAAAACAACAGTAACACAGAGAGAGAGAGAGAGAGAGAGAGAGAGACAGACAGACAGACAGACAGACAGACAGACAGACAGAGAGACAGAGACAGAGACAGAGAGGTCAGGTTTATAGCAAGAGAGAGAGAGACAGAGACAAGAGAGAGAGAAACAAAAAGAAGAAGAAGAAGAGAGAAAGAGAAACAGACAGACAGACAGACAGAGACAGTGAGTTCAGGTTCATACTGTTTTTACAGCGAGAGAGAGAGACAGACAGACAGACAGACAGACAGAGGGAGACAGAGAGACAGAGAGAGAGGGAGAGAGAGAGAGACGGAGACAGACAGGCAGACAGACAGACAGACAGACAGGATAGATGGAAGGGGAGAGAGAGAAAATTATTTATGAGATCTGTCGCTCACGGCAATCAAGAAGGGTAAAAGAAAAAGGTAAAACCAAGCTCCAAACAGAACAAGGAATTTTACAGAGAGAAAGAAAGAAAGAGAGAGAGAGAGAGAGAGAGAGAGAGAGAGAGAGAGAGAGAGAGACAGACAGACAGAGAGAGAGAGAGAGAGAGAGAGAGGAAGAGAGGAGAAACGTCATCTTGACAAACTGAAACTGATATTAGGAATTAAAAAAAAAAATTGCATACATGTACTGGACTCGCCTCAAACGCATATCATTACGACATCTACCAAAATCACAAACAAACAAATAAACAAAACGCTATCATAAAAAAAAGTATAATAATAGTAAAAATGCTTCAACGAATCAAATCATCTAAAAAAAAAAAAAAAAGCAACCACTCATTTAAAAGTGTGTATGTGCGTGTATGCGTGCTTGCATGCGTGCCTACGCGCGCGTGCGCGTCTGTGTGTGTGTGTGTGTGTGTGTGTGACGGTGTGTGTGTGTATGTGTGTGTGCATCTGCGACGGTGTGTGTGTGTGTGTGTATGTGACGGTGTGTGTGTGTGCATGTGTGTGTATGTGTGTGTGCATCTGCGACGGTGTGTGTGTGTGTGTGTGTGTGTGTGTGTGTGTGTGTGTGTGTGTGTATGTATGTCTGTGTGTATGCGTGCGTGCGTGTGTGTGTGTGTGTGTGTGTGTCTGTGAGTGTGTGTCTGTGTGTGTGTGTGTGTGTGTGTGTGTGTGTGTGTGTGTACGCGCGTGAGCGTGTGTGTGCGCGTGTGTGACAGTGTGTGTGTACGTGTGTGTGTGTGTGTGTGTGTGTGTACGCGCGCGAGCGTGTGTGTGCGCGTGTGTGTACGTGTGTGTGTGAGAGAGACAGTGTGTGTGTGCGTGCGTGTGTGTGTGTATGACGGTGTGTGTGTGTGTTGCGTGTGAATGTATGTCTGTAACGGTGTGCATGCTTGTGTGTATGTGTGTGTGTGCGCGCGTGCACACGCGCGCGCTTGTGTGTGTGTGCGCGTGTTGGGGGATTATCTCCCTTCCCCTCCCAACCCCCGTAACATTACCACCTCCCCTGTTGCCCAAGTCATTCAATTACACATGGACGCACGATTTTATTTATAACCCCAACAAACAGGTTTTTCACCAAACAGCACTGGGTCGATGTGTGCGGTGGATGGGCTAAACACACACACACACACACACACACACACACACACACACACACACACACACACACAACACACACACACTGACACACACACACACACATTAACACTAACACGCACACACACACACACACTAACACAACACCACACCTCTCTCTCTCTCCCTCCTTCCTCCTCCTCTCTCTCTCTCTCTCTGCTTGCCTGTCTGTATTTCTGTCTGTCTCTCTCTGTCTTGCCTGCAGCCTGCCAGTCTGAGTTCTGCCTGTGCTTCTGTCTCTTTCTTTCTTTCTTTCTTCCTGTCTGTCTCTCTCTCTCTCTCGTGAATAAAATGTATTTTCTCTCTCTCTCTCCCCCTCTCTCTCTCCTCTCCGCCCCTCCCCCTTTTTTTTGGTTAACACATCTGTGACTGAATTTTGGTATTTTCAATTTATTGTTTGTTTTGAAAATCAGGCCCTTGTCTTATTTGAGCTCAATGCCTTAAAAGACATGAAATCACCAAACTGTCAGCTTGCCATCTCTCTCTCTCTCTTCATCGTGAAATGCATACAGTCTCTCTCTCTCTCTCTCTCTCTCTCCACACCTCACACACACCACTCACCACACACACACACACACACACACACACACACACACACACACATCTTTATCGTGAAATGTATACACACACACACACACACACACACACTCTCTCTCTCTCTCTCTCTCTCTCTCTGTATCGATCTGTGTGTGTGTGTGTGTGTGTGTGTGTGTGTGTGTGTGTGGTGTGTGTTGTGTGTGTGTGTGTGTGTGTGTGTGTGTTGTGTGAATGTATGTGGTGAATGAAATGTATTCTCTCTATCTCTCTCTCTCTCTCTCTCTCTCTCGTCGTGTGATAGTGAAATGTATTCTCCTCTCGGTTTGAATGAAATGTATTCTCTCTCTCTCTCTCTCTCTCTCGTGAATGAATGTATCTCTCTCTCTCTTAATGACTCGCTCTCTCTCTCTCTATCTCCCCCCCCTCCCCCCCTCCCTCTCTCTCACAGGCCTCAACAACTCAGTGGTTGAGTGTCGGATTCATATGCTAATAGTTGTTAAGCTCCAACCAAGGGGAACGAGCTTACATTATTACACTGTTGGTTTTCTTACAGCCCAGAAGTGTTTTTCTGCTGGCGTCAATTTTGTTATCAGATTAGATCAGTCCTCCTATCCCCTACTTTCCTGGGATGGTTATCCCTGTCGTTCATATCACCTGAAGTTGGGTGCTGACGTAGAATTGAACTAGATCGATGAATTCTCTCTCTCTCTCTCTCGTGCAAGAAATGTTCTCTCTCGTGCAAGAAATGTTCTCTCTCTCTCTCTCTCCTCCTCCCCTTACTCTCCATCTCTCTCGTGCATGGAATTCTCTCTCTCTCTCTCTCTCTCCATCTCTCTCTCTCTCTCTCTCTTCCCTTCTCTCTCCCATCTCTCTCGTGCACGAAATGTCTCTCTCTCTCTCTCTCTCTGTCTGTCTGTCTGTCTCTGTGTCCCTCTCTCCATCTCTCTTGTGCAATACAATGTTCTCTCTCTCTCCATCTCTGTCTGTCGTCTGTCTCCCCCCCCCCCCCCCATCTCTCTCGTGCATGAAATGTTTTCTCTCCTCCTCTCTCTCCGCGCGCGAGCGCGTACGCGCACTGGTTGAGTGTCAGATTCATATGCTAATGGCTATGAGCTCGAACCACTGCTGATTTTCTTACTGCCCAGCTTAACCCTTTAGACTCATGCAACCTGTCCACCAGCATATTTCATCGTTGATCATGCTAGCAAAAGAAATACTTTACCCTTTGAGGGAGTTAAAGGGTGAAGTTTTTGCAGTTGGTGGATATGGCGGAGTAAAGGTTAATTAACATAACTGTTGTTCTGGTGGCGTCGGTTCGGTATCAGATTAGATCGGTTCCCCTTTCCCCTACTTTCTTGGGATGGTTATCCCCGTCGATCATGTCATCTGAGGTGTGGGTGCTGACGTAAAACTGAACTAAAACAGTGAAAATTCTCTCTCTCTCTCTCTCCTCTCTCTCTCTCTCTCTCTCTCTCTCTCTCTCTCTCCTCTCTCTCCTCCTCTCTCTCTCTCTCTCTCTCGCGTCATGTGTATAGAATAGCAACGGCAAGTTTGAAAAATGACTTCTAGCAAATAACTTTTACCGTTGGAAAATAAAGCATCAGTGTCATTGTCATTGTTAATATCTTTCTCTCTCTCTCTGTCTCTCCCTCTCTCTCTCTCTCTCTCTCTAACTGTTACTGTGTTTAAAGCCCAGCCGACTGCGCACAGCCATATCAAGGCTACAACTATTCAAAACATAACAATACTTCAACAGGGAAAAGAAAAAAAAATTATGTACACATCTCAATGCATTCGCCACATAATCTAAGGAGATGCCCCCTGGCGTTGACCAATCCGTCCAATTTATTTGCACATGGGGATTTAAAAAACAAACCTGAGTAAAAAATTTAAACATAAATAAGGACATTGAAACATATATAAAAACGGGCCTAAGTTACCTACAACTGCTTCCGCTTATCTCACCTCTCCAGAGCCAAAATTGCACTTAACACATGTACCCAATTATCAATCCTCAGAGAAAAGCACGTAAGACTTCATCGAACACATACAGGTGAATGGACCACCAAGGCAGGAAATAATAGGAGGAAATGACAAAAAGTAAAGGAATATGCCAGAAACAAAGAGAACGACAGAAAAGAAGAATTTTTTTGGCACAGAATTTCCAGAAGATGGGGGATACTATATATACTGAGAGAGCCCTCGGCATCCCCAGGGGGGACACACAGACACAGACACACATGCATACACACACACACACACACACACACACACACACACACACACACACAGAGAAATCCCCCTCTTCCCCCCCCCCCCCCCCCAAAGAAAGTCACCGCCTTTTTCGCTCAAATCCTGCTGTTGCTTTAACTACACTCAAGCGAATGACTCCATTCACACGGATATAATAAATAATCTAAAAAAAAAAAGAAAAAAAAGGTTTCATAAAAAGGAGAACATAACTGAACTACCTGCTCGCTGTACGTTAATCAGAAACGCATTCACCAAGACGCAGCCGTCGTCAGTCGATATGGCGATGAATCATTCATGACAGCACAGCGAGTACAGAAACTCTAGTAGACCCTACACACAACGCCATTCAGGTTCAGGTGCATACTGTTTATATAGCCCAACCGACTACTACAGCCATATCTGGGCTAACACCATGTTAAAAACGATATCCAAGTTTAAGTAAAAAGACGACTGTTAAAAACCACGTTCATGATTATCTTTTTTTAAGTCTAAAAGGCATTTCAGGCTTACACTGTTTATAGCCCAGCCGACTACAAGAGCCATATCAGGGCTAACACCACGATAAAAATCAACACCCCAAGTTTAAGTAAAAAGACAACATTGAAAAAAAAAAGTTCACCATTATCCTTTTAAGTCTAAAATGCATTTCAGGTGCATACTATTTATAGCCAGCCGACTACTAGAGCCTTATCAGGGCTAACACCATACTAAAATCGACACACAAATTTAAGTAAAAAGACAACAGTGAAAAAAAAATTCACCATTATCCTTTCATGTCTAGAATGTACTTCAGATTCATACTGTTTATAGCCCAGCCGACTACTACAGCCATATCAGGGCTAATACCACGTTAAAAAAAACCAACACCCAAGTTTAAGTAAAAAGACAACACTGAAAATAGAAACAACAAGTTTCACCATTATCCTTTTTAGTCTAAAATGCATTTCAAGTCTAAAATGCATTTCAGGTGCATACTGTTTATAGCCCAGCCGATTACTAGAGCCACATCAGGGCTAACACCACGTTAAAAAAAAAAAACAATACCCAAGTTTAAGTAAAAAGACAACTGTTAAAAAACCAACTTCATGATTATCCTTTCAAATTTTAATCTAAAAATGCATTTCACGTCCATACTGCTTATAGCCCAGCCGACTACTACAGCCATATCAGGGCTAACACCACATTAAAAGCAACACCCCAAGTTTAAGTAAAACGACAAGTTCTCTTAAAAACCAGGCTCACCATTATCCGTTTGTCTTGAATGCATTTCAGGTTCATATTGTTTGCAGCCCAGCCGATTACTAAAGCCATATCAGGGCTAACACCACGTTAAATGGTATTGTTACTGTTTAAAGCCCAACCGACTGCGTAGATCCATATCAGGGCAACAACCAGTTCAAAACATACACAATATATTACTTCAACAGGAAAAAAGGAAAAGAAAATTAACTATCAATGCATTCATGCACATAATCTAACGAGATGCCCCTGGCGTTGACCACTCCGTCCAGTTTATCACACAGGAGATTTAAATAAACAGACTTGAATGCAAACTTAAACATAACTAAGGACACTACGACAAATAAAAACGGTCTAAATTACCTAAAATTGCTTCCACTATCTCATTTTCCCTAGAGCCAAAAATGAACTTAACGCATGTACCCAACTATCAATCCTAAGAGAAATTAAGGCTTATCGAATACATACAGGCGAATGGACAAGCAAGGCAAAAAAACAAACAAACAAAAATGACAGGAAGAAATGACAGCAAGCAAAGGAGGAAGAAAGAAACAAAGATAAGGAAAGAAAAGAGGAAATTTCTAGCACAGAATTTCCAGTAAGTGGGGGGATACTATTTTCATGCTGAAAGAGCCCCCAACATCCCCACGGGGGCAAAACACACGCGTCTGAGAAAAACCGAAATGTTAAAAAACAAACAAACAAACTTCATCTTCATGTTGAGACTGTCACTGCTAAACTTGTACGATATGCACTCATGGCCTAAAACACAAAAGACATTAAAAAACCTGACGTCTATGATGCTCGATAAGAAAGCAGCCTTAAAGCTAAAAACCGTTACCGCAATCACATTTTATGCAGCCTATGATTAAGCTAAGACTGTCAACACGATGGGTTTATGTGCAGGCTTAAGGCTTGTGCCATGATCACCATACACACGGCACCTGTGACGTTAGTGCATATACGGAACTCGTTCCGAGCGCGGAGACGTCGTCTTGAGAAACTGAAACTGAAACTGTCGATACAATCATATGCAGCCCACGATTAAATCGAGACTGACAACGCAAGAGTGATGATGCAGCTCATGATGTCAGCTAAGATTGCTGATGCAACCATATGCAAACCTGTCATTAAACTGAGACTGGCAACGCAATCAATATTACGTAACCTTTCGATTAAGCTATTATCGTCGATGCAATCACATGCAAGTTTATGGTTAACCCTTGCAATCACATGCAAGTTTATGGTTAACCCTTTGACTCCCGCACCCTATACACCAACTGCTAAAACCTAACCCTTTGACTTCCTCACTTCCTACAGGAAGCTGGTGGATAGGGTGAGGGAGTCAAAAGGTTGTTTTTGCTTTCGCTAGCATGGTTGACAATGCAAGAAGCTGGTAGTAACAGGGCGCGGGAGTCAAAGGGTTAATTAACCTGTGATTGTCGACAAAACCACATGCAACCTACAATTAAACTCAGACCGACAACGCAATCATAATATGCAGCCAATGACTGTCGATGCCATCATAAGCAGCTTGATATGCCCGAGACCGTTAACGCTATCATAATTATGCAGCCTATAATTAAGTTTATACTGTGGACACAATCGTACACATCATAATTTTATGCAGCCTATAATTAAGTTTATACTGTGGACACAATCATACACATCATAATTATGTAGCCTATAATTAAGTTTATACTGTGGACGCAATCATACACATCATAATTATGCAGCCTATATAATTAAGTTTATACTGTGGACGCAATCATACACATCATAATTATACAGCCTATAATTAACTTAAGTTTATATTGTGGACGCATTCATACACAAAATAATCATACAGCCTATAATTCAGTTTATATTATGGACGCAATCATACACATCATAATTATACTGCCTATAATTAAGTTTATATTGTGGACGCAATCATACACATCATAATCATACAGCCTATACTTCAGTTTATACTGTAGATGCAATCAAAAGCAATCTATGATTAAGCTGAAATCATTGTGGAAGCAATCATAGGCAGCCTATGATATAACCGAGATTATCAACGCAAAACAAACACGCAGCCTACGACTAAGCTGAGACTGCCGACACAATCACAATCACGAACAGGGACCAGTCGCCGCGGTGTAGTGGCTTAGCATAAGGGACTACCGACTGGAAGGTTGTGGGTTCCAATCCCCCATCACTCCCTTCAAAAATGAGTGTGGGATTTTTCAACACTAACCGGCTCCTACCCAGAGTTGGGCGTGCTATGGGCTCATTTGGGAAGACTGGGACCGCACAGGCGAGTCTCATTCACTTCACGGATGCGTCGTCGTGAGGGTGTTGCTCAAATATTCTGACCAGCAACCGCAGGTGTCTGTCTCTCTCGGGTCTGGTTAATTAACGCCAGGATATAATTATGATATTAAGCAGGAGAGAACAGCCCTGTCACGCAGTCTCAATCCTAGATGGAAGTCCATAGCATCATCGTTATCATCCTCATCGACATCATCATCATCATCGCATTGTAAAAACAGTTCCAGCTTCTGTGGCCATTGATGTGGCGTAGAAAACAGGGGAAAAAAAAAAAAAAAAAAAAAAAAAAAAAAGGAGAGCACAAAGATAACCCTCCCTGAGTGCAATGATCCATAAAAATGTTTCTTTTAAATCATGAAACAGCTACGGTTACAGACACCGCCCGAAGGCATCAATTAAATAACGCCTTACGCCGCCGCCGCCGATCGGGTTTGGATCGACGTGAAACTTGTCAACGAAATCAAACGCTGCCTATGTATCATTAAGTTAGAGACAGACCCGAAGGCAATTAATGTGACACCTTACTCCGATCCGGCGGTGAGGTTTGCATCGACGTGTAGATCTATGCTGGGTTTATGATAAGCCACACAATTTTTTTTTTAATGACATTTGCCATGACTTAGTGACAAAAAGTATAAACTTTTCACTGGGATCGCCTGTCCGTGCCATCAAAAGGCCATGAATCATGTCAAACCGAGGGCGAGCTTGTTTTATTCTTGTCATTGGCGTTTAAAGCCCAGCCGACTGCGTAGAGCCCTATCAGGGCTATAACCGTTTCAAAAATACAAAACTTCAACGAGAATACAAAAAAAAAAAAAAAAAAAAAAAGGGAAAAATTAAGTACACATATAGATGCATTCGCGCACATAATCTCAGGACATGCCCCTAGCGTTGGCCACTCCTTCCAATTTATCGCACACGGGGATTTAAAAAACACACCTGAATACAAATATAAGCATACTTAAGGACACCAGAACATGTATAAAAACAGGCCCAAGTTACCTAAAACTGCTTCCGCATATCTCACCTCCCTAGAGCCAAAACCGCGCTTAATACATGCACCCAAGTATCAATCCTAAGAAAAGGTAGTAAGACTTTTGGTGATTTCATGTCTTTTAAGGCATTGAGCTCAAATAAGGCAGAAAATGATAGGAAGAAATGAAAGAAAGCAAAGGAATAAGGCAGAATCAAATGAGAGTGACAGAAAAGAGGAAATTTCTAGCACATAATTTCCAGACGGTGGGACACTATTTATCCTGAAAGAGCCCTTGGCATCCCCGCGGGGGGTGAGGGCGAGCTCAACAGCTCAGTTAGTTAAGTGTCGGACACACATTGCTATTAGTTAAGTGTGGACACACATTGCTAACAGTTGTGGGTTCGAACCTAGGATGCGTTATGTTAACCCTTTGACTCCTGCACCCTATCCACCTACTGCAAAAATAACTTTTAAACCATTTGATTTCCTTCACCAGCTTCCTGCAAAAGATGGTGGATCCGGTTAGGAAATCAAAATGGTTAAGTTTTTGTTCTGCCAGTATGGATGACAACGCAGGATGCTGGTGGACATGGTGCAAGAGTCAAAGGGTTAAACAGGCCTCCCACTGCCCATCTTAATCCCTTTGACTCCCACACCCTGTCCACTTGTATCCTTCATAGTCAACCATGCTAGAAAGCAAAAACTTAACCCTTTGACTCCCTCGCCCTATCACTTCCTGCAGGAAGCTGGTGAATAGGGTGAGGGTGTCAAAAGGTTAAGTTTTGGCAGTTGGTAAATAGGGTGCGGGAATCAAAGGCTTAACATAATTGTTGCTCTGATGGTGTCAGCGCAGGGTCAAATTAGCTCCCTTTCCTCTATCTCCCTGAAACGATTTACCCTTCGTATCACCTGAGACTTGGTGCTGACAGAAATAAAACTGACACAAATCAATCACATTTCAGCCGAGAATGTCTGCCACGTCATAACACTCAGTATCACACACACTTAAGCCTTCACCGATTCATGACGATACATACTATAACAACCAAAACCAACGATCTGAATTCGATACCGATGACAAAGAATTTTTCACAGCCAGTGTTGTTGGTCACAACGTTTCACGAAACCTCACAAGATGTTATTGACTGATCGCAAAAGGTTGTCCTGAACACTCCCACATCAACTACACGCCACGCCGAAAGAAGCCATTGAAAATTAATCTCATTACGATATTGATCATGGGGTGGCTTTTTTTATTCTCTCAACACTTTCAGTTCACGGGGAATGCTGAATTCGGACCGCTTGAAGACGACTGCTTCGAGATGAAGAAGAAGAACAACAACAACAACAAAAATCGTAATCACAAATTCTGAGCGACACATTCAACAATCGATAGCCTAAAAATCTATTTCCAAAGCTTTACAAGTTTTGAAAACTCGCAAACACACTGAAGCACAAATCGCGAATTAAACACGGGGGTAACTTTCCTCGCGTACACACACAGACACACACACCATCACCACCACCACCACCACTACCACACACGTGTATACACATACGCGCAAGCACGCGCGCGCGAACGCCTAGTGAATGTCTGCTGCACTCGTCGACACCCGCATACTGACGCGCGACAGTACTCCCCACAATCGTTGACTCGACTGTCGTCTAATGGACATGGTTGCCTTCACCAGCAAACCTGTCCGAATGGGGAAGGGGGTTAGTTTTGCAGCACTAAAAAAGTATTACCGACTGCACGAAAGAAAATCAGCGAGCGACAGCGACAGCGACAGAGAGAGAGAGAAAGACAGCCGCCGACATAACCAAACAACCAGCCAGCCAGTGTTGGGTGGGGCTTGCACTGGCGTGTGTCTCACTCTGTCAAGTCACCAACTACGGGGCTTACTTTTCAGGATGCATGCATCACAGTTTCAAATCGCCGGTTATCCAGGAAGTCTGCTTGTGGTCTGCTATGCTCAAGATGGATTCATCGCATGCGGACAAAGCCATACGCGCGCCTCCCTAATCTGCCAACGAATGTCTGTGGCACTTTTTCGAGCCTGCGCAAAACCTTTGCGCTGACCAGGTCTTGAAACCGAGGAGGCGGGGGGGGGGGGAGTAGGAAAGGAAGGTACCTTTGAAACATAGACCTCTTGCTGTTGTTGTTGTTGTTGTTTAAAGCCCAGCCGACTGTGTACAGCCATATCAGGGCACCATTTCAAAAAAAACGAAACTTCAACAAGAAAAACTAAGTACACATATCAATACATTCGCGCACATAATCTAAGAAGATGCCCCTGGCGCTGACCACTCCGTCTAATTAATCGCATAGGGGATTAAATAAAAACACACCTGGATACAAATTAAAGCATACCTAAGAACACCAAAACATATATAAAAACGGGCATAACTTACCTAAAATTGCTTCCGCATATCTCACCTCCCTAGAGCCAGAAATGTACTTAATACATGTACCCAATTATCAATCCTAAGAAAAAAGTACGCAAAACTTTTCTGAACACATACATGAGAATGGACCAGCAAGGCAGAAAATGATAGGAAGAAATGACAGAAAGCAAAGAAACAAGGCAGAAACAAAGGGAGTGGCAGAAAAGAGAAAATTCCTATCACAGAATTTCTAGAAGGCGGAGATATCATTTATACTAAAAGAGCCCCCGGCATCCCCACGACGGCAAACACGTGACAAAAGTTTTAACCAGAATGCAGTACACCTGAGAAAGCAGACGGCAAACTTGATGGGTTTCTGTTTGTGGAGAGAGAGAGAGAGAGAGAGAGAGAGAGAGAGAGAGGAGAGGGAGGGGAGGGAGAGAGAGAAGGGGGAGGGAGAGAGAGAGAGAGGGAGGGAGAGAGAGAGAGAAAAAGAGAGGGAGGGAGAGAGCGTGTGCGTGATGTATGTGTCGCGCGCGCGCGCGCACGCGCGCGCGTGTGTGTGTATGTGTGCGTGTGTGTCACAGAGAGAAGTCGACAAAGTGTGTGTGTGTGTGTGTATGTGTGTGTGTATGTGCGTGTGAGTGCGCGCGTGCGCGTGGGTGTGTGTGTGTGTGTGTTGTGTTGCTGTGTGTGTCTGTACCTGTGCATGTCTGTGTGTGCGTAGGTGTGTGTGCGTGCGTGCATACGTGTGTGTGTGTGTGTGTGTGTGTGTGTGTGTGTGTGTGTGTGTGTGTGTGTGTGTGTGTGTGTGTGTGTGTGTGTCACACAGAGAGAAATCGACAAAGTGTTCCTGCTGGCCCACAGCCATGCCAGAGCCAATATTGGATCAACTACCCTGGGTGCTTTCAGTTTTAACCTCCTCTGCCTCTCTCTCTCTGTCTCTCTCTCTCTCTCAGTATCTCTCTCTCTCCCTCTCTCTCTCTTTGTCCCCCCTTTCTCTCTCATTATAATCCTTGGAATCTCTCTCTTTCTCTCTCTGTCCCCCCCTTCTCTCTCATTATGATCCTTGGAATCTCTCTCTTTTTCTCTCTCTGTCCCCCCTTCTCTCTCGTTATGATCCTTGGAATCTCTCTCTCTCTCTTTCTCTCTCTGTCCCCCCTCTCTCTCATTATGATCCTTGGAATCTCTCTCTTTCTCTCTCTGTCCCCCTCTCTCTCATTATGGTCCTTGGAATCTCTCTCTGTCCCCCTCTCTCTCTCATTATAATCTTTGGAACCTCTCTCTCTGTGTCCCCCTTCTCTCTCTCATTATGATCCTTGGAATCTCTCTCTCTCTCTCTCTCTCTCTCTCTCTCTCCTCTCTCTCTCTCTCTCTCTCTCTCTCTCTCTCTCTCTCTCTCCGTGTGTTTTAGCCGTATCGTGTGAGCGATCAGTTGTTGCGAGCGGCATCAGACCGTGACCTCCGCTGAGTGTGTGTCGACTGTTTGTCCTGTCGCTCGGTTTTCCCAGTGAGTGGAAACGCAAAGGAGTGCCTGTCGCCTGTATTGTTGCCTTAGTAAACACACAGCTGGAGTTCCAGACTTCTAGTGTGTCAGACTGCGACAGTGTCAGACTGCCAGTGTGTCAGGCTACTAGAGTGTCAGGCTTCTAGAGTGTCAGACTGGTAAAGTGTCAGACTGCTAGAGTGTTTGGCTACTAGAGTTCCAGACTGCTAGAGTTCCAGACCGCTGGAGTGTCGGACTGCTAGAGTGCCAGACTGGGAGAGACTCAGACTGCTAGAGTGTCAGACTGCTAGAGTGTCAGACTGCTAGTGTCAGACTGCTAGAGTGTCAGACTGCTAGTGTCACTGCCAAAGTGTCAGACTGCTGCTAGAGTGTCAGACTGCTAGAGTGTCAGAATGTCAGACTGCTAGAGTGTCTGGCTGCTAGAGTTCCAGACTGCTACAGAGTTCCAGACCGCTGGAGTGTCAGACTGCTAGAATGTCAGACTGAGAGAGCGTCGGATTGCTAGAGTGCCAGACTGCTAGAGTGTCAGACTGCTAGAGTGTCAGACTGCTAGAGTGTCAGGCTGCTAGAGTGCCAGACTGCTAGAGTGTCAGACTGTTAGAGTGTCAGGCTGCTAGAGTGCCAGACTGCTAGAGTGTCAGACTGTTAGAGTGTCAGGCTGCCAGAGTGTCAGGCTGCTAGAATGTCAAACTGCTAGAATGTCAAACTGCTAGAGTGTCAGACTGCTAGATTGTCAAACTGCTAGAATGTCAGACCGCTAGAGTGTCAGGCTGCTAGAGCGTCAGCTGCTAGAGTACTAGAGTGTCAGCTGCTAGAGTGTCAGACTGCAAGGACTGCTAGAGTGTCGGACTGCAAGAGTGTCAGACTGCTAGAGTGTCAGGCTGCTAGAGTACTAGAGTGTCAGATGCTAGAGTGTCAGACTGCAAGGACTGCTAGAGTGTCAGACTGCTAGAGTGTCAGACGGCGGGAGTGTCGGACTGCAAGAGTGTCAGACTGCAAGAGTGTCAGACTGCTAGGTTCAGACTGCTAGAGTGTCAGACTGCTAGAGTGTCAGGCTGCTAGAGTGTCAGACTGCTAGAGTGTCAGTCTGCTAGAGTGCCAGGCTGCTAGAGTGTCAGGCTGCTAGAGTGTCAGGCTGCTAGAGTGT
The DNA here is from genome assembly GCA_030674185.1 of Monoplex corrugatus. Classification (NCBI taxonomy): domain Eukaryota; kingdom Metazoa; phylum Mollusca; class Gastropoda; order Littorinimorpha; family Ranellidae; genus Monoplex; species Monoplex corrugatus. The sequence continues at coordinate 28,713,689 of JAPXFY010000033.1, forward strand.
CAGGGCACTACCTGGCATGAACACCATCTTGATTACTGCGGTCGGTCTGTTTTGAGGTTTGGCATCCGTTGAAAAAGGATCGGCCAGGCCAGGGAAAGGGGAATTGGAGCACCTGGTCACAACAGGAAAGCTGGAGGGAAAGAGAACACCAGGTAGACCCAGGGAGAAAATATTGGACGGACTTGCAGAGTGGCTGAGGACAGAGAGGGTGGAAGATGTGCTTGCAGCGAGAAGGGATGGATGCGTATGGAGGGCCATGATCGCCAACGCCATGCGGCAGGGCAAACGATGATAATGATGACGATGATGATGATGATGATACTGCAGTATCATGAAAGAAAACAAACAACAGCAGCGACTATTATGGTGTCACAAAAAGCATAAACTGTATGTTGATGTTGTGACTGCCATGTTATCACCTGATAGTGCTGATTATGTATGTGTGTTACTTCGTCTGTGGCAATGGCCTGTACATGATAAGAACTCTCTCTTTGTATATATATATATATATATATGTGTGTGTGTGTGTGTGTGTGTGTGTGTGTGTGTGTGTGTGTGTGTGTGTGTGTGTGTGTGTGTGTGTGCATGTGAGAGGGGGAAGAAAGGGAGGGGGCAAAGAGAAACAGAGAGAATGAGAGGATAGGAGGAGAGAAGGGGAGGACAGAGAGAGAGAGAGGGAGAGAGACGGACAGAAAGAGAGACTGACACTGACACTGACACGATGGTTAAATGTGAAGGCCACCGACCCATCCACAAACCAAGAATTGTGGGGTGGGGATTACATTGTTAACACACAACATGCATACTTTTTCATTCGTCGTCCGTTTTGTAGCACAATGTACAAACATTTTCAGACTGTTACCTCTTCTCGAAGCTTTACAGCATAAAATATGAACATCGCCAACTTTCTGGAATGTTCTGAATTTTTACACTCTCCAGGGCCATACTCCATGAGGGAGACAGTAAGAGAGAGACAGAGAGAGAGAGAGGGGAGAGACAAAAGAGAGAAACAGAGAGACAGAGAAAGAAAGAGAGAGAGAGCGAGAGAGAGTGCGAGATAGAGACAGAGACATTCTCAGAGAGAGACAGAGAGACAGAGACAGACAAAGACAGACAGTCAGCCGGTCACAATGAAGAGAGAGAGAGAGAGAGAGAGAGAGAATGACAATGACAATGACAATGATGCTTTATTTTCCAACGGAAAAAGCTATTGGCTAGAAGCCATTTTTCAAACTTGCCGTTGCTATTCTATACACATGACATTTGTTTACAGTAACAAGTACAGCTTAAGGAAAATACATGTTGAATACTAAAATTAAGATAACATTACAATGAAATCAAGAAACGTACACAGTCAGCACTTAGAGAGAGAGAGAGAGAGAGGAGAGAGAGAGAGAGAGAGAGAGAGAGAGAGAGAGAAAGAGGTAGAGAAAGAGAGAGAGAAAGAAAGAGAGAGAGAAACTGAACTGAACTGAACTGAACTGAACTGAAACTGTTATTGTCATTACCCGAAAAGGTCTTTTGACAAGGGGGATAACAATTTTCCAGTAGTGCGACACATAATCCACTCTTTGTATGTGCGCAAATTCTTCACGCATAATCAAAAAAAAATATCGAACATCCATTCCTTGAACAGTCGAACATATTCAAATCATATATAATAAACAATCATCCATTTTACCACTACTACATAGAAAAAAAAAAAAAAAAAAAATCAGAAGTGTTCCCACATTCAGGCCAATAATTTGTCTAGGTTTAGACAAACCAAAATCTTTTTCACACACCCACACCCAAACACACACACACGCATCCATATACACTCACACGCGGGCGCGCGCTCGTGCGCACGCACACACACATCAAAACTGTAATATGATGAAACATCTGGGCTAGACCACCCAAACCTTACATTTAGTGATAATAATATAATATTAGAGAGAGAAAGAAAGAGAGACAGACAGACAGACAGACAGAGAGAAAGAGAGAGAGAGAGACAGAGAAAGACAGAGTGAAACAACGAGAGAGAACGATGATGATAGTGATGCTCTGTTTTCCGACGTTAGAAGCTGTCAACCCAAACCCTCTTTTTTTCAGACCTGCTGTTCTTGCATGCTGACTTCATTTTCACGTTTCCGCAAGCCAAAACTGACTTTCCAAGATCTTTAAGGTGTGTGTTTCAGATTCTGCATGCGTTCACTTTTCGAAGGGGATTTAGGCAGTGGGCATGTCTGGTGACATTGGGAGATTATGGAAAAAATCTTCCACCCTGTACCCACCAGACGGTGATGTCTAGACAGACTGAGCCCTGGACCTTCCGACTGCACTACTGTGCCTACCACACACACACACACAAAGACAGAGAGAGAAAGAGAGAGACAGAGAGAAAGAGAGAGAAAGAGAGAGAAAGAGAGAGAAAAGATAGAGAGAGAATGTGTGAGACAGAGATAAAGACAGAGACAGCGACAAACAGACGGGGGGAGAGAGACAGACAGACAGAGAGACAGACAGACAGCGACAAAGAGACAGAAAGACAGAGGTGGAAAGAAAGAAAGCGAGAAAGTGACAGACAGAGGCAGACAGACACAGAGACAGACAGACGAAAGAGAGAGAGAGAGAGAGAACAAAGAGGGAGGGAGGGAGAGAGAGAGGGAGAGAGAGGGAGAGACAGACAGACAGAAGGACAGAGACAGCGAGACAGACATACAGATAGACAGAGGCAGTCAGAGGCATGAGAGGCAGACAGAAACAGACACAAACAGAGGCAGAGAGACACAGAAAGACAGACAGACACAGACACACACAGAAACAGAAAGCCAGAGAAAGAGACAAAGAGAAAGAAAAGCGAGAGAGAGAGACAGACAGACAGAGAGTGAGTGTGTGTGTGTGTGTGTGTGTATGTGTGTGTGTGTGTGTGTGTGTGTGTGTGTGTGTGTGTGTGTGTGTGTGTGTGTGTGTGTGTGTGTGTGTCCGCGCGAGAGAGCATGTGGTCAGGTCAAGAGTCTCGGCCAGTGGGTCAACAACCCCGGCTCTGTATCTATACTACTACTGGATAACTGACGTACTGTAGCCAGGGAGCCAAGCCAGAACAATAATAAAATACCACAACTATCGTTGTATAACAGTTGCATAGCGATCGGTCATTGCGCTGGATAAGGGCAGTTCATGAGCCGACCAGAAACTGCTTACTGTGCACGCATTCAGTTACAGAAGATCCCAAGTCTTGTTCGATAAGCCGTATCAGAAGAAGACCTCAGGATGGGGACGAGACTGACTTGCAATCAGAAGGACTGGGGTTCGAATCCTGCCTGGGTGCCTCCAGCCTGGTGGGGATAAAGAGTGAGAAGGAGACTTTCCCCCCATTAGCTAGGTTAACCCTTTTGACTCCCCGCGCCCTATCCACCAATTGGAAAAAATTAACCCTTTGGTTCCCTCACCCTATCCACCAGCTTCCTGCAGGAAATACTCATCATCATCAGGTGCCCTGCCGCATGGCGTTGGCGACCATGGACTTCCAACCATCTCTATCTCTCGTTGGCCCTAGCATCTCCCCCACCCTCCTCATCCCCAGCCACTCTGCAAGTCCGTCCAGCATTCTCTCCCTGGGTTTACCTGGTGCTCTCTTTCCCTCCAGCTTTCCCGTTGTGACCAGGTGCTTCAAATCCCCCTTCCTCATAAAATGGCCTATAAATGTTGCCTGTCTTTTCCTAATCTTCCTTATGTGTGATCTATTTGTGTCTGCCTCCATCAGGACTGTCTCGTTTGTTTTCTTTGCTGTCCATGGAACTCTCAACATTCTTCATACAAACCACATCTGGCTTTGCTTGCTGACTGTCCACGCCTCGCATCCGTACAACAGTATTGGTTCTATATAACATTCAAGGACTCTCTTTCTGATGTTAATTGATAGGCATTTGTTGGTAAGAATGCATGTTATCTTCTTGAATGCTGTTTTGGCTTGGCCGATTCTGCCAGCTATTTCCGATGTGCATCTGCCGTCTGATGAAATACTGGAAAAGAAAATTAAGTACACAAATCAATACATTCGCCCACATAATCTAAGGTAATGCCCATGGCACTGACCATTCTGCTCAATTCATCAACAGGGGATTTAAAAGAACAAATCTCAATACACATTAAGGACACTAAAATATACACAAAACGAGTTTAAGTTAACAAAAACTGGTTATGCACGTCACGTTTCCTTACAGCCAAAAAAACGAACATAAATTAATACGTGCACCCAATTATCAATCCTAAGCGAAAGTATGTAAGGTTTTAAAGGACGTATACAGGTGAATCGAAAACGCCATCGGGCCTATGAAGACCTCCTCACTTCAGTGATAAGACGCAAACTGAGGTGGTACGGGCACGTCACACTATCATCTGGACTGGCCAAGACCGTCTTGCATGGAACAGTACAGGGAGGAGACGAAGAGGCAGACAGAGAAAAAGATGGGAAGACAATATCAGAGAATGGACTGGCCTTGAACGGAACATCATTCTGCGGAAAGCTGAGGACCGTGAGGAGTGGAGGAAGTTGGTTGCAAAATCTTCAGTGGTGCCCCAACGGTCAACCAGACTACGGGACTGATGATGATGATGATGATGATGATGATGATGATGATGATACAGGTGAATGGACCAGCAAGGTTAAAAAAAAAAAAGATCACAGGAAGAGATGACAGAAAACAAAAGAGCAAGACGGAAACAAAAAGAAAAAACGAGGAAATTTTTAGCATAGAATTTCCATGCGGAGATAGATCTATTTATACTGAAAGACCCCCCCCCCCCCCCCCCCCGGCATCCCCACAAAGGAAAATATTGCATATTAACAAAGACACCACTATGTATGACAATTTCAAAAACAAAATCAATGATCCACAGTCGAAGGAACTGTCCAAAAAGTTTCCACCGAGTCTGGAGTTGACCATCTCCCCTCCCCCACCTCCACCCCACCCCCTTCCAGAATACACTGTAGATACAGCTAGTTAGTTAGAACTGGACGTCAGCTGATCGAATTTGACAGCGTCTTGTCTGACTTGGGAAGACGGTATAACCAATGGTAGGAACTGTCCGGTCTAATTTGACTGAACTGACGAAACAAGTGATAGGATTTGTCTGGTCTTGTCTGATTTGGTAACCTTCTTACCCAGGAGTAATCATATCACCAATGCACAAGAGGGCCAAACCATCAAGCAGCACTCTGGCCCCATACGAAGATCTGCTGTCATCAGTTTGAGGGAAACAAATTACGTTGGTATGGCCACGTAACAAAATCAGTCCTTACTAAATCGATTCTCCAGACAAGTGACGAGGAAGGGAGACGGGAGAGCAGAACACAAAGAGAAAGAAAAAAAACAAAAACAAAAAAAACAACCGATGGGACTGACAATATCATGGGACGGACACAGAAACCACCTGCAGAGACCCAGGCTTTGGCACACAACACTGCTGGAAGAATCTGGTGGACAGTTCTATACAGCGGTGCTCCGATGACTCTTCAGAGAGTCAAGGGAGGAGAACACAAAGAAGACCAATGACTCTTCAGAGTCAAGGGAGGAGAACACAAAGAAAACCAATGACTCTTCAGAGAGTTAAAAGGAGGAGAAAACAAAGGAGACCAATGACCCTTCAGGGAGTCACAGGAGGAGAAGACAAAGAAGACCAATGACTTTTCAGGGATTCAAAGGAGGAAAAGACACAGAAGACCAATGACTCTTAAATTAAGGGAGTCAAGGGAGAAGAAGACAAAGAAGACCAATGACTCTTCAGGGAGTCGAGGGAGAAGACAAATAAGACCAACGACTCTTCAGCGAGTCAAGGTGGGAGAAGACAAAGAAGACCAATGACTCTTCAGAGAGTCAAGGGAGGAGAACACAAAGAAGACCAATGACTCTTCAGGCGTCAAAGAGAATAAGGCAAAGAAGACTAATGACTCTTCAGGGAGTCAAGGGAGGAGAACACAAAGAAGACCAATGACTCTTCACAGAGTCAAGGGAGGAGAACACAAAGAAGACCAATAACTCTTCAGGGAGTCAAGGGAGGAGAATACAAAGAAGACCAATGACTCTTCAGGGAGTCAAGGGAGGAGAACACAAAGAAGACTTCAGAGAGTCAAGGGAGAAGACAATGAAGACCAATGACTCTTCAGGGAGTCAAAAGGAGGAAACACAAAGAAGACCAATGACTCTTCAGAGAGTCAAGGGAGAACACAAAAGACCAATGACTCTTCAGAGAGTCAAGGGAGGATAAGACAAAGAAGACCACTGACTCTTCAGGGAGTCAAAGGAGAATAAGGCAAGAAGACTAATGACTCTTCAGGGAGTCAAGGGAGGAGAACACAAAGAAGACCAATGACTCTTCAGGGAGTCAAGGGAAGAGAACACAAAGACCAATGACTCTTCAGCGAGTCAAAGGAGGAGAAGACAAAGAAGACCAATGACTCTTCAGGAAGTAAAAGGAAGAGAAGACAATGAAGACCAATGACTCTTCAAGGAGTCAAAAGGAAGAGAAGACAAAGAAGACCAATGACCCTTCAGGGAGTCACAGGAGAGAAGACAAAGAAGACCAATGATTTTTCAGGGAGTCAAAGGAGGAAAAGACACAGAAGACCAATGACTCTTCAGGGAGTCAAGGGAGCAGAACACAAAGAAGACCAATGACTCTTCAAGGAGTCAAAGAATGAGAACACAAAGAAGACCAACGACTCTTCAGGGAGTCGAGGGAGGAGAAGACAAAGAAGACCATGACTCTTCAGGGAGTCAAGGGAGAAGACAAAGAAGACCAACGACTCTTCAGGAGTCAAGGGAGTAGAAGATAAAGAAGAAGAACAAAAAAACAAGAACTCTCTGCCAGGAAAGAGATAAGAACTCTGTGGTCAAAATGTAGTTGTGGATGAATTTTCACAACAGTTACGAAACCTGTCTTTGACTGACGTTTCACGAGGATGTGATGAACACATCTCACCAGGTCATCTAGGTCTGAGAACGTGGGTTTGGGATTTGTTCAAGAGGGATTCATCGCACTCAGACTATTCCCATACGCGCTCCACCTGAATCTGTAATTATCTGGCCGATTCCTTGAGCCTGCGCGAGGTCTGCAAAGGGAGGGAAGGGGGAAGAAATGGGCCTATAAAACACTCAGCTGAAACCACCAGAACGATTGAAGCATAGAGAGGGGAAGTGAACAGGTCAGACTACACGTTGCAGGTGAAACTGAAATGAAGACATCGGATATTGAGTCCACGAACTCTATCATTACAGAACAGCCAGCTTGACTGTTATTGTTGTTATATTTATTTAAAGCCCAGCGACTGCGTAATACATCTTAGGGCTATAACCGTTTCAAAACATACACAATACTTCAACAGAACCTAAAAAGAAAAAAAAAAAGAAAAAAAAAAAAGAAAAAACAAAGGAAAAGAAAAAAAATGGAAAGAAAATTAAGTACACATATGATTGCATTCGCGCACATAATCGAATGAGATGCCCCTGGCTATAACCGTTTCAAAACGTGCAAATACTTCAACAGGAAAAAAAAAAGGAGAAGAAAATAGTACATATATCAATATATTCACGTACATAATCTAAGAAAATGCCCCTGGCGTTGACCGCTCCGTCCAGTTTATCGCACAGGGGATTTAAAAAAAACATACCTGAACACAAATTTAAACATAACTAAGGACACTAAAACGTATATAAAAACGGGCTTATATTACCTATAACTGCTTCCACATATCTCATTTCCCTAGAGCCAAAAAAAGCAATTGATACACGTACCCAACTGTCAATCCTAAGGGAAAGTATGTAAGACTTTATTATCGAACACATAGATCTCAGGCGAATGGACCAGCAAGGCAGAAATCGATAGGAAGAAATGACAGAAAGCAAAGAAACAAGGCAGAAACAAAGAGAGTGACAGAAAAGAGGAAATTTCTAACACAGAATGTCCATAAGGTGGGGATACTGTTTATACTGAAAGCGTCCCCGTCTTCCCCACGGGGCCAGCTGGGCACGAGAGATTTTACTGTGAGTAGAAATACTGCCTGCGTAATTCCATTTTGGGGTCCTGATACTATGCTAAGGATGTTTACCGTGGGATGGGGGTGGGATGGGGAGGTGTTGAGGTACTGTCCGCGTTAATTCCGTTTACCGTAGTCCTGATACAATGCTAAAGATGTTACAACCATTTATACGGAAAGTTTCCTTGACGCTGCCTTAAGGATGTTAAAGCCATTTACATAAGGATGTTACCGCCATTTGGTACAGCCATTTACATACAAAATTTCCCTGATGCTGTGTTCAGAATGTTTTACAACCATTTACATACAGATGTTAAGGTTATTTAACATAAGGATGTTATAGCTATTTACAAAGATGTCATAGTTATTTACATATGGATGTTAACAGCCACTTACATAAAGACGTTACAGTCATTTACAATGAATGTTACAGTCATTTACATATGGACAGTACAGCCATTTACATAAAGACATTACAGCCAGTTACAAAGGATGTTACAGTCATTAACGTATGGATGTTACAGTCATTTACATATAGATGTTACAGCCATTTACAAAGGATGTAACAGTCACTGAAATAAGGATGGTTACAACCATTTACATAAGGATGGTTACGGCAACTTACATAGGGATGTTACAGCAACTTACAAAAGGATGTTACAACCATTTACATACAAAGTGTCCTTACGTTACACAGTCGACTACATTTAAAGTTTCCTAACGTTACGTTCTGACGCAGTATCACGTTACACTCATTTACATAAGGGTGTTACAGTCACTTACATATCAAGTTTCCGCCATACACGTAAAAGCCATCTAGTATATCCGAGCGCATATGGGTGGTTAGTACAACCGCAACCCACGACCCCCCCCCCCCCCCAAAAAAAAAAAGCCTGCTTTCTTCCGCCTATTTTCTGGACAGCTGCCTCCCCCACTCTTTCCTATCCCCCTCCCCCAACCCCCCCCCCCCCCACCATCCCCATTCCATTAACTTCATTGGCTAGCATTAAGAGATTTGGAGTTTTCTCAGGATGGCCACCTTCTGCAACACAATCTCCAAGGCCCCCTGACCCTCTCTGAGACTTGTCACCGAGGTACCCGGCCCCCACGGGACATTAAACCTTTGACTCTCGCACCCTATCCATCAACTGCAAAAACTTAACCCTTTGACTCCCTCCCCCCTATCCACCAGCTTGTGATAGGGTGAGGGAGTCAAAGGGTTAGTTTTTTGTTTTTTTACTGGCATGGTTAGACAATGCAGGACACTGGTGGACAAAGTACAGGGTCAAAGGGTTAAGGGGAAGAAGTAATCGATTGCCTATACACTGCCTGTGATTATTTCGCTACTTGTATAACACTGCAAAAAGGATCTTCTGTGTGGACAGGTTTGGATGCTAGCAGTTATTGTGATATTATTACGTTTATTGAGCTGTTTTGGTTGGGTTCGTTTCGTTTGCAAAATGCAAGCTTGCTGGTCAAATTACCATTTTGAAATTGGACACCGTATTAATGCCAACAGAAAGATTCAGAGACAGAGAGCTATAGAGAGAGAGAAAGACAGGCAGGTAGAGAGAGAGGGCGAGAGAGAGACAGAGACAGAGACAAGGAGAGAGAGAGAGAGAGAGAGAGAGAGAGAGAGAGACAGACAGACAGACAGACAGACAGACAGACAGAACACAGAAAATTTTGAAGACACAATTTCGTTATTTGTATCTCGAAGAGTTGATATGAGAACTAAATGATCATCTCATGCTGTGCATGCGCGAATAATATTAAATGACAAGAAAAAACCTTCAGAGCGGAAAAAAAATCAATCTTACAGAGGAATGAATTACAGCTTCGAAACTCAGGGAAACAACACACACACACACACACACACACGCACGCACGCACGCACGCACGCACGCACGCACGCACGCACACGCACGACACACACACACACGCACGCACACACACACAGCGCGCAGCGCACACACACACACACACACACACACACACACACACACACACACACACACACTTCAGTGCAACGATAGGAGGGATACACTACAATTTCAAAGCTAGAAATAATGTTCAGGGCAAAGGGAAAACCCAGTCCAGTTTCTAAGCTTGGGAAAAGGAAAAAAAAAACTTCAATGCTAGAGTGAAATCCATTACACTTTGAAATCTACAAAAGAAAGAAGTAAAAAAAAAAAAAAAGCGGAAAATACATAACAGTTTGAAAGCTAGAAAAGGAGAGATAAAAAAAACCAAAAAACCTTTAACGCAGCACAGTTTCAAAGGGAAGAAAACTTCGAAGCAAAGGTGAAATACATTACTAGCAGTTTCCAACCATGGAAAGACAACTTTTCATCGTGAGGAGAAGCATCTTGACTTCAGAGCCTGAACATAAAATTCCAGGGCAATGGGGAAACAGGTTACAGTTTCAACACTATGGGAAAAAATAACTTAAAATCGGAGTGAGGGGGGGGGGGGGGGGGGGGGGGCGGAAGGATATTGGCTATTTTTCTTGGTACCATGGTTTGTTAGAAAGCGTTGTGGCCTGGTACCTTTTTAATTTAATTTTTTTTTAAGGATCATTGCACTGAGGGGGTTACCTTTGTGCTTACCTTTTTGTTTTTCGTCGCCTTTTTCTACGCCACTTTAATGGCCACAGAAGCTGAAACAGTTTTTATTATGCGATGATGATGATGCCGATGTAGATGATAATCATGATGCTACGGCAAGAAGGGGTTTGGGTGTTGTCATCTATAACAGGTAGATGCATTGGGGATGTATATAACAAAGTGTTTCTCTATTTAGAAGTCACACACACAACAAGGAAGGAGAGTGACGAGAAGAAGTGCACTAACCACACTAGGCATGATTCTCATAAAGCAGTCCACACATAAATTAATAACTACAACGTATTTATTTAATCAGTCAACTCAGCATAAACATGATTCACCAGTCCTACTGTCCGGGGGCCTAATATTCCTAAAACCCTAAGATGCACTACGAATCATCAGAACTTGCATATCACTAGAATGCTGAACACTTTCTTATGTCCTACTCTATTCCCTCTCTCTTCGCTTCATGGAAAATCAAACATACTACCTATTTCTATCCCTACCCTAACAAAGGTTTAAAATGAAACGTGGGATTACATACCTGTAAGATCGTTTGGACGCTGAAAGTCTCTCGCAAGTTTCTCTCTTTCTAGGTTCTCTCTAGGTTCTCCGATCCACCCTGGGTGGCAATCGAATGGCTGAATTCTATAGTGATTGACTTTCTGGCTTTTATACAGTGCGTTTCTGTTGTTTCTGTCACAAAACCTTCCCATCTGTCTTTCATTGGACATCGAAATTTGAATAACTAACATGTCTTTCATTGGACATCGAAATTTGAATAACCAAGCAATCTTTGGCACCTGCGGCCCTGGATTTTCGCTTGGACGTTGGTATTTATTGAAACTTTTTGTGTACTAGATAACCTACCCTCTATAGTTGGATAAGACCAATGTGAGCGTTAGATCCTGCTCGGTGGAAAATGTTGAGTAGCCAGTTAAATCATGGATGGCGTGCTCTTCATTATGCAAACCTTACGTACCCGTGTAAGATAGGGCTTGAATATTCTTCACCCCCTCCTTTAGAGGTCGGTGGAAAACGCCGAGTAACCAGTTAAATCATGGATGCGTGATCTTCATTACGCAAACCTTACGTACCCGTGTAACGATACGTTCTGAGGGGGGCTAGGTCGGTGGAAAATGTTGAGTAACCAGTCCAATCATGGATGGCGTGATCTTCATTACGCAAACCTTACTTACCCGTCTAACAATACGGTCTGAGGGGAACCCTGTGATAATAGGACCCTGTGATAATGCTATGGAGTTCCATCTAGGATTGAGATTGCATGACAGGGTTGTACTCTACGCTTACTATCATAATATATCCTGGCGTCAACCAGGCCCGAGAGATACAGACACCTGCGGTGTTGGTCAGAAGATTTGAGCAACACCCTAAATGATGCATCCGTGAAGTGGATGAGACTCGATGTGTGTGGTTCCAGTCCTCCCAATGAACCCATAGCAAGCCCAACTCTGGGTAGGAGCCGGTTAGAGCCGAAAAATCCCACACTGATTTTTGAAGGTACTGATGGGGGATTCGAACCCACAACCTTCCAGTCGGTAGTCCGTTGCGTTAACCACTACACCACGGCGACTGGTAGGCCTGGTACCTTTGACTTCAGCTCTCTAGGTATTACCCACCCTGGTGATATCAACTTGGTGTTTCATAGGTCCCTCATGTCAGATTAGTGTTTCACAGGTCCCCTCCCCTCCCCCCCCCCAATCTTCTCATCAAGGCCTTACTACCAGTCCATAGGGTTTCGTGCAGGCACGGGAAACCTGCCTGTTGGTAGATTTGGGTGGGGCCGATAATGAACAAACAGTCCGCATGCGACGAATCCTTTTGACCACACTCCAGACTCACTTTTGACCACACTCCAGACTCACTATTCCGTAGGACTAAGGGAGAAACCGAAGCCCGTTACAGCTTAGTGCTGGTAAAGGGAGATAATAAAATGGATTTTTCTCCCCTTCTCGTCACAAAGCACTTTCTCTGTGTGGTGAAACACGTGCGGGCCCCCCCCCCCCCTTCAACCCCTCACCCTCTCCCCCTTTCTTTTACGTAACCCCCCCCCCACTCCCCCAAGGCTACATGCAAACATTAACCGGCCAGCAGAGAAACTAGATGCCAATTCACAGTGGACTAGCTGTTAATTCAAGTGCTTGTATTGACTCAGGGCAGATATTGATGAGGCAGTTCACGGTGAACTTCCTCACCTCTCTCCATGGCATCGGACACATCACGGTGAGAATCAGTCGGCTGTGATGTAGTGCGAATTGAACGGCCTCACCCGCCCACACACACACACACAACACACACACACACACACACACACACACACACACACATACACACACACACACACGCACACACACACACACCGTCTAAAAGCACGTTTTTTTTAAAATTATGTGAATAGACATTAAAAGAAATAACGAAAGAAAGAACGAACACACACACACACACACACACAAAACACACACTCTCTCTCTCTCTCTCTCTCTCTCCTTCTCTCTCTCTCTTCTTCCCTCCCTCTCTTTTTCTCCTTCTCTCTCTCCCTTTCTTTCTCCTTCTCCCTCCCTCCCCCCTCTCTCTCTATCTCTACCTATCTCTCTCTCTTGTCAAGTGGCTAAATGTCGTAGTTCTCTCCACTCCTTCTCTCTCTCTCTCTCCCTTCCTCTCTCTCCATCTCTCTTGTCAAGTGGCTAAATGTAATTCTCTCCCTCTCTCTCTCTCTCCTCTCCCTCCCTTCCCCCCTCTCTCTGTGCTATCAAGTGGCTAAATGTAGTTCTTTCTCTCTCTCCCTCTCTCTCCTTCACTCCCTCGCTCTCGCTCTCTCTCTCTCTCTCTCTCTCTGTTCCGTCAAGTGGCTAAATGTCGTAGTTCCAATCGGAAGGTCGGTTCGATCTGTCTAGACACTCTCTGCCTGGTGGGTAAAGGATAGAGATTTTTCGCCTATCTACCATGTGTGCAGACCTGCCAGTGTCTAACCCTCCTTATCTGCGTGCATCCCGAATATCAAATATGCACGTTTAAGCAGTGTCTAACCCTCCTTATCTACGCGCATCCCGAACAACAATTATGCACGTTTAAGATCACGTAAGTCATGTCACAGGCTGGCTTAGGGAAACATGAAAAACATCCAGCATGAAAGCAATGTCATCTCTGAAAAACATCCAGCATGAAAGCAATGTCATCTCTGAAAAACATCCACAATGAAAGCAATGTCATCTCTGAAAAACATCCAGCATGAAAGCAATGTCATCTCTGAAAAACATCCAGCATGAAAGCAATGTCATCTCTGAAAAACATCCACAATGAAAGCAATGTCATCTCTGAAAAACATCCAGCATGAAAGCAATGTCATCTCTGAAAAACATCCAGCATGAAAGCAATGTCATCTCTGAAAAACATCCACAATGAAAGCAATGTCATCTCTGAAAAACATCCAGCATGAAAGCAATGTCATCTCTGAAAAACATCCAGCATGAAAGCAATGTCATCTCTGAAAAACATCCAGCATGAAAGCAATATCATCTCTGAAAAACATCCAGCATGAAAGCAATGTCATCTCTGAAAAACATCCAGCATGAAAGCAATGTCATCTCTGAAAAACATCCACAATGAAAGCAATATCATCTCTGAAAAACATCCAGCATGAAAGCAATGTCATCTCTGAAAAACATCCAGCATGAAAGCAATGTCATCTCTGAAAAACATCCAGCATGAAAGCAATGTCATCTCTGAAAAACATCCAGCATGAAAGCAATGTCATCTCTGAAAAACATCCAGCATGAAAGCAATGTCATCTCTGAAAAACATCCAGCATGAAAGCAATGTCATCTCTGAAAAACATCCACAATGAAAGCAATATCATCTCTGAAAAACATCCAGCATGAAAGCAATGTTATCTCTGAAAAACATCCACAATGAAAGCAATGTCATCTCTGAAAAACATCCAGCATGAAAGCAATGTCATCTCTGAAAAACATCCACAATGAAAGCAATGTCATCTCTGAAAAACATCCAGCATGAAAGCAATGTATCTCTGAAAAACATCCAGCATGAAAGCAATATCATCTCTGAAAAACATCCACAATGAAAGCAATGTCATCTCTGAAAAACATCCAGCATGAAAGCAATATCATCTCTGAAAGACATCCAGCATGAAAGCAATATCATCTCTGAAAAACATCCAGCATGAAAGCAATATCATCTCTGAAAAACATCCAGCATGAAAGCAATATCATCTCTGAAAAACATCCAGCATGAAAGCAATATCATCTCTGAAAGACATCCAGCATGAAAGCAATATCATCTCTTAAAGTAACTAAATTTCCTTTTCTCACACTGGACAAAGCAGCAGGGAACGTTCAATCTGTCTTTCCTAATTTTTGTTATTTGGTGTTTGTTTGCTTGCTTGTTTGTTTGTTTGTTTGTTTGTTTGTTGTTTGTTTGTGATTTTACGCTTGACGTAAGGCCAGTTGGCCGAAAATTCGCGCCTGTCTTGTCTATATTTTTTCGTTTTGTTTTGTTTTTTTTTGTTTTTTTTCTGGTTCCTGTTTGAACGCGGGCAGACACACTTGTTTTGGATATCATTTTCTGGCTTTGCTGGTCCATTCGCCTGTATGCGTTCTACATCGTCTTACACACTTTCTATTAGATTTTGATACACGGGTACATGTATTAACTGCATTTTTAGCTCTAAGGAAAGGCTATGTGCAGAAGCAATTTCATGTAGTTTGGGTCACTGCCTTTTGAGCTCTAAGGAAAGGTTATGTGAGAAGCAATTTTGTGTATATTAGGCATCTGCATTTTTAGCTCTAAGGAAAGGTTATGTGAGAAGCAATTTTATGTATATTAGGCATCTGCAATTTTAGCTCTAAGGAAAGGTTATGAGAGAAGCAATTTTGTGTATATTAGGCATCTGCATTTTTAGCTCTAAGGAAAGGTTATGTGAGAAGCAATTTTATGAATATTAGGCATCTGCAATTTTAGCTCTAAGGAAAGGTTATGTGAGAAGCAATTTTGTGTATATTAGGCATCTGCAATTTTAGCTCTAAGGAAAGGTTATGTGAGAAGCAATTTTGTGTATATTAGGCATCTGCAATTTTAGCTCTAAGGAAATGTTATGTGCAAAAGCAATTTTGTGTATATTAAGCATCTGCAATTTTAGCTCTAAGGAAAGGTTATGTGCAGAAGCAATTTTATGTATATTAGGCATCTGCAATTTTAGCTCTAAGGAAATGTTATGTGCAAAAGCAATTTCATGTATATTAAGCATCTGCATTTTAGCTCTAAGGAAAGGTTATGTGCAGAAGCAATTTTATGTAGGCCTACATTAGGCATCTGCATTTTTAGCTCTAAGGAAAGTTATGTGCAGAAACAATTTTATGTAGTTCAGGCAACTGCATTTTCAGCTCTAAGGAAAGCTTATGTGTAGAAGCAATTTTATATACTTCAGGAACCTGCATGTTGAGCTCTACGTAAAGGTAATGTCAGAAACAATTTTATGTAGTTTAGGCAAGTGCATTTTCAGCTCTAAGGTTAGGTTATGTGCTCAAGCAATTCTATGTAGCTCAGGCAAATTCTTGCTTTAATATACTTAATTTTGTGTATACATTTGTATTCAGGTTTGTTTGTTTTTTCTAACCCACCTGGTGATAAACTTGGCGAAATGGAATACGCATATCCTTAAGAGTATGTGCATGAATGTATCGGTACCTGTAATTATATTTCTTTCCCACTTTTATTTTTTTCTACGTCAGCGAGACGCTGTGTGTGTTTTGAGATGGTTATTGCCCTGATATGGCTCTGCATAGTCGGCTAGGCTTTAAACAACAATAACAACAACGATGACGATGATGATGATAACAACAATAATAATAACTATAACAATAATAATAACAGCAGCAACAACAATAATAATAACAATAATAACAACAACAACAGCAATAATAATAATAATAACAATGATAATAAGAATAATATTAATAATAATAACAATAATAATAAGAATAAGAATAAAAGCAATGGCAAGTATGAAAAATAGCTTTAAGCTAATAACTTCAACAGCTGAAAAAAAAATTAACTCTCTCTCTCTCTCTCTCTCTCTCTCTCTCTCTCTCTCTCTCTCTCTCTCTCTCTCTCCTGCCTTTTATTATCTGCCAGCAAACTGTGGCTTTGAAACCGTTCCACACAAAAATAAAAATCTTTTCTAGACCAGTCTTTATCTTATAATGTAAAGTAGTGTGATAGGTAAATGTGGAAATCAATACGTATACAAACGTATCACGCACATTGGAAACATGATCATGAATTCTTCACAATGTTTTTTATGTGAACCACGCCCAGATCCACCAAAGTGTGTTTGTGTGTATGTATGTAAGTATGTATGTATGTATGTATGTATGTATGTATGTATGTTATGCATGTACGTATGTTATGTAATATGTGCATGTATGTATATATGTATGTATGTATGTATGTCTGTATGTTTGTATGTATGTCTGTCTGTCTGTATGTGATCATGAATTCTTCATAATGTCTTTTTTTATGTGAACCACGCCCAGATCCGCCAAAGTGTGTGTGTGTGTGTGTGTGTGTGTGTGTGTGTGTGTGTGTGTGTGTGTGTGTGTGTGTGTATGTGTGTATGTATGTATGTACGTGTGTACCTTCGTACGTATGTATGTATGTATGTTTGTATGTATGTATGTACGCATATATCTTATGTTGGTTTGCGAGTATATAGGTATGCATTATGCATGTGTGACGGTATGTGCGTATGTATGTATGTATATATGTATGTATGTATGTATGTATGTACGCATGCATGTGCATATGACGTCATATGCACATACATATTCATGTATGCATGTATGGGATACATGGATGACTGTATGTATGCCGGTATGCATATATGCATGTAGTCTATATGTATACACCAAGTACGGTATTTCGTACAAGTGAGCGGACACACATGATATGACCTTTGTAAATTAGTATGTCTACACACGTATATTCCCATGTAGCATGAATATGTGTATGGCTGCACGATGTCACAGTATATGCGTTATGTGTAGTCAGACACATAATGTGTATGCATAATGTATGTATGCATGCTAAAAACTGTGTGTGGGTCGATGGGCTTCACAGTCAAATCACTGTCACGAGTCAGCGTCTCTCAAATCTGCTAACACATAACATCACATACAGTGAAACTGTATTACGGTATCCAGGAAAAAAATGCACGAAAAAAGAACAAGAGCGCGTATTTAATACAACAAGACAAGACAGGCGCAAATTGTCGGCCAACTGGCCTTTGACAAGCGTAAGATCACAAACACCAGATACAAAAATTAGGAGAAAAAGACTGAAACATTGGCCTTTGTCAAGCGTAAGATCACAAACAAACACCAGATACAAAAATTAGGAGAAAAAGACTGAAACATAATGTATGTCCGCACATGGAAGTCCACTGGACAGAGCAGCAGGGAAGTTTCAGTCTTTTTCTCCGAATTTTTATATCTGGTGTTTGTTTATTCGTGATCTTACGCTTGACAAAGGCCAGTTGGCCGAAAATTTGCACCTGTCTTGTCTTGCTGTATTAAATACGCGTTCTCATTCTTTTTTCGTTATTTTCTGGTTCCTGTTTGCTTGAACGCGGGCAGTCACACTTGTTTTGGATTTTGTATTACAGTATGTTTATTAAGCAACCGATTTTTCTAAGAGGCGTGCATACATGTTGTTTCAACTGCACTGCGCAGGCGGTCTGTTGCTGCAAAGTCTGCGCACTCTGTCTTCAGTGGGCATGCATACCTGGAGATTTCATGTTTCCATACGAACCACTGACAAGACTTGCAGGATATTCAATTAACCCTTTGACTTCCACACCCTGTCCACCAGCATCCTGCATTGTCAACCATGCTAGCAAAGCAAAAACTGAACCCCTCTGATTCCCTCACCCTATCCACCA
>JAPXFY010000033.1:28734789-28757289 GCA_030674185.1 Monoplex corrugatus
ATGCCTTACTTTAGTTGCGTTTCGTTTACTTTGTTTAAAATCTAATTCTTGAGCAAAATCATACGTTCTGTTGTTTTATACCATGTATTCCTTCTCTCTCTCTCTCTCCTCTCTCCTCCTCTCTCTCTCTCTCTCTCTCTCTCTCTCTCTCTCTCAGGATCTGTTGACTGTTACACCGATGAAGTATAACCTGAGGGAACCATTGAAAGTGAATGAAGTATAAACAAGAAACCATTGAAAGTGACAATTTTCGATGATGTAATTATATACATTGCGAAATTTGTATAAATCACAAAAGCTCTATTTCCCTCCTCACCCCACTGACTATTGCATTGTGACCTAAGGCCGATATACATGAAAAAAAAATTCTGAGCTCGCTCTCTCTCTCTCTCTCTCTCTCTCTCTAGCTCGCACGCGCTATTTCTCTTTCTCTCGCTCTCTCTTTCTCCCCTCTCTCCACTTTCCCCATTACGGAAAAACAAGAAACAGAGAGACAGAAACAGACACAGCGCGTGAAACTGAAACTGGGGGAAAAAAAAAAAAAAAAAAAAAAAAAAAAAACGACAAGAGAAACAGATAAAGCAACAAAGCTAGACGAAAATCCCTACATATTTTATAAGCCTTGGTGGATCCCAAGTCCTCAGACTACCATTTGAACCCTCAGTGGACATGATCAAAGGCTGAAAGCACTCACCTACCACCCACGTCGGCTGCAATGCAAAGTTAAACATACGTTGTGTGTGTTGGTGGTAAGGCTTGCCACCGCCACTGCTGCATGTCGATAAAAACCATGCGTTGCTGCACCGATGGCACGGTCCACAGATGACACAATTGAGTCAACAAAAGATCAATAGATCCCACGACTTGTCCTATGCTTGATAGACTCCAAGGTCAATAGGTCCTATGACTGATAGGTGCCACAGTCAATAGGTCCCATAGCTGACAGGTGCCATAGTCAACAGGTCCCATGACTGATAGGTGCCACAGTCAATAGGTCCCACGGCTGACAGGCCCCACAGTCAATAGGTCCCATGACTAACAGCTGCCATAATCAATAGGTCCCACGGCTAATAGGCCCCCCAGTCAATAGGTCCTATGACTGACAGATCCCATAGTCAACAGGTCCTATGGCTGACAGATCCCATAGTCAACAGGTCCTATGGCTGACAGATCCCATAGTCAACAGGTCCTATGGCTGAAGATCCCATAGTCAATAGGTCCTATGGCTGACAGATCCCATAGTCAACAGGTCCTATGGTTGATAAATTCCATGGTCAATCGGTCCCCATGATTGATAGGTCCCATAGTCAATAGGTCCTATGGTTGATAGATTCCATGGTCAATCGGTCCCCATGATTGATAGGTCCCATAGTCAACAGGTCCTATGGTTGATAGATTCCATGGTCAATCGGTCCCCATGATTGATAGGTCCCATAGTCAACAGGTCCTATGGTTGATAGATTCCATGGTCAATCGGTCCCCATGCTGATAGGTCCCATAGTCAAAGTCCTATGGTTGATAGATTCCATGGTCAATCGGTCCCCATGATTGATAGGTCCCATAGTCAATAGTCCTATGGTTGATAGATTCCATGGTCAATCGGTCCCCATGATGATAGGTCCCATAGTCAATAGTCCTATGGTTGATAGATTCCATGGTCAATCGGTCCCCATGATTGATAGGTCCCATAGTCAATAGTCCTATGGTTGATAGATTCCATGGTCAATCGGTCCCCATGATTGATAGGTCCCATAGTCAATAGTCCTATGGTTGATAGATTCCATGGTCAATCGGTCCCCATGATTGATAGGTCCCATAGTCAATAGTCCTATGGTTGATAGATTCCACGGTCAATCGGTCCCCATGTTGATAGGTCCCATAGTCAATAGGTCCTATGGTGATAGATTCCATGTCAATCGGTCCCATACTGATAGGTCCCATAGTCAATAGGTCCTATGTTGATAGTTCCAATGGGCAATCGGTCCCCATGCTGATAGGTCCCATAGTCAATAGGTCCTATAGCTGATAGTCCACAGTCAATAGGTCCTATAGCTGATAGTCCCACAGTCAATAGGTCCTATAGCTGATAGGTCCCACAGTTCAATAGGTCCTATAGCTGATAGGTCCCACAGTCAATAGGTCCTATACTGATATGTCCCACATCATAGGGCCTATGCCGACAGATCCCATTGTGAATAGGTCTTATGGTTGATAGATTCCATGTTAATAGGTCCCATCACTGATAGGTGCCATAGTCAATAGGTCCAATGGGCTGATAGGCCCCACAGTCAAAGGTCCCATAGTCAATAGGTCCCATGGCTGATAGGTCCCGTAGTCAATAGGTCCATGGCTGATAGGTTCTAGTCAATAGGTCCCATGTTGATAGGTTCCAGAGTCAATAGGTCCCATGCTGATAGGTGCCATATCAATAGGTCCCATTATTAGGTCTCATGACTGATAGTGCCATAGTCAATAGGTCCAATGCCTGATAGGTGCCATAGTCAATAGGTCCTCATGACTGATAGGTTCTATAGTCAATAGTCCCATGACTGATATGTCCACAGTCATAGTCCCATGTCTGATAGTGCCACAGTCAATAGGTCCATGGCTGATAGGTTCCAGAGTCATAGATCCCATGGGACAGGTGCCAACTCCGACCTATCTCAAGCCAGGTTCCTGCGGACAAGTCCAACGGAGATCCTCCTTTCACGAGGTCCGCCGACCGGTATCTGTGGCTATATCAACAGACATCCTTGCTACATCATGCCGCTTAATGAACGTGCTAACGATAGCAACACGTGACAAACATTAGCGCTTCAGTTTTCTGGTCTTTTGTAATTATCATCACTTTGTTAGTTGGTGTGTGTGTGTGAGTGTATGTGTGTGTGTGTGTGTGTGTACGTGTGTGTGTGTGTGTGTGTATGTGTGTGTGTGTGTGTGTGTGTGTTGTGTGTGTGTGTGTCTGTGTGTCTGTCTCTGTCTGTCTGTGTGTCTGTCTCCCTCCCTGTGTGTGTGTGTGGTTGTCTGTCTGTCTGTCTCTCTCTCTCTCTCCCTCCTCTGTGTGTGTGTGTGTGTGTGTGTGTGTGTCTGTCTGTCTCCCTGTCTCTGTCTGTCTGTCTGTCTGTCTCTCTCTCTCTGTCTCCCTCCCCTGTGTGTATGTGTCTGGTTGTGTGCGCGCGCACAGATTAAGAATGTTACTCCACTCACTCAAATTTAAACTCTTTTTGAAGAAAACACAAATTAAAGGCCCGACGGGACTTCAAAATAAACTTTTCGCAATTTCTTTTTATTAAGGGTAGCTGATTTGAATTTTTTCTTTACAACAGTTAGTGTCTTTTGGAAATTTGTTGGTCAAGAATGACCCGAGTGGTTGGTTGACAAGGTACACAAACGCGAACGGACAAGTGTACAGGTGCAAGCATCTTTCTCTCTCTCTCTCTCTCTCCCTCTCTCTCTCACGCATACACAGACACGCTCTCTCTCTCTCTCTCTCATTCACACAAACACGCATACACAGACATACGCTCTCTCTCTCTCTCTCTCCTCTCTGTCTCTCTCCCCCCTCTCTCTCACGCATACACAGACACCTCTCTCTCTCTCTCTCTCTCTCTCTCTCTCTCTCTCTTTTAGCAGATACGACAGATCGACAAATCTCGACCCTCCCTCTAAATCCAAGCTTCCTTCACTCCATCACACTGATGAAGACGCAAGACTTCAAAGCCTGAAAGTGACAGGTGGGCGCATCGAGGCAAAGTGACAGATCACATCCCAGGCAAATCCTGACCCAAGGGTACAAAAAGTGTCACATGTCACAAGTCCCCCACCCAACCCCCAATGCCAATCACCACCACCACCACCACCACCCACCATACCAAAACCATCTGGGCAGTTTTCACATTCGCCAGTGGATGCCTCACGCTAATAGTGTATTACATGTAATTCGACTCCGCGTGTTGCTAAGCCTATCAGCCCACAGAGATCAAATTTAAAGACCGATGCCTGCCGAAAGCCGATTCTGAATGTGATTGCACTTTAACACCTCTGACCACCAAGCTCCGGAACAACTGTAGAAACTGAAAAAGAAAGAAGGAAAGAAAGAACAGAAAAGGAAAAAAAGAAAGAAAAAGACATAAAGAAAGGAAAAAGAAAGAAAGAAAGAAGAAAGAAAGAATGAATGAAAGAAAAAAGAATAAAGAGAAAAAAAATTTTTTAAAAACAAACAAAAAACCCAAGCCTACCAGCAGCAGGCATGACTTACTGGGGGGGGGGGGGGGGGGAGTTGTGGTTTGACCATGTACAAGACGAACAAAAGAACAGAGAGAAACGAAAGAACAAGAACAGAAAGAACAAGAACAGGAAAGGAACGAAAGAACAAGAACAGGAAAGGAACGAAAGAACAAGAACTAGAGAGGAACGAAAGAACAAGACATGGAGAGGAACGAAAGAACAAGAACAGGAAAGGAACGAAAGAACAAAAACAGGAGAGGAACGAAAGAACAAGAACAGGAAAGGAACGAAAGAACAAAAACAGGAGAGGAACGAAAGAACAAAAACAGGAAAGGAACGAAAGAACAAGAACAGGAAGGAACGAAAGAACAAGAACAGAGAGGAACGAAAGAACAAACAGGAGAGGAACGAAAGAACAAGAACAGGAAAGGAACGAAAAGAACAAAGAACACAGGAAAGGAACGAAAGAACAAACAGAAGGAACAAGAAAGACAGGAAAAGGAACGAAAGAACAAGAACAGGAAGGAACGAAAGAACAAAACAGGACAGGAACAAAGAACAAGAACAGGAAGGAACGAAAGAACAAGAACAGGGAAAGGAACGAAAGAACAAGACAGGACAGGAACAGAAAGAACAAGAACAGGACAGGAACAAAAGAACAAGAACAGGACAGGAACAAAAGAACAAGAAACAGGAACAGGAACAAAAAGAAAACAAGAACCAGGACAGGAACAAAAGAACAAGAACAGGACAGGAAACAAAAGAACAAACAGGACAGGAACAAAAGAACAAGAACAGGACAGGAACAAAAGAACAAGACAGGACAGGAACAAGAACAAAGAACAAGACAGGACAGGAACAAAAGAACAAGAACAGGACAGGACAGAGGACAGACAAAGAACAAGACAGGACAGGAACAAAAGAACAAGAACAGGACAGGAACAAAGAACAAGAACAGGACAGGAACAAAAGAACAAGAACAGGACAGGAACAAAAGAACAAGAACAGGACAGGAACAAAAGAACAAGAACAGGACAGGAACGAAAGAACAAGAACAGGACAGGAACAAAGAACAAGAACAGGACAGGAACAAAGAACAAGAACAGGACAGGAACAAAAGAACAAGAACAGGACAGGAACAAAAGAACAAGAACAGGACAGGAACAAAAGAACAAGAACAGGACAGGAACAAAAGAACAAGAACAGGACAGGAACAAAAGAACAAGAACAGGACAGGAACAAAAGAACAAGAACAGGACAGGAACGAAAGAACAAGAACAGGACAGGAACAAAAGAACAAGACCAGGACAGGAACAAAAGAACAAGAACAGGACAGGAACAAAAGAACAAGAACAGGACAGGAACAAAAGAACAAGAACAGGACAGGAACGAAAGAACAAGAACAGGACAGGAACAAAAGAACAAGAACAGGACAGGAACGAAAGAACAAGACCAGGAGAGGAACGAAAGAACAAGCAATCTGAATATGGGAGCTGGCTCAGTGTTCTCCTCTCTCTCTCTCTCTCCTTCTCTCCTTCTCTCTGTCGAATTGTTCCTTCTGTTGATTCCTGGTACTGGTGATACATAACAAAAACAAACAAACAAAAACAAAAAAACACCGAAAACCACTTACATAAACATCTGTGGGTGACAATCTGTACCAACCTGTCCCTTACGGTCAAAAGGACCAGACAATTTACACACACTGCAGCCAAGTCACTAGTATATCAAGTGGAGCGACAGGAAACAGCTGGCAGGACTTACTGGGGGGAAAACCCAAACCTACCAGCAGCTGGCAGGACTTACTAGGGGAAAAACCCAAACCAACCAGCAACTGGCAGGACTTACTGCGAGAAAAACCCAAACCAACCAGCAGCTGGCAGGACTTACTGGGGAAAAACCCAAACCTACCAGCAGCTGGCAGGACTTACTGGGGGGGGGGGGGGACCCAAACCACCCAGCAGCTGGCAGGACTTACTGGGGGGAAAACCCAAACCAACCAGCAGCTGGCAGGACTTACTGGGGAAAAAACCCAAACAACCAGCATCTGGCAGGACTTACTGGGGGGGGGGGGGGGGGACCCAAACCTACCAGCAACTGGCAGGACTTATTGGGGGAAAAACCCAAACCTACCAACAGCTAGTAAGACTTACTGGGGGGGGGGGGGGGACCCAAACCTACCAGCAGCTGGCAGGACTTACCAGGGGAAAAAACCCAAACCAACGAGTAACTGGCAGGACTTACTGGGGGAAAAAACAAACCTGCCAGCAACTGGCAGGACTTACTAGGGGGGGGGGGGAGGGATGGGGGACCCAAACCTATCAGCAGCTGGTAGGACTTACCGGGGGGGGGGGGGGGAAACCCCAACCTACCAGCAGCTGGCAGGACTTACTGGGGAAAAACCCAAACCTACCAGCAGCTGGCAAGACTTACTGGGGGGAAAAACAAACCTCCCAGCAGCTGGCAAGACTTACTGGGGGGGGGAAAAAAAACAACCAACCAACCAACCAACCAACCAGCCAATCGGTCACATTCATCATCAGACGAGGTCTGACCGTGTACACGGTGAACGAAAGACGAAGAAGAACCGATCCATGGAAAGTAGTTCCTTGTTATTGTTATTGTTATTGTTGTTTAAAGCCCAGCCGACAGCGTAGAGCTATATCAGGGCTATAACCGCTTCAAAACATACAACACTCAACAGCGAAAAAAAGAAAAGAAAATTATGTACACATATCAATGCATTCGCGAACATAATCTAAGGACGTACCCCTGGTGTTGACCACTCCGTCCAATTTATCGCACATGGAATTAAAAAAAAAAAAACCACCTGAATACAAATATAAGCATACGTAAGAATACCAAAGCATATGTAAAAATGGGTACCTAAAATTGTTTCCGCATATCTCGTTTCCCAAGAGCCAAAAGTACACTTAATACAAGTACCCAGCTATCAATCCTAAGAGAAAAGTACTTAAGACTTAAATTTATCGAACACATACAGGTGAATGGACCAGCAAGGCAGAAAATGATAAGAAGAAATGACAGAAAGCAAAGGAACAAGAGAGTGACAGAAAAGAGGAAATTTCTAACACAGAATTTCCAGAAGTTGGGGACACTATTTATTCTGAAAGAGCCCCCGGAATCCCCACAGGGGGAAGGTAGTTTCTTAAATTCTCTCCAAACGTTACCCTTGAACGGATGCTGCACTTCCAACACAACAGGAATGGGTTAATACTGAGTGATAAGCGGACGCGATGGTCACGTGGATACGACGTCAGACTTCCCATCAGAAGGTCTGAGGTTCAGTCCGGCATGGATGCTTCCCATCCGATGGGTAAAAGGTGGATGGAGATTTTTCCGATCTCTCTCCCAGATCAGCATGCGTGCAGATCTGCTAATGCCCGGGCCCCTTTCGTGTGTATACTACGCACGTGGAAGATCAAATATGCACGTTAACCCTTTGACTCACGCACCCTGTCCACCAGCATCCTGCAGTGTCAACCATGCTAGCAAAGCAAAAACTCAACCCTTTGATTCCTTCACCCTAACTACCAGCTTCCTGCAGGAAGCTGATGGATAGGCTGAGGAGTCAAAGGATTTAAGCTTTTGCATTTGAGGGATTGGGCGCGGTAGTCAAAGAGTTAAAAATCCAAAGATTTCCCCCGTTGTGATGGATTCGATTTTTGTGTGTGTGTGTTAAATTTCTTTTAATTACACGCAGTCCATTCAACACTTTTATTACACATTTTTATTTTGGATTTCATATTTATTGCATGCATTACAACAAAACATTTGTCATCAATATGACGAGCTGAAACTGAAATGTAAAATCCACTGCTTAGAACTGCGATAGCATTGCAAGTGTGTTGTCACTATAAGGGACATACATAAATCAAAAATTTATCCAAAGTGCAACACCTCGGGTTGATCACGAGAACATAACTACAGTATTGATCATATCATAATGTTGATAATGATTTCATTTGTATAGCAACAAAACTCCATGTCAAAAGCATGCTTACTGCACTTTGCAGAGTAAAATATCATGTTTACATTTCATGCATTATACAGTAACAGCATTACGAAAGAAGTATACATAATTAATACGTTAAGCACAACAATACACACACGCACGCACGCGCGCGCGCGCACGCACGCACGCCGACGCCACAAATCAAACCAAACGTAGCCATTCATCAACAATATATAATAGATAAGGGGGGGGGGAGAGGGAAGGAGGGAGAGAGAGCAAGCGAGTGAGCAAGAGAGAGAGAGAGCAAGAGAGTGAGCGAGCAAGAACGAGAGAGAGAGAGAGAGAGAGAAAGAGAAACACAAACATGCACACACACACATACACTGATTAAATGTTCTTCACACGAGTACAAGTCTCTCTCTCTCTCTCTCTCTCTCTCACACACACACACACACACACACACACACACACACGACCAGCATCATTTTCTATAGACTCTCTTCCACCTCATACACGATTTCTCTCCCGCATCTACATGCAAATATCCATCGTAAAATTCGAGACTTGCCTGTTTCGGCGTGCACAGAGGAACAGGTTTCGTTAAACATTTATACAGGATCTGACTCCACTCATTTCACAGTTCACAAGCAAGAAAAACACGTCAGATCCAACCTAACAGTTGTAACATTAAAAATTGCCTAAAGGCAGAAACGGAATGGTTTAGTGGACGGGGGACACACACACACACACACACACACACACACACACACACACACATACACACACACCACACACACGCACGCACACACACACACACACACACACACACACACACACACACACACACAGACATACACGCAGACACAAAACTGCCCAAGACAGATATGGCAAGAGGATAGTTCTCGAGAGTATACACACGCATACTCCACAAACAAACTCACAATCACTACGAGACAGATTTCAGTTCTGAGATCAAAGGAGACACAGAGAAGTGATCGAAAGCGGAGGGGGGGGGGGGGGGGGGGGGAAGAGCAGAAAGGGTCGATTACGATGCCTACCCATCTTTCATGTGTGTCCCCTCCAGAACGTATAATTTTAACCTTGCACGGTGTTATCATGCCTGATCTTCCATCTCACCTCTCCTTGTCCAATCTTTCCATTCCTACCTTGACATCATCTAGTTTTCCCAATCTGGAGCAATGTTCTAACATTTCGTGATGCAATTCTTATTTCTTTTAATCTGATCGCAGTAGCCTGATAACAGTGTGGCGTCACCTGCTGAACAAGACTTACCCTATCGGAAAGGTGGTGCTCCAATGGAGCCTATACTCACGTCGTTCTCTTGTCTTTTGATGTATCTAGCCATGATAATCTAAAGAGGAGGATGGTCGTTTCCTGTTGCCTTCCATCAATTTTTGTATATTGACTCTCTGCTCGCCTTTGTCATTCCCACGACTATCCACAAGGCAGTGGAGGATGATTTTCTGCCAGGTTAACTCCCTTAGCCTTGGTCTCTCCCGAGACAGCCACAAGGCAGTGGAGCGATTTTCTGTCAGGATTACCTCCCTTAGCCCCTCCCGTGATAACCACAAGGCACTGGAGCGATTTTCTGTCAGGATTAACTCCCTTAGACTTGGTTTCTCTCGAGACAACCACAAGACAGTGGTGATTTTCTGTCAGGATTAACTCCCTTAGACTTGGTTTCTCTCGAGACAACCACAAGACAGTGGTGATTTTCTGTCAGGATTAACTCCCTTAGACTTGGTTTCTCTCGAGACAACCACAAGACAGTGGTGATTTTCTGTCAGGATTAACTCCCTTAGCCTTGGTCTCTCCCGAGACAACCACAAGGCAGTGGTGCTATTTACCCATAGCTGTGGGTCTGGTGCGTAGGGAACAGGGCGTGTCCACACGCCGGTGGGGCCCCTGCGTGCCGCACATCTGGGGGCCAGACCTCCACCGAGTCCATCCAGAGTTTAGCCCAAGTCCATGAGCGGCTCAGTTACCGTGTGTCCCACGTAGAGCTTGCTGATGAAAACGCTACGTACTGACAGAGATCGAGAAAGAATTATGAATTACGCTCTCCTTTTCGCAGAGCTGCAAGAAGCAATGCTAGCCATCGATGCAGGTTAAAAGCGACAGGTGATAAGCACACAGTCACTAGCCAACACATCAGATGCGTCACATAAGCATAAAGACACATACATGATTTAAACATGTAAATTCAAAACACATCTACACACACACATCCACACACACAGACAGATACACACACACACACACAAAACACACACAATGTATTCAAGCACATCACACACACGCGCGCACTCGTGCACAACATACACACACACACACACACATGCACTCGAGCACGTCACACACACACACACACACACACCCACACCCACACACATGCACTCGAGCACGTCACACCACACACACACACACACAAAACACGCGCGCGCGCACTCGACCACGTCAAAACACACACGCGCACTCGTGTGTAACACACACACGAATGCACATCCATACACACACACACAACACACACACACACACACACACCACACACACACACACACACACACACATTCGTCCAAAAGCACATACATGTATGTGAATAAACGTTAAAAGAAATATCGAACACACACACACACACACACACACACACACACACACACACACACACACACACACACACACACATTCGTCTTAACGCACATTTGTGAATAGACCTTACATGAAAGAACGAACGAAACGAACGAACGAACACACACACACACACACACACACACACACACACACACACACACACACACACACACACCGACACACACACACACACACACAACCACACACATCACTCGAGCACAACCACACACACACATCAACGCACGACATAACTCGAGCAGCACACACACACTCTACCCACACACCACACACACACACACACACACACAACACACCACACACATACACATACAAACACACACACACACTCTCTCTCTCTGTCTCTAGCACGTCACACACACACACAACAAACACACATGCACGTACACACGCACAGAGAGAGAGACAGAGACAGAGACAAACAGACAGCTGACAACATAACTGGTTCACCCCCTTCCAGAAACACCCAAATTAAACACAACGAATGACAAGCCATCAGGAAAACCATTACTATGTGACACAAAGCCCATCTCTGCCGCTTGAACAACTCCTGATCTCCTGGCCACTGACACAGATCAATGTCATCCTGATCAGAGATGATCGATCCCTGAATACCCATGGAGAATGCACGACACTACAGCAGGTAGTCACCATCAGAAGGGTTACTATCATCATTATCATCATCATCATCATCGTCGTCGTCATTTGTTATCATTATCATTATTGTTACTATTGTTGTTATCATTATTATTATTACAATTATTATTATTATTATTACTATATTACTATTGATATTATCATTATAATCATTTATTACAATTATTATCGTTATTATCAGTAATACTACTATTTTATCATTTTTCATTATCATTATTGCTACTACTATCACCATTGTTTTATCAGAATCACTATATCGTTGTTGTTGTTGTTGTTGCTGCTGTTGTTTAAAGCCCAGAATCGTCACGGCTCTAACCATCTTAAACTACAGACACACACACACACACACACACACTCTCTCTCTCTCTCACACACACACACACACACACACAATGACACACACACACACACACACACATAACACACCACACACACACACACACACACACACACACACACACACACACACACACACACACCCATCGATGACCTGTAAAAGAAGACGTGGATGAGAAAATTAAGTATACATACCACTGTATTCACAGAAATAACGTAAGGATATGACCTTGGTGGTGGTCATTCCACCGAATTTATCAGCAAGGGTATTACAAAAAGCTTAACTACAACTGCATAAACATGACTAAGTACACAAAAACATACATAAAAACTGGCCAATAGTACATACAACTGCCACTAAGCAGTTTACACTTCCTATGAGCTAAAATGCAGTTATGTACTCAATCATTAATCCTAATGCACAGAAAGTAGGCCTACGTAAGGCTTTAAGCAAAGCATACAAGAAATAAAATATGTACCCAGTTTTCAATCATAACACACAGAACGTATGTAAGGCTTTAAGGAAAGCATAAAGGTGTATGAACCCACAAAGCATAAAACAAGACAGAAAAAGACGACAGAAAGCAAAAACAGAAAGTCAGAAATTGAAAGAAAAAGACAGAAAATAGACAAATGTCTAGCATGGATTGTCCAGAAAGTTGGGGATACTAATTTTACTAAAAGAGCCCTCGACATCCCCAACAGAAAGACAGAAAGCAAAAAGAGCAATTCAGAAACAACGAGAGTGACAACAGAAAGTAGAAAACTTTCTAGCACGAACTGTCTAGAAAGTGGGGATAGTATTTAGTAAGAGTCCTTGACATCCCCAACAGAGTCTTTTGATGCTAGTTTCCCATGGGCAGGATTACTGCACATGTGCCAAAACTGCACATGTGCCAAAACTGCACATGTGCCAAAACTACACATGTGCCAAAACGATAACAATGCACTTATCACTACTCTCATTAAGCTTTTTGGGTCTTTCGTTTCTTCGTTTGCTTATTTGTTTATTTGTCTGTTTCTCCGTTTGTTTATCTATCTTTTTGCTTTATGATTTTCCAATAATAAAAAAAATTCCATTCGTCCCATGGGCAAGCTGGCGGACCACCATACATCTCTCTCCTCTTGCTGCCATCTTTGCATGCCTGCCCCTGCCCCTTCATTACAGACATGAAGGCTCTGAGTTCTGAGTGGTCTGACGTCAGCCAAAAATACTATGTTCAATCCCGCCGAACAAGGATGACAGACACAGAGGAAAAGGGGGATGGGGGTGGGAGAGAGGAAGAAATGATAGCGAGAGAGATCGGGGAGGGGGGGAGGGGTCTGTAGAAAACGAGGAAGTAAGACCGCAAACTGGAGGGGAGGCAAATCTGCAGATATATACAGTATACATACATGTACTTGTCGGACAAAGGTTGATAATCGTACTTGTCTTACTCGTCAGTACTCCTCTCTCTCTCTTTCTCTCTCTCTTCACTCTCTCTCTCTCTCTCTCACACATACACAGTGACACACACACAGTGACACACACACACACATTGACACACACACACACATATAGTTGGTGATAACACTCTCCTCCACCCCGACCTCTCTCTCTCTCTCTCTCTCCCCCTCACACACACACACACATATACACACACGCACGTGCCCGCGCGCGCTCACACACACACACACACAGTCCGAGACAACACTTGTCGGGGTTCTCTCCCCCCCCCTCTCTCTCTCTCTCATACACACACACAGTCGGTGGTAACATCTGAAGGAGATTCTCCCCCCCCCTCTCTCTCTCTCTCTCTCTCTCACACACACACACACAAACACCCCCCCCCCCACACACACACACACATAGTACCGTCTATACAATAAGAAGGAGAGAGAGGTGAAACATGCTGGAAAGTAGGATGTCAGACAAGAGCAGAGCTAAACAGACAGAAACAGAGACTGAAAAAATAAGACATACATCGCATATAACGGACAGACACAGCTAACCAGAAACAGACACAGAAAACAAGAGACATTAAAGGACAGACACAGCTTACCAGAAACAGACACTGAGAAAATAAGAACACTGCATATAACGGACAGGAACAGCTTACCAGAAACAGACACTGAGAAAACAAGTGACATTAACGGACATTACACAGCTTACCAGAAACAGACACTGAGAAAACAAGAGACATTAAAGGACAGACACAGCTTACCAGAAACAGACACTGAGAAAATAAGAACACTGCATATAACGGACAGGAACAGCTTACCAGAAACAGACACTGAGAAAACAAGTGACATTAACGGACATACACAGCTTACCAGAAACAGACACTGAGAAAACAAGAGACATTAAAGGACAGACACAGCTTACCAGAAACAGACACTGAGAAAATAAGAACACTGCATATAACGGACAGGAACAGCTTACCAGAAACAGACACTGAGAAAACAAGTGACATTAACGGACATACACAGCTTACCAGAAACAGACACTGAGAAAATAAGAGACATTGTATATAACGGACAGAAACAGCTTACCTGAAACAGACACTGAGAAAATAAGAGACATTGCGTATAACAAACAAAGACAGAGAAAATAAAAGACATCGCGTATAACAAAGACATAGAAAATAAGAGACATTGCGTATAACAAACAAAGACATAGAAAATAAGAGACATTGCGTATAACAAAGACATAGAAAATAAGAGACATTGCGTATAACAAAGACATAGAAAATAAGAGACATTGCGTATAACAAAGACAGAGAAAATAAGAGACATTGCCGCCGATGATTGCGTATAACAAAGACATAGAAAATAAGAGACATTGCGTATAACAGACATAGAAAATAAGAGACATTGCGTATAACAAACAAAGACAGAGAAAATAAAAAACACTGCGTATAACAAAGACAGAAAATAAGAGACATTGCGTATAACAAACAAAGACATAGAAAATAAGAGATATTGCGTATAACAAAGACAGAGAAAATAAGAGACATTGCGTATAACAAAGACAGAGAAAATAAGAGACATTGCGTATAACAAAGACATAGAAAATAAGAGACATTGCGTATAACAAAGACAGAGAAAATAAGAGACATTGCGTATAACAAAGACAGAGAAAATAAGAGACATTGCGTATAACAAAGACATAGAAAATAAGAGACATTGCGTATAACAAAGACATAGAAAATAAGAGACATTGCGTAGAACAAACAAAGACAGAGAAAATAAAAGACATTGCGTATAACAAAGACATAGAAAATAAGAGACATTGCGTATAACAAACAAAGACAGAGAAAATAAAAGAAATTGCGTAGAACAAACAAGACAGAGAAAATAAGAGACATTGCGTATAACAAACAAAGACAGAAAATAAAAGAAATTGCGTATAACAAAGACAGAGAAAATAAGAGACATTGCGTAGAACAAACAAAGACAGAGAAAATAAGAGACATTGCGTATAACAAAGACAGAGAAAATAAGAGACATTGCGTATAACAAACAAAGACAGAAAATAAAAGAAATTGCGTATAACAAAGACAGAGAAAATAAGAGACATTGCGTAGAACAAACAAAGACAGAGAAAATAAGAGACATTGCGTATAACAAAGACATAGAAAATAAGAGACATTGCGTATAACAAAGACAGAGAAAATAAGAGAACTGCGTATAATGGACAGAAACTGCTTACCAGCCCCCTCCTCACGTCTGCACTCAAAAAGGTCCATATGCACCAATGCGGCAGATGCAGTGCGATGCTAAACGATCCAAAATAACCGTGGCATATGCCAAGAACCTGCGCATACAGTTATACTGTTCTTTTACTGTTATTTTTGTTTAAAGCCCAGCCGACCGCGTAGAGCCATATCAGGGCTATAACCGTTTCAAACCATAAGCAATACTTCAACGGGAGAAAAAAAGGAAAAGAAAATTAAGTACACATATCAATGCATTTGCGCACATAATCTAAGGAGATGCCCCTGGCATTGACCACTCCGTCCAATTTATCGCACAAGGGATTTTAAAAACATATCTGAATACAAATTTAAACAAAACTAAGTACACTAAAACATATATAAAAACGGGCCTAGATGACCTAAGGGAAAATATGTAAGACTTTATGGAACACATCAAGTGAATGGGCCAGAAAGGCAGACAATGATAGGGAAAAAATGGCAGAAAGCAAAGGAACAAGGCAGAAAGAAACAAAGTGACAGACAAGAGGAAATTTCTAGCACAGAATTTCCAGAAGGTGGGGATACTATCTGTACTAAAAGAGCCCCCAGCATCCCCACCAGGGGGGGGGGGGGGGGCATATATGTGTGCTGACATACCTGCATGCTAGATTACCTATGTGTGCTGGCATACCTACGTGTGCTGGTATGGTCTTGAGGGTTCACCTAACAATACAAGCCTCATACTTTTCACAAAATATTATTTTCCATCCCATTACCCACTACTGTCACTATCATCGTTCTTGTTTAAAGCCCAGCTGACTGCCCAGAACTACATTAGGGTTATAATCATACCAAAGCCAAAACAAAACGTCACTGTCCTTGACAAAAATGGGGGAAAAATCAAACACACACACACACACACACACACACACACACACACACACACACACACACACACACACACACACACACACACCACACAGACCCCAATGCATTCACCCGTGGCGTTGACCATTCCATTCAATCTACCAAATGGGGAATAAAAAAAATATCTCAATTCAAATGTATGAACATAATAAGTAAAAATTGAAAAACGTGAATTCAAATGTATAAACATAACCAAGTAATTTTTTTTTTTAAACTGAATTTGAATGTATACTTAAACATAACTAAGTAAAACATGTATAAAAAATGGCCTAAATCAGTAAATGACCTAAAATTGCTTCTCCGATTACACTTCCCTAGGGCCACAGATGCATTTAATGTACGTGCCCATTTATCAGTCCTAATAAGAGAAAGGGTGGAACGCTTCACGGAAAACAAACACGTGAATGGATCAGCGAGACAGAAAATGATAGGAAGAGATGACAGAAAGCAAACAAGCAGAGAGAGAGAGAGAGAGCGAGAGAGAGAGAGACAGAGAGAGACAGACAGACAGAGAGAGAGACAGACTGACAGACAGAGAGAGAGAGACAGGCAGACAGACAGACAGACAGACACAGAGAGAGAGAGAGAGTGCAAACTTCCAGTACAGAATGTCCAGAAGGTGGGGATATTATTTATACTGACAGAACCCCCGGGTACCCCCACGGGGAACCTAATGTTAACAGTCCACACAGCATATTATCTACAAATATAATCAAATAAATTTCTCTCCCACCGGCCATCCCAACCACTGCCAACCATCTGCCATCTCATGGAAATAACGTTACCAAGACCAAACACTTCTTCCATTAATGTCAGTCCATTAAGAGTTTGGAGTTTGGAAACTGTTCCAGAGGGGTTCATCGCACTCGGACAATTCCATATGTGCTTAACCCAAATCTGCCAGCAATCATACGGCAGACTCCTTGAGCCCGCGTAAAACCCTACGAAAACTGCAAGGTCTTGAAATGGGGCGAGGGGATAGGGATCTATGAAACACTAAGCTAACACTATCAAAATGACGGTGACATAAAAAATAGACCCTTTGACTCCCGCACCCAATCCATCAACTGCAAAAACCTCTCTCTCTCTCTCTCTCTCTCTCTCTCTCTCTCTCTCTCTCTCTCTCTCTCTCTCTCTCTCTCTCTCTCTCTCTCTCTCTCTCTCTCTCCGGCGGGAGCGGGATTCAACAAAGTATTTTTGGCTGACGTCAGAACACTCAGAACTCAGCCTTCATGTCTGTAATGAAGTCCTGCAGGAAGCTGGTGGATAAGAGGAGGGAGTCAAAGGGTTAAGTTTTTGCACTGCTAGCATGGTTGACAATGCAGGGCGCGGATCGACGGGGTACGAAGGTCAAAGGGTTAATGTTGCAGGTTGGGACTGGATCCCTGACATCAGACATTGAATCCATGGCTCTATCAAGAGAACTTAAAACCTGTCTGTGGTTAACCACTGCCCACCCAAGGA
Organism: Monoplex corrugatus; assembly: GCA_030674185.1. Taxonomy (NCBI): domain Eukaryota; kingdom Metazoa; phylum Mollusca; class Gastropoda; order Littorinimorpha; family Ranellidae; genus Monoplex; species Monoplex corrugatus. Next base: position 28,752,724 of record JAPXFY010000033.1, read on the forward strand.
CAGAAGACACATTATCAGCATAAAACACAGACTAGATAAAACATAGGCTGGGTAAGGCCTCAGGACCTGGCCAGCTCATGGGTTTATGTGCAGGATTAAGGCTTGTACCATGATCACCATACACATGGCACCCGTGACGTTAGTGCATCGGAATCCGTTCCGAGCGCGGAGACGTCGTCTTGAGAAAACTGCAACAGAAACTGAAACAGAACTCGCAAACCCTGCGAGCACGCCGCTCGCACCATGCTCACAACATAAGGTTTGTGGGTCAGTTTTGCTGACTCATTAGCTCAGTCCATCAGAGTAAGATGATTGCATCCTACCAAGGTCACACAACTCATTCCACAGCTCAATTGACAATCGCTCTCTTTTACCAGAAAGATCAAGGCACATGCACTGGCACAGGCACAGGCACAGGCACAGGCACAGGCACATGCTGTTTCATTGGTAGTGGTTACTATACCATAACTTTCATCAAAGGCACAAATCCAAGTACCTTTCATCTGACAGTGATAGACAGATGTAGATATGGAAAAACAGGGATAGGCAGAAAGAGGAAGAGGGGGAGTGGGCAGTACACAGCCACATCCTTAAGTGCAAAAGTTTTCATCTTTGTTGTGTATTACGTAAGCTGACTGGATTGCTGGGAGTGGAATGACAGAACTATATATATTTTACAGCACAATTACCGAAGACCTTATTTCACGGCGTTCTTCTGGAGATTAATTTTACTTTCTTAAGACAAATCAATTTCTGGCCTTAAATATGATTTCAGCATAAAAAAGATCTGTTACTGGATCTGAACATTTCTGACATGTGCAAAACTGATTGAAGCAATCTTAAAAGTGGTGATAACTTTTATTCTGTGATCTTTGTTTTTGTTTTTTTGTTTGTTTTTTTGTTTGTTTCTTTCTTTATTTGTTTCTTTCTTTCTTTGGTTGTTTTTGTTTTTTAAGATCATCACACTTGCACAGCTTTTTTGTCCCATTTCCTATGCCACCTTTTAATGGCCACAGAAGCTGGAACAGTTGTTTACAATGCAATGATGATGATGTCGATGAGGATGATAATCATGATGCTATGGAGTTCCATCTAGGATTGAGACTGGAGACTGCGTGACAGGGCTGTACTCTACGTGTACTTTCATAACATATCCTGGCATCAACCAGGCCAGAGAGATACAGACACCTGCTGTTATTGGTCCTGAAATTTGAGCAACACCCCCACAGTGACGTATCCATGAAGTGAATGAGACTCAACTGTGTGCTCCCAGTTTTCCCAATGAGCCCTTAGCACACTCAACTACGGGTGGGAGCACGAAGGCCGTGATAGGAGCCGGATGGGACCAGTGTCACTATGATTTCAATGGGACTGAAAAAATTCAAACCCACTGTCTTCCATTCTGCAGTTGGTTGCACTAGCAACTGCACCACAGAGACCGGTTGACGTGACCTTTGTTAGTGGCATGGTGACAGTTCTGATAAGCCCTTAGAGGTCAGTGGGGCCCTGAACAACACTACGGCTAACTAAGATCAGCTGTAAAACAGGCCCACTGGGACCAATTACTACTATCCTTGAGTAACAACATACTACGAAGTCTGAATGTTCGTTGGCTGCTTGACGACTTGGTTTCTCCTTGGTTGTCTGGCAGAATACCTGACAAGTTGATAGGAACGTTGAAGAGATGGATGGTTAACTAGTCAGCAAAGTGATTAAATTTTGGGGGATCTAGGGGTGGGGGAGGGGATGGGGATGTCCCAAGGATTAGACTTTTCACAGAGCCAGCCCTTTCCAGTAATTCACAAACCATGTTTACAAGCAACTGCATTGAAATATGGTCTCTGAATCTGAAGGGAGACAATTATCATCCCCACACCGGGTGGGGTGGGGGGTGGGTTGCAAGGCTAAGTCTTATTAGTATAGCTCTGACATAAAGCAATTACTATCTTCAAAGCAGAAAATGGCAGATAGTGTATTCTGGATATTGACCGTCACCAAGGTAACCCAGTAGAAGTGCTGAGTTTCCTCCAATACACTTCTTCATAGTGCCTTGAGAACTCTATTCCAGTATTGACTAGCTTTTGTAAACATCCCAGCACCGTGACAGTGACTGAATTAACCCTTTGACTCTAGCATCCTACCCACCAACTGCAAAAGCTTAACCCTTTGACTCCTTCACCCTATCCACCAGCTTCCTGCAGAAAGCTGGTGAATAGGATGAAGGAATCAGAGGGTTAAGTTTTTGCTTTGCTAGCACGGTTGATAATTCAGGATGCTGGTGGACAAGGTGCTGGAGTCAAAGGGTTAATTAATCAACAAAGGTGAGCCAGTGATGTAAAATAAGCAGCATGAGGGCACTGCCAGCAATACAAAACAAAGCAAAATGTGGGGCAATAGAACACAAACAAAACAAAGAAGAAAATAAGTACTTTGTATTTCTATCATTCTATAGACTGGCTGAGTGCACTATTTATATTAAAGAAATTCTAAAATTGGAGTCAACGTTCTCATTCCACATATTCTAAAACTGGAGTCAACATTCTTACAAAATTCCACAAAACATGTTCTACACAGCTCTGCATTCTTAACACCCCCTCCCTGTTTTTTTTCATAGAAGCTTCTTTTCTTCAAAATGAGAACCTACACTGATTAAATGCAGTGCAGGTATTCAACATATATGCAAAAATCACTTGGACGTTTGTCTTTAAACATCATAAACTGATAGAGACACCATCTCAATTTTAACCCTTTGACTCCTGCACCCTGTCCACTAGCATCCTGCACTGTCACCCACGCTAGCAAAGCAAAAACTTGACCCTTTGATTCCCTCACCGGCAGGGTGAGGGAATCAAAGGGTTAAGTTTTAGCTGTTGGTGAATAGGGTGCGGGAGTCAAAGGGTTAATGAATATGTAATTGCTCGTTCTGACCCAAAGTCATGAACAAAGCAAAACAGATGTGGATGCAGAAGACGAAGAGAAGAGAAGCAGTAGATAATGCAGAAGAAAGATGGGAAACTAACCAAGACAGAGAGACAGTGTGTCTCAGATAATCAAGAGACAGACAAACAAATAGACAGAGAAAGAGAGCCAGACACTGAGACAGACTCAAAATTCACACAGAGAGCAATAAAAGATGGACAGACAGACAGACAGAGACACAGACAGACAAGAGACGCAGACAGAGTTAGAGAGACAGAGAAAGTCAGACTCACAAGAGAGACAGAGAGAGAGAGAGAGGAAGATGACAATGTGTCAATGAAAAGAAATGCATCAATTCAGAGCTGAAAATAATTTCAGCATTTAAGAGTTTACATTGGAGACTCATAGAAACCACGACAGAGAGTTAAAGAGAAAGAGGGAGAGACAAACAAGAGTGACAGACTGACTGATGTTTCTCAGATCATTATGACATTAGCACAATAAAGCAGCGTTTGCTCAATTTTCCATATCTGCATTTGCTAAAATCGACTCAATAAAGCTAAAATAAAATGCATATTAGAGTTGGGGACAAAAAATAAGAATAAACGCACCTAGCGACTCACCTATTCACAATATCTGGTATCTTGAGTTCAATCCCAGCCCACAAACTAAAAACTGGCATTTTCCTTGCCCACCTTAGTATTTCCATCATTCTGGTGGGTCAGCATAGTGTTTCACGTCACTCTCTGCTTCCCCCTCCCCCATTTCTAGGCCTTTGCCAGTGCCTAGGGTTTTGCATAGGGAGTCTGCCAGATATCTGCTGGCAGATTTGGATGAAATGCTTAAGAAATTGTCTGAGTGCAATGAACACCTCTTGAACAAACTCCATTCTCATGATAACGCACCTCACCTCTCCTCTCTCCTTCCCCGAGATTGGCGGTAGTAGCCACACTTGACATGACAAGTCTTCTCCAGGTCACACGATTGAGACAACTGTGGGGGGAGCTTCCTGGATACCCAGACAACAGACATCAGCAGATGTTGCTGAAGTAGGAGGTGTGTGGTTCTTATGATAAAGCCTTGGTTAATTCAGTCAGATCGATGGGCAGACAGACAAAGACAAAGACAGGGGCAGACACATTTGTATACTGTCACTAGGGACTAGGTTTACAGTGCATAAAGACTTTATCTGAATGAAGGTAAGGCAGGGAAGGGGGTGGACTGAATGGCAGTAGACAGGTAAAATAACTCAACAAGCTGATAACTTTTTTAGATGAGCCCAGGAAGATCAGCCACACAACAGGGGCACCTACAACAAAAAGAGGAACATCATCAAATCATTCCTTCAGCCATGAAGAGATAGGAAAGACTATCACCTTTCGTAAAGAGAACCCAGGAAGAAAATATCTGACAGACTTGCAGGGTAGCTGAGGACAGAGAGGGTTGGAGATGTACAAGCAGTGACAAGGGATAGATTCATATGGAGGGCCATGATCGCCAAAGCCATGAGGCAGGGTACATGATGATGATGACCTTCTGTCCGGAACGACATGGGAACCCGATGCCAGCCACAACCAGCTCAACCCCTATATGAACTGCAAATTCAAACTGATGCCTTAACCAACTTGCCCCTGCAATCAAAAGGAC
>JAPXFY010000033.1:28762289-28819789 GCA_030674185.1 Monoplex corrugatus
CTGAGGTGGTGCTGACGTAAAACTGAATCAAATCAATCAGTCAAAGGTCCTGTGTGTGATGGTGTGGTGGTAAGGGTGAAGGTGAAGACAGGAGGCAGAAGAGCAGAGGAGCGCAGATGGTAATGCAGCCTGACGAAGAAGACCCAGGGAAGACAGAGATGATGTTTCTCTCTTTATTCTGACCCAACCGTTCAAGACCAGACCAGAGGAGAAAGGCATACATGGCACTTCTTCTTCTTCTTCGGTGGTATTAACGTCCCAGCGTGATAACGATTAGGGACTGTCTTGAGGATGAACCGTGTCATATACATGGCACTCGCACTCATCCGCTTATATACTCCGTATGTGAACCGCATTGACCGCACCGCGAGCCCGCAGGCAAAACGACTCTCTGGAAACCCTTAGGGGCCAGATTTGTGTTTCTTCGAGCAAGCTTAGCGGTGCTTATCTTGCGGTCCACATAACAAATACCAACATATCATATATCAGAAAATTCTACACAGCATACAGATTGTTGTATTCTACATCATTTTGCACAACATTCACACAGATCGAAACTATAAGTGATTTAAGTCAATGTTTACACTCTGCTGAAAGGGATTTTAGCCGTATTTTTACGTATTTAATCAATCAATATTAGTCCATGAAAAATATCAAACAAATGAGTGAATACACGATGATTGATAAGTTTATGTGGACATACTTTGAATAGGTAAATCAATCTCTCAGTGCAGAAATAGATCGGTGAACAGACAATAGAAAACACAAATGATCCTAATTTGGACACGCATAGTTCGACCACAATACGGAATGCCAAGATCTCTTCTAATACTTTACTGCTTAGCAATATTTCATTGCAATATCATTTCTGTTTATAAAAGGAGCAAAAAGGTAAATGTAATTATGTATTCTAAGTCAGATTTTAAATATTAAGAATTCGATTCTACATCCCGGCAAGATGGCGGTCATTTTGGCGGTTTGTCGCACTTTGACTTGGCCTGAACTTTCTTTAATGCAAGCTTAATATCTAATGATTAAAGGTGTGATGTGGTCCAAATGAAAGATTAGAATACCAACATTCTAATCGCGATCTTAAAATTTCCACAATTTGTTTCATTATTATACAAATTTCCGATCATCATCACGGCTCACTGGTCGGAAATTTGAATAGTACCGAACGATCGGACAACAAAATTATTGATTTTAGGCAAACGAGGGGAAACTTCGCCTCGAGGACATTTCCTACAAGAAATACATACTCTTCTGCTGAATTAGAGTGCACAAGTTATTCATTTCTTAACTTTTAAGGGTTTAAATAATAGAATTTCCTAATATTTTTGAGAATCGCTGAAGCAAGGGAGTTAACTGTACTCAAAATCGTTTGAGAAGAAAAGACGTCTGCTACACGCCGTTGGGTGTACTCGGCTACATGTGTTTACCATGTATGCAGCACGTGTTAAAGATCCTTTGGTAATGAAGGAGATTTCCCATGTAAAAAAGAGAATGTGTGTGTGAGTGAGTGAGAGAGAGAGGGGGGGGAGGAGAGAGAGAGAGAGAGAGAGAGAGAGAGAGAGAGAGAGAGAGAGAAGAAGTATACAGCGAACAAAAATTCAGAAAAAAAGATGGCCCAGCGCTTCTCTCCCCATTAAGAGTAGCCTTAACCTCACATGGTAAACTGATCAATTTGTGACAAAATAGACGAATAAAGACTCTTTTCCTGGGCACATCAGACCCATTTTGCACAGAAAATATGTGAGAAGATACGTGTGACCGTCTACCATAGAATGAGTCACTTGTCACCTACAGCGTTTGCCGCTAGCTGCCGAATAAGGAGGTAAGAATGTCAGGGCTCGATTTTACGATTTTGATTAACCCTTTGACTCCTGCATCTTATCCATCAGCATCCTGCGTTGTCAGTCGTGCTGGCAAAGCAAAATCTTAACTCTTTGACTCCTGCTGGAAGCCGGTGGATAGGTTAAGGGAGTAAAGGGTTAATGCAGGAAGCTGGTGTATAGGGAGGCCTTGTTGCCGCTTGAAGAAGGCCACGACGAGCGTGATGGAGTCCCTCTGTTCTCCCCAGTGCTGTTCGATGACAGTGAAGATCTTCCTTGGTGTGTTAACCTCTTCAGCCTCTAGGGACAGGACTTGTTGGCGTGCCCGGCCTTCTAGGGCGCTCAGAAGCCAGCCAGCTGCAACGTGGTCGGCCATGGGTTGTAGCGTGAGCAGAAGTTTTGCTTCACGAATGAAGCTTTCAGCATCCTCTTCTCCAGAGAACTTGGGGAGCTTGTGGGGTCAGAGGGTGTGCAGGGTCTGTTCACGGTTGGGTCTCTCCTCATCAGACATCTTGCTCTATTTCTTATTATGTGGTTCCTAGTGCTGCTGTGGATCTTCCTGACAGGCTGGTCTCCTCTTCTCTTCTGGATGGTCGCAGTCCCATCCTGCTCGGAGCGCCAATTGTGATGGTATGGTGGTAAGGGTGAAGGTGAAGACAGGAGGCAGAAGAGCAGAAGAGCGCAGATGGTAATGCAGCCTGACGAAGAAGACCCAGGGAAGACAGAGATGATGTTTCTCTCTTTATTCTGACCCAACCGTTCAAGACCAGACCAGAGGAGAAAGGCATACATGGCACTCGCACTCATCCGCTTATATACTCCGTATGTGAACCGCATTGACCGCACCGCGAGCCCGCAGGCAAAACGACTCTCTGGAAACCCTTAGGGGCCAGATTTGTGTTTCTTCGAGCAAGCTTAGCGGTGCTTATCTTGCGGTCCACATAACAAATACCAACATATCATATATCAAAATTCTACACAGCATACAGATTGTTGTATTCTACATCATTTTGCACAACATTCACACAGATCGAAACTATAAGTGATTTAAGTCAATGTTTACACTCTGCTGAAAGGGATTTTAGCCGTATTTTTACGTATTTAATCAATCAATATTAGTCCATGAAAAATATCAAACAAATGAGTGAATACACGATGATCGATAAGTTTATGTGGACATACTTTGAATAGGTAAATCAATCTCTCAGTGCAGAAATAGATCGGTGAACAGGCAATAGAAAACACAAATGATCCTAATTTGGACACGCATAGTTCGACCACAATACGGAATGCCAAGATCTCTTCTAATACTTTACTGCTTAGCAATATTTCATTGCAATATCATTTCTGTTTATTAAAGGAGCAAAAAGGTAAATGTAATTATGTATTCTAAGTCAGATTTTAAATATTAAGAATTCGATTCTACATCCCGGCAAGATGGCGGTCATTTTGGCGGTTTGTCGCACTTTGACTTGGCCTGAACTTTCTTTAATGCAAGCTTAATATCTAATGATTTTTTAAAGTGTGATGTGGTCCAAATGAAAGATTAGAATACCAACATTCTAATCGCGATCTTAAAATTTCCACAATTTATTTAATTATTATACAAATTTCCGATCATCATCACGGCTCACTGGTCGGAAATTTGAATAGTACCGAACGATCGGACAACAAAATTATTGATTTCAGGCAAACGAGGGGAAACTTCGCCTCGAGGACATTTCCTACAAGAAATACATACTTTTCTGCTGAATTAGAGTGCACAAGTTATTCATTTCTTAACTTTTAAGGGTTTAAATAATAGAATTTCCTAATATTTTTGAGAATCGCTGAAGCAAGGGAGTTAACTGTACTCAAAATCGTTTGAGAAGAAAAGACGTCTGCTACACGCCGTTGGGTGTGCACGGCTACATATATAACACTCAAGAACTCTATTCCTTATGTTAACTGATAAGCATTTGTTGGTAAGAACGCTTTTCATCTTCTTGAATGCTGTTTTGGCTTGACCGATTCTGCTGGCTATTTCTGATGTGCATCTATCTGCCTTCCAGGTGAGATGATCGTTCCCAGATATTCAAACTTATCAACCTGTCGCAGTGTTGTGTCATTTGCTGTTATTTTGCATGAGAAGATTGTGTGTGTGCGTGCGTGCGTGTGTGTGTGTGTGTGTGTGTGTGTGTGTGTGTGTGTGTGTGTGTGTGTGTGTGTGTGTGTGTGTGTGTGTGCGCGTGTGTTTTGATGATTACCGTGACTGCCATTACCATTCTTCAAAACCCAAATCATCCTCAGAAAGTTACCATCTGAATGCAGGATGGTTTTCACCAGTGCAAAAGACATAAACACTATTATGTAAAGTCTGCAATAAATCATCAAGGTGACCATCTGGTTACAAGCGACTCATTCCTTAATGGAAGGTCACAACACAATGCAACGCAACGCAAAGATGATAATAATAGATATCGATCACCGTCTTGGTAGTCTGTGACGCCAACCCTATTTTTTCCCTGTACATAGTTGCCATGGTTCTTCATTGATTTACATGTACCACCCCCATTTCAATCTCCCTCGACAAAGGGGGTGGACGGGGGGTGGGGGTGGGGGTGAGTGAGGGAGAAAGACTGTTTCATATCAACTGGAGAGTGATGCATATCTGTCTGTCTGTCTGTCTGTCTGTCTGTCACAAAAATATATTGGCAAGATTTTTTTTACTGGCATTTCTGGACGGATCTTTACCAAACTTAAGTCAAAGATGGAGACTATTGAGGTGTCGCAAATGCATCCGTTTAAAAGTCGTGGCGGCAAGGTCAAGGTCACACAGACCAGAACAAACTGTCTAAAATCAGCAGCATTTTTTCGAGGAGGTACGTGTCTGAAAAACACTTTCTCAGGAACTCATGATAATATTTTCCATTCTGTCTAAGCTGATGTGACTGACTACAAAGCAGCTCATAAATCGAATTCAGTTCAGTTCCAGCCCGCAACATTAAGAAAACTGTCCTGTTCCCTACTCAATTTGATATTTCCATCATTCTGGTAGCGTCAACTTAGTGTTTCAAAGTTTCACAGACACCCCGCCCCCCTCCCCTCCCACTCCCATCCCATTTCAGGACCTTGTCAGGGCGTAGGATTTTGCATAGATTGATTGATTTGATGTGGTTCAGTTTTTACGTCGACACCCACCTCAGGTGATATGGCCGACGGGGATAATCATCCCAGGGAAGTGGGGGAAGGGGGACTTTTCTAATCCTATGTTGACAGCACCAGAACAACAATGATGTTAAGATGGGACAGTGAGAAGGCCAGTTTTAATGTAGCGCACCCCGGGGTTCGAACCCACAGCCATTAGCATGTGAATCCGATGCTCAAACCAACTGAGCTGCTGGGGCCCGCTTTTGAGCAGGTTCGGGTAGTCTGCCAAAGTAAGTATTCCTGGCAGATTTGGGTAGAGCGCATATGGAATTGTCTGAGTGCAGTGAATCGATCTTGAACAAATCCTGAATTTTTGTTGCGGATTGCAAAGTGTCTGGGCTCACCATCAGCTTAATTTGAGAAAACTCAGTCAGTGAACTACATGTACGTAGGATGCAAATGAACTTTCAAGTTATTGTTGTTATTGTTGTTTAAAGCCCAGCCGACTACGTAGAGCCACACCAGGGCTATAAGAACTTCAAAACATACAAAACCTCAACAGGAAAAAAAAAAAAAAGAAAAAAAAAAAAGGAAAGAATATTAAGTGCGCATATCAATGCATTTGTGCACATAATCCAAGGACATGCCCCCGGCGTCGACCACTCCGTCTAACTTATCGCTCAGGGGATTTGAAAAGCACATCTGAGTACAAATTTAAGTATACCTAAGGACACCCAAACATATGTAAAAACGGTCATAAATTACCTAAAATTGCTTCCGCATATCTCACCTCCATGGAGCCAGAAATGCACTTAATACATGTACCCAGTTGTCAATCCTGAGAGAAAGCATGTAAGACTTTGTCGTACACATACAGGTGAATGGACCAACAAGGCAGAAAATGATAGGAAGAAATGACAGAAAGCAAAGGAACAAGGCAGAAACAAAGAGAGTGACAGAAAAGAGGAACTTTCTAGCACAGAATTTCGAGAAAGTGGGGACACTATCTACATTGAAAGAGCCCCCGGCATCCCGTGGCATCCCCACCGGGGGGGGGGGGGGACTTTCAAGTAACATCGGGGACTAGCTTGAAACACAAGTTCGTGTATCTGGACTTTTCAGTCTCTGGGTAATCGTATAAGCCTGATCAGGAAGTATCTCTCTGTCGAAACAACTGCAAAACTCGTTCTCTCCTTCATAATGTCTCGCATTGACTATTGCAATTCACTCCTGTCTGGTCTTCCTGCCTCCACCATTCACATCCTGCAGCGCATTCAAAACAATGCTGCACGCCTTGTACTCAAAAAGAAAAAAGCTGACCACATATCTCCTCTCCTGGCACAACTTCACTGGCTCCCTGTATCAAAGCGCATACAGTACAAACTAGACACCATGTGCTGCAAAAGCCTCAATAACGCAGCCCCCGATTACCTGTAAAGCCTACTTGAGATCTATGTTCCCTCACGTACCCTCCGTTCTGCCTCCGATCCTCTGACTTTTCGCTTTCCACGCACTAAGCTCAATACCTATGGTCCACGAGCCTTCTCTGTTTCTGGTCCACTTTCCTGGAACAAACTTCCTCTCTCAGTCCGTCAGCAACCTACTTTTGTCTCCTTCAAGTCCGCTCTCAAAACTCACCTTTTCTCCTCTGCATAAAATCCTGACCTCACTCAATCCCCTCTGCAGCCTGTCTCCGCTCGGAGGGGAATCACATTGTAATATATAATTGTATATAATATGCTCTCTATAATTTTCCATTGCTTTTATTCTTTCTCCCTATTTATAGCCGTGTGCGTGTGCGTGTGCGTGTGTGTGTGTGTGTGCGCGTGCGTGCGTGCGTGCGTGTGTGTGCGTGCGTGCGTGTGTGTCTGTTTTAGCGTTTAGATTTGATTTTATCAAGATTTTGCGCTATATAAAATATTGTATATTATTATATAATCTCCCGCTTGAGCCTGAGCTCAACAACACACTGAAAAGGCTTTCATAAAACTCGTCATGAGACGGGCGAGATCGTCAAACGGTAAGATGTCAGAAAGTTTCAAAGCGGTTTGTTGTTGCTACCAATTTTGAAGAACAACAGTGTAAAAATCGCTACTCACAGTTCCGTAGCTTTCGATGGCGTTCTCGCCATCTTCGTCAGCGCTCTAATGCTGTCTGCGTGAATCTCTACTCAGATCTCGCGAACATGGGATGAACCCAGTTCACGAGATCGGTTTGTTGTTGTTGTTGTTGTTTGATTCCACGTTTCTGCACCATAGGTGACTGTGGACAGAATGCATTTGTCGTAGACTTTTCGTTTCAGGACAGTTGGAATTTTGTCATTTTTGAAAACCGAACTCCAATTTTGAATACCGTGGCACAAAACGATCATTTGCGTAAGTAAGAGCGACCAGGCCATTTTCTCCTGCCCGAGAAAACGTCATGCAAGTCTTCTACCGGTTTTTCCACAAAGCTTTGTGTATTTCTTCTTTGTTGTCTTTTGTACCTACTTTTTGATCAGAAATTTGCCCCCATCTCGTTTTGTTAGATTAACCCTTTGACACCTGCACCCTATCTACCAACTGCAAAAACTTAACCCTTTGAATCCCTCACCCTAGCCTGCAGGATGCTTGTGGACAAGGTGCGGGAGTCAATGTGTTAAATACGCGTTCTGAATCTATTTGCGTGTGTTTCCGGTTCATGTTGCTAGTAGGCTGACAGTCCGTTTGATTTAGGCTCTGGTGCGTTGGATTGTCAGCCATAGCTTACGCTGCCAACAAGGCGGACATCAATTAGGTGTTCATTTAACTGCTCAGTTTCATAATCTAGCAGGACTAAGAGTGGTTTACAGGAAATAGCCTAAGACCGGAGAGGAAAAGCGGACAATGACCAAAACAGTGGCTTCCTAGGACAGTCGATCACTACTACTGAAGTGATGACGCGTGCCTGCACACACACACACACACACACACACACACACACACACACACACTCTCTCTCTCTCTCTCATTTGGTGATGTACTGGTATGATTTTTTTTTTATTCTACCAACTTATCTTCTTGTCTAGTTTAGACCATCCCAGACAAGTGCGACCGCCCACATTCAAGCAAACAGGAGCCAGGAAAAAACAAGCAAACAAACAAACAAACAAAGAAAACAAAAAACAAACAAACAAACAAAAAAACAAAAAAACAACAAACGAAAATAGAATCAGAAATGTGTATTCAATACAACCAGATAAGACAGGCGTAAAATTTCGTCCTAGTGGTCTTTGTCAAGCGTAAACGTAAAACCAGAAACAAACAAACAAACGCCAAATGCAAAAAATTAGGAGGAAAAGACCAAAATTTCCCTGCTGCTTTGTCCAGTGGGAGAAAAGGACTAAAACGCTTGACAAAGGCCAGTTGGCCAAAAATTTGTCTTGTTTCTAGTTTAGACCATCTTTCAGGATTTCTTGAGAAATGGTTATCGCCGAAGATCAAACTGAAGAGCTTTGTGGCTAATATCAGAGACTGGACTGGCTCATACGAGTACGCCTGTCGAAGTGCATTTTTTTTTTTTATTTGTGGAGAATCCATGATTTCATCATTTCATTTTAATCACAGTGATTCAGGTGCATGTTTATTTACCAGTGTTTATGAAAGAGGATTAAAACAATTTGGGGAGAGGGGGTTGACCAGAATTAGGCTATTGTATACATTGTATAGATCAATCATAAGGAAGATTAGGAAAAGACAGGCAACATTTATAGGCCATTTTATGAGGAAAGGGGAATTGGGATACCCGGTCACAACGGGAAAGCTGGAGGGAAAGAGAGCACCGGGTAGACCCGGAGGAGAAAATGCTAGACGGACTTGCAGAGTGGCTGGGGACAAGGAGAGTGGAAGAGATGCTTGAGGCAACAAGTGATAGAGACAGATGGAAGTCCATAATCGCCAACGCCATGCGGCAAGGCACCTGATGATGATGATGATACATTTTGTTAAACTCGTCTCATTTACCTATTGTCACATCTGAATGGGGGGGGGGGGGGGGGGGGAGGAGGGGAAGGGGATTTCGATGGCCCACTATTAGATGTTTGTTTAGGAGTATTACTTCAAAATCTCTAATCGTTTTATAGGTCAGAGGTTGTATCAAAACAGGAGCGCTTATCAACCAGGCTTAATATTTTAGTGCACTTGCAACTCTAGTCGGCCATTCAAGTCAGTCAACCTCCTTCCACTCACGTGGCTGTGGAAGCAAATGGAAACAAAGATACGACTGCATCTATACCTAGCCGGCAGCTGACTGGTTGATATCTAACTGTTGACATCTTTTACATGGCAGGCATCTCGTGTGTATCTGTTGTGTGTGAGAAAGAATAGAAGAATGGATCGATCTAAACTTCGCGTATGTGTAGGATATTATTTTGTTCACGCTGAAAGAATAACAGCAGACGATCCTGACATCGGTGTCTGCATTCTAGTCTCGGTTGGCAGGTGATTGGGTAATGTTAACTGTATTAACCAATCAGCTGCCAGTCGTAAACTGAAGCGATTAATATGTATTATGACCTTTGTTCTCAAGGGAAGGTATTCGCAGTTCCTTTTGTTCTTGAGGGAAACTACTCTGCATTTGTTTGGGTCAACATGGCATCCTTGAGCAGACGTGGGGCCGTGCTGTTTCAAATTGGAAACATTTTTCGTTTGCATGTACGACACACCTTTAGTTCATTGCGAATGCGTACAACAGATGACCGTTTGATAATGTGTTTATCAGTGCTCGAAATCGAGCGTTTATCTTAAGCGAGAAAAAGCTTCAGAAACTGACTAAACTTTGTAAACTTTCTGGGCTGGCTTTCTAGTTTCTCGTAACGCGATCAATTTTACTTTGTAGGCCTACTTTGAGGGGGTGTCACATGACGGTTAAATCTACAAGTGTAACAATGTACTGTCAGTCACATCAGCAGAATTATGAGAATACAATGGAAAGTGAACTGTTTAAAATCCACACACACACGCGCACACACACACACACGCACACACACACACAGTGACACACACACACCACACATACACACACACACACTGAGGTTGTCTTGTTTACTTTCGGAGTGTACTTCCGGTGGGATGTGAAGCATGTATTCGACGAACTTGACGTTGTATTTGATTGTAATAGCCATTTTAAATGGCATTTATGGTTTCAAAATTGTTAACTGTGATGCCACAGTACCTTCTTCACCTTCAGACCTCAACTCTGTGTGCTTTGGGGACAAGACAGTGTTTCGCTCACTCGGAAATGGACTTTGTGTGTTTACACACTCCCTGTGTTATAGATCCACGTTCAAGAGACGTCGACCAGCACCTCAACCAGCGTCCAACCAGAAGCTTGTACTTCTCTATTTAACCACACTTCTCATCAGCAACTCATATTCTCCTGAGCCAAACCCTGGCCCGTCAACTGATCATCCTACCAGCCCAACAAATCCTCAGATCAGTCCTTTCCACTATTCCAGTCCCATTCCCAATCCCAGTCTTCATGGTGACCTCCCGGTTACTTGGAATGACAGAGGTGTCGAGTGCGAACAGTGTGGCCAATGGTTCCACGGACAATGTCAGAGTATAGACACTCACTATTACGAACAACTTGCGGACTCAAACATACCATGGTACTGTGCAATATGCGGCAGTCCAAACAGCAGAACAGTTTTCGACCTACACGGTGTGGATTTGTCAGAACAATCACTTCAAAACTCTTCTCTAAATTCCTGTCAGAAATTCATACCACACAAGACAGCCAGAACTAAGACCAGCCAACCATGGATCACACCAGGCATACGCCAGCTCATCAACAGGCGGGACAGAAAATACCGCATGATGAAGAAAACAGGATCTGCAGAGTTGAGAGAGGAGGTGAAGGTCCTACGGCGTACCATTCAACGGCAGATCCGTCGAAGCTACTGGAGATACCTTAACTCTGTCTTCACTGAAGAGGCGACCGCCTACCAGGCAGGCAACAAGAGGTTCTGGTCATACATCAAGAATCTGCGTTCAAATAACGTTGGCGTTGCCCCACTCAAGAAAGATGGCCGCCTTACTTCAGACCCGAAGGAACAAGCAGAGTTGTTGAACGAGCACTTCCAGTCAGTCTTCGGGGATGGTCACGAGTACACAGCTGAGGAATTTGAACTCAAAACTGGAATGACTGACAAAAATATGCCGGCTATGGACAACACCACCATTAGCTGTGAAGGGACTCTTGAAAAACTAAACCCACACAAAGCAGGAGGTCCTGACGGTATAAACCCGAGAGTGTTACGGGAGCTTGCGGAGGAATTAGCACCAGCGCTGACCACGATCTTCCAGTCATCGTTATCCTCAGGCATCACCCAACTGACTGGAGGAGTGCATAGTTATACCAATCTTCAAGAAGGGTGAACAATATAACCCTGCTAACTACAGACCAGTTTCCCTGACGTGTATCGTATGCAAGCTCATGGAACACATAGTCGTCAGCTCTGTGATGCAGCACCTCGAGGCTCTCGCCATTCTCAACGACAGCCAACATGGTTTTCGACAGGGGCGATCATGTGAGAGCCAACTCCTGGAGTTTGTGGAGGAGCTAACCACCAATTTGGAGAATGGGAAGCAGACAGACATCCTAATCATGGATTTCGCAAAGGCCTTTGACCATGTTAACCACAGTCTGCTGATCCACAGACTCCAACGCTATGTATACAGGGCTCCACTCTCACATGGATCAACAGCTTCCTTAAGAATCGACGCCAAGCAGTCGTAGTTGACGGTCACCACTCCTCCTATGTCAGGTTAGGTCAGGAGTCCCTCAGGGTTCCGTGTTGGGACCTTGTTTATTCCTGGCCTATATCAACGACCTTCCGGACAAGCTGATGGCACTGGTAAGACTATTTGCGGATGACACAGCGGTGTACAGGGTTGTAGTCAACAGCGTACAACAAGACCAGCTACAGCAAGACCTCCAGCACCTATCAGAATGGGAGAAGAGCTGGGACATGCTGTTCCACCCTGCAAAGTGCGTGTCTATGCCAGTCACCAGGAGCAGGAGCCCACTGGATCACTCCTACGTCCTGCATGGCCACAACCTGGACACCGTCCACACAGCCAAATACCTGGGCATCACACTACATCGTGAAATGACATGGGACACCCACATCAACGAGACGGTAAACAAAGCTAACCGAATGCTGGGTTTCCAATTTAAAGATCAGCTCCAGTTCCATCAAAGAGATGTCGTACAAGGCGTTTGTGAGACCCCTTCTTGAATATGTATCATCAGTATGGGATCCATACACACAGAAGAGCATAGACAAGTTGGAGGCTGTTCAGAGATGTGCCGCCCATTTCGTGCTCAACCGATATCACAACACATCAAGTGTCAGCCGATTGATCGACCAACTGGGCTGGCCATCTCTTGAGCAGCGAAGAAGAACCACACACCTGGGGTTCATTTATAAAATCCACCATGGACTAATCCAGTGCCCAATTATCAGGAGCAAGCTAGTCCCACCCCCACCACGACAGCGCCGTACCCACAACCAGCAGTTCTGCCTCATCAACACCAGAACTCAGTACAGAGGTGGCTCTTTTCTACCCAGGACTGTTGGGGACTGGAACCATCTTCCCAACGAAACAGTAGAGGCAGCAACAGTTGATGCTTTTGTGTCGCGAGCCTCCGCCCAACAGTGAGTTTCTGGACACCATGTGGCCCTTTCGGTAACGGATTTCAGCAATGTGTACGGACAATGAGAATAGTGAAATGATCGGAGCTTACGAATGGACTGTGTCTACAACACCCCCCCTTTATGTGCCGGAATGATCATCCTCAAGATCGTGGGCATCAAAGGAAAGGAAAGGAAAGGAATCGTCTAGTATCGCTCATACTTCATAGTGAAAAAACGTGAAATAACGAACGAGAGAGGAAAAAAACAACAAAACAAAACAAAACAAAACAAAAAACCCCAAAAAACCAACCAACCAAACAAAAAGCCCCAGCTTGTCATTTCTGGGAGAAAATGGCACCACAGTTTTTGTTAACTGATTATTTGATAAGGGTTTGAACAAACTACCTCCAAGTCGGTCATCTTGCACTAATCAATTCATCACTTTGAAGACTGGGTACAGTTCTTGATGCCAGAGAGTTGGAGAATGTCGTGACACTCTGATGACATAATGAAAGGCATACCATTGCTATGTATAGGTCTACATGCGGGTGAGGTTGGTCGGTAGTGGGATTAACTAGGGTACGATGATAGGATTATTTGAAAACTTCGATATGAGACTGGTGTGCTTGTGGGTTGTGTGGTCAGGTGTATTAAATGCTATCCTGACTCGAGAAACCCTGGTTAGAATCACACACTAGACCTTGATTATTCATCCCCTCTGCCAGGTCTTAAGTGGTAATGTAGGTGCCGGTCTTTTGGGTGAGGAGATAAACTGAGTTCTCTTGTGCAACATGCATTCAGTGCATGTTAAAGATCCGAAAGGAATTATCCATGGCAAAATGGGTCATGCAACGCATGCACAGCATTGGTGCTGCAGGTCCCATCCTACCCTCATGGTGTTTCTCATTGACTCCATGGCAAAATTCTGTTGCAAAAATCCACTTGCATAGTGTGACATGGTGCAGTAACCTGTTTCTTCCAAGATAGATTACTTTGTTTGCTGTGATGGCTCTATAATTTTGTTTTCTTTCTATCCCAGACTACCTACTCCTTTGTCCAGTTACTGTATACTGTTCACACTACAAATGAAGAGGCCAGTTGTTTTGGGATTTGTTAGATTCTTTAATCAGTGATGAAAAGGGGGAGAGGAGGAAGGAGGGGTTATCACAAAACCAATACAATCAAACTAGGTCATAACCTAGACCATAAATAATCATAAAAAGCCATAAGAACAAAACTCACCAGGAGTACACTTTTAAAATATGTAAGCCCAAACCATAGTAAGCTCATGGTATACTGTGATGATGATTGAGATTCAGAATTTCTTTGCATGGAGTATAAGTCATGATCGCTGTATGTTGCACTCTTTGAAATCATGAATGAACATCAAGCAAAGTAATGCACAAGGGCAGAATGATTCATTACACTGCTCACTCCATGGGATCACACACTAAGCCCATATAGTTATCCCTATAATTATGTGAATTTGGTCAAATATGAATGGATCCATTTCCTTAGATCATGAATGATAATACATATGTGACCTCCCACCACGAAATCAGTCTTAACTCGCAGACAGTCGAACAGCACTAGGGTCTATCTGGGGTGTTGTGACTTTTTCTCAAAATTGGTTTCTGTAGACTATAATCTATCCCCCACAGAAATTTTTTTCTTGAAAAAATATTATTAATCAATTTAAAACGGTATTTTAATGCGCTGATCGCAGCAGAAAGAACACAATTTCCTACCAAAAGTACCTATTTTTGTCTCTTATTATGAACTGTAGCCTGTACAATGCTCCCACATGTAATATACTGACAAAAAGCTCTTTGGTGCACCTTTCAGATAATAACAGCTAAAATACAAACAAACTGGGTCAAAGCCACCAAATAAAGAAATTTAAGGAAAATGTGTAGGAGAATACATAAAAACTTTAAAGGCCATTTTCTCAAAATGGGCGTCGTACAACTGAATGACTTTAAACATACATAACTTCTACATTTTTTTTTTAGTACAAGCTTTGTTCAAGTACCAAAATAATCAGCAGAATGTTCACTTTCCAATGATATATATATCTCAAAATGCCCAAAATGCTAGTTAAGACTGATTTCGTGCTGGCAGGTCACGTATTAAATCTTCTGTCTCAATCAAGTCAATTGTCATATATGCAGGCTACTAAAAGTGCTTCTGTATTTTGTGGGTGCAGGGAGCTTGTGGCAGTCTAAGTGTTCGCCGATGTGCACATGCCCAGTCTCAGCCACAGTCACTCCTTACCACTGTACAAGACAAAGGGATTAGAACCATCTGCCTCAATGATCCCAAGCGACGGTGAGATATTTGTTGTTCTGTGAACAGTGTGAATGGTCCCACTGATACACATCCTGAGCAATGGTGAGATTGGTTCTCTTTGTGGTTTTGGGTTTGGCTTTTTTATTTTGTTTTTGTTGTCTATTTGTTTTTTTTAAATATTTTTGGTGCTCAATCTTCTGTACCAGCCTGTGTCGGTACTCTCACACTGCTCATTTTGGCATTCCAAAAACACTGCCAAACTCACAAATTCACCATGAAAGAAGAGCGTAAGGGTTGACAGAATCTGGGACAGTTTTTCATAATGCTATGTAGATGGGAATGATAGTGATTGTGCTGTGGTGTTCCATCGAAGATTGACTCTTTGTGACAGGGCTATACTATATGCTTTCTTTCATGATATATCTTGGCATCAACCAGGTCTGAGTGATATAGACACCTGTGGTGTCAGAAAGTTTTAGCAACACCTTTGTAAAGGGGACGAGACTCAACTGTGTGGTACCCCCCATGGGGACGCCGGGGGCTCTTTCAGTATAAATAGTATCCCCACCTTCTGGAAATTCTGTGCTAGAAATGTCCTCTTTTCTGCCACTTTCTTTGTTTCTGTCTTCCTCCTTTGCATTCTGTCATTTCTTATTATTATTTTCTGCCTTGCTGGTCTATTCGCTTGTATGTGTTCGATAAAGTCTTACATACTCTGTCTTGGGATTGATGATTGGATTCATGTATTAAGTGCATTTTTGGCTCTAGGGAAATGAGATATGCAGAAGCAATGTTAGGTAATTTAGGCTTGTTTTTATGTATGTTTTAGTTTTCCTAGTTGTGTTTAAATTTTATGTTTTTTAAATCCCCTGTGTGATAAATTGGACGGAGTGGTCAACGCCAGGGGCATCTCCTTAGATTATGTGCGTGAATGCGTTGATAATGATATGCATACTTTTTTTTCTTTTTTTTTTTTCCTGTTGAAATATTGTGTATGTTTTGAAACAGATTATATCCCTGATATGGCTCTACGCAGTCAACTAGGCTTTAAACAAAAATAACAGTAAATAACAGTGAGCCTGCACAAAATCCTATGCATTGGTAAGGTCTTGAAATGAAAAAAACCAAAGAAACAAACCCAACTCAGCACTGTTCCCTGCTCAAGGATCGAACCCAGGGCCCGTGTGTTATGAGCTAGGCTTTAACCTCTTTCCTGCTTACGCTGTGTCTAACCAAGGGACCGTTTTGACATGTCCGTAGGCCCATAACTGTGTCTGCCACGGGGGATTTTCGTCATCGAAATTTAGGGGGTGAAAATGGGAGATAACACTGGAAACTTGGCCAACCTCTTGTGGAGATGTCAAAGTGCAGTTTTTTCCCTTTAACCATTCAGCGAATTGAATAGTAGTCTAATTAGCATTGAAAAGTAATGGAGCCAATAATTTGATTCAAGATGGCGGAACAACTGCCTATTCTCTCTCTTCCTCCACTGTGCTACACCCAAGAACTTACTGACTGTTGCGTAGAAAAGCATTGACAGAGAGTAATAATAGCAAGAAAACTTTTTCACTTGATGCTTATTATACAAAAGCCAAATTTGCTCTGTTTTGTGTGGTTTTATGTGCTACTGTGTGTGTATGTATGTTCCGAAAGCATTTTTTTTTTTTTTTAGAAAAAGGCTCATTAGATCAGCTCTAATTATACTATTTTTCAACCAAATCAAATAACTATAACACCAAACCATAGCCAGAGGTATTAGGAAACAACAAGCCAAAAACTGAAAAGATATCATGAAATGAATGAGCAGTGAACAAATTAGTGAACATACCGAAAAAAGCAAGATTTTGTCCAGGCAGACAGCAACGCAAAAGGCCACAAATACTGTGGCAGGGAAGGGGTTAATGGGGCCATTTGTCTGGACAAGTTGTACTTATGTTTTGTTGTAGATATGACACTTACACAGTAAACTGTAAAGGATTTTCTGTATTCTGAGCTGTCGTGGCGGAGCAAGGTGTTTTTTGTATTCTCCTTTCGTGAATGAAAGGGGGAGATATCATTTTGTATATCCGTCCCATGTGTGTGTGTGTGTGTGTGTGTGTGTGTGTGTGTGTGTGTGTGTGTGTGTGTATGTGTGTATGTGTGTGTATGTGTGTGTGTGTGTGTCTGTGTGTGTGTGTGTGTTTGTGTATTTCTGTTTGTGTGTGTATTTGTGTGTGGTGTGTGCTTGTATGTTTGTGTGTGTGTGTGTGTATGCGTGTGTGTGGGTGTTTTGGGCTTTGCACAATCAGGAAGTAACTTCTTTGCCTTGAGGTGTAATGTATTTTTTGCAGGAATGCCTTATCACTGAACATGCTGAACCAGCTACACTCAGCCTTATCTTCGGAGAGTGAAGACTTGCGCGTCATCATTCTCACACACACGGGACCAGTGTTTTCTGCAGGGCATGACTTGAAAGAACTGGTGTGTACAGTTTTGTGTGATTGATTTTTTGTGTTTAGTATTTTTTCATGGTAACTTACTGAACTGCCCTTTGTGCTATTGGTATTTGAGGCAGCAACAGAGATACTCCATTCTTTTTCTGTTTCTTGGCCAGCCTCTGTACAATATCCTGTGAGTGTTTGAGGGCTTTGAAGTCTCTTGTTGTTCATCACCAGGTATTTTTGGGTCTTCCTTTCGTAACCCTTTACCTCCCACACCCCATCTTCTAACATCTTTCCCTGTGGGGATGCTGGGGGCTCTTTCAGTATAAACAGTATCCCCACCTGGAAATTCTATGCAAGGATTTCTTTTCTGTCACTCTGTTAATCCAAAACAAGTGTGACTGCCCGCGTTCAAACAAACAGGAACCAGAAAAAACATGAAAAAAGAATAAGAACGCGTATTTAGTACTAATATTGTCTTGTATTAAATACGCGTTCTTATTCTTTTTTCATGTTTTTTTCCTGGTTCCTGTCATTCTGATGATTCTCTTAGTTTCTGCCTTGTTCCTTTGCTTCTTGTCATTTCTTCTTATCATTTTCTGCTTTACTGGTTCTTTCACCTATGTGTGTGTTTGGTAAAGTGTTATGTACTTTCTCTTAGGATTGATAATTGGGTAGGCCTACATGTATTAAGTGTATTTATGGCTCTTTGGAAATAAGATGTATGATAGCAAGTTTAGGTAATTTAGGCCTGTTTTTTTTTATATATGGTTTAGTGTCCTTATTTATGTTTAAAAATGTATTCAGGTATTCTTTTTAAATCCCTGTGTGATAAATTGGATGGAGTGGTCAACGTTAGGGGCATCTCCTTAGGTTATGTGCGCAAATGCATTGATATGTAGGCCTATATCTAATTTCGTTTTCCTTTTTTTTTTTTTTTTTATCTGATTAAGTATTGTATGTTTTGAAATGGTTATAGCACAGATGTAGCTCTACACAGTCAGCTGGGCTTCGAACAAAAATAATAACACTACCAGCATCTTGCATTGTCTACCATGCTAGCAGTGCAAAAACTTCACCCTTTGACTCCCTTACTGTGTCCACCAGTTTGCTGATAGAGTGATGAAGTCAAAGGGTTAATTGTCTGCAGTTGGTGGATAGGGTGTTGGAGTCAAAGGGTTAACCCTCTGAGATCATATTTTCCTGGTATTGGGAACTTCTGACTTGATTCTCACTTGATACCCAGATGTATCAGATGTAGATACTAGCAGAAAGTCCCGTTTTTGCTGTGAAGCTCAGGCCAGGAGGCAGCTTAGCTCCCTTGGGTCAGGGTTGACAAGGTTTAGTCTTCCTCCGGGTGTCCAGTGAAGAGTAGTGCAGATGATATTATCCTGCTCTCTTTGGATGATGTAAATGTTTCAGTTAAAAAAAAACCACTATGATTTTATTTCTGTTTAAATGTTTATGTAAAAAAAAATTTGTGAAGGCACCTAAGCAGACAGTTTCTGTGTGTGTGTGTGTGTGTGTGTGTGTGTGTGTGTGTGTGTGTGTGTGTGTGTGTGTGTTTAAGGATCATGGCACTCAGGGAGGTTACCTTTGTGCTCACCTTTTTTTTTTTATGTCCCATTTTCAATGCCACCTTAATGGCCACAGAAGCTGGCACAGTTTTTTACAATGCGATGATGATGATGTCAATGAGGATGATAATCATGATGCTATGGAGTTCCATGTAGGATTGAGACTGCGTGACAGGGCTGTACTCTACACTTACTATCGTAACATATCCTGGCATCAACCAGGCCCCAGAGATACAGACACCTGCGGTGCTGGTCAGAAGATTCTAGCAACACCCTCAATGACACATCCGTGAAGAGGATGAGACTCGACTGTGTGGTCCCAGTCTTCCCAGTGAGCCCATAGCATGCCCAACTCTGGGTGGGAGCCGGTTAGAAGGGAAAAATCCCACAATATTTTTGAAGGGGACTGATGGGGATTCGAACCCACAATCTACCAGTCAGTAGTCTGTTGCATTAACCACTACACCACGGCGGCTAGTTGACAGTTTCTGTGTTAGTCACTGAAAATCATGTGTTTATCTTCCACAGACAGACAGAACTGGGAGAGATACCATGAAAAAGTCTTCAGTACCTGCACCTCTGTTATGAATCTTGTCCAGGTGTGTATGCATGCATATATGTAGGCCTATATGTAAAGTCATGGAAACATTTCTTTGTTGTGTCTGTGGAGTTTGTGTTTGTGTGTAGTATTTATGTAAAAAATGTGTGTGTGTGTGTGTGTGTGTGTGTGTGTGTGTGTGTGTGTGTGTGTGTGTGTGTGTGTGTGTGTGTGTTCGTTTGTTTTTTGGTGTAAGATTTTTTTCACTATGTGATATTGGACCTGTGTGTGTGTGTTCGTTCGTTCTTTGATTTAACGTCTTTTCACTATGAGTGATATTAGACGGACTGTGTGTGTGTTTTGTGTGTGTGTGTGTGTGTGTGTTTGTGTCGCATGTGTCAAAAGTGTGTGTTGTGAGTGTGTTGTGTGTGTGTGGTGTGTGTGTGTGTGTTGTTGTGTTGTTGTGTGTGTGTGTGTGTGTGTGTGTGTGTGTATGTTTGTTATAGCATTTGTCAAAAGTGTGTGTGTGTGTGTGCATCTGTGTGTGTAGTATTTGTCAAAAGTGTGGTGTGTGTGTGTGTGTGTGTGTGTGTGTGTGTGTGTGTGTGTGTGTGTGAGAGATTACATAATATTAACAGGGCCTGTAGTCAAGGGGGTAAACATGGAACTTCAGTCGGAAGGTCCTGTACGTGTGTATGTGCATGTGTGTGTGTGCGCATACATATGCGTGCGTGTGTGTGTGTGTTCGTGTTTGTGCCATATGTGTGAAATTACGTAATATTAACAGGCCATATAGTGGTGGACAGGGTGTGGGAGTTAAAGGGTTCACAACAGCAGATATGTATGTTGGCCTGTGTGCTAATGCCTGTACTATTGGAAAATATAGTTTTATATTTCATTTCTTTTCACTTCATTTCTTGTCTCTGCAGGATTTGCCCGTTCCAGTGATTGCACAAGTCAATGGTTTGTATTTTGTATGTCATACTGTATGTGTGTGTACGTGTTTGTACGTGTGTGTGTGTGTGTGTGTGTGTGGTGTGTGTGTGTGTGTGTGTGTGTGTGTGTGTGTGTGTGTGTGTGTGTTGTGTGTGTGTGTGTGTGTGTGTGTGTGTGTGTGTGTGTGTGTGTGTGTGTGTGTGTTGTGTGTGTGTGTGTGTGTGTGTGCGCGCGCATGTGTGTGTGTGTGTGTGTGCGCGCATGTGTGTGTGAGTGTGTGAGTGTGTGTGTATGAGTGTGTGTGTGTGTGTGTGTGTGTGTGTGTGTGTGTGTGTGTGTAGTGTGTGTGTGTGTATGTGTGTGTGTGTGTGAGTGTGTGTGTGTGTGTGCGCGCACACGTGTGTGTGTGTGTGTGTGTGTGTGTGTGTGTGTGTGCGTGCGTGGTGTTATGCAAGTGCACATGTGAATGCATAGCTTGTGTATGTGTACGTGTGTGAATACGTGCGTGTGTGTACACGTGTGCTTGTGTATGGAAGTGCGTATGTGAATGCAATAGCATGTACATGTGTGCCGTGTGAATATGTGCCTGTGTGTACATATTTGTGTGCTGGAGTGTGTGTTTAACAAAAAAATTGATGGTAAGGAATGTATGACTTACTGTGGATGGAATAGTAGTAGCTTTTAACAACAGGTCTGACTACTTGGAAAGGTCTTTCTTTTTCTAAGCATCCTGTGTGGTTTTTGTTCACTTATTATTTGGGATTTAACCCTTTCACGGACAGACGTTCTGGAATGCAGAAACTCCCAGGTCTTTTCTGCAGCCACAGCAGTGACAACAGTCACTGCCTATAAATGCTTATAACTTCCCTATTTTTTAACCAGTGCTCTTGCTGGTTTTTTTTGTGAATTGAAGGAAAATGACTGCATTTTTTTCATCCTTGGTTTTGTTTATGCTTAAGTTTTTTTCTTTGTCTTTTTAACGTTCATGAATCTTTCATTCAAAAAATTACAAATTTTACACACTGTCTCAATAGAAAACCTAGGCAGGGACAGAAGACACACAAATAATTGTAAACTTATAGATTAAAAGGCAAAAGGCAGACACCAAAAGAAATGCAGAGAACAGCTACATATTCCCCTTTTCTGATTGGCAAAAGCTTCAGTTTCATCCTGCAGGAAACTGGTGGATAGATAGGGTGAGGAAGTCAAAGGGTTAAGTTTTTGCAGTCGGTGGATAGGATGCAGGAGTCAAAGGGTTAAAACAGATACTTGTATCAACTAGCCGTGTACTGTTTTGTGTAGGGCTGGCTACGCAGCTGGCTGTCAGTTGGTTGCTACTTGTGATATCGCGTGGTGACGGAACAGTCCAGATTTGCCACACCTGGGTAAGCAGGAGCTCTTTATTTTTCAGTGTAGGCCAATATAGCCAGCATCAAAGATGTTTCACATGCTTTTCTGTGTGTGTTGTGCAGTATTGTGATACAGAAGTTGAATTAGTCTCAGATACGCTTTTGTATGTGAATAGTATTGATGCAAGTTAATTAGTCTCAGATACGTTCTGTGTGTAGCAGTATTGTGATACGAATTGAATAGTCTCAGATACGCTTTTGTATGTGTGGTATTTTTGCAGCTATTTGTGATGCAGATGTGATGAAATTAGTCTCAGATACGCTTTTTGTATGTGTGTATATGCAGTATTGTGATGCAGAAGTTGACAGTCCAGATATGCTTTCTGTTGTGTATGCAGTATTGTGATACAGAATTGACTGTTCAGTATGCTTTCTGTGTGTATGCAGTATTGTGATACAGAAATTGAACTAGTCTCAGATATGCTTTTCTATGTGTGTATGCAGTATTGTGATGCAGAAGTTGAACTAGTCACAAACTAGTCAGTGGCAGTTCCTTATCGCAACCATAATGGAGTTTGGAATTTGTTGAAAAGGGATTCGTCACATTTGGACAATTCCATGTGCACTCTGATCAAATCTGCCTGAAAATTTCATGCACAAAACCCTATGTGCTGGAAAGGTTTGGAAATTGAGAGAAGTAGGGGGACACACTAAGCTGACACCACCAGAATGATAACTTTAACCCTTTGACTCCCGTATCCTGTCCACCGGCATCCTGCATTGTCAACCATGCTAGCAAGGCAAAAACTTAACCCTTTGATTCCCCCACCCTATCCACCAGTTTCCTGCAGGAAGGTGGTGGATAGGGTGAGGGAATCAAAGGGTTAAGTTTTGGCAGTTGGTGGATAGCATGCAGGAGTCAAAGGATTAACTCAATCGAGTCGCAGTCTTCAGGGTCAATCTGCCCCCTCAATTCGGAAGATTTTTAGCACATTTTAAAAAAATATAGAAAAACAACCAAGTAAAGTAGACAAACAAAGTAAAGTGATACAGAAAGACCAGGATTAGATCTTTACAAATAATCTTACTTTATTTATGGTATTCTGTGTACTTGTAAATGATGAGGTATCCAAATAGGTATCCAAAGGGGGGTAATTTTTTTTTTTGATGGATATGAACACACACTGTGAAACAGTTTTAGATGAAGTCCAGAACATGATTTCGATGCCATGGATGTTTCAAATCACAAGATTACTGGTAGTTGTCACTTTTTGCTTACAGTTGCTCCAGAGCACAAAATATTTACAGAATTATGAGGTTTGACTTGCTTTCCTTGACGCCACTTGCGAAATTCGCATGTCGCGGGTAGCGCTGAAAAAAGGTTACTGTTGTCTTTGTTTCACATTGCCACAAACGGTCTAAGGTAAATAAATGCTGTAAACATACCCTAGTTTACGTTCCCAGTGAGTTTTCCCTATAACTGACGCTTCTGACGTAAAAAACAACAAATGTCCGCCGTCGATAAATCGATGTCGCGTACCCAAGCAGTAAACGGAAGTGACGGAGATTTTCTTCCAGCACGAAGCGATTGAGTTAAAGATGGGCAGTGACTACGAGAATGATGAAAACTTTTAAGATGGGCAGTGACTTCGCCAGTTTTTAATGTCTCAGACCGGAATTGAGCTAAGATGACAGTTCTTGAATCCACGATGCTGTTAAAGGAACCAGCTGGCCCACAGTTCCTTGTTGCAGCTAGGCCTATAATGATAAGTTATTATATAACATAGGATATCATCAGAATGTACCATATGCATACTGTTTATTCACAGAATGTGATATATCTGGGATTAGTTTCGTTTTGTGGCAGAGTGGCCTTCCTATTCTATTGGTACACTGTGAACTTGTATTTTCAAATGATTTGTTTTGTCAGGTTATTCGTTTTGATCGTGTGTGTGTGTGTGTGTGTGTGTGTGTGTGTGTGTGTGTGTGTGTATGCATGCATGCGTGTGTATGTGTGTGTGCATGCATGCGCGTACATGCATGCATGTACATGTGGCACATGTGTGCATCATCTGCCTTTTTGTCTTTTGTGTCAAAGTATGAGTGTACTGTTATTCAGGGTCCATGTTGGTCTGTTCTGCACTACCCCTGGAGTGGCAGTGGGCCGTGCTGTGCCCAGGAAGGTGGCCTTGGAAATGATGTTCACGGGACAGCCCATTTCTGCACAGGGTGGGTGCAGCTTTCTATAGATTTGTACATGAAGCGTGACTTTATGTCTCTGTGCATCTATTTGTTGAGTCATTGTCTAGGTCTTCCATGCTTTTGTGTTCGGTTTGTTAGTCTCTCAGTTTGGAAATTGTGCAGATTTCTACGGATTTGTACATAAAGCATGTCTTTATGTTTCTGTGTGCATCTGTTTCTTGAATCGTTGTTTAGGTCTTTCTTGCTTTTTTTGTGTTTTATGTCAGTTACATTCAAGTGTGTGGGTGCATGTCTGCTCTGTTTGTTAGTCTCTCAATTTGGAAATTCTGTGCTGGAAATTAATTTTCTCTTTTCCGTCACTCTCTTTTTTTCTGCCTTCTTCCTTCGCTTTCTGTCATTAAATGTTTCTTCCTGTCATTTTTTGCCTTGCTGGTCCTTTCCCTTGTATTTGTTTGATAAAGTCTTATGTACTTTCTCTGTGTTAAGTGCGTTTTGGGCTCTAGGGAAATGGGATACATGGAAACAATTTTAGGTAATTTAGCCCCTTTTTAATGTATGTTTTGTTGTCCTTAGTTATGTTTACATTTGTTTTGTTGTCCTTAGTTATGTTTACATTTGTATTCAGGTATGTTTTTTAAATCCCCTGTGTGATAAATTGGACGGAGGGTCAACGCCAGGGACATCTTTGTATTTTCTGTGATAGTCTCCCTTGTCTCTTTTATATCTGTGTTTCTGTGATAAGCTCCCTTGTCTCTTTTACATATTTGTTTCTGTGATATTCTCCCTTGTCTTTTACATATCTTTGTTTCTGCAATACTTTCCTTTGTTTCTGTGATATCTTTGTATGTTTCTGTGATACTCTCCCTTTTCTTGTTTATATCTTTGTTTCTGTGATACTCTTCCTTGCGTCTGTTATATCTTTGTATGTTTCTGTGACGCTCTCCTTTGTTTCTGTGATGTCTTTGTATGTTTCTGTGATACTGTCTTTGTTTCTGTGGTACCTGTGTATGTTTCTGTGACTCTTTTGTTTCTGTGATATCTTTGTATGTTTCTGTAATACTTTCTTTGTTTCTGTGATATCTTTGTATGCTTCTGTGATACTGTCCTTTGTTTCTGTGATATCTTTGTATTTTTCTGTGATACTGTCCTTGGTTTCTGTGATATCTTTGTATGTTTCTGTGATACTTTCTTTGTTTCTGTAATATCTTTATATTTTTCTGTGACTCTCTCTTTTGTTTCTGTGATGTCTTTGTATGTTTCTGTGATAGTTTCTTTGTTTCTGTGATATCTTTGTATGCTTCTGTGATACTTTCCTTTGTCTTTGTGATATCTTAGTACGTTTCTGTGATACTTTCCTTTGTTTCTCTGTTATCTTTGTATTTTTCTGTGAAACTTTCCTTTGTTTCTGTCGTGCATTGTTTCTGTGGTATCTTTGTGTGTTTCTGTGATACTCTCCTTTGTTCTGTGATATATTTGTATGTTTCTGTGATTCTTTCTTTGTTTCTGTGATATCTTTGTATGTTTCTGTGATAGGCCTACTTTCCCTTGTCTCCATTCTCTTTTTCCACTCTGTTTCTGTGTCTTTCTATCACTCTGGCTCAAGATATTTACAAGTAGCCTATTTTACATTATCCAAAGTACACTTAGAAACAATAATGCACAGATTCACACACACACCACTTGTCTAACTTACAATATAGGTTTAGACAGATGTTTATTGCATGGATTAGTTGATGATACACAAAATCATACAGACACAGACAGACAGACAGACACACACACACACACACACACACACACACACACACATACACGCGCGCGCGCACACGTATATAGCATGTTTGTCTAATTTGATGATGTGTACATTTTCATCAGATGCCTTGCTGCATGGTCTGGTCAGTAAAGTGGTCGCCGAGGACAAACTGGAAGAAGAGGTAGGCCAGGGGGAAGGAGTTTGGAGTTAGTTTAACCCCTTCCCTGCCACAGTATTTGTGGCCTTTTGCATTGCTGTCTGCCTGGACAAAATCTTGCCATTTTCGATATGTTCACTAATTTGTTCACTGCTTATTCAATATTTCGTAAGATATCTTTTCAGTTTTTGGTATGTTTTTTTCTTATGCCCTTGGTTATGGTTTGATGTCATAGTTATTTGATTTGGTTGAAAACTAATATGATTAGAGCTGATATAATGAGCCTTTTTCTAAAAAAAAAAAGCGTTCGGAACATACATACACACACAGTTGCACATAAAACCACACAAAACAGAACAAAATTTGGTTTTGTATATAATAACCATCAAGTGAAAAAATTTTCTTACTATTATTACTCTCTGTCAATGCTTTTCTATGCAACAGTCAATAAGTTCTTGGGTGTAGCACAGTGGAGGAAAAGACAGAATAGGCAGTTGTTCTGCCATCTTGAATCACATTATCAGGTTCGTTACTTTCTGATGCTAATTAGACTAATATTAAATTCTCTGAATGGTCAAAGGGAAAAAACTGCACTTTGACATCTCCACAAGAGATTGGCCAAGTTTCTACTGTTATTTCCCTACCCTGCCCACCCCCAAAATTTCGATGATGAAAATCTCCCATGGCAGACATGGTACGGGTCGGATGTACGGACATGTCAAAACAGCCCCATAGTAGTCACGGCTTAAAGCAGGGAAGAGGTTAAGAGGGATTCATCACACTCAGATAGTTCCATGTCAACGACATCATCATCATCATGTGCCCTGCCACATGGCATTGGCGATCTTGGCCCACCATACGAATCTATCCCTTGTCACTGCAAGTACATCTTCCACCCTCTCTGTCCTCAGCCACTCTGCAAATCTGTCCAGTATTTTCTCCCTGGGTCTACCTGGTGTTCTCTTTCCCTCCAGCTTTCCTGTTGTGACCAGGTGCTCTAATTTCTCTTGCCTCATAAAATGACCTATAAACATTGCCTGTCTTTTCCTGATCTTCTTTATTAATGTTCTTCTTGTGTCTACGTCTACCTCCTTCAAGACTGTCTCGTTTGTTTTCTTTGCTGTCCATGGAACTCTCAACATTCTTCTTAGAAACAACATTTCAGTTGCCTCGATCTTGTTTGGACTTTACGTGTTGATTGTCCACGCCTCACAACGGTACAACAGTTTCGGTTCTATGTAACACTCAAGAACTCATTTCCTGATTTTAAGTGATAGGCATTTGTAGGTAAGAATGCTTTTCATCTTCTTAAGTGCTGTTTTAGCTTGGCCAATTCCATATGTGCTTCACCCAAATCTGATAGGCATTTGTTGGTAAGAATGCTTTTCATCTTCTTAAATGCTGTTTTAGCTTGGCCAATTCCATATGTGCTTCACCCAAATCTGCCAGCAATTACCTGGCAGACTTCCTGAGCAAATCCCTATGCCTACAAGGTCTTGAAATGGGGAGGAGGAGGGTGATGGTGGAAGAACGGACCTATGGAACAAATTAGCTGACACCACGAGAATGATGAAACGATTAACCCTTTGACTCCCGCACACTGTCCACCAGCTTCCTGCATTGTCAACCAGGCTAGCAAAGCAGAAACATAACCCTTTGACTCCCTCACCCTATCCACCAGCTTCCTGCAGGAATCTGATGGATAGGGTGAGAGAGTCAAAGGTTAACTTTTTGCAGTTGGTAGATAGGGTGCAGGAGTCAAAGGATTAAGATGGGTAGTTAACAGGTTAGTTTTTGATGTTGTGGGCTGAGGTTGCACTCAAGATATTGATCAGATTATGAGTCCATTGCTCTACCAAAAGATTCAATCAGCTCACATAAAAAAAGTTAAAAATTGTGGCCCACTATCCTTGTGTTATGAAAAATGTAAGAAAAGGTTAGCTAGACTCCAGTGGATTTTTGTAAGTTTTAAACCTAAAGTGTTGGAGGGGATGGGGAAAAGGTGTTGGAAGAAGAATTTAGGGAGTTTTGGAAGAAGAGAACCTTGTGGACAAGAGAGTGATCTATTGTTATTGTCATTTTTGTTTAAAGCCCGGCTGACTATGTAGAGCCATATCAGGGCTATAACAGTTTCAAAACATACACAATACTTCAACAGGGGGGAAAAAAAAGGAAAAGAATATTAAGTAGGCCTACATATATCAATGCATTTGCGTACATATGTATGGAGATGCCCTTGGTGTTGAGCTGGTGGATGGGGTGATGGAATCAAAGGGTTAAATTTTTGCTTTTACTATCATGGATGACAATACAGATTGCTAGTGGACAAGGTGTGGAAGCCTGGGGTTAATGACATGTGAACTCAGGGAAACTGATTGAAATACATCATAACGAGGACGTATGAAATAGGAAATGTAATGAGTACAACATCTTAAGTGGACCAGTAAGGCAACAAACAAACAGTGTTCTGTAAGGTTACAGCGTTTTCTTTCTTGTAGCTACTAGCAAGTAGCCTACTGCTCTAACAAACACATATATCTGTCTCTGTTGCATTTTGTTGATGATGGACACCACTGTATGTGAGTAGACAAGTATTTTTTTTCCTATGAAATAATGTTATGGGATACCACTGAGGATAAAGCAGTATGTTCTCAATTTCAGTTTGTATGAAATTATTTAAAAGAGAATATGGCAGCAAAATTTAAATATCTTTAACCTTTTTAGCTTCGGTCTGACCACAGCCGACAGTTCCGACTGTGCTGCCTGGCGCTTTGTTATAACAGCACCTGACTGTTAAAGTCGGCCATGTGCATAGGCTATTTTGGTCACATACTGACCGCGTTTCTCACACTGGCAACATAGTTATCATCCAGTGAGATGATCTTGATAAAATTAGAACTACACACACATCCATTCACTATAAGACCAAGCGTGTAAAAGAGTGATGGGGGTATTTTCGATCATGCCAGATAGCATGTGAAAAAATGGCTATGCCCTTTGTAGCAGACGGTTTTTAGAATACAGATGATTCTCCAGATTTTTCAGAGGAGGAATTAAATGCTATTATTGTTTGTGAATTAGAAAAACATGCCGAAGGAAGGTGTAGTTCAGTCAGATATTGAGGTTGGCGAAGGGAAGATGATGAAAACTTATTTATTTAGGAGAGGAGAGTGTCACTGAAGATAACGTACCACTGGCCGCATTCCAGCAAGCGTGGCACCCAGCACTGGTTCTGCTGACAGTAAAGAAATTTGATCTCCTGGTTGGACCAAATCATACACTGCAGCTGATGCCAAGCCTTTAGATTATTTCTTTTTGTTTTTGTAGGCTACTGACAATTAGTAAACTGTAGTATGAACATTGAATGTCGTTTTGTTGTGGAAAGAAAAATAGTGAAAAAATTTCTGAACAAACTGTGTAAATACCTGAGGAGTACTTGGTGACGTTTGGTGACCACTGTGAGTACTATCACATAAAAACGCTGTTAGACACTTTAGGTAGGCCATGCTCTAATTCATTACTCATATGTATGTGTTGTGGTCATGTATATGTATGCTTCTCTTGTTCTCATACATATGTGTCACTTATTTATTCATATTTGGTGACATCTTTGGTGACAATGATACAACAGGCAGTGGTTAGAAAGACATACTCACTTGGATATCCAAGTAAAGTATGTTTACCAACATGTGACAAATTTCTGGCTTTATAGCTGATCAGACATGCTCACAGTGTACTGATGAACAGAGTAACCCTATTTTGGGGGAAAAGTTTGAAAAAATTCGAAGTCTAGGGGCAGTTTAGCTCTCTAGAGTAGAAATACAAGAGGGTTAATGTTCAATAGGTTACCTTTGCTGCAGTCAGAACGAGTCTTGATTAATGGAGTCTTTTTTTACTGTCTGTTTCAGACTCAGAAGATAGCTTCCAAGATCTGTGAGTTCAGCAAAGACGTGACAGCTCTGGGAAAGGCGGCTTTCTACTCACAGATGAGCCTTGAAAAGAGAGCTGCATACAGGTAGGCTATATGTAGGCCTATATATTTATAATTTCAAGCCACAAAAACAAAGTTTATTTGCATGAACCCTTTGACTCCCACACCTTGTCCACCAACTGCAAAAACATCACCCTCTGACCCTATCCACCAGCTTCATGCGGGAAGCTGGTGGATAGGGTGAGGGAGTCAAGAGGGTTAAGTTTTTGCTTTCCTAGCATGGTTGACAATGCGGAATGCTGATGGAGAGTGTGCGGTAGTGAAATTGGTCATCGATTGCTTTCATCTTTGAGCTGACCTTCACTTATGTTTGTAATGATCTCTTGTACATTGTAGTCCAGAGCTTCTGTTGAGACAAATTGACATAATTCTAGTGATTTTTGGCAGATTTTGTATGAGATTCTAGTGCCAGTTTCTGGGTTGCTCAGGAATTTCTGAGCGACATGTTGGAAGGGAGATAAGTCGTCTTCAAAAGTACTAAAAGAAGCAAATAGATCACCAAAAGATACGATGGGGGGGGGGGGGGGGGGGGGGAGGGAAAGAGAGAGAGAGAATTTCATTAGAGAGACAGTGAGAGAAGTAGGCCTATATAGGCATTTCAGTTTTTATTTGTAAAATATGTAGGCCTAGATCTTATGGTGCTCATACTTAGCCCTTTTGTATTCACAGTATCTCACTTGTGTTCACAAGATCTCATATCAGCTGACAGTAGAACAGAACCGTCCTGTCATGATGCCTTGCATCTTTCTGATGAACCTGGTAATTTCCTGGTAGATCTGATAATTTCCATCGCAGACTGTCCTTTCCTTTCTTACAGTGTTGTAGGTTCAGAACTTTGGTCAGCCAACTCTAGAGGGGTTCTCGAATTGTACGAATATTATGGGATGTGATATAAGCTTTCTGTGCCACACTCTGTGTAGAAAACAGCAAGTGATTCACAGTGTGGGCGGAGAATTGCCACTTGTTCTTTATATAGGACTTGTTTGTAAAACACTTTGTATACCTTTAACAAATTTTCGCTTTGATGATTATTTCAGATTTGCAGAGAAAGTGATGGTAGACAACCTGCAACTGGAAGATTCTAAAGAAGGAATTGGTGCCTTTATTGACAAGAGAAAACCTCTTTGGAAAAGCTGAACTTCAAAGATGTTGGCTGTGTTTTGTGTATGATGGGTACCTACAATGATTCAGTTGTCTTGATTGAATGTTGTGTTTGTAGATGAAGAAATTTGGGGAGTTGAATATTGCTGTTACTGGGTACTGCTCTTAATTGCTGCATCATATCGTTGATTGAATGTTGTAGGCCTACTTAATCAGGCTGCAGAACAGCTTACTGGTACTCTGAAATTTTAATCTCTGAAGAAAGGCCAGGTTCCATGGGGCTCAAGAGGCCTTTGTGGGGTCCAAGAGCAATGCCCTGACAGGTTAAATTACCTCAAATGTCTCAACACAATTAATGACACATGACCTGCATGGAGTTGTATGTAAAAGCTCAAGTCTTTCTTCAGGTCAGGTGAAGTCTTATTTCTTAGAAAATGGGC
Source organism: Monoplex corrugatus (assembly GCA_030674185.1). Lineage (NCBI taxonomy): Eukaryota > Metazoa > Mollusca > Gastropoda > Littorinimorpha > Ranellidae > Monoplex > Monoplex corrugatus. The sequence goes on from JAPXFY010000033.1 coordinate 28,793,661, forward strand.
TGTGAAAAATCACATTCACTGACAGATGCGCCCACAATGCACTTGTCTGATTAAGGCATGCAGAAGCATGTTGTACGCCATAATAATCCTGGGTGGCATATGCCTTGAAAGTAGCATGAAGACGTGGATCAGAAAACTGGATACAGTAATGGATATAGAGTGATCAGGTGCTTTGCAAATTTTTCTGTGCGAAATTTCTTTTCCAGCAGACAGAAAACTGGATCAGGAAAATGGATGCGGTAATGGACAGAGTGACCAGATGCTGTGCAAATTTTTTCTATGCTAATTTTCTTCTGTAAATTTTTTTTTCTGGTAGATATTTTTCTCTCACATTTGTTTTCCCTCCTGCTGAAGTAAGGTTAGAAGCCCTGAAAATGTGCATATTCAAGGCAAGTTCCCTGACCTGTTGCTGTTTACGGTGTGATACATGAAGAAATTGTAGCATTTGAATTCTACTGGTTGTGGATACACTGTATCATTGATTGAATGTAATGTGCATATCCAAGATGTAATACACAGAATGAATAAATTGCGGATGTTGAATTTAAACTGTAATTAGTATTCTCGTTGATTGAATTTGTCCTGTTCGATGCTTGAGATGTGAGAATCAGAGAAAATGTGAAACTGATGTGTGCTGAGAAGCGATCGTTGTGGAAACCGCATCAACTTTCTCATTACAGATACGGGTAATTCTGTCTTACGAACTGGCTTTCTCGTGATAGTCACTAGTGATTTTATTGTTATCAATTGACTTTTTGCGTCATAGATAATGATAATTTCATTCTTAACAGCTGACCTTTTTGTTATAGGTTACGGTACTTTCATTCTTATCATGATTACTTTCATTCTTATCATGATTACTTTCATTCTTATCATGATTACTTTCATTCTTATCATGATTACTTTCATTCTTATCATGATTACTTTCATTCTTATCATTACTTTCATTCTTATCATGATTACTTTCATTCTTATCATGATTACTTTCATTCTTATGATTACTTTCATTCTTATCATTACTTTCATTCTTATCATGATTACTTTCATTCTTATCATGATTACTTTCATTCTTATCATGATTACTTTCATTCTTATCATTACTTTCATTCTTATCATGATTACTTTCATTCTTATCATGATTACTTTCATTCTTATCATGATTACTTTCATTCTTATCATGATTACTTTCATTCTTATCATGATTATTTTCATTCTTATCATTACTTTCATTCTTATCATGATTACTTTCATTCTTATCATGATTACTTTCATTCTTATCATGATTACTTTCATTCTTATCATGACTTTTTTGTTATAGATACTGGTAATTTCACAAGCATTCTTACCAACAAATGCCTATCAATTAACATCAGAAAGAGAGTCCTTGAATGTTATATAGAACCAATACTGTTGTACGGATGCGAGACGTGGACAGTCAGCAAGCAAAGCCAGAGCAGGATCGAGGCAGCCGAGATGTGATTTCTCAGAAGAATGTTGAGAGTTCCATGGACAGCAAAGAAAACAAACGAGACAGTCTTGATGGAGGCAGACACAAATAGATCACTCATAAGGAAGATTAGGAAAAGACAAGCAACATTTATAGGCCCTTTTATGAGGAAGGGGGATTTGGAGCACCTGGTCACAACGGGAAAGCTGGAGGGAAAGAGAGCACCAGGTAGACCCAGGAGAGAATGCTGGACGAACTTGCAGAGTGGCTGGGGATGAAGAGGGTGGGGGAGATGCTGGGGACAACGAGAGATAGAGATGGTTGGAAGTCCATGGTCGCCAACGCCATGCGCCAGGGCACCTGATGATGATGATGACTGGTAATTTCATTTTCATTAACTGGCTTTCTCATGTTTATTGTCGTCAGCTGATGTTCTTGTCATAGATACCAGGGTAGCGAGAGCACAGTTATGACACACAACATAAAATCCTCAAGGGTAGCGAAGAGCACAGTTATGACACAAACATAAAATCCTCAGAGGGTACAAGAGCACAGTATGACACACAACATAAAATCCTCAGAGGGTAGCGAGAGCACAGTTATGACACACAACATAAAATCCTCAGAGGGTAGCGAGAGCACAGTAATGAACACAACATAAAATCCTCAGAGGTAGCGAGAGCACAGTTATGACACACAACATAAAATCCTCAGGGTAGCGAGAGCACAGTTATGACACACAACATAAAATCCTCAGAGGGTAGCGAGAGCACAGTAATGACACAACATAAAATCCTCAGAGGTAGCGAGGAGCACAGTTATGACACACAAACATAAAATCCTCAGAGGGTAGCGAGGAGCACAGTTATGACACACAACATAAAATCCTCAGAGGGTAGCAAGAGCACAGTTATGACACACAACATAAAATCCTCAGAGGGTAGCGAGAGCACAGTTATGACACACAACATAAAATCCTCAGAGGGTAGCGAGAGCACAGTTATGACACACAACATAAAATCCTCAGAGGGTAGCAGAGCACAGTTATGACACACAACATAAAATCCTCAGAGGGTAGCGAGAGCACAGTTATGACACAACATAAAATCCTCAGAGGGTAGCGAGAGCACAGTAATGACACACAACATAAAATCCTCAGAGGGTAGCAGGAGCACAGTAATGACACACAACATAAAATCCTCAGAGGGTAGCGAAGAGCACATTTAAATGACACACAACATAAAATCTCAGAGGGTAGCAGGAGCACAGTAATGACACACAACATAAAATCCTCAAAAAGTAGCAAGAGCACAGTAATGACACACAACATAAAATCCTCAGAGGGTAACAAGAGCACAGTAATGACACACAACATAAAAATCCTCAGAGGGTAGCAAGAGCACAGTTATGACACACACATAAAATCCTCAGAGGGTAGCGAGAGCACAGTTATGACACACAAACATAAAATCCTCAGAGGGTAGACAGAGCACAGTTATGACACACAACATAAAATCCTCAGAGGGTAGCAAGAGCACAGTATATGACACACAACATGAAATCCTCAGAGGGTAGTAGAGAGCACAGTTATGACACACAACATAAAATCCTCAGAGGGTAGCGAGAGCACAGTTATGACACACAACATATAATCCTCAGAGGGTACGAAGGCAGCACAGTTATGACTCACAACATCAAATCCTCAGAGGGTAGCGAGTGCACCAGTTTTTGTGACACACTAATCCTCAGAGGGTAGCAAGAGCACAGTAATGACACACAACATGAAATCCTCAGAGTATCAGGAGCACAGTAATGACACACGACATAAAATCCTCAGAGGGTAGCAAGAGCACAGTAATGACACACAACATGAAATCCTCAGAGTATCAGGAGCACAGTAATGACACACAACATGAAATCCTCAGAGTATCAGGAGCACAGTAATGACACACGACATAAAATCCTCAGAGGGTAGCAAGAGCATAGTAATGACACACAACATGAAATCCTCAGAGTATCAGGAGCACAGTAATGACACACAACATAAAATCCTCAGAGGGTAGCAAGAGCACAGTAATGACACACAACATGAAATCCTCAGAGTATCAGGAGCACAGTAATGACACACGACATAAAATCCTCAGAATAGCAGGAGCACAGTAATGACACACAATGACACAAAATGCTCAGAGGGTAGCAAGAGCACAGTAATGACACAATGACATGAAATCCTCAGAGGGTAGTAGCAAGAGCACAGAGCACAGTTATGACACACGACACAAAATCCTCAGAGAGCAGCAAGAGCACAGTTATGACACACATCATCATCATCATTAGGTGCCCTGCCGCATGGCGTTGGCAACCATGGACTTCCAACCATCTCCATCTCTCGTTGCCCCAGCATCTCCCCCACCCTCCTCATCCCCAGCCACTCTGCAAGTCCGTCCAGCATTCTCTCCCTGGGTCTACCTGGTGCTCTCTTTCCCTCCAGCTTTCCCGTTGTGACCAGGTGCTCCAAATCCCCCTTCCTCATAAAATGGCCTATAAATGTTGCTTGTCTTTTCCTAATCTTCCTTATGAGTGATCTGCCTGTGTCTGCCTCCATCAAGACTGTCTCGTTTGTTTTCTTTGCTGTCCATGGAACTCTCAACATTCTTCTGAGAAACCACATCTCGGCTGCCTTGATCCTGCTCTGGCTTTGCTTGCTGACTGTCCATGTCTCGCATCCGTACAACAGTATTGGTTCTATATAACATTCAAGGACTCTCTTTCTGATGTTAATTGATAGGCATTTGTTGGTAAGAATGCTTGTCATCTTCTTGAATGCTGTTTTGGCTTGGCCGATTCTGCCAGCTATTTCCGATGTGCATCTGCCGTCTGATGAAATGACTTGTTCCCAGGTATTTGAACTTATTAACCTGTGTCAAGGTTGTGCCATTTGCTGTTATTTTGCAGGAGGGGATTTCATGTTTTTTACTGATCACCATGACTTCAGTCTTCTGCTGTTTAGTTCCAACCCCTTACCTTTGCTTTCTGTTTCTAGTATATTCACAAGGTTTTGTAGGTCCCTTTCGCTTTCTGCAATTAGCACGGTGTCATCTGCGTACCGAATGTTGTTTATCATTTTCCCTCCAACCTTTAATCCAGGGTCTTCTTCTAGATTTCTCATGATGTTTTCGCTATATAGTGAAAACAGATCTGGTGACAAAACACAACCCTGTCTGACTTCCTCTTTTGATGTTTTGAAAAGAGCTTATATTGTTTTCTATTCTCATTGCAGCTGTTTGTTCCCAGTACATATTCCTGATTATTTGTAGATCTTTTCCATCGACATTGAGTCTCTCCAGTTGGTTGATCAATTCATCATGTCGTACCCGATCGAAAGCCTTGGTATAGTCAACAAAGCATAAATACAAATCCTTATTCATCTCAATTGACCTCTCTATGATAGTTCTTAGGATGTATATGGCATTAATAGTTCCTTTCCCCTCCACAAATCCAACTGTTCTTTGCTATTTCTCTTTGATTCTATTCCTTGTCCTCATCATGATTATTCTTAACAGGATTTTTGATTACATGACTCATCAAACTGATTGAGCGATGGAGTTCGCATTCTATAGCCCCGTCTTCTTTGGAAGTGCAATGAAAATTGATTTTGACATATCTTTGGGGATTTTTCCAGTGTCATAAATTTCATTTAGGAGGACTGTTATTTTTCCTATGCCAAATTCCTCCAGGACTTCAATCATCTCTGTAGTAATGTTGTCTGGTCCTGGGGCTTTTCCTGGTTTCATCTTTTTCAGTGCTGCTCTAACTTCATCTTTCATTATGGGTGGTCCTTCAAAGTTCTTTTTTATAATGTGTTCTTCGTTTCTGTCATCCTCAAAAAGGTCTTTAATGTACTCTCCCCATCTGTCTAATATTTTGTCTTTTTCCATAAGCGTGCCATCTTTCGATTTTAAGCAACCAGTTGATGTGCATGTATTTTTCCTGTGGACAATTTCTTCAATTCGTCTGTACATACCCTGAGGATCTTTTTGTGTCGTTCTTCTATCTCTTTGCATTTTGTGTTCAGCCAAGCTTTCCTTAGCTTCATTGCACCTATACCTGATTTCTTTGTTTATCTTCCTGTACATCTCCTCGTTTCTCTTTGCCTTCCTTTCCCTTTCCTCCATCAGGCCCAAAATTTCATTAGTCATCGAGCTCTTTTTTTGCTTTTCTATTTGCCTTAGGGATTTCTTCACAAGCTTCATTTATAGAACTTCTCAACTTTGTCCATTGTTCCTCACTGTCACCAACGTCTTCCAGAGCAATGAATTTGTTTTGAACGTTGTATCATTTATCTGACTTTAAGAGTCCAAGGTTTAGTTTGATGTTGCTTTTGGTCTGTTTCCTTTTCCTCAATTTCAGCCTAAACCTTCCCACTACCGGATTGTGGTCACTGTTGCAGTCTGCGCCTGGTAGTGTTTTTGCTGACAGTAAAGAATTTCTAAATCTTTTGTTGATAAGGATGTAGTCAGTTTGATTTTTGGTATTATCTCCTGAACTCATCCAAGTCCATTTTCTTCTGTTAGGCTGCTCAAACCAGGTGTTTCCTACTATGAACTCATTCATCTGTGCCCATTCTACAAGCTTCCCCCCTCTTTCATTTTGTGTACCAAGGCCATGAGGTCCAACTGTACCCTCCACCCTATCCTGTCCCACTTTAGCATTAAAATCTCCCATTATGACTGTAACTTCTTGTGATTTACATTGGACCTTGGCCATCTCTAAAACTTCGTAGAAGTTGTCGATGTCTTCCTGAGTACTTGCGGATGTTGGTGCATACACCTGTATGTGTTGATATCAAAAGGTTTGCCTCCGAATTTGACCAGTAAAACCTGTCGGACACTGCCCAGTATCCCTTACTGCTTTTGATTTGTCTTTGTCCATTATGATGCCTACTCCACTTTCATGTGAATTACCACCAAAGTATATCGCTGTATTTTTCCCCTGATGTTATCATGCCTGCCCCCTTCCATCTCACTTCCCCTAGTCCTAAAATACTGATGTTAAGCCTTTCCATCTCCATTTTGATGTTGTCTAATTTACCTTTCTGCAACATTGTTCTGATGTTCCATGTTGCTATTTTGGTGTTGAATTTAATTTTAGTCCAGACTGGTGACGGAAGGTGACTCCACAGGAGCACCTATTGACTCGTTAACTTTCTTCTTTCTCTTTCTCCTGTCCATGGTTTTCCATGGACACACGACGACATAAAATCCTCAGAGGGCAGCAAGAGCACAGTAATGACACACAATGATGTATAATCCTCAGATGGTAGCAACAGCACACGATAAAAAATGTAGGACACCACGTCACACAATAGTATGTATTCCTTTGAGTGATGCCCAGAGCAGGCACAAAGTAAACGGCGGTAAAGTGGAGAACAGGGTTTCTAAATAGAAACGCCAAGGAGGAAGAATTTAGGGCACCCCACAAAGTAGGTTCAAGGAGAACACTGGAAGAATCTCAAATAAACCAGGCTATGGTCTTTGTTGGAAAGAACAAGGGCACGTGACTGAAAGGATTGAACGATCACAGGTCGTTCTTGAAAAAAAATAAAAAAGAACAACTGAAGTCTCCAAAAGGGTTGAAAAAATCCCACCCACCCCCAGAAAAAGGGAGATCTGTTTAAAGAAACAGTGGGAGAGCACAGTACAGGTTAACTCTTTGGAGACGCACCTGAAATGGCTGCTGAAACTCTCGAGACGCACTTTTTTTGGGTAGGCCTACTTTTAAAAAATTACGGAGAATATCCACCGACAATAAACCTATCATGTTATCTATGTTTTAAAAGATCATTATGTCTACTTTGTAACTGTGCAGACCGCTTGTTTATGCATGCTTTCATTTTTTTCTGGTTTACCATTGAAAAAGGCATGCAAATAGCAAAAAAAGAAAAAGTTCTGGATGTACACACACATGACTTATCAAACTGCTGCTTGTAATCTATTAAATATCCATGTCACAAAGCTGCACTTAACATGTCACAGGATATACATTCTTCACTGGAAGTCACTATGAGTTCTGCTTTTATGAATATTTTCTCTCGAAATTCCTTTGTTTTGGGTACCGTGAAAACAAGCCAAAAATAGAGTTCCAACAGTCTCCTACGGTTAAAGGGAAAGAAGTCTACTTAGAAAAATGGTTAAACTCTGGTGTCAGCATAATTTCCCTTATTATAGTATACAAGTAGTCTCGGTACGAAAAAAACATAACATCTCCATGGCTATAGCTGCGGTGCATCAGTCGAGATACAGAGTTGTGGAGCGTCGCCGAGTTAGGAATGAGTGGTAAACACTCTTGATGGAAACAATGATGAAACAAAAAAAGATTGTGCGGTGAGCACAATGTATGTAGGCTACTTTTAAACTTCAAGGTGCTGAAACAGAGGATGATGGTCAGTCAAACCAGAACTGGGTATCAGGATAGGGGTCTTCTTCTTCTGTTGTGTGGCCACAATCAACACGCCGATTATTTTGCCACAGAAAAGGGGCTTCCACGAACGGCTGCCTGACTTGAAAAAAAACAAAACAAAAACCATTTGCTCCTCACATTTACACACTCCCTGCCCACTAACTGGATCAGAGGGGACAAGTGACGGGCAGGCATCCTAGTGATGGCCCCTGGCACCCCCTGCCGCAGCGGCCCTCCTACCAGCACACCCCCTACCTTCCTGACCAAGCACTCTCACATTCATACAGGACAGTTTGTTTGTGTTTGAGCTTACTCCTTAAGTTTCGCAGTAGTGAGACTGTCAAGAGTGTCACTGTCAGCATTGAAGTGGGAGGTGACTGTTTTTGAAACTGTCGGGGGAGTCTGCCTCTACAATGTGTGCTGGGAGTTCATCCCACTCACGGATGGCTCGGGGGAAGAATGAGAAGAGTCTGTACTGCTGTTTAATTATGGTGGGCTTGACAACACCTGGCTGTCATTGTCTACACCAATTTCTCAACCAGTTAGTGTTGTCTACAACATCAGCTGAGCTATTGAAATTTGTAAGATATGGTAAAATATGGTTTATGTACTATTAAACTTTTTGGGGGGTAGGAGTGCGCGAGTAATTTTTTTCAGAATTGCTTATGCACATTGTTTTTGCCCACTCTGTGCAGGCGGTATGTTACTACACAGTTTGCATGCTCCATCTTCGCTGAGCTTGCATGCTGCGCGTTTTCAGGTTTCTGTAAGGCAGCTACAGACATGACATAAAAGGATCTTTAATGTGCATAGACATGATCTTATTTCAGTCTTGTTTTAGTGCCTCAGGGTTAGATACAAATACAAAAATACAACACAATACAAATTTTTTTTGTTACAAGTTATGGACATGATATGGGCCTGTATGTAACAGTTACTTCTATGGAATCATTTTAATCCTTTGACTCCCGCACCCTATCCACCAGCATCCTGCATCGTCAATCATGGCAGCTAAGCAAAAACTTAAGCTTTTGATTCCCTCACCCTAACCACTGGCTTCTAGCAGGAAGCTGGTGGATAGGTTAAGGGAATCAAAAGGTTGAGATTTTGCAGTTGGTGGATAGAGTTCAGGAGCCAAAGAATTAATGTCAAAAAATCTTCGAAGAGTGGTGGACATGATAGAGGCCAATATTTACTGTACGACTGTTACTTCTATGGAACCATTTTAATGTCCACAGTCCTAGAAGAACACCAGACCACAGTGGTAATGATCAAGTTCCACTTTTCGCACTGTCCTTCCCTATCGCATTTCAGGCATTTCCAGAAGGGTTGGTGCCACCATCCGTGTAGATGATTATTTCTAGCATCTACAGACAGATGAGATCAGACAGACCAGTGATGAGGACCTACTTATTTCTCCTTCATAGAATGCACTCTGTTTTCTGGGTTCCCTTTTCCTTCCAGAAACTCCTGTATTAGCAGTGTCCAACACAACAGTCATCATTCTGATCATTTCTTTACCATAGTACATGTTGAAGAAAAGTCTGGATAGAGAGTGTAGGCCTACAAGTAAAACAGGACTAAAATATGCAGATGTCAGTAATTATGTGAATAGATTTTGTCAGATGCAATCGTACAGGAGAAATGGGACTAAAATATGCAGATGTCAATAATTACACGAGTGGAGAGAGACTTTCTCAGATGCAGTTTTTTACCACACTGTAGGCGGTATGTTGCTGCACAATCTGCGTACTCTGTCTTTGGTGGGCATGCATGCTTGGTGTTTCCATGAGCCAGCAGACACTGACACGACTTAAATGGCATCAGTGACCTAAGTACACACTCATTTTTTTTTTTGAGCATGGAGTATTTTGAGAAATTGAAGCTAACGTGTATGTTTAATATTCTGCATGCATGTACACATGAACAGGGTCAAGGCACTGGCAGGTCTTTTTACAATGTCCTGAGAGATCAGAAAAATCGCCATCTATCCACCAGGTAGGAGGTAGGTACCCAGGTAGGACCAAACTCGACCTGATCACAAGTCTTACATTAACACCATTTTGATCGAAGTTTTACACTTACCCACTTAGACTACCATGCCTGTCACATTAAGTCTGTAAATGATGTGTACTGGATTGGAGTTTCTGTGAATGGAGAATCTGTACGTTCAGGATGGTATCTTATGAAGCCCCTTGAGTTTTAACTTGAATTTTACAATGTGAAATTTTGCAACTCACACCACAGAACTCTGCAATCATTTCAAAATCAAACACCCACACATAATGTAGACAGTCTGTTTTTATTGTAGACAATTCAGTCCACCTTTTTTTCTTTGCAGGTCCATGTGTAGCTTATTTGCCTGGCAAGATGATTCCGTCATACTGGAAAAAAAAAAACATTTACACATTATGTCTACATTGTGTGCAAACAGCAACAGTTCTAAATAACAATGGAAGATGGCAATCTATTCCCATCTGCAGTGTGTGCAAATAGCAACAGTCCTGAAGAACAATGGAAGATGGCAATCTATTCCAAATATCACAGGACGGATTCCCTTTATCCTTTGACTCCCGCACCCGATCTACCAAAAGCAAAAACTTAACCCTTGATTCCTTCATCCTACCCACCAGCTTCCGCATGAAGCTGGTGAATAGGCTGAGGGAGTCAACGGGTCAAGTTTTTGCTTTGCTAGCATTTTGACAATGCAGGATGCTGTGACAGGGGTGGGAGTCAAAGGGTTAAGGGGGTAATGACGCAACATCCCTGAAACTTGTTTTTCTTTTAAAAAAAAACTTTTCAAGCACTTCCCCATCTTAACACTTAAAAATTTCACACACATCATTTTCTTCTTTTCTTTTTTTTTTGTTAAAAAAAATTTCAAAGCATTTTCTAACCATTAACATGAAAAATCTGTAAGATCTTATTTAACTGTGTATCTGTATCATATGTGTAAGAGTGAATGGAGATGGGAGTAGTGGGATCCTGTTCTTCAAAACTGAAGTGCAAGTTAAACCTGACAACTGTTTGGGTATTCAAAAAACTGAGTACAAATGCATTAACACTAAAAAACCTGTATATAAATGCACAGACATAACCAAGTTAACAAAAACATACATAAAAACTAGCCTATGTTAGGCATACATAAAACTTCCATTAAGATAACAGATACCCAATTATCAATCATAATAGTAACACTGACATTATTAAGGCTTTAACGAAAATATAAAGATGAATGGACCGGCAAGGCTAAAACAAGAAGACATAATAGAAAGGCAGCAGCAAAGAAAATGACAGAAATGATTTAATTTCTGCCACAGAATTTCCAGAAGGTATGGGAATACTAGTTACACTTGAGATGCCATGGCATCCCAATTGGGTGGAGGTAAAGTGTGTGTGTGTGTGTGTGTGTGTGTGTGTGTGTGTGTGTGTGTGGTGTGTGTGTGTATGTGTGTGATGTGTTTGTGTGAGTGGAGAGACAGAGTTTATAGTACCTCTCATCGGAAACATGAAAAGAGATGAGACACTGGATTACTGTTTTGCAGTCTTGCTGGAGCAATGTAACCCCTGCATTCATACACACACACACACACAACATACCACACATCTCTCTCTCTCCCTTCCCTTCTTTGGAACTGGACAAGCCACATGTTTTTGTTGCTCTCACATCTATTGCACACACACCGACAATGACGTTGATCCAGCAAACTGATTGCCAACCAATTTGTGTGGATGCCTTATTTTGTCCCAATATGTACAACAAAGCTAACAACATGAAACCTACCTTGCTCTGGAACCATTTTATGGATTCCTCTTTTGAGATGCGGTGCTGGCAGCCAATCCTGCTCTTCTGCCGACGACGCTCAGAGATGTTGAAACCTGAACACAAACCAACACATTGTATGACTGTGAAACAAGTGTAAACAACATCATACCAATACCTGCTTGTAAGTAAAGTATTTTTCAAAAATTAAAAATGTCACTCCTTTGCAACAAATATTTTCTCCCGATCCAAAACTGTCAAATTATTTGATTTTAGTGCAATACTCCTGTGACTGAGCAAACAAAAAACAGAATGTGTGAATCAGGGAATGTGTGTATGAAAGAGAGATCACAATGGACTTTTGAACAGCTCAAGAATTTGGCCACTTGTTGAAGAGTGAGAGAGAGATCACAATGGACTTTTGAACAGGTCAAGAATTCAGCTACTTGTAGTGTGAAAGAGAGTGGACTTTTGAACAGGTCAAGAATTCAGCTACTTGTTGAAGTGTGAAAGAGATCACAGGACTTTACAGGTCAAGATTCGGCTACTTGTTATGAGGAGATCCTGGACTTGAACAGTTTAAGAATTCAACTACATGTTGAAGTGAATGTGTGGGTACGTAACATTGAGCTGTTTAGATATATCTAAACTTGTAGATCTGGACTAATGTCTGTACACATGCACACAATGTTGTTCAGATACATCTTAACTCACAGATCTCAACAAATACCGTACACATACACACCGATACATACATCAAGGTCTCTGACACACAAGAGCCCCCAAACTTGTCTTCTTCATCTACTCAAAATCAACACTGTGCATACACTACGTGGAATGGAAAGTACTTGGTTTTTCCTGAAATGAGATCAAAAATTTAAAAAGAAAAGACAATGGAGTGTGGATGTGAAAGCCATTTGAGCAGGGGGAAGGGGGGGGGGGAAGTTCATGGTTTTTTTCCCTTTTGCATCACGCGCAAATCAGATAATTTAGTTGCATCTTCTGCGCTATAATAGGCGCCCTTCCCTTCATCCAACCATTTACCCGTCTTTTACACTATGGGGGAGCACAAAGAGCGCTAATGCGATTTGTGGACGCGCTGGCAAAAAGTACCGCAGGCGGTGGCTTGTAACTAAAGGTGCAGAATGCTTTGGAATCGCCTTTTGCAGCTTTTATTTTTTCTGTTGTCTTGATTTTTTGTGCTGTAATTTGTGTGTGCGTCTTGAAATAGATGTCAAGGGTGCAGGATGGACTAGAATTGGAATAAAGATTATCTTTGAATCAGGTTGATGGGCAGATGAAGCTATGTATTATATTAACTGGGGGTGGGGTGGGGTGATTTCTATGATTGCATATGACAGTGGTGAGTGAAGTGTATAAATAAAGGGGGCTGGGGCTATATCATTCACTTCACTCACCACTGTCCAAGTGTAGATATCTTTGAGAAACTGAAACTGCATGAAATCACCGGGCTGTACATGTGTTAATCCTAATGCCAAATTAACTCCAAATAATAAATCCTAACATACAACCGACACAGACCTTCTGATAATAAAGGTCAGGATTTTATCATCATCATCAAGTGCCTTGCATCATGGTGTTGGCTATGCATCTGTCCCTTGTTGCCACAAGCACATCTTCCACCCTCTCTGTCCTCAGCCACTCTGCAAGTCCGTCCAATATTTTTTCCCTGGGTCTACCTGGTGCTCTCTTTCCCTCCAGCTTTCCTGTTGTGACCAGGCCCTCCAATTCCCCTTTCCTCATAAACTGGCCTATAAATGTTGCCCATCTTTTTCTAATCTTTCTTATGAATGTTCTTCTTGTGTCTACCTCCATTGTGTCAGGATCACAATGCCTAAATAACAAGAATATTGTCATATGAGCGATGATTGAACTTGGACGGCAACCTGTATGGTGACTAAAGTAGAAAAATGCTATGACCCAGAGAAATTACGTCCATGATGCTACAAAACCTTGTGAATATACTAGAAACAGAAAGCAAAGGTAAGGGGTTGGAACTAAACAGCAGGAAGACTGAAGTCATGGTGACAGTAAAAAACACGAAATCCCCTCCTGCAAAATAAAAACAAATGGTACAACCTTGACACAGGTTAATAAGTTCAAATACCTGGGAACAGTCATTTCATCAGACGGCAGAAGCACATCGGAAATAGCTGGCAGAATCGGCCAAGCCAAAACAGCATTCAAGAAGATGACAAGCATTCTTACCAACAAATGCCTATCAATTAACATCAGAAAGAGAGTCCCTGAATGTTATATAGAACCAATACTGTTGTACGGATGTGAGGTGTGGACAGTCAGCAAGCAAAACTAGAGCAGGATCGAGGCAGCCGAGATGTGGTTTCTCAGAAGAATGTTGAGAGTTCCATGGACAGCAAAGAAAACAAACGAGACAGTGATGGAGGCAGACACAAATAGATCACTCATAAGGACGATTAGGAAAAGACAAGCAACATTTATAGGCCATTTTATGAGGAAGGGGGATTTGGGCACCTGGTCACAATGGGAAAGCTGGAGGGAAAGAGAGCACCAGGTAGACCCAGGGAGAGAATGCTGGACGGACTTGCAGAGTGGCTGGGATGAGAGTGTGGAGATGGGGACGAGGTGAGATGGTTGATGAGAGGTGGATGCTGGGGGCAACGAAGATAGAGATGGTGAGAAGAGGTGGGGGAGATGCTGGGCAACGGAGATAGGATGGTTGGAAGTCCATGGTCGCCAACGCTATGCGGCAGGGCACCTGATGATGATGATGATGATGATGATGCTGGTGGAACACACACTCACCTGGTCTGCACAGGACAATGTAGAAGTCCATGCCTAGATTCCAATGTTTGGGTCATACTTGATCCCCAGGTCAATGTGCTCCTGGATGCCGAAGCCGAAGTTTCCAGTGTCGGAAAAGTTGTTTTTCCGCAACTCGTATTCACGCACCTTGGGGGTGGAAAAAAAAAAAAATCACTAGTTAGTTCTTGCACAGATTTTATTCAAATATATACACAAAAACAAATGGAAGGTCAAAAGGAAGCTAGTGGGTAGGGTGAGGAGTCAACGAGTTCGGTTTTTGTAGTTGGTGGGTGGGTGTGGGAGTCAAATGATTAACAAACTGAGCTAATGGGGCCTGAGCAGCATCCATGTAGTTTCCTCTACTGGATGGCATCAGGTTGAACTGATGGCTACAGAAAATGTTTCCTTGCAAATCGCACAGACTATGATGAAATCATCTTGGCTTTTGTTTGTAGAATAACTGAGCCCAAAATGGGAGTTATTTATTTCACACAACTGAAGAAGAAGAAAGTTAACACAAGCACATTAAACCACACACACAAAACAAAACACCCCCCCCCAAAAAAAAACAAACAAACCAAAACAAAACAGACACACACACACACACACAACACTACCAAAACAAAACAGACACACACACAAAAAGTCAAAATGACTGGTTTGCTGCACATTTTTCCAGTCAAAAACGCCAGCGTCAAGAAAGAATACAGAACTGTCGTATCTCTCACAACATAAAACAAGATCACAGAACTGCTGTATCTCTCACAACATGAACAAGATCACAGACTCTTATCTCTCACAAAACAAAACAAAACTATTGTAACCTGGCTTGGTAGTAATGCAAGACTAAGACACAGGAAGACGAGGATGGGTAAGCTGGGCAATGGGATATCCAAGCCAAGTTTGAAATAGAAAACCTAGTTAGTATTTTTATATTCATATTCATTTTTCGTCATGTGCAGATTTTCCATGTGAAACTCGGGATGTTCTCCCATTTGAAAGCGCATCACCACAGTGCAATGCCCCCCCCCCCCCCCCCCTTTTTTTTTTTGAAACAAGACTTCAGAAATACAAGAAGGCTAATTGTGACCTCCCACCACCAATTCAGTCTTAACTTGCAGTCAGTCCAACAGCACTAGAAGCTGAAAAGGTGACTGAGGGTCTATCTGGGGCGTTTTGGGCTATATTCTATCCCCCACAGAACTTTTTTTCTTAAAAAACCCCATCATTTATCAATTATTTTAATGCACTGATCACAGCAGAAAGAACACAATTTCCTACCAAAAGTACCTATTTTTGTCTCTTATTATGAACTGTAACCTGTAAAGTACCCCCACATGTGATATACTGACAGAAAGCTCTCTGGTGCACCTTTCAGATAATGACAGCTAAAATTAGAAACAAACTGGGTCAAAGCCACCAAATAAAGAAACTTAAGGAAAATGTGTAGGAGAGTACATAAAAGCTTTTGAGGCTGTTTTCTCAAAATGGCCGTCATACAACTTAATGACTTTAAACATACATAACTTCCACATTTTTTTGAGTACAAGCTTTATTCAAGTACCAAAATAATCAGCAGAATGTACACTTTCCAGTCATATGTATATATCTCAAAATACCCAAAATGCTAGTTAAGACTGATTTCGTGCTGGAAGGTCACAACTGGCCTTCAAGGGGAGGGACACGGGAAATCAACCCTTCTCTCCAATGTTTTATACTAGAGCTGCCAGGAGAATTCCCTGTTCTTCATGATTTTCAACTGCCGTGGGATCTCTAGCATCTGCAGGCCAGAAGGCCTAAGGGTCCAACTCTTTTCTTGTCCCCTTCCGAAGGATTAGACATTCAGTTCAATTTTCCAGTCAAACTGTGGCAGGCAAACGTCTGAACCATTCTGCCACTCTTCTCCTTGTTATAATGAAATAAATTTCTTCTAACTTATGGTATTCAAGTTTGCCATGCCTGTGCAATGTTACCCCTTGTAAGTTTAACCCTTCGACTCCCGCACCGCTTATCAACCAACAGCAAAACTAAACCCTTTGACTCACCCTATCCACCAGCTGCAGGAAGCTGGTGGATAGTGTGAGGGAGTCAAAAGGGTTACGTTTTTGCAGAAAGCTGATGGACAGAGTGAAGGAGTCAAATTAACGTTTGTTTTCCCGAGCATGGTTGACAATGCAGGATGCTGATGGACAGGGTGCGGGAGTCGAAGAGTTAAGGCACAGTTATACAGATAAACAAATGACATGCGCAGAAGTGGGAAGGGCTAGGGTTTGATCTTGTCTGGGTAGTTCCCATCCGATGGGTAAAGGATGGAGATATTTCCAGTCTCCCAGGTCAACAAGTGCAGACCTGCTGATGATGTCTGCACCCCTTTTATATGTACACACATGCAGAACATCAAGCATGCAAGTTCAAAATCCTGTAAGTCATGTCAGAGTCCTGTGACTTTTGGAAATGTGACAACTTTCAGCATGAACACCCACTAAAGATTGAGTGTGCAGACTGTGAAACGACATACTGCCTGCACAATGTGGGCAAAACAACATTCTTATTCTCATCGTTGCTTAAAGTCCAGCTGAGTGAGCAAAGCCTTATCAGGGTATTACCATTTCAATACACACAGTACTTCAACATAAAAAAAAAAAAGAACAGAAAATTAAGCACACGCATCAATGCATTCGCGCACATAATCTAAGGAGATGCCCCTGGCACTAACTACTTCATCTAATTTATCACACAGGTGATTTAAAAAAAGCATACCTGAACATAAATTTAAATGTACCCAAGGACACTGAAACTTGTATAAAAATGAGCCTGAATTACCTAAAATTCCTTCTGCATGTCCCATTTTCTAGAGCCAAAAATGCATTTCATACATGTACCCACATATCAATCCTAAGAGAAAGTATGAACACTTTACTGAACACATGCAGGTCAGTGGACCAGCAAGGTAGAAACTGATAGGACGATACGACACAAAGCAAAGGAGCAAGGCAGAAACAAAGAGAGTGACAGAAAAGAGCACAGAATTTTCAGAAGGCAGGGATACTATTTATACTGAAAGAGCCCCCAGCACCCCAACCGAGGCTGGCAAAACATGCACACACACACACACATCCAAGAAAAATCTAAATGCTAAACAATACCAGAAAGATTTTTTTTTACAATATTTATAAACGAAGACCCTACACCCCCTTTACCTTCAAACCACGCTCCAGAATTTCCTCAGCCTTGGGGCCGCGCACAGTGCAGTGCACTGCGATCTTTTCGTTTCTACGGATACCAAAGGATCGCACTGTATAGCGGGCTGTAACATACCAACAACACAAAACATGAAATGTAATAACATTCATCAATTTCTTCATTGAGGTCCTGGACCCTCTTTTATCCCGTAATAAGCAACAAACTGTCAAAAATGTTATTTTACATGATAATTTATTGTTATTGTTGTTTAAAGCCTAGCTGACTGCGCAGAGCCATATCAGGGCTATAACCGCTTCAAAACATACAAAACTTCAAAAGATTAAAAAAGAAAAGAAAATTAAGTAGGCCTACATATATCAATGCATTTACACACATATTTATTACTGACCTTTGGAGTAGACGGGTTGCTGTCCAGTCAGCTGCTCCAGCACTTTGGCAGCCCGGGTCAGTCTATCACCAGACTCACCAACGCAGATGTTCAGGCAGAGCTTGCGGATACGCAGCTCCCTCATCGGGTTTTTGGCCCGCTTGCTCTTGCTCTTGTCATCCTGAACAACGACGACATGGTTATTAAAATGCCTGATCAAAAGAAGAAGGAAAAAAAGACCCCAAACCCCCCCCCCCCCCCCCCCCCCCCCCCCAAAAAAAATCCACAAGTGACATTGTACAAAATAATGTGGCAAAAACTCATTTGCATGTCTGCTGCCTCTCTTGGGGGTCCACAGGCTGTCCCCCTTACAACACACATAAGAAAGAGAGAGAGAGAGAGACAGACAGAGAGAGGGAGAGAGAGAGAGAGAATGTGAAATGATTAAAATCAAAATTTTAGCCCATTCACAAAAGGAGAGAGAGAGAGAGAGAGAGAGAGAGAGAGAGAGAGAGAGAGAGAGAGAGAGAGAGAGAGATATATTTATGCAATGTGGCACACTCCGATTTCTACGCTTAATTTTAACCCGCTTGGCATGATGAGCCACGAGTCTGGCTCCATTTGTATAGCTCCTGCTGATTGCTGTCCAATCTATAAAGTGAATAAGAATTGACCTACAGAAAGCTACTTCTGCGTGGCCTCTGCCTTCTTTTCACAAGGTTGCCATTTTGCTGTTCCTTGATTGATTTCTACAAACTTTTGTACAAAAATGAGTGAGACTGGGACTGACCATGAGGTTGGCAAGTTAGGACTCTTGTTGACAGCGACTCTGGCGATGATTATGAGGTAAATATGGCTTTTTGGTTCTAAATGAACAAGAGGTTCGAGCACATGCTGAAGGGTAGGCCTATTTCTAACACATCAGTCACTGATGGAATGCGGGTTGTCGTTCAGTTTGGTTTGTTTATACTGTACTTCTCATCACACGTGTGCAGATGTGTTTATCATTCCGACACTGTAACTTCAATATAAACAGGCGTTTATTTTACTTTTGTTGTGCAGTTCAGGATTTCTCCTTTCTAAATTTCTACGAAATATTTACATGAGAACAACAAAAAGTAAAAACAATAGGCCTACCCACTGACAAGTTGGCTCCCACAAGTTTACACCATTGTGTTACAGTGCACTTTCAATTAGGCCTATGTATCAAGCCATGGAGGTTAAATTGGAGCAGATGGCATCACTGCCTCATCTACCCAGCATGTCAAAAACAGGCCTCTGGTCTCTCATGACACGCGTAAACTAGACGAGACTAAGCTGCACCAGTTTCTCTAGACTTTTCGTTTATGGACTGTTGGGGGATGCCAGAGGCTAAAAAATGTATAAAACCTGATACAGTAACAGTCCTATCTGACATTACTACCAAGTTCTATCGGCCGAAAATTTACACACGTCTTGTTTTGTGAGTCTAGTCGGCGTAGGCCTTTAACTTAAAATTGTGTTCTCATTCTATTTTAGTATGTTCCTGGTTCCTGCTACTGCAACGGTTAAGAGCCAATCACTTTTAGTACAATAATGGGTAGGCCTAAGGTTTGCCCTCTATACAACAACAGTACTAGATCTAGTGCTAGTCAGCCATGATATTACTAGCCAACTAGGGGTTGTAAGCCCGTAAAAAACTGCAGCATTGATGATTGAGAATCTATCGAAATCGGAGATTTACAAAGCTGAACAGATTAGAATGAAATAGCTTCCGTATACATTCGACGACTGATGACCAGTGCTTCGTCTTTCCCAGTTAAAAACGATGATACTGACACAAAATTAATACAAAAGAACTGAATGAAGTCAAAGAAACTGAATTCATACATGTGGCAGTCCAGGTCTACTTGGCACCGATAAATTACTTCGGAACGATCGAAAAGCATGAAATCGTGTTATATGGACACTACTAACCAATCAATTAAACACATATTGATTATCATGCAACATGTAGAGCAATATAGTTGCTTAAAACAGCTGATGTTCAACGATAAATATTCTCAAATTGTCACTCTCATACTTACAGCCATGATTCCTACGTTCAGAAGGAAGTACTTTTACAAAGGTCACTTCCGATCAGCTGGGTTACGTCCCTTGTTAGTGTTGCGCATAGTGCTAATGATTATACATACAGTAGGGTTATCTGTCTGTCTGTCTCTCTCTTATTTTTGTTTGTTTGTTTTGTTTTGTTTTTGTTTAACATTTTTTTTATTTTTGTTTTGTGGATCTGCACATAGCCATATCTTCAACAATATGAAAAGGACTGAACAAAGAAGAACAACTGATAGCCAAATTGTGCAAAACATGTGACAGTTCAGATAACCACAGCTCGATTTTCTGTGCAAATAGCCCATGGCCGCTGTTGCAAATTTCAATTGAAAAGCAATTTAAGACGGGTTCGGGAGTAGGTCAGTAAGACGTTAGATTTCCAATACAGGTCTGGAGCTCGATCTTGTATGGGTACCTCACGCTTGGTTGGTAAAGTACTTTTTCCCCCCGATCTTCCACATCAACATGTGTGTAAAACCAAACCCATTAATTTTGCGTGTGTACGCACTACAGTGTGCGTTCGCACTACAGTCTGTAAGTAACCAAAGACGTTACACACAGTAAAAGACTGAGCTGAACGTACGCCAAGGATATTGCAATGTCTTTGATGTACGGCTAGAAAAAAAAGAAGAAAAAAAAGAGCTTGAAGCAGAGACTGCAGTCACCTGAACGCTCATCCCAGTCAGCCAAGTAGAGTGTGTTGGCAGACGCGGATGCCTTATTGTCAAAAGGCCCGTTAGTCAGAAGGCCTACTAGTCAGAAGGCCCGTTAGTCAGAAGGCCCACTAGTCAGAAGGCCCGTTAGTCAGAAAATCATTGGCATTCAGTTGCATGAATGTAGGGATTACCGCTGATAGGCCAAAAATGATGATCACAGAATTTCTATCTGACCTACAGTAACTGCCCTACGGTGTTATTGGTCAAATATTCATACAAACTGGATTTCCGTTTTTCATGTTTCCTACATTTTTAAGCCCTACATTCATGCAACTGAATGCCAACTGATTTTCTGACTTAATTAAATAAACACCAGCCCAAATGAATAACACATGTACATGTACTTATCTCAACATGGCCAGCAGAGAAAATGCACAGAAGTCTACAGACAAACCATGAGCAACAGCTACTTTATTAAAAAAAAAAAAAGAAAAAAAAAGAACGTGTTATGTGAGACCAAACATAATTACTGTAAATTGGCACACAATGTTCAATGGCAAAGCAACTGAAATTAATTACATATGCTTTTCTAGCTATGAACACAAAAAAACGAGTCCTTTGGGATAAACACTATTATTGAAAATTTGGCAACAGTGCACATCGGCCTTTCAGTAGGCCTACTTGGTCCTGAGAACAATAAACACGATTACTTAATATTTGTCATACAAATGGCCAACAGCCTTCCAGTTCGTGATCCTAAGAACTTTGTGATAGACACGATTACTCAAAATGGGTTGTGCAGTGTGCAACGGCCTCCCAATACTCGGTCAGGGTTCTGTCGCCTACTTCATACTGCCTTTTCAGGAGTCGAATCCGTGATTCCAGTTGTCGCCACTTTCGCTTGCGGGGAGGACGCGGATCTCCTCTGTCTGCAGCATCGGCTTGAAGCTCCAGTTTGGCCTGTGAGTCCTTCTGATGGCGAAGAAATGTCCAGAGTGATGGATGTCTAACACCCACAGTCTGGTTCCATCCCGAATGGAAAGCTAGAAAAGACAAGTGTGAAAATAATTAATAACGCATGGCTGGACTGATAAACGTAACACAAGCTAAGTATTTGACACTAAAGTGTCAAAAGCGGCCCCACATGATATTTGCTATAACAACAAAACAGTTTGTTGTTGGAGATTTAAAAGTTTGGTATTTAATTTATTTCGGAGTACATTCTAATAAAAACAAGATGGGCAAGCCCATACTAAAATCTCCCTTTTGGTAACAGTATTTCACTTTTGGGAGCATTATTCATGTCCAGTGTATCAATCAGCCATGGTGTTATTCATCGTTATTCTTCTTCTTCTTCTGCGTTTTCCGCGTACCTGGGAGGGATTTGCGTATGTGACCGTTTTCTATTTCCCACCATTTAGGTAGTCACATTCCGTCTTCGGGGATGATGCATGCGTGGTACGAGTGTTGCTGTGGCCGGCACTCACCCGTCTAGGACATGAGCGTCAGGATCTTTTAAGTCCGTGCATGATGAAGTGCATGCGGCACAGACTAGACCTCGGTTTATACTCTCATCCGAAAGAGTAGGTTTCACGGCCCTGAGTCAAGCCCAGGAGTTAAGTTACCAGCTACGGTGCGCACCGGGACGGTCACCCATCCAAGCGCTGACCATGGTCGGCATTGCTTAACCGCCAAGTTGAGCACACGCGCTGTGTACCACTCGGCCACCGCTTCCCCCCATCGCTTTTCATTTCCAGTTTAAATACCACCTATGCCTACAATATCATTTTCATGAAAATAATCATTCAAAATGAATATTTTCTAAAAATGTGCTGTTCCAATTGAATGGAAGGCAAGTTGTTATACTTTCAAAACCCCACAGGAAATATATGATATAGCACAGAGAGAGAGAGAGTCGGCACGCCTTAATTTAACTCTTGAGTCTCATCAGATGAGCAATATACAGAGACTGTATGAGATGGACGTTAACAGCAGACCATGGTCTGCACTGTAGGCCGAGTCGTTCAAGGGACAGTATTATATCTGACTGAACTTTTGTATGCAAGGAATTTTGTAGACTATTAGGTGCTTAAATAAATGTAATTTTTTGCTATCATTATAAATTTGTTGTAATAGTCTAAAGAATATGAATATCAGATGTAGTTCTTCCTTCATTTTCTTATTATTTTTCTTCTTTACATTTCATATGTTATGTTAATAAACTTAAAAACTGAATCATAGACAGGTATTTAAAAATAATAAAAAAAGGACATAACTCTGTGTTGAACGAGATCGGAACGTCCAAGTTTGAAACGAGCTGTGAAATCGATTGTATCAGCCTTTGACTCGTTAAAACGGACCTATGATCCAAATTTGGTGAAAATTCGCCCATAAACAGCTGAGAAAAATTTGCTCACACAATTTGTTCACAGACAGACAGACACACACACACACATGGCTCGGTCTGGTCAAAATCAATAAATATCCCTTTTTTTGTAAAAAAAGGGAGATTTAACAAAACGATGTATTTTGCTGGTATTCAGAATCGGGAAGAAAGTAAATATATTCAATTAACGTTCATTAGGTGTTTTCCGCGGAAATGGTAAGTACCGGTAACATTAATTACATTTGGTGGAACGTTAAATGAGCTCACCTTCCACATAGTTGTTCGCGCGTGTGTCAGAGTTTCTGTTGTATACATTCCACATCAATGGAGGGAAGTTGCCATCAAAGTAGTTTCTTTCCAGATACAGGATGAAGTCTCCCAACTCTGGATACCGTCGAATGAGACGTTGTGTGCCACGAGAGGCACAGAACTGTTGGAAGTTTTGTCGCACAACGGCCACCGGTAAATAGCTCATGGAGAGAAACCTTCTGATACATTTTTTAAATCGTGCATGTCTCCGGTATGCCACAGACAGCCCTAACTCATTCAAACGCCTCCACATGGACTGGCAGAAGTGGAAGTAACAGCAAGTAACCCTGGCTGTTGGCAGCTCAGTTTCCACAGCACTGATGAGTGACTGTTCAAAGTCACATATCACGGTGTTTGGCCTCCATCTATGACCAGACCTACGTCTGATCTCTCTCTTCAGGACCTGCAGCACTTGACGGTAATGACCAATTATTTTCCATGTCAAGAGGGCTGTCGCAAAAGGGAGAACCCTCTCCCTGCACTTTCCATGAATTGTGAAAAATTGCGTGTAAGGTGATGGACATGTTCGGAAGGTACCGTCTATGTACACATCATGACAGCGTTGAAGCCTCTGCATATTCTCGTCAGTGGCAAATACAAGCAACACCCCAGTCATTGTCCAAGTGTAACAGAAATCTCTCATGTAACCAAGTATTGGCCCATTCTCCCTCAATTCTCACATCAGCACATACCCGATATATTGGTGGAACAAGGGCACACCTGGCTCTTTGCATTAGGGTGCGCACACTATGGAACTCTGGAAGATGCTCTCTATCACCTCCTTCTTGCTGATGTCTTTCCCGGGCTACTGCTTCAAATACTGGTTTAATTGGTCTTGTTGCATCTTCACGCACAGCTTCTCTCAGTCGATGCTTTGCCTGTCATTTAGCATTTTGTCCTCGTCTTCGACATGTAAATGGTCAGATTCGTGAAGGACTTCTATGACTGGGGTTTCTTCGTTGACATCAAAATAGTTTGTTTTAAGACTTGCCCCACATGCTTTCCGCCAACAACGCCAGTAGATGGCATTTGCTGTTTCTTTGTTCTTGTGGTATCTAAACCCACTGTGAACAAATATCTTTCCACGTTTGCCATCAATTAAAGACGCCATGGCACATAGTCAAACTTCAGGGTACATGGATTATATAGCCTTTTGGGCCGTATTCTAATTTGTGGCGAGTGGCCTGTGTGCCCTTTCCACCTTCCACATGAACAGAAAGCAAAAATGAAAGTGAAATGCGGAAGATGACAGTGAAAATAAAAGTGCAATTTCCCACAAGTGCGGGAGATGAAAGTGAAAGTGAAAGTGGAATTTCCCCCAAATGCAGAAGATGAAAGTGAAAGTGGAATTTCCCCAAAGTGCGGAAGATGAAAGTGAAAATGCGGAAGATTAAAGTGAAAATGAAAGTGGAATTTCCCCCCACCCCCCAATAAAAACCAACAACAACAAAAAATACTGATTTTCTAGTGGGCCTTCTGACTAATGGGCCTTCTGACTAGTGGGCCTTCTGACTAATGGGCCTTCTGACTAATGGGCCTTCTGACAAAAAGGTAGTTGATGTGCGCCAAATGTCATCGCCCTGTTGCGCTTCTGTAAACTGTCCAAGAAAGGACACACACACACACACACACACACACACACACACACACACACACACACACACACACACACACACACACACACACTGAGAAATAGGCAGCATAATTAATCGATAGATATAGATCTAGGGGATTTAGTTTTTGTTCGTGGCTTTAAATGGAATGGTAGATCTCTTTCTGTAACGAGTTTTTTGAGCGATGTAAATGAAAGGGGGCAGGCTAGAAGTGCAAGTGCTCTCTCTGTCTGTCTGTCTGTCTCTCTCTCTCTGTCTGTCTGTCTGTCTCTCTGTCTGGCTCTCTCTCTGTCTGACTGTCTGTCTCTGTCTCTATCTCTTCTCTCTGACTGTCTGTCTCTGTCTCTATCTCTGTGTGTCTCTGACTCTCTCACTCACTCAGTCACTCACTCTCTCTCTCTTTCTGTCTCTCTCTCTCTCTCTCTCTCTCTCTCAATTTTTTTTTTAATGATGACATTTTGCTTTCGTCTGAAACAGCTATTGACCTACAGGCTCTGTTGAAGCGTTTATATCGAGCAACAGATAAATTATATATAACTTTAGAGTCAATATGGATAAAAGTAATATGATTGTTTTCAGGTAAGAGGGTCATCTGTATGCACGAGAAGAATGTTTTTATAGAGGAACTATAATGCTTGTTATAAACACTCATAAATATCTTGGTATTTAATATACTACAAAGTTAAGGTTAAACTTTGTTTGTGATGATTTGGTGTCCTGAGCAAAAAAAAGGAAGTTTTTTTTAAAGTTTTAAAGAGCTTCAGTAAGTTCGAAAATAATCCAAGCTAAAAGGGAAGCTTTTTAAACTGTTAAAATGCTTCAGTAAGTTTGAAAATTATCCAATAGATAGATTTATGAAAGTGTTTGACAGCCAAGTGCACAATATGGAGGTAAAATTTGAAACTTGTGTAAAGGCATTAGAACTAAAAGAGTGACTATGTTTGCTATGAAACGATTTCTCGGTGTCGGATGGAAAACGCTAAATGATTTTGTGTATGGTGAATTAAAAAGATGCCTTTTTTATCTTAT
>JAPXFY010000033.1:28824789-28834789 GCA_030674185.1 Monoplex corrugatus
CACAATCTACCAGTCGGTAGTCCGTTGCGTTAACCACTACACCACGTCGACTGGTGCAAGGTTGTAATAATGACTAGGGGAAGGTGGTTACGGTGCATATGGCGATGGTGAGTGTGAAAGTGTGTTTCACGTATTCGCACCGGAGATACTTGCCAATTTTGTGCGACTGGTCCGGATGTAAGATTAACCCTTTGAGTTTGACTCCCGCGCCCTGTTCACTAGCGTCTTGCATTGTCAACCATGCTAGCAAAGCAAAAATTAATTTTGATTCCTCACTTATCCACCAGCTTCCTGCAGGAAAACATTGTCAACCATGCTCGCAAAGCAAAACCTTAATTCTTTGATTCTCTCACTCTATCCACCAGCTTCCTGCAAAGAAGCTGGTGGAGAGGGTGAGCGAGTCCAAGAGTGCGGATAGGATACGGGAAGCAAAGGGTGTTACTGTGCACAGACATGTATGGCGGATCTTTCATAGTCAAAAGTTATCGTTTGCTAACATTAAAAACAGATCTGGACTTGTTTTTACACTGTGTTTGAAATGAAAACAGTGATCATTTAATTGACTTGTCTAATGGTCTAACAGATCATCATTTTCAGGCTGGGTAAGAGAAGAAGATAGTTTCCTCTGAAAATTGGCCGGGTCCAGGGGCAACGTCCCTGCTGGTGGGTCAGAGGGGCTTCACCCCCCAGAAGCTGAAGAATCTCTGTAATTTTGAGGCATTATGGATGCATTTCCTGATGGCAAATACAATAATTCAGTAATATTTCCTCTGAAAATTTTTTTTTTCCCTCTGAAACTAGGAGTTCATCCGCTGAAATCAGTGGATCCGCTGAGAGTTACCCAGCCTGCATTTTTCATAGCTAGGGTGTTAAATGTTTTTTCATTTTCATTAATTACTCGGTAAGCCTAAATAGTATCCCCACCTTCAGGAAATTCTGTGCCAGAAATTGCCTCTTTTCTGTCACTCTCTTTGTTTCTGTCTTGTTCTTTGCTTTCTGTTATTTCTTCCTATCATTTTCTGCCTTGCTTGGTCCATTCACCTGCATGTGTTGGATGAAGTCTTAAATGCTTTCTCTTAGGATTGATAATTGGGTGCATGTATTTTAATTAAGTGATTTTTGGCTGTAGGGAAGTAAGATATGTGGAGGCAATTTTTTTTGGTAATTTAGGCCTGTTTTTATGTTTTTGGTGTCCTTATGTATGCGTAAATTTGTATTCAGGTGTGTTTTTTTAAATCCACTGTGCGATAAATTGAACGGGGTGGTCAAAGCCAGGGTCATGTCCTTAGATTATGTGCGCGAGTGCAAGATATGTGTATTTAACTTTCTTTCTTTTCTTTCCTGTTGAAGTTTTGTATGTTTTGAAACGGTTATAGTCTTGATATGGCTCTACGCAGTTGGCTGGGCTTTGAAAAAAACACGTTGCCGTTTAGGTTTCTCTTGCCCTGAGCCTGCAGATTTTGAGTACGAGTACACGCCCAGACTTTTCTACTTCACGCTGATTTAATCCTAATGTTCCCCCACCGGGGGCTCTTTCAGTATAAATAGTATCCCCACCTTCTGGAAATGCTGTGCTAGAAATTTCCTCTTTTCTGTTACTCTCTTTCTTTCTGCCTTGTTTCTTTGCTTTCTGTCATTTCTTCCTATCAGGTTTCTGCCTTGCTGGCCCATTCACCTGTATGTGTTCGATAAAATATTAAATACTTTCTCTTAGGATTGATAATGGGTACATGTATTAAATGCATGTTTGGCTCTAGATAGGTGAGATACGCTTAAGCAATTTTAGGTATTTAAGGCCTGTTTTTTATACATGTTTTAGCGTCCATAGTTATGTTTAAATTTGTATTCAGCATTGATTAGGAAAGTGCAAGGTTATACATGTTTTTTTATTATTTTTTCTAGGATCATCGCACTTAAGGAGATTACCTTTGTGCACCGTATTTTTTTGTCCTGTTTTTCTACGCCACCTCAATGGCCACAGAAGCTGGCACTTTTTTTTTTTTTTTTTTTTTTTTTTTTTTTACAATGCGACGATGATGATGTCGATGAGGACGATGATCATGACGCTATGGAGTTCCATCTAGTATTGAGACTGCGTGACAGGGCTGTACTCTACGCTTACTATCGTAACATATCCTGGCGTAACTAGGCCTGAGAGATACAGACACCTGTGCTGCTGGTCAGAAGATTTGAGCAACACCCTAAATGATGCATCCGTGAAGTGGATGAGACTCGACTGAGTGGTCCCAGTTTTCCCAATGAGCTCATAGCACGCCCGACTCTGGGTAGGAGCCGGTTACAGCCGAAAAATCCGTCAATAATTTTTGAAGGGACTGATGGGGATTCGAACCCACATCCTTCCAGTCGGTAGTCCGTTGTGCTAACCATTACACCACGGCGACTGGTGAGACTGCGATATTCAACTGGTACTTCTGTGGATCTGTGAATTAGCCCTATTTAAAAAAAAATTACTTAATTAATACTTTAATTATTCATTTCTTTCTTTCTATCTATATTTCTTTATGTGTTTATTCATTTATTCTTGACAATGATGTGCTGCCATATGAAGAATGCAGCCTTGTACTCCAGGTGTTTGGTGAAAATTACACACACAAAAATCGAAGAAATCAAAAGACACCTGGGCGTGGCTTAGGTGAAATTAGCCAATGACATCTTGGCTGTAGTCTGATTTGGGAAATGTCAGTGATATATTTGCCTTCTGAAAAACAACACAAAACAAACAAACAAAAACAATAAAAAGAAAACCACACCCCCCAAAAAAATTATTCCCCCTCCCTCCCACCTCGTCCCTTAGAAAAAGTTGGGGGGGGGGGGGGGAAACGTATAAATAAGCCAGCCGACACTGTGAACGACGCGGACTTTGCCTGGGATGTTGTGAGATCACCTCCAATACCGTGAGATCACCACCATCATCTTCAGACAGAACAATGCATTACCTGCTCTACCTGCTGTTGGCTGTGCTCGTCTGGGATCAGGCGATAGCAGACCTACTAGGTAAGACTGACTGATTGGTTGTTCTAATTTCCGTCAGCCCCATCATCATCATCATCATGATGTGCACTACCGCATGGCGTTGGCGATCATGGCCCTCCATATGTATCTGTCCCTTGTTGCCGCAAGCCACATCTTCCACCCTCTCTGTCCTCAGCCACCCTGCAAGTCCGTCCAATATTTTCTCCCTGGGTCTACCTGGTGCTCTCTTTCCCTCCAGCTTTCCCGTTGTGACCAGGTGCTCCAATTCCCCTTTCCTCATAAAATGGTCTATAAATGTTGCCTGTCTTTTCCTAATCTTCCTTATCAATGATCTTTTGTGTTTGCCTCCATCAAGACTGTCTCGTTTGTTTTCTTTGCTGTCCATGGAACTCTCAACATTCTTATTAGAAACCACATCTCAGCCTCAACCTTGTTCTGGCTTTGCTTGTTGACTGTCCACGCCTCACAAGCGTATAACATCGGTTCTACATAACATTCAAGATCTCTTCCTGATTTAATTGACAAGCCTTTTGTTGGAAAGAATGCTTTTCATCTTCTTGAATGCTGTTTTGGCTTGGCCATTTTGCCGGCTATTTCTGATGTGCATCTGCCGTCTGGTGAAATGATCGTTCCCAGATATTTAAACTTATGAACCTATCTCAAGGTTGTGCCGTTTGCTGTTATTTTACATGAGAGGATTTCATGTTTTTGTTTTTACTGATCACCATGACTTCAGTCTTCTTGCTGTTTATCTCCAACCCCTTACCTTTGCTTTCTATTTCTAGTATATTCACAAGATTTTGTAGGCCCTTTCATTTCTGCAATTAGCACGGTGTCATCTGCGTATCGAATGTTGTTCATCATTTTCCCTCCAACCTTTAATCCAGGGTCTTCTTCTAGGTTTCTCGTGATGTTTTCGCTGGAAAGTGAAAACAGATCTGGTGACAAAACACAACCCTGTCTGACTCCTCTTTTGATGTTTTGGAAAGAGCTTATATCGTTTTCTATTCTCATTGCAGCTGTTTGTTCCCAATACATATTTCTGATTATTCGTAGATCTTTTCCATCAATGGTGTGTCTTTCTAGTTGGTTGATCAATTCTTCATGTCTTACTCGATCGAAAGCCTTGGTATAATCAACAAAGCATAAATATAAATCCTTATTCATCTCGATTGACCTCTCTATGACATTTCCTTGGATGCATATCGCATTAATAGTTCCTTTTCCTTCGACAAATCCACATTGTTCTTCTGCTATTTCTCTTTTGATTCCATTCCTTGTCCTCATCATGATTATTCTTAATAGGACTTTTATTACATGACCCATGAAGCTGATTGTGCGATGGAGTGGCATTCTATAGCCCCTGTTTTCTTTGGCAGTGCAATGAAAATTGTTTTTGACACATATCTTTGGGGATTTTTCCAGTGTCATAAATCCCATTTAGGAGAAGTTATTTTTTCAATACCAAATTTCTCTAGGGCTTCAATCATCTCTGTAGTAGTACTGTCTGGTCCTGGGGCTTTTCCTGGTTTAATTTTTTTCAGCGCTGCTCTAACTTCATCTTTCATTATGGGTGGTCCTTCAACGTTCTTTCCTATAATGTGTTCTTCGTTTCTGCCATCTTCAAAAAGATCTTTAATGTACTCTTCCCATTTATCTAATATTTTGTCTTTTTCCATGATAAGCGTACCATATTTCGATTTTAAGCAACCAGTTGATGTGCATGTATTTTTCCTGTGGACAATTTCTTCAATTCTCCTGTACATACCCTGAGGATCCGTTTGTGTCGGTCTTCTATTTCTTTGCATTTTGTTTTCAGCCAAGCTTCCTTAGCTTCATTGCACCAATTCCTGATTTCTTTGTTTATCTTCCTGTATATCTCCTCGTTTCTCTTTGCCTTCTTCCGTTCCTCCCTCAAGCCTAGAATTTTTCTTTTGTTATCCAGTTTTTTTGTGCTTTTCTATCTACTCTAGTGATTTCTGCAGAAGCTTCATTTATCAATTTCTCAACTTTGTCCATTGTTTCTTACTGTCAAAAAACGTCTTCCAGAGCACTGAATTTGTTTTGAACATGTACGTTAAATATTTACGGATCACTTCATCTGTCTTTAAAAGTCCAAGATTTAGTTTGATGTTGCTTTTGGTTTGTTTCTTTTTCCTTGTTTTCAGCCTAAATCTTCCCACCACAGGATTGTGGTCACTGTTGCAGTCTGCGCCTGGTAGTGTTTTTGCTGTCAGTGAAGAATTTCAAAATAAACAAGGATGTTGCACTAAATAAATCTTTATTATTTCTGTGATTATTCTGTGCAGTGAAAAATAATTTCGTGCAATAAAAACAATGAAAATACGGTGCATTGCTCAGTCGCTGCTCCTCTACACGTACTGTGAATGTATTGAAGCATTCATAAACATCAGTTGCACATTCGGGTTGGCTGGTCCTTTTGATAGAGCCTTGGACTCAGGATCTGATGTCTGGAGTTCAATTCCAGCCCGTAACATTAAGCAAATGCCTATCAATTAACATCAGGAAGAGAGTTCTTGAGCACAAAGGTAACCTTGAGTGCGATGATCCTGAAAAAAAGTCTCTGCTACCGTATGACAGCAGACTGTAAGACCTGCACCTGTCTCCGCTGCCTTGTGGGTTACCCCTAGGGTAGGGGAAAGGCTATGGGAGTAAACCCAGACAGAAAATCCCGCAGCTGAATTCTGCATAAAGGGCATGCCACAGAGCTTGCGGTTTTGGCCATATGCTGCGATTTGCCATCTACTGTTCAGCCGTCTGTGTCTCCTATGAGAACAGCTGTCTTATCTCGGTTTGCCCTAGACTTGTGGAGGCAGGTGGAGAGCGTTGCTGAGGCTCTGTGCAAACAACAGCAAGTTACATAAGCGCATGGCACCTAGCGCCAACCCTTCTCACAAACTTTGAGATCCCACATAAGGGTACACAAATAAAGCGCTAGGTTGGACTTTATCGATTACGATAGTCGACCACATATATAGGTGGTGTTAGCTTTGTGTTTCAAAGGTTGCCCCCCACTCTCCCTTTGGGCAACGAACAGGCCACTTTTTGACGTTGCTGGCTGGGAGTGGGAAAACTGTTAGACGAAAAGACTGTTTTTAAATTGCTGTTACTCTTGTTCAAAGCCCAGCCGACTGTGTAGAGCCACATCAGGGCTATAACCGCTTCAAAAACATACAAAACTTCAACAGGCAGAAAAAAAAAGTAATCACACATACCAGTGCATTTGTGCACATAATCAAAGGGCATGCCCCTGGCGCTGACCACTCCGTCCAATTTATCGCACAGGGGATTTAAAAAACACACCTGATTAAAATGTAAGCATACCTTAGTACACCAAAAAGTATATAAAAACAGGCATGAATTACCTAAAATTGCTTCAGCATATCTCACCTCCCTAGAGCCAAAAACGCACTTAAATAAATGTATCCAATTATCAATCCTAAGAAACAGTACGTAAGACTTAATCAAGCACATACAGGTGAATGGACCAGCAAGGCAGAAAATGATAGGAAGAAATGGCACAAAGCAAAGGAACAAGGCAGAAACAAAGTGCGAGAGACAGAAATGAGGAAATTTCTAGCACAGAATTTCCAGAAGGTCGGGGATACTATTTATACTGAAAGAGCCCCCGGCAAGGGGGGGGGGGGGGGGCATGTGATGTTGAAGATCATGCACAGACATCTTTGGTAAAACTGTTCCAATGAATGATTGCGCTGTTACAATCGTATGGAAGATCTGATCAGTATGTTCAGTGCTGAAAGTGAGTTTATTGTACTGGTAATAGAAGATGAAGACGGACAAAGACTTTCCATGGACTTCTAAAGCCGTTGAATTGTGCAGAACATGCAATCATCAGCTCCATGCCCAGATTCTTACCACTTATTTCAATCAGCATTTTCACATCACTTTGAAAATGTGTGTAACCTTTTCAAAATATCATTGATATATCTTTAGAAATTATTCAGATTTTTGTTTCTAGTCCTTGTTGGTAAGACACTAAATTCTGTCACATGCATCGTCATCATCGACATCACTGGTTTTGTTGTTGTTATTGTCGCTGTTATTTGATAGTAACATTATCATTTTTGAGATGGTGTTCCTTGTCACATCATTCTTGTTGTTTCAGCATCATCCGTATGATTATCAGCATAATTGTTAATGTTACTATTATTATCATCATTGCCATTGTCATCGTCTTCATTACTATCATCATTATCATTATTATTATTGCTATGCAGAATCTATTTGAAATGTGATCGGTCTCTGTGGGTACAATTCGTCACATTTACATAACATGCACTGTGACTGTGCTTAATTTAAGAAAATGTCCTCTGATACTCTTCTCAGGTCGATCAAAACGCCATTGCTCTTCTTACTGCGGGTCTCAACCCTACGACAGGACACAACAAATCTGTTGCCGAGGTCACCTGTGGACAAAGGGATGCAACAACGCCTGCTGTTATTATCGCCCCTACAACGACAAAACACACTTCTGTTGCGGCGTCCACGTCGAGTGCAAGGGGTCCGGCAAGGCTTGCTGTGGGGGAATCGAACTGTATAACACTACAACACATATGTGTTCTGACAATGGGGTCAAACTCAGACCAGGCTATGCGGAATGCGGAAATACTACGTACAGTCAAGCAATCAGATCTGTTGTATAGATAAAGTGTACCCAAAAGGAAAATACCATAGCGTTTGTTGCGGTTCTAAGCCATATAGTCCTGCAAAACAGCTTTGTTGCGATGGGACGGTTCACAGTAAAGGCAAGTACAATTCTTGCTGTGGGTCTAAGCCATATACTACTGGAAAACAGCTGTGTTGTGATGGCACGTTATGTACGAAAGAAGAGAACAACGCCTGTTGTGGTACTGAAACGTACAACACTGTTACACATCTATGTGTCGATGGCGAGGTCAAACTCAGACCAGGTACCAAGAAATGTGGATCTCAATGGTATTATGCACCAACACAAATTTGTTGCACAAATACGGTGCACGACAAAAATGGCCGCGACGCTTGCTGTGGTGATAAACCATATAAAACTAGCACACACCTGTGTTGTAAAGATAATGCATATCCTAGAGGAAAATACCATAGCGTTTGTTGCGGTTCTAAGCCATATAGTCCTGCAAAACAGCTTTGTTGCGATGGGACGGTTCACAGTAAAGGCAACTACAATTCTTGCTGTGGTTCTAAGCCATATACTACTGGAAAACAGCTGTGTTGTGATGGCAAGTTATGTACGAAAGAAAGAACGGTGCCTGTTGTGGTACTGAAACTTACAACATTGTTACACATCAGTGTGTCAGTGGCGTGGTCGAACTCAAACTACACACCAAAAAATGTGGACCTAAATGGTACTATCCACCAACACAAATTTGTTGCACAAATAATGTGTACAACAGAAGTGGCTGCGATGCTTGCTGTGGTTATAAACCATACAAAACTACCACACAGCTGTGTTGTAAAAATAAGGTGTATACTAAAGGAACATACCAATACAACGCTTGTTGCGATTATAGACCATACAATACTACCACACAGCTATGTTGTAAAAATAAGGTGTATACTAAAGGAACATACCAATACAATGCTTGTTGCGATTATAGACCATACAAAACTACCACACAGCTGTGTTGTAAAAATAAGGTGTATACTAAAGGAACATACCAATACAACGCTTGTTGCGATTATAGACCATACAATACTACCACACAGCTGTGTTGTAAAAATAAGTGTATGCTAAAGGAACATACCAATACAACGCTGTTGCGATTATAGACCATACAATACTACCACACAGCTATGTTGTAAAAATAAGGTGTATGCTAAAGGAACATACCAATACAACGCTTGTTGCGATTATAGACCATACAATACTACCACACAGCTGTGTTGTAAAAATAAGGTGTATGCTAAAGGAACATACAACGCTTGTTGCGATTATAGACCATACAATACTACCACACAGCTGTGTTGTAAAAATAAGGTGTATACTAAAGGAACATACAACGCTTGCTGCGATTATAGACCATACAATACTACCACACAGCTGTGTTGTAAAAATAAGGTGTATGCTAAAGGAACATACAATGCTTGCTGCGATTATAGACCATACAATACTACCACACAACTGTGTTGTAAAAATAAGGTGTATGCTAAAGGAACATACCAATACAACGCTTGTTGCGATTATAGACCATACAATACTACCACACAGCTGTGTTGTAAAAATAAGGTGTATGCTAAAGGAACATACCAATACAACGCTTGTTGCGATTATAGACCATACAATACTACCACACAGCTATGTTGTAAAAATAAGGTGTATGCTAAAGGAACATACCAACAATGCTTGTTGCGATTATAGACCATACAATACTACCACACAGCTGTGTTGTAAAAATAAGGTGTATGCTAAAGGAATACAATACAACGCTTGTTGCGATTATAGACCATACAATACTACCACACAGCTGTGTTGTAAAAATAAGGTGTATGCTAAAGGAACATACAACGCTTGTTGCGATTATAGACCATACAATACTACCACACAGCTGTGTTGTAAAAATAAGGTGTATACTAAAGGAACATACAATACAACGCTTGTTGCGATTATAGACCATACAAAACTACCACACAGCTGTGTTGTAAAAATAAGGTGTATGCTAAAGGAACATACCAATACAATGCTTGTGCGATTATAGACCATACAATACTACCACACAGCTGTGTTGTAAAAATAAGGTGTATGCTAAAGGAACATACCAATACAACGCTTGTTGCGATTAAGACCATACAATACTACCACACAGCTGTGTTGTAAAAATAAGGTGTATGCTAAAGGAACATACAACGCTTGCTGCGATTACAGAGCATACAATACCGCACGATACCTTTGTTGTGATGGGAGGGTCCAATGCAAAGGAAGGTACAACGCCTGTTGTGGTAAAAATGCGTACAACAGCGACACACAGATGTG
>JAPXFY010000033.1:28839789-28847289 GCA_030674185.1 Monoplex corrugatus
TACAGCCCAGCCGACTGCGTAGAGCTATATCAGGGCTATAACCGCTTTAAAACATACAAAATTTCAACAGGAAAAAAAATTAAAGAAGAAAAGAAAATCAAGCCACACACACACACACACCAATGCATTCGCGCACAGAATCCAAGGACATGCCCCAGGCGCAGACCACCCCGTCCAACCCATCGTAAGGGGACCCACCAAAAAATAAAAAACAACAACAACAACAAAAAACACACCCCAATACAAACCCAAGCATACCTAAGGACACCAAAACATATACAAAAAAAACCGGGCATAAACCACCCCAAACCACTTCCGCACAACTCAGCTCCCCAGAGCCAAAACGCACCCATACAAGTACCCAATTAGCAATCCTAAGAAAAAATACGTAAGACTTTATCGAACAATACAGGTGAATGGACAAGCAAGGCAGAAAATGATGGAAGAAATGACGGAACGCAAAGGAGGAAGAAAGAAACACAGAAAGTGACAGAAAAGAGGAAATTTCTAACACTGAATTTCCAGAAGGTTGGGATACTGTTTACACTGAAAGAGCCCCTGGCATCCCCACGGGGGATGGGGTGAGGGTGATGCCATATGAGAGAAAAGATCCAAAATGATCGTAATAATAATAATAATAATATAATAATAATATAATAATAAAAAAAATAATAATGATAGATGAGATTTACACCGCGCCAAATTTGTTATAAAAATCAAATCAAAGCGTGCACTCTAATCATTCACTAAATGAATTCACTCGCAATGACAAAAGCCTCAAGGGCAAAAAAACAGTTTCAGTTTCAGTTTCTCAAGAACGTCTCCGCACTCGGAACGAATTCCTCAAGCACTAACGTCACAGGTGCCGTGTGTATGGTTTATCATGGCACAAGCCTTAATCAAGTGCATATAAACCCATGAGGTGGCCAGTCCTGAGGCCCTACCTAACTATGTTTTACCTTGTCTATATTTTATGCTGGTATTGTATCAGCCTATCACTGGAATAATCTTGGTTACATGTAATGACAACGTCTTATCTTCAAAAAAGGAACATATATCTAAAGCAAATCAAAAAGGTGAGTGTCCAGTGAGATACAGAGGGTTCTCTGCATATCTCGCCTCCTTAGAGCCAAAAAATGCACTTAATACATGTACCCAATTATCAATCCGAAGAAAAAGTATGTAAGACTTTATCGAAAAAATACAGGTGAATGGACCATCAAGGCAGAAATGACAGAAAGCAAAGGCAACAAGGCAGAAACAAAGAAGTGACAGAAAAGAGGAATTTCTAGCCAACAGAGATAATTTATACTGAAAGAGCCCCCGGCAACCCAACGGGGGTGATCCTCTCTTTAACACGACGGATTTGACTTTCTTCAGGATCGTGATTATGACCTGTCCCTACCTCTGGATTCTCTCTGTCCAAGTCCGTTTTTTCAAGACCAGTCGCCGTGGTGTAGTGGTTAGCGCAACGGACTACCGATTGGAAGGTTGTGGGTTTGAATACCTGTCAGTTCCTTTAAAGATTATTGTGGGATTTTTTGGCTCTAACCGGCTCCTACCCAGAGTTGGGCGTGCTATGTGCTCATTAGGAAGACTGGGACCACACAGTCGAGTCTCATCCACTTCGCGGATGCGTCATCGATGGGTGTTGCTCAAATCATCTGACCAGCACCGCAGGGGTCTGTATCTCTCGGGCATGGTAGATGCCAGGATATGCTATGATAGTAAGCATAGAGTACAGCCCACTCACGCAGTCTGAATCCTAGATGGAACTCCATGACATCATGATTATCATCCTCATCGACATCATCCTCATCGCATCGTAAAAACATGTGCCAGCTTCTGTGGCCATTAAGGTGGCGTAGACAATGGAACGGGGAGAACACCTGGTGAGCACAAAGGTAAACTCCCTGAGTGCCATGATCCTTGAAAAAAAAAAGAAAAAAAAGAAAAGATGTTTTCAAGCTGCCCCGTGGCACTGGGCACTTGACTTTTTTTGAAATACCTTCAAAACTATTTTGGTTGTATGAATAGAGTGCTTGGTGTACACAAAACCAGTAAATATTCACGGCAGTCAAAATTAATGACAAAAAAAAAAAAAATTAAGTCAGTGAACCAGTTCCTCAGTAACAACAAACAAACAAACGACAACAACACCCCCCCCCCCAACACACACACAAAGAAGTATAAAAGCTTCCAAGTTTGCATTAACCCTTTGACTCCCTCACTCTATCCACCAGCATCCTGCATCGGCATTAACGATAGCAAAGCTAAAACTTAACTCTTTGATTCCCTCACACTGAAGGAAGCTGGTGGATAGGGTGGTGGAGTCAAAACGTTCGTTTTTATTATTGCAGTTAGTGAATAGATAAGCAGACTCCCGCAATAGGATACGGGAGTCAAAGGGGTAAACCTGAGATCATCATAAAACGACACTGACAAACAGAGAAGCTTCAACTCTGATCACAATCTAAACTGTGTGCACATGTGTGTGAATGTGTATGTGCTCGCATGTGAACTTTGTGTGCTGTGACTCGTAAGAGCCAGATTCACTTTCACCCAACCATCACAGCTCGGTTTCAGTTTTCAGTTTCAATGTCTCAAGATGACGTCTCCGCGCTCGGAATGAATTCCATATGCACTAACGTCACAGGTGCCATGTGATGGAGAAGATCCAGAATGATCACGGCTCAAACCTTAAGCCTGCACATAAACCCACGAGCTGGCCAGGTCCTGAGGTCCTATCTAGATAGTTCCATAACACTGGTGTCGTAGGGGAGTGAGGTGGCAGAGACCTCAACATTTTCCGGGGCCAGCAACCACGACGGCGGCGCCCATCCCCTCTCCCCCGCTTCAAGTTCGTATCCATCTTCACATATTTTATTTTTACCAAGACTTCAGAAAGGCAAGAAGACTAATTAGTCTTAAAGGGGTGGGACCTGGAAAATCAACCTATCTCTCCAATGTTTTATACCAAGGCAGCCAGGCAATGCCCTGCTCTTCACGATTTAAAACTGCTGTGGGATCTTTAACGTGCGCAGCCAGCAGGCACACGGGTCCGACTCTTTCGTCCCCTTCCGAAGGACTAGACGTTCAGTTCGATTTTCCGGTCAAACTAAGGAGAAAAGTCGACGTCTCTACGGGGAGTGAACCATGGAACCTCGAGTTTAGTTACTGGTAGGCGAACGTCTGAACCACTCTGACATTCTTTTAACCTGGCAAAACTTGCAGCCATCTAGTGATAGCTAAGGCTAGAGACAGCTGGAATGGGATTCCCTCCTCCCCCCCCCCCCCCCCTTATTTCAAGTCTCTAACATCCCAGACCTTCACCTTACCAAAGATTTACGACTAAAAGCACCATATAAAGAAATAAAAAAACATAATGTTCAAACTTTTATTATCAACTTTTTTGCCTTCCGTTGTCAAAAACGCACGTTCGTTCGTTCGTTATTTCTTTTAACGTCTATTCACATATGTGCTTTTAGACGAAAAATAAACAAATAAATAAATAATTAATTAAACAAACAAATAAATCAATCAATAAATAAATAAAACAAAATAAAATAAAATAAACAAAAATGAATGGACAAATAGATAAATGAATAAATATTGAAATAAATAAATAAATAAAGAATATAGAGAGGTGACTATGGGATGAATGAATCCATGGAATCATATTGGCATTGTTTCATATAAGGTATCATCATACTATTTAACGCACGTACAAAGTGTAAACGTCTGTACAAAGAACAAGAGAGTTGATCAATCATCTCTGTTTTTTATTTGTGCGTGTTAATTCAGAATCTTTGAAATTTTTTGTTTGAACTAAAAACTTCGAAATGAAAATTGCGTACGTTAGCCTGTTTTTGTATGTTGCGTCTTATGTATCAATACATGATTGTGTGTGTGTGTGTGTTGTGTGTGTGTGTGTGTGTGTGTGTGTGTGTGTGTGTGTGTGTGTGTATGTATGTATACACACACGTATATATACACATACAGACACACATATATGTGTATAGATATACATATATATATACATACACACACATATATATAAAAAAAATTATATATATATATATACATACATATATATATAATATATATATATATATATATATGTATATATCTATATATTAATATTGTATATATGTGTGTGTGTGTGTTTGTGTGTATGTGTATATAATATAATATATATATATATATATATATGGTTGTGTATGTATGTTTGTATGTATGTATGTATGTATGCATGTATGTATGTATGCATATTCTTTATCAGTGCATGGAAATATTCAGTTGCCTTGTATGTAACAGTGACAGTTTCATAGGACACTGAAGAGGAAGAGGAGAGATACAGTTGACTACAATATAACCAGAATTGATCAGTGACAAAGACAGAGACACAGACACCATACGCCTAAGTCAGACCACAAGACATTGCCAATGACTAAGGCTTATACAACAGACCAGTCGCCGTGGTGTAGTGGTTAACGCAATGGACTACCGACTGGAAGGTTGTGGGTTCGAGTCCCCATCAGTCCCTTCAAAAAATATATCACTGTGGGATTTTTTATTGGCTCTGACCGGCTCCTACCCAGAGTTGGGCGAGCTATGGGCTCATTGGGAAGACCTGGGACCACACAGTCGAGTCTCATCCACTTCCACGGATGCGTCATTGATGGGTGTTGCTCAAATCTTCTGACCAGCGTCGCAGGGGTCTGTATCTCTCGGCCTGGTTGACGCCAGGATATATTATGATAGTAAGCGTAGTGTACAGCCCTGTCACGCGGTCTCAATCCTAGATGGAACTTCACAGCATCATGATTATCATCCTCATCGACATCGCATTGTAAAAAAACAACAACAAAAAACAAAAACAAAAAACAAAAAAACAAAACAAAACAAATCTGTGCCAGCTTCTGAGGTCATTTAGGTGGCATAGAAAGTGGGACGAAAAAAATAAGGTGAACACAAAGGTAACCTCCCTGAGTGCGATGATCCTAAAAAAAATAAATAAAAAAAAGCTTATACATAGGTTTATGGCTTACACATTGATCAGTTTGGATCTTTCCTAGTGTGTGGCGTCAGAGTATATGGAATTTTTCCGAGCGTGGAGAAGCTGTCTCCTAAAAAAAAAATTGGAATTTAACTCTTTGACTCCCGCACCTTGTCCACAGCATCCTGCATTGCCAACCATGCGAGCAGAGCAAACACTTAACCCTTTGATTCCCTCACCCTATCCACCAGCTTTCTGCAGGAAGCCGGTGGACAGGATGAGGGAGTCAAAGGATTAAGTTTTTTTCGCAGTTGGTGGATAGGGTGCGGGAGTCAAAGGGTTAAACACACAGAAGCTGTTGGATAGGATGAGGGAGTCAAAGGATTAAGTTCTTTTTTTCTGTTGGTGGATAGGGTGCGGGAGTCAAAAAGTTAAAAACACAGAGTCGATCAGGAAAAGCCGGCCCGGCACTGGCATGTACCCGAGGAAATGTCAATCACGCCGTTGGGTACATCTGGACAGCAGTAGGACACTCCTCTGTAGACGGTGGAGGCACAGGCGTTGGCGTACAGGGTGCAGAAGCACTCAGACTCCTTGCTGGAACAGGCTCGGTATGGCTGACCACCTGTGTCAAGAAAGGAATACATGCTTTTTTTATATTTTATTTCTGGTCAAATCAGTTCAGCTTGATACCACTACAATATGATTAGTTTACTTACTGGATGTATAAAATACAGTCACTGTAAGGGATATGTCACGTAAACTAAATGGAAGTATACAAAATTTTCGTTTCAGCCCTGTAAGAGGGAAAGCAAGGTTATGTCCCTTGCAAAGTTACATTGTTATTTCTCTTGCGTAGAGCCATATAACCGTTTAAAAACATACACAATACTTCAACAGGACGAACAATTGGAAAAGAAAATTAAGTACGCATATCAATGCATTCGCGCACATAATCTAAAGAGATGCCCCTGGCGTTGACCACTCCGTCCAATTTATCGCACAGGGGATTGAAAAAAACATACCTGAATACAAATTTAACCATGCCTAAGGACACCAGAACATATATAAAAACCGAGCCTAATTACCTAAAAATTGCTTTCGCATATCTCATTTCCCTAGAGCCAAAAATGCGTTTAATACGTGAACCCAATTATCAATCCTAAAAAGAAAGTCTTAAGACTTTATGGAACATATACAGGTGAATGGACCAACACAGTAGGAAGAAATGTCAACAAAGGAGGAAGAAAGAAAGAAAGAGAGTGACAGAAAAGAGGAAATTTCCAGCACAGAATTTCCAGAAGGTGGGGATAAAATTTATACTGAAAGAGTCCCCGGCATCCCCGGGGATAGTTATTTCCTTTGCAAACAAACATACAAACAAGGAGACAAAAACAGATGATGTTTGCTTGTGATCTTACGCTTGACAAAGGCCAGTTTGCCGAAACGTTGTGCCTGTCTTGTCTGGTTGTATCAAATACGCGCTCTTATTCTTTTTTGTGGTTTTTTTTTCTGGTTCCTGTTCGCTTGAACGGGTGCAGTCGCACTTGTTTTGGATTACAGAAACTCTCATTCATTTCACACAAACCATTATCATAGGACTGTGCGAGAAAAGACAAACCTCACCTCTGTTGAGGACGGTGGTACCCGCTCCCGCCCCTGTGCCCGAGCCAAAGTTGATGCGGCCGCTGGTGCCCGATCCTATCAAAACGCTGTTTCTGTTGCCCAGGAGACTGGTACGTACTCCTCCGGGACTGGCTCCTAGAAGGTTGGTACTGGCTCCTGGTAAGAGATTGCCTCTGCCTCCTAAGATATTGGGACTGACCCCTCCGGTATTGGCGCCCCCTAAAAGGTTAGTGTTGGCTCCTGCCAAACCATTGGTATTGGCTCTTGGTAAGAGGTTGGTGTTGGCTCCTGATAAGAGATTGGTATTGGTTCCCCCTAAGACATTGGTCCTGCTGGGTCCCGTCAAACCATTGGTATTGGCTCCTGATAAGAGAT
This sequence comes from Monoplex corrugatus, assembly GCA_030674185.1. Classification (NCBI taxonomy): domain Eukaryota; kingdom Metazoa; phylum Mollusca; class Gastropoda; order Littorinimorpha; family Ranellidae; genus Monoplex; species Monoplex corrugatus. Next base: position 28,846,790 of record JAPXFY010000033.1, read on the forward strand.
TGGTGTTGGCTGCTGGTAAGAGGTTGGTACTGGCTCCTCCTAGGACATTGGTACTGCCTCCTCCTAAAAGATTTGTGTTGCTTCCTGCTAAGAGATTGTTACCACCTCCTAAAAGATTGGTATTGGTTCTCCCTAAGACATTGGTGCTTCCTCCTCCTAAAAGATTTGTGTTGCTTCCGGCTAAGAGATTGTTACCACCTCCTAAAACATTGGTATTGGTTCTTCCTAAGACATTGGTGCTGCCTCCTCCTAAAAGATTTGTGTTGCTTCCTGCTAAGAGATTGGGACTGGTACCACCTCCAAACAGATTGGTATTCGCTCTTCCTAAGACATTGGTATTGGCTCCTCCTATAATATTGGCTCTTGAGAAGACATTGGCATTGGCACCTCCGAGAAGATTAGTATTTGCTCCTCCGAGAAGATTAGTATTGGCTCCTCCGAGAAGATTAGTATTGGCTCCTCCGAGAAGATTAGTATTGGCACCTCCGAGAAGATTAGTA
>JAPXFY010000033.1:28852289-28889789 GCA_030674185.1 Monoplex corrugatus
TTTAATGTTGCAGGCTGGGATCTTAAGTCCATGGCTATATAGAGAGAAGAGTGGCAGACTGGTTCAAACATTCGCCTGCCGATAACTAAACTCTAGGTTCCAGGGTTAGCTCCCCGTGGAGGCCTCGACTTTTCTCGTCAGTTTGACTAGAAAATCGAACTGAACGTCCAGTCCTTCGAAAGGAGACGAAAAACGAGTCGGCCCCGTGTACCTTCTGGCTGCACACGCTAAAGATCCCACAGCAGTTGAAAATCGTGAAGAACAGGGCATTTTGCCCGGCTGCCTTGATAAAAAAAACAAAAACATTGGAGAGATAGGTTGATTTCCCAGGTCTCACCCCTTTAAGACCAATGAGCTTTCTCGCCTTTGTGAAGTCTTGGTTTAAAAAAGTGAGTATGAATATGAATTTGAAGCGAAGAAGAAGGGGATGGACGGGCACTGCCCTCATAACGCTGGCCCCGGGAAAAGTTGAGGTCTCTGCCACCTCTCTCCCCTACGACCTCAGGGTCATGGAACTATCTAGGTAGGACCTCAGGACCTGGCCAGCTCGTGGGTTTATTATGTGCAGGCTTAAGGCTTGTGCCGTGATCATTCTGGATTTTCTCCATCACATGGCACACGTGGTGATGGTGCATATGGAATTCATTCCGAGCGCGGAGACGTCATCTTGAGAAACTAAAACTGAAACCTGAGCTTGCGCCAAACTTTATGCGCTGCCAAAATCTTGAACTGGGCAGGAGGGGAAGGGGGAAGGGAGGAACCTATTACTATTATCACTCAGCTGACACCACCAGAAGAATGGAAACATTAGGATGGACAAACGAACAGACCAGTTTTTAATGTTGCGGGCTGGGATTGAACTCGAGGTATCAGGTCTTGAGTCCATGGCTCTATCAAAAGAACCGATCAGCCCTGCTTATGAATGACTTCAGCCACATTGAGACTGGTCTGTTCTTTTGACATAATATTCAAGTTACCACGCATCTTTTCCCTCTGTATCCTTGGGGATGGTCTCTGTCCACGCTATCCTGATAGACAAACTTGCACAATGTGTCAAGGTGGGTTATCATTATCATCATTTATCACATCATCATCATATGATCCTATTTTCATTATTGTCATCATCATCATTATCATATTACTGTTGTCCTCATCGTTATCATCCTCCTCCTCATTATCATCATTGTTATTATAACTATTATTATTATCACCATTATCGTTATGACTGTTATCATCATCATCATCATCATCATCATCATCATCATCATCATCATCATCATCATCATCATCATCATCAGGTGCCCTGCCGCATGGCGTTGGCGACCATGGACTTCCATCCATCTCTATCTCTCGTTGCCCCTAGCATCTCCCCCAGTCTGCCTCCATCAAGACTGTCTCGTTTGTTTTCTTTGCTGGCGCCAAAGATGTATGATCATTTTCATTATTATTGTTACTATTACTATCATTATTGTGATTATTGTTATTATCATTATTATTATCGTCATCATTATTATCAATGTTTAATGCCCAGCCGACTGCGCAGGGCAGTATCAGAACTATAATCATCTCAAAACACGCACAACACCTCGTCGACCCTTACAAAAGACATGGAAAAGAAAAATGAAGTACACATATCAATGCATTCCCTGCTGCCCACGAACCAGACTCCCAAGCTATGGGTGAATAGCTCCACTGCCCTGTGGACATCTCGGGAGAGAGTAAGGCTAGCGGACAGACCGTACACAAACCGACGTAAGGCAACGGGAAACCACCATCGTAATTTTCCCCAGGTTATCATGGACAGAAACAAAAAAATTACAGGGAAGCTGGAGGGAAAGAGAGCACCGGGTAGACCCAGGGAGAAAATGCTGGACGGACTTGCAGAGTGGCTGGGGACGAGGAGGGTGGGGGAGATGCTAAGGGCAACGAGAGATAGAGACAGATGGAAGTCCACGATCGCCAACGCCATGCGGCAGGGCACCTGATGATGATGATCAATGCATTTGCGTACATAATCTAAGGAGATGCCCCTGGAGTTGACCATCCCGCCCACGTTATCTGCAGGAATTAAAGAAAACAAACCTGAACACAAATACATAAACTAACTAAATATACAACTAAACACATTAAAACATATGATAATTGTCCTAAACTACCTAAAACTGTTTTTGCACATCATATTTTCTTACGGCCAAGTTTCGCTTTCAGTTTTGGTTTCTCAAGATGACGTCTCGGCGCTCGGAACGAATTCCATATGCACTAACGTCACAGGTGCCATGTGTATGGTGATCATGGCACAAACCTTTAGTCTGGACATAAACCCATGAGCTGGCCAGGTCCTGAAGTCCTACCTAGCCTATGTTTTACCTAGTTTACATCTTATTATACTAGTATTGTATCATTGGACCAATCTTGGTTACATGTGAATGACATGTGTATCTGTGTATATTATCTTCAAAGAAAAGAACAGATACACACAATCAATGAATAAATAACTAAAGGTCTAAAATACTGGGAGCCTGCCAGGATTCGAACCTGGAATCTTCTGATCCGTAGTCAGACGCGTTATCCATTGCGCCATAGGCCCATAAAATGCAGTTAATGCACGTATCCAAAATATCAGTCCTGATTGAAGTTATGCAAGGCTTTATAGAACACATACAGACGAACGGATCAGCACATCGCACCCCAGGTATGTTTGAGGGCCTTGAGCTCTTTTCTGTTGTTCGTCGCCAGGTGTTCTTGAAGTATAGCTTACCATTATTTCTGTAGTGGTGGTAGATGGTGTCAAAGACACGGCGCATCCCTGCACGGTGGGTGAAATACCTGGCTCCGTAATAACGACCAGCTCCACCTCCTCTTCCAGTTGCTCTTTGGTAGTACCTTCAAAATGAAGTCATTCATTTTAGGCCATAACCCCTCATGAAGGGGAGTGACGTACAAAACATGTCAAGTTTCAACCAGCCAACCAACCAACCAACCAACAAACACACAAAAAACAAACAAAAATCAAACGTATCTTGTGAGCCCTTAAGTACTCTTCATCAATGCGAGCAAAACACTTTTGCAACAAATCCAAAATCTAAAACAAGTGTGACTGCCCGCGTTCAAGCAAACAGGAACCAGAGAAAAAAACACGAAAAAAGAATAAGAACGCGTATTTAATACAAAGACAAGACAGGCGCAAATTTTCGGCCAACTGGCCTTTGTCAAGGGTAAGATCACAAACAAACAAACACCAGATAGAAAAATAACGAGAGAAAAAGTCTGAAACTTCCCTCCTGCTATGTCCATAAACAAGTGATAAAACAGAAATCAGACAAGTACATATCTACGACACATTCTTTACCCTTTTAAACAGATCATACAGGAACAGCGCCAAGTTTTTCATTACTTCTGCATTTCTTGCTGAGACAAGCAGATTTAATTTACTGGTTAAGAATGCTCCAATATTTCGCAGAGTTAGTTCTTTTCTTAGTTTTACTTTCAGTTTCAGTTTCTCAAGATGACGTCTCCGCGCTCGGAACGAATTCCATATGCACTAACGTCACAGGTGCCACGTGTATGGTGATCATGGCACAAGCCTTCAGCCTGCACACACACCCATGAGCTCGCCAGGTCCTGAGGTCCTACCTAACCTAAAACTTAAGCCCCCAGGGGGATCGAATGCTTTTCTTAAGTTATTGGTTAACAGAACGTCCTTAAACAAATATACTTCTTCTTCGGTGGTACAGATACATAGGTTTTTAAGTCACAGTAATGGTGAAACCTTATAAACTTTATAAAACATACCTGAATACAAATTTAAACAAAACTAAGAACACTAAAAATATATCTGAAAACGGCCTAAGTTACCTAAAATAGCTTCCGCATATCTCATTTTCCTAGAGCCAATTTTTGTCATCATCATGTGCCCTGCCGCATGGCGTTGGCGATCATGGTCCTCCACACAAAACTGTCTTCTGTCGCTGCATTCCATCTCCCACCCTCTCTGTCCTCAGCACCCTGCAAGTCCGTCCAGTATTATCTCCCTGGGTTTACCTGGTTTTCTCTTTCTCTCCAGCTTTCCTGTTGTGACCAGGTTTTCTAATTCCCCTTTCCTCATTAATTGTCCTATAAATGTTGCTTGTCTTTTCCTAATCTTCCTTATGAATGGTCTTCTTGTGTCTGCCTCCATCAAGACTGTCTCGTTTGTTTTCTTTGCTGTCCATGGAACTCTCAACATTCTTCTTAGAAACCACATCTCGGCTGCCTCGATCTTGTTCCGGCTTTGCTTGTTGACTGTTCACGCCTCACAACCGTATAACATATCGGTTCTATATAACATTCAAGAACTCACTTCCTTTCGCTAGTGATGGTGCTAAACCGTATCAGGGCAACCCACCGGAGGAGACTCTAGGTCACTTGAGTGAGTTTTCAACAATACTTGTTCTTATCCAGCTTACTGAGGGTAGTTTCTACTCAATGAAGAATGAACTTACCTTTGTCTGTAGTAGTGGCCAGCACAGGGATCAAACTGAGACCAGACGTGCAGCAGCAACACCAACGCCACGACACTGATTCTCTCCATTGTGTTCTAAACAATACAAAATGTAAAAAAAAAAAAAAAAAAAAAAAAAAGTTAAAAAAGAAAAAAAAAAGAAAGTCGCTTATTTTTACAAACACGAAATTGAACATGGTTTCTGGCTCTTGTTATATCTGTGGACAAAAAGATCTGATGTCTTATGCCCCAGCCTGCACTATAAAAAGCTGGTCTGTTTTAGCTGTCCATCTTATTGCTCGATCATTCTGGTGTGTGTTAGTTTAGAGTTTCATATATGTCCTGATCCTCTTTCCTTGCTCCCCTTCCATTTCACGACATTGCCAGCGCATATGGTACTGCGCGTGCTTAAGGAATCTGCCAGGTATAACTGATGGCAGATTGGGTGGAGCACATATGGAATGGCCTGACCGTTATGAATCTCTTTTTTAAAAAACATTTTTAAAGTTCATTTTAAGCAAGTAATATAATCCTCCTCCTCATCGAGTGCCCTGCCACATGGCGTTGGCGATCATGGTCCTCCATATGCATTTTTTCCCTTGTTGCCGCAAGCACATCTTCCACCCTCTCTGTCCTCAGCTACTCTGCAAGTCCAATATTTTTTTTCCCTGAGTCTACCTGGTGCTCTCTTTCCCTCCAGCTTTCCTGTTGTGACCAGGTGCTGTATAATTCCCCTTTCCTCACAAAATGGCCTATAAATGTTGCACGTCTTTTCCTTATCTTCCTTATGAATAACCTTCTTGTGTTTGCCTCCATCAAGCCAGTCTCGTTTGTTTTCTTTGCTGTCCATGGAACTCTCAACATTCTTCTCAGAAACCACATCTCGGCTGCCTCAATCTTAATATAAACAAATAAACAAATATAAACAAATGCAAATCAACCAGCAAAGAGCAACTGCAATGAGAACCCCTCTTTGATAAATTCCAACCTGACCAAGTTGATAGCCTAAAAGGTTTCACAGAACTGTCTTTATCACTAATACGAGAATACGAGATGTTTCACAAACTGAATCAAAATGACAGAATCAAAACACAACAACAACAATAAAACAAAAAAACCACCATGGAATGAAGAGCATACAAATGTTTCACAAACTGGATCAAAATGACAGCCAGAGTTTAAAAAAAAAGCAAATAGATACCAGAAACACGTAAAAATGGAATGAAAAGAGCATTTACTTCTCGAAACAAGACAGGTGCAAAGTTTCGGCCAGTTAGGGACTTTGTCAAGCGTACACAAAAGACAACAAAGACACACACTCACTAGATTTAAGACAAAAACAAAGGATCATGTAACTTCCTAGATGTTTCATTTAAAGATGTTATATCGTTTGCGGTAATGCTTTCCTGGAGAGTGTACCGAAAAGGTGAAAAAGTTTGAGTAGCAAGTAACCATACAGACAGACAGACAGACACACACACACACATACACGCACGCGCGTGCCAACACACACAAAACACATTGAGACAGACACGTACACACACACGACTACTTCACACATGAGAAAGAGACTTTAAAAAGATACAACTGCAGTATTTACCAAAACCAAGGTACAATTATCGTCTTATAATGGTAACTCGTACTTACGAGTTACCATTATACACTAAAATATACATGTATATCTGAAAACGGCCTAAGTTATCTAAAATTGCTTCCGCATATCTCATTTTCCTAGACCCAAATATGGACTTAATACATGTACCCGGCCCAGTTTTCAATCCTAAGAGAAAGCACGTAAGACTTTATGGAACACATACAGGTGAACGGACCAGCAAGGCAGAAAATGATAGGAAGAAATGACAGAAAGCAAAGGAGGAAAAAAGAAACAAAGAGAGTGACAGAAAAGAGAAAATTTCTAGCACAGAATCTCCAGATGGTGGGGGATACTATTTATACTGAAAGAGCCCCCGGCATCCCTTCACACATAATATGTCTAAGTTCCATACATATTCTCGTTGCGAACACGTTTATATAGATAGATAGATAGATATAGATAGATAGATAGTAGATAGATAGTGCTGTGCATTACAATTTATGTGAAGCTACATGACTCTTTCGTGGCAGAACGTCATAAATTTTTATGCATGTCACTATATATCACGGTTACAAACCAGTACATCCTCCTTCTTATTATCACAATCAAAAAGTACTCATCCATACTGAAAGCATATTAAAAATTAAAAAATAATAACAATAGTGTATCATTGACGGATACGTTATCACTCAATTATGCCATCTTCATCATCATAATAAAAAAGTGCTTACCCATACTGAAAACACATTGACTAAAAAGTGATAATATTAATGACGGATACATTACCATTCAGTAATACTATCTTTACGCATTACGAACACTTGTTTGCAGTACATATGAAAATCTGTTCTTGTACATTACGGGCGGGCCCCAGTAGCTCAGTTGTTTTGAGCGTCGGATTCACATGCTCATCGTTGTGGGTTCGAATCCCAGGGTGTGCTACACTAAAACTGGCCTTCACACTGTCCCATCTTAACACCATTGTTGTTCTGGTGGTGTCAGTATAGGATCAGAAAAGTCCCCCTTTCCCCCACTTCCCTGGGATGGTTATCCATATCACCTGATGTGGGTGGGTGTCGACGTAAAAACTGAACCAAATCAAACAATCAATTGTACATTACACTCACTCTCGTTGGCAATACATATGTCGATATGAAAATCTATTCTTATACAGTATTCTCTTAGTCAGATACTAAACCCAAATCAACCACAATCAGAAGAAATAAGACACTAGACTTAGTGATAAACGACCGCTTTCCACACAATTCAATTAACTAATCTAACGATATACATACATAGACCTACCTGTAACAAGTTTCCCTTTCTCTCTGTTCTCGACAACAACCGGTTGACGGACTGTCCAGACTTTCTCTCGTAAAAATGGCATCATTAAAATCGTGTCATGCTTTTAAAGCGAAGTGCTAAAGGCTACGATGACACGGGACGTACGCCAACACCATGACGTATCACCGGAAAAAGGCACGCTTGAGAATTTGATTGAAGGATCGGTATCGTCTGCTGATGGTAGCGGCCATGTTGAAACAAGGGAGGACACTTCGGTGGAGCTGTGTGTTTGACCGTACGACCCGGACAAGGTACGGAAATCACCTGTGGGCTAATTAACACCTGTCAGGTGTGGGTCAGACAGGGAGAGGCGTTTTAGGAGACATACATCGGACATAATTTACAGTCTAAAAAATTATTTTAAACTTACAAGAAAATGGGCAGCGCTGGATTTAATAACGAAGCATGAATGTCTTACTTAACAAAACAAAACACCCCCCCCCCCCAAAAAAAAAAAAAGTAACCACAGTGTGATGGTGTGGTGGTAAGGGTTGAAGACAAACAACAGAAGACAGAGGAACGTAGGAGGTGAGGCAAGCCTGATAATGAAGACTCAGGGAAGGGAGAGCTTTTCCCTCTCTCTCTCCCCTTCCCTCTCTCACCTCTTTTCCTTCTCACTCCTCCCCCTCTTTACCTCCCTCCCCATCTCCCATCCTTCCCACCTCCCTCTCTTCCCCTCCCTCCCCATCCACTCCCTCCCACCCCACCTTTCCCTCCCTTTTTCAGTCTCTCCCACCGTCCCTTCTCCCTCCCCATCTCCCTCCAATTCTTCCCTCCCTCCCTCTTCCCCTCTCCTCTTTCCCCTCCCTCCCCCTTCATACCCCCTCCCTTTTTCACTCCCCCGCCTCCCTCTCCTTCCCTCCCTCTTTCCCTTCATCCCCTCCCTCTCACCATCCCTCTCCCTCTTTCCTTTCCTCCATCTCTATTTTCTCCCTGGGTCTACCTGGTGTTCTTTCCCTTCAACTTTCCTGTTGTGACCAGGTGCTCTAATTCCCCTTTCCTCACAAAATGGCCTATAAATGTCGCTCGTCTTTTCCTAATCTTCCTTATCAATGATCTTTTTTGTCTGCCTCCATCAAGACTGTCATTCGTTTTCTTTGCTGTCCATGGAACTCTCAACATTCTTCTTAGAAACCACATTTCGGCTGCCTCAGTCTTGTTCTGGCTTTGTGTGTTGACTTAAACCCTCCACAAGGGAGATAATCCAGGACCAGTCACAGCAGAGAGGATGCGTTGGGTAGAACACAACTACAATCTACACGCAAGGGAGAATATGGTTGAGGAACGTACCTTGAACTTCATTGAATACCTGCCAGTACTGGAGGGACTTGACAGAGACCCCACACAATAAAGAGCTCAGCCAAGGCCTTGGACTCTTGCCACTGGGAAAAACGGTATCCCTGCTGAAATCATGAGATGCTGCAAGGGAACTCTCGCCACAGAATTGCTTGAAATCCTTCGCCTCTGCTGGAGAAAAGGCAAAGTGCTGCAGGGCATGAAGGACATGAACATTATCACATGGAATAAAAATACAGGTGACAGGAGCGATGGCAATAATTATCGCGGCATCTCACTCCTCAGCATTGTCAGGAAGCTCTTCGCCCAGGTCATACCGAAGAGGCTCCCAGTACTCACAGAGAGAGTCTGTGGGCCCCAGTAATTCAGTTGGTTTGAGCATCGGATTCACAATGCTAAAGGTTGTGGGTTCGAATCCCGGGGTGCGCTACATTAAAACTGGCCTGATCACCGTCCTACCTTTACAACATTATTGTTCTGGTGGTGTCGGTATAGAATTAGATAGGTCCCACTTCCCCGACTTCCCTGGGATGGTTATCCCCGTCGGCCATATCACCTGAGGTGGGTGTCGACCTAAAAACTGAACCAAATCAGTCAAGCAACAGAGAGAGTCTGCCCTGAATCGCAGTGCGGTTTTAAAGCAATCTATCATCGATACGATGGTTTCTGTCAGGCAACTGCAGGAAAAATGCAGGAAACAGAGAAAACCACTCTTTAAGGTGTTTATGGCTGAGGAGTGAGATGCCGCGTAATTATTGCCATCGATCCTGTCACCTGCATTTTTAGACAGTGTGGTGTTCACGTTCCTCATGTCAACACTTTGCCTTCTCTTCAGCAGGGAACAGAGAAAACCGCTCCTTATGGCCTTTATTGATCTAACAAAGGCCTTCTACCTTGTCAACAGGATGACCTCTTTAAGATCCTCCCGAAGATCGGATGTCCACCAAGACTCCCGAGTATCATTAAGTCCTTCCATGAAGATATGGAGGGCACCATGGTCTTCGACTGCTAAATATCAGATGCTTTTGACATTCACCGCAGCGTGAAACAGGGCTTTGTTCTCGCACCCACCCTATTTCGGATACTGTTTACTGTGCTACTGAAGCACGCTTTTGGATCTGACCTGGAAGGCATCTACCTCTGAACCAAATCAGATGTAGGAAATTTCTTCAATATTTCCAGGCTAAAACCAAAGTCCAAAGTTCATCAAAAACTCTTGCGAGATTTTTCTCTTTGCAGATAATGTGGCTATCGCTACTACTCGGAACAAGACCCTCAGCGACACATGTCATTTCAGCGATGCTTGCTCAGACTTTTGGTCTCACCTGTTAACCTGTCGGCGACATCATTCTTGATGGTAGCTGCTGATGCATGCCCCATAAGCTGTCTCCATCCCCTTCTGTCTACAGTCCTTCTGTAGATTTCATCTTTCGGCAACTTCATCCACTTGGGGCTATGTTCTTTACACCACACCCTCAAGACATGGAGCAAATTTTAGACCCTAAACCTAACATGAAAATACGTGGACTACAAGTTGTTGGCATTTTTTCTTCTTTATGTTGGCGTTGTTTCTTCTTTATGTTGGCGTTGTTTCTTCTTTATGTTGGCGTTGTTTCTTCTTTATGTTGGTGTTGTTTCTTCTTATTGTTGGTGTTGTTTCTTTATGTTGGCGTTGTTTCTTCTTTATGTTGGTGTTGTTTCTTCTTATTGTTGGTGTTGTTTCTTTATGTTGGCATTTTTTCTTCTTTATGTTGACGTTGTTTCTTCTTTATGTTGGTGTTGTTTCTTCTTTATGTTGGTGTTGTTTCTTTATGTTGGCGTTGTTTCTTCTTTATGTTGGTGTTGTTTCTTCTTTATGTTGGTGTTGTTTCTTTATGTTGGCGTTGTTTCTTCTTTATGTTGGTGTTGTTTCTTCTTTATGTTGGTGTTGTTTCTTCTTTATGTTGGCGTTGTTTCTTCTTTATGTTGGTGTTGTTTCTTTATGTTGGCGTTGTTTCTTCTTTATGTTGGCGTTGTTTCTTCTTTATGTTGGTGTTGTTTCTTCTTTATGTTGGCGTTGTTTCTTCTTTATGTTGGTGTTGTTTCTTCTTTATGTTGGCGTTGTTTCTTCTTTATGTTGGTGTTGTTTCTTCTTTATGTTGGCGTTGTTTCTTCTTTATGTTGGTGTTGTTTCTTCTTTATGTTGGCGTTGTTTCTTCTTTATGTTGGTGTTGTTTCTTCTTTATGTTGGCGTTGTTTCTTCTTTATGTTGGTGTTGTTTCTTCTTTATGTTGGCGTTGCTTCTTCTTTATGTTGGCGTTGCTTCTTCTTTATGTTGGCGTTGTTTCTTCTTTATGTTGACGTTGTTTCTTCTTTATGTTGGCGTTGTTTCTTCTTTATGTTGGTGTTGTTTCTTCTTTATGTTGGCGTTGTTTCTTCTTTATGTTGACGTTGTTTCTTCTTTATGTTGGTGTTGTTTCTTCTTTATGTTGACGTTGTTTCTTCTTTATGTTGACGTTGTTTCTTCTTTATGTTGACGTTGTTTCTTCTTTATGTTGGTGTTGTTTCTTCTTTATGTTGACGTTGTTTCTTCTTTATGTTGGCGTTGTTTCTTCTTTATGTTGGTGTTGCTTCTTCTTTATGTTCACGTTGTTTCTTCTTTATGTTCACGTTGTTTCTTCTTTATGTTGGCGTTGTTTCTTCTTTATGTTGACGTTGTTTCTTCTTTATGTTGGTGTTGTTTCTTCTTTATGTTGGCGTTGTTTCTCTTTATGTTGACGTTGTTTCTTCTTTATGTTGGTGTTGTTTCTTCTTTATGTTGGTGTTGTTTCTTCTTTATGTTGACGTTGTTTCTTTATGTTGGCGTTGTTTCTTCTTTATGTTGACGTTGTTTCTTCTTTGTGTTGACGTTGTTTCTTTATGTTGACGTTGTTTCTTCTTTATGTTGACGTTGTTTCTTTATGTTGACGTTGTTTCTTCTTTATGTTGACGTTGTTTCTTCTTTGTGTTGACGTTGTTTCTTTATGTTGACGTTGTTTCTTCTTTATGTTGACGTTGTTTCTTTATGTTGACGTTGTTTCTTCTTTATGTTGACGTTGTTTCTTTATGTTGACGTTGTTTCTTCTTTATGTTGACGTTGTTTCTTCTTTATGTTGACGTTGTTTCTTTATGTTGACGTTGTTTCTTTATGTTGACGTTGTTTCTTTATGTTGACGTTGTTTCTTTATGTTGACGTTGTTTCTTTATGTTGACGTTGTTTCTTCTTTATGTTGACGTTGTTTCTTCTTCTTATGTTGACGTTGTTTCTTTATGTTGACGTTGTTTCTTTATGTTGACGTTGTTTCTTCTTTATGTTGACGTTGTTTCTTTATGTTGACGTTGTTTCTTTATGTTGACGTTGTTTCTTTATGTTGACGTTGTTTCTTCTTTATGTTGACGTTGTTTCTTTATGTTGACGTTGTTTCTTCTTTATGTTGGCGTTGTTTCTTCTTTATGTTGGCGTTGTTTCTTCTTTATGTTGGTGTTGTTTCTTCTTTATGTTGGTGTTGTTTTTTCTTTATGTTGACGTTGTTTCTTCTTTATGTTGGCGTTGTTTCTTCTTTGTGTTGACGTTGTTTCTTTATGTTGACGTTGTTTCTTCTTTATGTTGACGTTGTTTTTTCTTTATGTTGACGTTGTTTCTTCTTTGTGTTGACGTTGTTTCTTCTTTATGTTGGCGTTGTTTCTTTATGTTGACGTTGTTTCTTCTTTATGTTGACGTTGTTTCTTCTTTATGTTGACGTTGTTTCTTCTTTATGTTGGCGTTGTTTCTTTTTATGTTGGCGTTGTTTCTTCTTTATGTTGGCGTTGTTTTTTTCTTTATGTTGGCGTTTTTTTTCTTTATGTTGACGTTGTTTCTTCTTTGTGTTGACGTTGTTTCTTTATGTTGACGTTGTTTCTTCTTTATGTTGACGTTGTTTCTTTATGTTGACGTTGTTTCTTCTTTATGTTGACGTTGTTTCTTTATGTTGACGTTGTTTCTTCTTTATGTTGACGTTGTTTCTTTATGTTGACGTTGTTTCTTCTTTGTGTTGACGTTGTTTCTTTATGTTGACGTTGTTTCTTTATGTTGACGTTGTTTCTTTATGTTGACGTTGTTTCTTTATGTTGACGTTGTTTCTTCTTTGTGTTGACGTTGTTTCTTTATGTTGACGTTGTTTCTTCTTTATGTTGACGTTGTTTCTTTATGTTGACGTTGTTTCTTCTTTATGTTGGTGTTGTTTCTTCTTTATGTTGGCGTTGTTTCTTCTTTATGTTGGCGTTGTTTTTTCTTTATGTTGGCGTTGTTTCTTCTTTTGTGTTGGTGTTGTTTCTTCTTTATGTTGGTGTTGTTTCTTCTTTTGTGTTGGCGCCGTTTTATTATTTTTTCTTCTTGACGTTGTTTTTTCTTATGTTGGTGTTATTTCTTCTTCATGTTGGCGTTGTTTCTTCTTCATGTTGGTGTTGTTTCTTCTTCATGTTGGTGTTTGTTTCTTCTTTTATGTTGACGTTGTTTCTTCTTTATGTTGCGTTGTTTCTTCTTCATGTTGGCGTTGTTTCTTCTTATGTTGGTGTTGTTTTCTTCTTTATGTTGCGTTGTTTCTTCTTTATGTTGGTGTTGTTTCTTCTTTATGTTGGTGTTGTTTTTTTTCATGATGTTGTTTCTTGTCTTTAGTGTTGTTGTTCTTTTCATTGGCGTTGTTTCTTCTTTATGTTTGCGTTGTTTCTTCTTTATGTTGGTGTTGTTTCTTCTTTATGTTGTGTTGTTTTTCTTCTTTATGTTGGCGTTGTTTTCTTCTTTATGTTGGTGTTGTTTCTTCTTTATGTTGGTGTTGTTTCTTCTTTATGTTGGTGTTGTTTCTTCTTTATGTTGCGTTGTTTCTTCTTTATGTTGGCTTTGTTTCTTCTTTATGTTGGCGTTGTTTCTTCTTTATGTTGGCGTTGTTTCTTCTTTATGTTTGCGTTGTTTCTTCTTTATGTTTGCGTTGTTTCTTCTTTATGTTGGTGTTGTTTTCTTCTTTATGTTGGTGTTGTTTCTTCTTTTCATTGGCGTTGTTTCTTCTTTATGTTGGCTTTGTTTCTTCTTTATGTTGGCGTTGTTTCTTCTTTATGTTGGTGTTGTTTCTTCTTTTCATTGGCGTTGTTTCTTCTTTATGTTGGCTTTGTTTCTTCTTTATGTTGGTGTTGTTTCTTCTTTATGTTGGCGTTGTTTCTTCTTTTCATTGGCTTTGTTTCTTCTTTATGTTGGTGTTGTTTCTTCTTTATGTTGGCTTTGTTTCTTCTTTATGTTGGCGTCGTTTCTTCTTTATGTTGGCGTCGTTTCTTCTTTATGTTGGCGTCGTTTCTTCTTTATGTTGGCGTCGTTTCTTCTTTATGTTGGTATTATTTCTTCTGTACGTCGGTGTTGTTTATTTATGTTGGCATCGTTTCTTATTTTGGCATTGTTTCTTCTTTATGTTGGCATTGTTTCTTCTTTGTATTGGCATTGTTTCTTATGTTGGCATCGTTTCTTATGTTGGCATTGTTTCTTATGTTGGCATTGTTTCTTCTTTATGTTGGCATTGTTTCTTCTTTATGTTTTCATCGTTTCTTATGTTGGCATTGTTTCTTCTTTATGTTGGCATTGTTTCTTCTTTATGTTGGCATTTTTCTTCTTTATGTTGGCGTTGTTTCTTCCTTATGTTGGCGTTGTTTGTTCTTTATCTTGGCGTTGTTTCTTCTTTATGTTGGCGTTGCTTGTTCTTTATGTTGGCGTTGTTTGTTCTTTATGTTGGTGTTGTTTGTTCTTTTTGTTGGTGTTGTTTCTTCTTTATGTTGGTGTTGTTTCTTCTTTATGTTGGCGTTGTTTGTTTCTTATCTTGGCGTTGTTTGTTCTTTTTGTTGGTGTTGTTTCTTCTTTATGTTGGTGTTGTTTCTTCTTTATGTTGGTGTTGTTTCTTCTTTATGTTGGTGTTGTTTCTTCTTTTTTGTTGGCGTTGTTTCTTCTTTATTTTGGTGTTGTTTCTTCTTTATGTTGGTGTTGTTTCTTCTTTATGTTGGGTTTGTTTCTTCTTTATGTTGGCGTTGTTTCTTCTTTATTTGGTGTTGTTTCTTCTTTATGTTGGCGTTGTTTCTTCTTTATGTTGGTGTTGTTTCTTCTTTATGTTGCGTTGTTTCTTCTTTATGTTGGTGTTGTTTCTTCTTTATGTTGGTGTTGTTTGTTCTTTATGTTGGCGTTGTTTCTTCTTTATTTGGTGTTGTTTCTTATCTTTGGCGTTGTTTTTCTTTATGTTGGTGTTGTTTCTTATCTTGGCGTTGTTTGTTCTTTATGTTGGTGTTGTTTCTTCTTTATGTTGGTGTTGTTTGTTCTTTATGTTGGCGTTGTTTGTTCTTTATGTTGGCATTGTTTCTTTCTTGTGCGTTGTTTGTTCTTTATGTTGGTGTTGTTTCTTCTTTATCTTGGCGTTGTTTCTTCTTTATGCTGGCTTGTTTCTTCTTTATGTTGGCGTTGTTTTCTTCTTTATGTTGGCGTTGTTTCTTCTTTATGCTGGCATTGTTTCTTCTTTATGTTGGCATTGTTTCTTCTTTATGTTGGCGTTGTTTCTTCTTTATGTGGCATTGTTTCTTCTTTATGTTGGCATGTTTTCTTCTTTATTTGGCGTTTGTTTGTTCTTTATCTTGGCGTTGTTTCTTCTTTATGTGGCGCTGTTTTTTTTTCTTGGCGTTGTTTCTCATGTTGGCGCCGTTTTTTTTCCTTGACATTGTTTCTTCTTTATTTCCGCATTGTCTTTTTTGTTGGTGTTTTTCTTCTTATGTTGGTGCTGTTTTTTTGTTTGTTGCTTGAGTTTGTTCTTTATGTTGGCGTTGTTTGTTCTTTTTCGTTTTGCTTAGTTTTTTTTTCTTGGCGTTCTTATTTTGTTGCTTGTTTTTTCTCATGTTTTTTTTTCCTTTGCTGTTTGTTTTATGTTGGCGTGTTTTTCATGTTGGCTTTTTCCCTTGGCGTTGTTTATGTTGGCGATGTTTTTTCTTTACCTGTGGCGTTGTTTCTTGTTGGCGTTGTTTTTCTTTTCGTTGGCGTTGTTCTTCTTTTGTTTGATTGTTTGTTATTTTGTTGGCGTTGTTTTCTTTTTTTGGCTGTTGTTTTTCTTTATTTTGGCGTTGTTTTCTTATGTTTGGCGTTGTTTCTTCTTTATGTTGGCGTTGTTTGTTCTTTGTTTGGCGTTGTTTTTCTTTATGTTTGGCGTTGTTTTTCTTTTTGTGTTTGGCGTTGTTTTTCTTTTGTTGGCGTTGTTTGTTCTTTATTTGCGTTGTTTCTTCTTTATTTGGGTGTTCTTCTTTATTTTGGCGTTGTTTCTTCTTTATTTTGGAGTTGTTTCTTCTTTATTTTGGAGTTGTTTCTTCTTTATTTTGGAGTTGTTTCTTCTTTATTTTGGAGGTTGTTTCTTCTTTATTTTGGCGTTTTTTTCTTTATTTTGGAGTTGTTTCTTCTTTATTTTGGCGTTGTTTGTTCTTTATTTTGGCGTTGTTTGTTCTTTATTTTGGCGTTGTTTGTTCTTTATTTTGGAGTTGTTTCTTCTTTATTTTGGCGTTTGTTTTTTTCTTTATTTTGGGTTGTTTCTTCTTTATTTTGGGTTGTTTCTTCTTTATTTTGGCGTTGTTTCTTCTTTATTTTGGAGTTGTTTCTTCTTTATTTTGGCGTTGTTTCTTCTTTATTTTGGAGTTGTTTCTTCTTTATTTTGGAGTTGTTTCTTCTTTATTTTGGCGTTATTTCTTCTTTATTTTGGAGTTGTTTTTCTTCTTTTATTTTGGAGTTGTTTCTTCTTTATTTTGGCGTTGTTTCTTCTTTATTTGGCGTTGTTTCTTCTTTATTTTGGGTTGTTTCTTCTTTATTTTGGCGTTGTTTCTTCTTTATTTTGGCGTTGTTTCTTCTTTATTTGGCGTTGTTTCTTCTTTATTTTGGCGTTGTTTCTTCTTTATTTTGGAGTTGTTTCTTCTTTATTTTGGCGTTATTTTCTTCTTTATTTTGGCGTTGTTTTCTTTTCTTTATTTTGCAGTTGGCTTGTTTGTCTTTTCGTTGGCGTTATTTCTTCTTTATGTTGGCGTTATTTCTTCTTTATGTTGGCGTTATTTCTTCTTATTGGCGTTTCTGCTTAGTGCTTATTTCTTCTTTATGTTGGCGTTATTTCTTCTTTATGTTGGCGTTATTTCTTCTTTATGTTGGCGTTGTTTCTTCTTTATGTTGGCACTGTTTTATCATCTTTTTTCTTGACGTTGTTTCTTCTTTGTGTTGGCTTTGTTTGTTGTTTTTCTTTATGTCGTTTCTTTATGTTGGCGTTATGATTTTTTTTCTTGGTGTTTGTTCTTCATGTTGGCATTGTTTGTTCTTTATGTTGGCGTTGTTTGTTCTTTATGTTGGCGTTGTTTCTTATTCATGTTGGCGTTGTTTCTTCTTTATGTTGGCGTGTTTTCTTTTATGTTGGCGTTGTTTCTTCTTTATGTTGGCTGTTTTCTTCTTTATGTTGGCGTTGTTTCTTCTTTATGTTGGCGTTTGTTTTTCTTCTTATGTTGGCGTTGTTTCTTCTTTATGTTGGTGTTTTCTCTTTATGTCTGGCGTTGTTTTTCTTTTGTTTGGCTGTTGTTGTTTTTCTTTATGTCGTTTTCTTTATGTTGGCGTTATGATTTTTTTTCTTGGTGTTTGTTCTTCATGTTGGCATTGTTTGTTCTTTATGTTGGCGTTGTTTGTTCTTTATGTTGGCGTTGTTTCTTATTCATGTTGGCGTTGTTTCTTCTTTATGTTGGTGTTTTCTTATTCATGTTGGCGTTGTTTCTTTTTCATGTTGGTGTTTTTCTTATTCATGTTGGCGTTGTTTCTTCTTTATGTTGGTGTTTTCTTATTCATGTTGGCGTTGTTTGTTCTTTATGTTGGCTTGTTTTCTTATGTGCGTGTTTTCTTCATGTTGGCGTTGTTTGTTCTTATGTTGGCTGTTTTCTTCTTGCGTTGTTTGCTTTATGTTGGCGTTGTTTTTCTTTATGTTGGCGTTGTTTGTTCTTTATTTTGGAGTTGTTTCTTCTTTATTGAAGTTGTTTCTTCTTTATTTTGGGGTGTTTCTTCTTTATTTTGGCGTTGTTTGTTCTTTATTTGGCGTTGTTTGTTCTTTATTTTGGCGTTGTTTTTCTTTATTTTGGCGTTGTTTCTTCTTTATTTTGGTTGTTTCTTCTTTATTTTGGCGTTGTTTTTCTTTATTTTGGCGTTGTTTGTTCTTTATTTTGGAGTTGTTTCTTCTTTACACTGTTTCTTCTTTATGTTGGCGTTGTTTCTTCTTTATGTTGGCGTTGTTTCTTCTTTATGTTGGTGTTGTTTCTTCTTTATGTTGGTGTTGTTTCTTATTCATGTTGGCGTTGTTTCTTCTTTATGTTGGTGTTGTTTCTTCTTTATGTTGGTGTTGTTTCTTCTTTATGTTGGTGTTGTTTCTTATTCATGTTGGCGTTGTTTGTTCTTTATGTTGGCACTGTTTCTTCTTTATGTTGGCGCTGTTTCTTCTTTATGTTGGCGTTGTTTCTTCTTTATGTTGGTGTTGTTTCTTCTTTATGTTGGCGTTGTTTCTTCTTTATGTTGGTGTTGTTTCTTCTTTATGTTGGTGTTGTTTCTTCTTTATGTTGGTGTTGTTTCTTCTTTATGTTGGTGTTGTTTCTTCTTTATGTTGGCGTTGTTTCTTCTTTATGTTGGTGTTGTTTCTTCTTTATGTTGGTGTTGTTTCTTCTTTATGTTGGTGTTGTTTCTTCTTTATGTTGGTGTTGTTTCTTCTTTATGTTGGTGTTGTTTCTTCTTTATGTTGGCGCTGTTTCTTATTCATGTTGGTGTTGTTTCTTCTTTATGTTGGTGTTTTCTTATTCATGTTGGCGCTGTTTCTTCTTTATGTTGGTGTTTTCTTATTCATGTTGGCGTTGTTTCTTCTTTATGTTGGTGTTGTTTCTTATTCATGTTGGCGTTGTTTCTTCTTTATGTTGGTGTTTTCTTATTCATGTTGGCGTTGTTTGTTCTTTATGTTGGTGTATTCTTATTCATGTTGGCGTTGTTTCTTATTCATGTTGGCGTTGTTTCTTCTTTATGTTGGTGTTTTCTTATTCATGTTGGCGTTGTTTCTTATTCATGTTGGCGTTGTTTGTTCTTTATGTTGGTGTTTTCTTATTCATGTTGGCGTTGTTTCTTATTCATGTTGGCGTTGTTTCTTCTTTATGTTGGTGTTTTCTTATTCATGTTGGCGCTGTTTGTTCTTTATGTTGGTGTTTTCTTATTCATGTTGGCGTTGTTTCTTATTCATGTTGGCGTTGTTTCTTATTCATGTTGGCGTTGTTTCTTCTTTATGTTGGTGTTTTCTTATTCATGTTGGCGCTGTTTGTTCTTTATGTTTGTGTTCTTTGTTTTTTGTTGGCGTTGTTTGTTTTTTGTTGGCGTTGTTTGTTTTTTGTTGGCGTTGTTTGTTTTTTGTTGGCGTTGTTTGTTTTTTGTTGGCGTTGTTTCTTTGTTGGCGTTTTGTTCTTTGTTGGCGTTGTTTGTTTTTTGTTGGCGTTGTTTGTTGGCGTTTTGTTCTTTGTTGGCGTTGTTTGTTTTTTGTTGGCGTTGTTTCTTTGTTGGCGTTGTTTGTTTTTTGTTGGCGTTGTTTGTTCTTTGTTGGCGTTGTTTGTTTTTTGTTGGCGTTGTTTCTTTGTTGACATTGTTCTTTGTTGGCGTTTTGTTCTTTGTTGGCGTTGTTTGTTTTTTGTTTGCGTTGTTTGTTTTTTGTTGGCGTTGTTTCTTTGTTGGCGTTTTGTTCTTTGTTGGCGTTTTGTTCTTTGTTGGAGTTGTTTGTTTTTTGTTGGCGTTGTTTGTTTTTTGTTGGCGTTGTTTGTTTTTTGTTGGCGTTGTTTGTTTTTTGTTGGCGTTGTTTGTTTTTTGTTGGCGTTGTTTGTTTTTTGTTGGCGTTGTTTGTTTTTTGTTGGCGTTGTTTGTTCTTTGTTGGCGTTGTTTGTTTTTTGTTGGCGTTGTTTGTTTTTTGTTGGCGTTGTTTGTTTTTTTGTTGGCGTTGTTTGTTTTTTGTTGGCGTTGTTTGTTTTTTGTTGGCGTTGTTTCTTTGTTGGCGTTTTGTTCTTTGTTGGCGTTTTGTTCTTTGTTGGCGTTGTTTGTTTTTTGTTGGCGTTGTTTGTTTTTTAACATTGTTCTTTGTTGGCGTTTTGTTCTTTGTTGGCGTTGTTTGTTTTTTGTTGGCGTTGTTTGTTTTTTGTTGGCGTTGTTTCTTTGTTGACATTGTTCTTTGTTGGCGTTTTGTTCTTTGTTGGCGTTGTTTGTTTTTTGTTGGCGTTGTTTGTTTTTTGTTGGCGTTGTTTGTTTTTTGTTGGCGTTGTTTGTTCTTTGTTGGCGTTGTTTCTTTGTTGACATTGTTCTTTGTTGGCGTTTTGTTCTTTGTTGGCGTTGTTTGTTTTTTGTTGGCGTTGTTTGTTTTTTGTTGGCGTTGTTTGTTGTTTGTTGGCGTTGTTTCTTTGTTGACATTGTTCTTTGTTGGCGTTTTGTTCTTTGTTGGCGTTGTTTGTTTTTTGTTGGCGTTGTTTGTTTTGTGTTGGCGTTGTTTGTTTTTTGTTGGCGTTGTTTGTTTTTTGTTGGCGTTGTTTGTTTTTTGTTGGCGTTGTTTCTTTGTTGGCGTTTTGTTCTTTGTTGGCGTTGTTTGTTTTTTGTTGGCGTTGTTTCTTTGTTGGCGTTTTGTTCTTTGTTGGCGTTGTTTGTTTTTTGTTGGCGTTGTTTCTTTGTTGGCGTTGTTTGTTTTTTGTTGGCGTTGTTTTTTGTTGGCGTTGTTTGGTTTTTGTTGGCGTTGTTTCTTTGTTGGCGTTTTGTTCTTTGTTGGCGTTGTTTGTTTTTTGTTGGCGTTGTTTGTTTTTTGTTGGCGTTGTTTTTTTGTTGGCGTTGTTTCTTTGTTGACATTGTTCTTTGTTGGCGTTTTGTTCTTTGTTGGCGTTGTTTGTTCTTTGTTGACATTGTTCTTTGTTGGCGTTGTTTGTTCTGTGTTGACACTGTTGTTTGTTGACATTCTTTGTTGACATTGTTCTTTATGTTGACGTTGGTTGTTCTTTTTGTTGGCGTTGTTTTTTCTTATGGTTCTTTTTGTTAGCCATTTCTTTTACTGTTTTTTTGTTTGTTTGTTGGCGCTGTTTATTTTATTTTTGTTGTTGTTGACATTATTTCTTTTTTGTGTTGGCGTTGTTGGTTCTTTTCGTTGGCGTTGATTATTTTTCTTGGCGTTGTTTCTTGTTTTTGCAGGCGCTGTTTTTTTTTTTTTTTTTGTGGTTTGTTTCTTATGTTGGCGATTTTTTTTGTTTTGTTTTGTTACCGTTGTTTCTTTTTGTTGGCGTTGTTTCTTCTATATGTTGGCGTTCTTTATTCTTTTGTTGGCGTTGTTTGCTCTTTTTGTTGGCTTTGTTTGTTCTTTTTGTTGGCGTTGTTTCTTCTTTATGTTGGCGTTGTTTCTTCTATATGTTGGCGTTCTTTATTCTTTTTGTTGGCGTTGTTTGCTCTTTTTGTTGGCTTTGTTTGTTCTTTTTGTTGGCGTTGTTTCTTCTATATGTTGGCGTTGTTTCTTCTATATGTTGGCGTTCTTTATTCTTTTTGTTGGCGTTGTTTGCTCTTTTTGTTGGCTTTGTTTGTTCTTTTTGTTGGCGTTGTTTCTTCTTTATGTTGGCGTTGTTTCTTCTATATGTTGGCGTTCTTTATTCTTTTTGTTGGCGTTGTTTGCTCTTTTTGTTGGCTTTGTTTGTTCTTTTTGTTGGCGTTGTTTCTTCTATATGTTGGCGTTGTTTCTTCTATATGTTGGCGTTCTTTATTCTTTTTGTTGGCGTTGTTTGCTCTTTTTGTTGGCTTTGTTTGTTCTTTTTGTTGGCGTTGTTTCTTCTTTATGTTGGCGTTGTTTGTTCTTTTTGTTGGCGTTGTTTGTTCTTTTTGTTGGCGTTGTTTGTTCTTTTTGTTGGCGTTGTTTGTTCTTTATGTTGGCGTTGTTTCTTTTTGTTGGCGTTGTTTCTTCTTGTGGCGTTGTTTGTTCTTTATGTTGGCGTTGTTTGTTCTTTTTGTTGGCGTTGTTTCTTCTTGTTGGCGTTGTTTGTTCTTTATCCTGGCGTTGTTCTTTATAGACTTTTTTTTTTGGTGTTTGTTCTTTGTTGGCGTTGTTTTTTCTTTTCGTTTATGTTGTTTGTTCTTTGTGTTGGAGTTTTTTTTTCTTGGCATTGTGTGTTGTTTTTCTTGACGTTGTTTGTTCTTTATGTTGGCATTGTTTCTGATTTATGCTGGAGTTGTTTCTTCTTTTTTTTTGCGTTGTTACTTTTTCCTGGCGTTTCTTCTTTTTGTTGGCGTTGTTTCTTCTTTGTGTTGGTTTGTTTCTTTTTGCTGGCGTTGTTTCTTCTTTGTGTTGGTTTTTTTTTTTTTGCTGGCGTTGTTTCTTCTTTGTGTTGGTTTTTGTTTGTTTGTTGGCGTTGTTTCTTCTTTGTGTTGGTTTGTTTCTTTTTGTTGGCGTTGTTTCTTCTTTGTGTTGGTTTGTTTCTTTTTGTTGGCGTTGTTTCTTCTTTGTGTTGGTTTGTTTCTTTTTGTTGGCGTTGTTTCTTCTTTGTGTTGGTTTTTTTTTTTTTGCTGGCGTTGTTTCTTCTTTGTGTTGGTTTTTGTTTGTTTGTTGGCGTTGTTTCTTCTTTGTGTTGGTTTGTTTCTTTTTGTTGGCGTTGTTTCTTCTTTGTGTTGGTTTGTTTCTTTTTGTTGGCGTTGTGTCTTCTTTGTGTTGGTTTGTTTCTTTTTGTTGGCGTTGTTTCTTCTTTGTGTTGGTTTGTTTCTTTTTGTTGGCGTTGTTTCTTCTTTGTGTTGGTTTGTTTCTTTTTGTTGGCGTTGTTTCTTCTTTGTGTTGGTTTGTTTCTTTTTGCTGGCGTTGTTTCTTCTTTGTGTTGGTTTGTTTCTTTTTGCTGGCGTTGTTTCTTCTATTTGTTCTTTTTTGTTGGCGTTGTTTGTTCTTTTTGTTGGCGTTGTGTCTTCTTTGTGTTGGCGTTTTCTTTTTGTTGGCGTTGTGTCTTCTTTGTGTTGGCGTTTTCTTTTTGTTGGCGTTGTGTCTTCTTTGTGTTGGCGTTTTCTTTTTGTTGGCGTTATTTGTTTCTTTTTGTTTGCGTTATTTGTTTCTTTTTTGTTTACGTTTTTCCTTTTGTTGGCGTTTCTTCTTTTTGGTCGCCATTGTTTCATCTCGTTGGCGCTCGTTGTTGTTGCTGTTATTATTTTGCATCGTTCCATCTTTTTGTTGCTGTTTCTTTTTCTCGAAGTACAGATATAGACGCATTCGTGCACGTAATCTACGGAGATGCATCTGGCGTTGACCACTCCATCCAATTTATCACACAGGGGATTTAAACACCTGAATACAAATTGAAACAAACCTAAGGACACAAACGTATACAAAAAAGGACTAAATTACCTAAAATTGCTTCCACATATCACATTTCCCTAAAGCCAAAAATGCACTAAATACATGCACAAATTATCAATCCTAAGAGAAAGTACTTAAAGAGCTTATCGAAGACATACAAGTGAATGGACCAGCAAGGCAGAAAGTGATAGGAAGAAATGACAAAGCGAAGGAAAAAGGCAGAAACAAAGAGAGTGACAGAAAAGAGTTAATTTCTAGCACAGAATTCCCAGAAGGCGGGAATACTATTTACACCGAAAGAGCTCCTGGCATCCCCATGGGGGGGGGGGGGGGGGGGGGAATCATAAAATAGAAGCTAAAATAATGTTAATGATGGTTAAGCATACTATCAATCTCCGTTCTTATGATTTCATTGACGGTTTAAATTACAAACCAAAGATTCTATTTATTGGGTTTGACCTATGGTCCACGAGCCTTCTGTTTCTGGTCCACTCTCCTGGAACAAACTTCCTCTCTCAGTCCGTCAGCAACCTACTTTTGCCTCCAAGTCCGCTCACAAAACTCACCTTTTCTCCTCTGCATAAAATCCTAACCTCACTCAACCCCCCTCTGCAGCCTGTCTCCGCTCGGAGGGGAATCACTATTTTAATATATAATTGTATATGATGTGCTCTCTGTGGTTTTCCATTGCTTTTATTCTTGCTTTTATTGCTTTTATTCTTTCTCCCCATTTGTGGCCATGCGTGTGTGTGTGTGTGTGTGTGTGTGTGTGTGTGTGTGTGTGTGTGTGTGTGTGTGTGTGTGTGTGTGTGTGTGTGTGTGTGTGTGTGCGTGCGTGCGTGTCTTTTCGGCGCTTGGATTTGATTTTGTCGAGACTTTGCGCTATATAAATATTGTAATTATTATGTATGCATGTATGTATGTATGTATGCGCTTAGATTTATGTATGTATGCATGTATACGCTCAGCTTAGATTTATGTATGTAAGTATGTATGCATGTATGTATGCATGTATACGCTCATATGTATGTAGGTATGTATGCATGTATAACGCTCAGATTTGATTTTGTCAAGATTTTGCGCTATATAAATAAAATGTATTATGGGTCTCTGCAACTGGTTTGTCCCGATTATTCTGCATTGTTGTCAGTCCATAGGTTTTCCTGTCTTCCCCTCCGTCTCCCCCCCCCCCCCCCCCGCAGTCAAAGTCCATAGGTTTCTGTCTCCACCCCCCCCCCCCCGCAGTCAAAGTCCATAGGTTTCTGTCTCCCCCCCCCCCCCCCTGTAGTCAAAATCCATAGGTTTTCTGTCTCCCCCCCGTCCCGCAGTCAAAATCCATAGGTTTCTGTCTCCCCCTCCCCCCCCGCAGTCAAAGTCCATAGGTTTCTGTCCCCCCCCCCCCCGCAGTCAAAGTCCATAGGTTTCTGTCCCCCCCCCCCCCGCAGTCAAAGTCCATAGGTTTCTGTCTCCCCCCCTCCCCGCAGTCAAAGTCCATAGGTTTCTGTCTCCCCCCCTCCCCCGTAGTCAAAGTCCATAGGTTTCTGTCTCCCCCCCTCCCCGCAGTCAAAGTCCATAGGTTTCTGTCCCCCCCCAGTCAAAGTCCATAGGTTTCTGTCTCCCCCCCTCCCCACAGTCAAAGTCCATAGGTTTCTGTCTCCACCCCCCCCCCCTGCAGTCAAAGTTCATAGGTTTCTGTCTCCCCCCCCGCAGTCAAAGTCCATAGGTTTCTGTCTCCCCCCCCCCCACAGTCAGAGTACATAGGTTTCTGTCTCCCCCCCCCCCCCCGCAGTCAAAGTCCATAGGTTTCTGTCTCCCCCCCCCCCCCGCAGTAGAGTACATAGGTTTCTGTCTCCCCCCCCCCCCCGCAGTCAAAGTCCATAGGTTTCTGTCTCCCCCCCCCCCCGCAGTCAGAGTACATAGGTTTCTGTCCTCCCCCCCCCCCCCCCCCCGCAGTCACAGTCCATAGGTTTCTGTCTCCCCCCCCCCCCCGCAGTCAAAGTCCATAGGTTTCTGTCCTCCCCCCCCCCCCCGCAGTCAAAGTCCATAGGTTTCTGTCTCCCCCCCCCCCCACAGTCACAGTCCATAGGTTTCTGTCTCCACCCCCTCCCCCCGCAGTCACAGTCCATAGGTTTCTGTCTCCCCCCCCCACCCCCCGCAGTCACAGTCCATAGGTTTGTCTCCCCCCCCACCCCCCGCAGTCACAGTCCATAGGTTTGTCTCCCCCCCCCCCCCGCAGTCACAGTCCATAGGTTTCTGTCTCCCCCCCTCCCCCCGCAGTCACAGTCCATAGGTTTCTGTCTCCACCCCCACCCCCCGCAGTCAAAGTCCATAGGTTTGTCTCCCCCCCCTCCCCGCAGTCACAGTCCATAGGTTTCTGTCTCCACCCCCACCCCCCGCAGTCACAGTCCATAAGTTTCTGTCTCCCCCGCCCCCCCCCCCCCGCAGTCAAAGTCCATAGGTTTCTGTCTCCACCCCCACCCCCCGCAGTCACAGTCCATAGGTTTCTGTCTCCCCCCTCCCCCCCGCAGTCACAGTCCATAGGTTTCTGTCTCCACCCCCACCCCCTGCAGTCACAGTCTATAGGTTTCTGTCTCTCCCCCCCCCCCGGTCAAAGTCCATAGGTTTCTGTCTCCACCCTCCCACCCCCCCCGCAGTCACAGTCTATAGGTTTCTGTCTCTCCCCCCCCCCCCCCCCCCCGGTCAAAGTCCATAGGTTTCTGTCTCCACCCCCCCACCCCCCCCCCCCCCCCGCAGTCACAGTCCATAGGTCTTCGTCTTCTCCCTCCCCCGCAGTCACATTCCATAGGTTTCTGTCTCCAACCCCACCCCCCGCAGTCACAGTCCATAAGTTTGTCTCCCCCCCCCCCCCCGCAGTCAAAGTCCATAGGTTTCTGTCTCCACCCCCCCCCCCCGCAGTCACAGTCCATAAGTTTGTCCCCCCCCCCCCCGCAGTCACAGTCCATAGGTTTCTGTCTCCCTCCCCCACCCCCCGCAGTCAAAGTCCATAGGTTTCTGTCTCCACCCCCACCCCCACGCAGTCACAGTCCATAGGTTTCTGTCTCCCTCCCCCCCCCCCCCCCCCGCAGTCAAAGTCCATAGGTTTCTGTCTCCACCCCCACCCCCCGCAGTCAAAGTCCATAGGTTTGTCTCCCCTCCCCCCCTGCAGTCACATTCCATAGGTCTTTGTCTCCCCCCTCCCCCACAGTCACAGTCCATAGGTTTCTGTCCCCCCCCCCCCTGCAGTCACAGTCCATAGGTTTCTGTCTCCCCCCTCCCCGCAGTCACAGTCTATAGGTCTCTGTCTCCCTCCTCCCCTGCAGTCACAGTCCATACGTTTCTGTCTTCCACATCTCATTTCCCCCGAGCCAAATATACACTTAATATATGTACGCAATTATCAATCCTAAAAAAAAAGTACATAAGACTTTATCGAACACACAGGTGAATGGGCCTGCAAGGCAGAAAATGATAGGTAGAAATCAGGGCTTAAAACAGGAGGGAAAAAACACCGAAACTATGGGGGTCCGGGGGCATGCTCCCCCGGGAACATTTTTTAAAAACCAAGTGTAAATCTGTACCATTTTGCGCTTTCTGGACATAATTTCAAGAGATATTTAGTGCATAAAAATTGCTGTAAACACATAATTATTACAGGGAGATATATTTGGGAAAAGGGGAGAAGGGGTTAAAAACATAATATTCTTCCAAGAAAAATCAGGGGCCACAACTTGCGCGCCGTTGCTATGAACGCTTGCAAGCCGATCACGGATGCCTTGCTCCTTTCGTTTTTTTTGTTTTTTTTGTTTTTGTTTTTTTGACAAACAGAAATCGCGGAATTCCGCCCAGACGCGGAACGTTTTAAGCCCTGAGAAATGACAGAAAGCAAAGCAACAAGGTAGAAACAAAGAGTGACAGAAAAGAGGAAATTTCTAGCCCAGAATTTCCAGGTGGGGACACTATTTATACCGAAAGAGCCCCTAGCATCCCCATAGTGGGCAGGGAGGTGGGATGGGGGAACGAGACGTTAGCCAAGGTTTCGTATGTTCTGAATCCACGTAAAAGATTCCACGGCAACAAAAGCTATACTTTAGAAAAGTCTGTAGAATGACTTACTATCATATGCATAGAAAAATAACATGCATGCAGATGGAAGGGGGTGGAGGTCAATAGGAACGAATACAGCTAACACCTTGTCATGGTAACAAGGTTTTATCAGAAAGAGAAATCCGCATTTTGCACGGAGAAAAACCAAACCAAACCAAACCAAACCAAACAACAGCAACAAAACAAAACACACACAAACACAAAACAGATTTTTGTTTACTATAAACAGATCTATGCAGTCCCTTATATATAGGTGGAAACTCGATGCATTAAAAACAAAGTACACCAGAAATATTGTCTTGTCTTTGTGGACAGAAAATAACGACCAGTCATTTACTTTCTTGCATTAGTATAAAGCGACTCATTCCGGTACTTTCTGCTCACACAAATTTCCGACATATTCGAATCATCATTAACATACGAATTTTTTGTTAGCCTGTCAAAAAGTCCAATAGTTCAATATTTGTAATTCGTTCATCTTCCTGTTCATGGTTACAATTAGCTAGTTTATTGTAAATATTTGTTGGAGTATGCTACTTCATTTGTTATGTTTACGCTCCCCTCAGACATTTGCCTTGTACTTGCTTCTTGTTTTTCACATGGTTTTAGCCTGAACATGTTTTTGATGCTCGAGTGGGTTATAAGTAATATGAATTTGAACTTAAATTTTATTTTTTTTAACCATGACTAACTACACACAAACATCTGCATTTGCCCTTCCTGTTTCTACTCCCATTCCCCTTATCGCTTTTTTTACGCACTTATTATTTTCATTTATTCAATTGTTTATTTACTTATTATTATCATTGTTATTAGCATTATTATTGTTTTATTTCTTTATTTACTATTTTTTTGTTTGTCTAAAATCACTTAAGTGAATAAACATTAAACCAATGACCACCACCACAAAACAGACAAAACAAACCGATAACATTCATTCCAATCCAGCCTGACTTAAAAAGCACAGATAAACTTACCTCGTAAAGAAGTCCGCACCCACGGTTATTCCCCTTCAGTCCCCGTATATGTGTTATGGCCACGTCGGGTCCAAAGCTTTTATGCTGCATAGCGGCACAGCAACGGAATAAAAAAATAAATAAATAACATTGATACCCGAATCACACCAGGCCCGTTCTAACAATTTAAAGAGACAGTGTGGCTTATTATTATGGTCTTCAACCTTGGTTATAAACCACATTCAGTCACCAGTTCAGTTCCACTGCTTCCGCTGAGCTTGTCCAAATTCAAATGTTGTGAACACTGGAGGTCAAATGGAAAGGTAAGGTGAACTCGCTTGAGTAACCCATGCATGTGCCGAACGCACAGCAGTATTTTCACATGTTCGTGATCTGTCCTCGTGCAAGTCGAAAGCTTTCCTTCCCCCTTTATCTCTCCCCATTCCTCCTCTTGTCTCTGTCTGTCTGTCTTTCTCTCTGTTCTCTGCGAAATTGGCTGTAGTAAAGAGAGAGAGAGAGAGAGAGAGAGAGAGAGAGAGAGAGAGAGAGAGAGAGAGAGAGAGAGAGAGAGAGAGAGCAGATACTAAAATATTTTAGTCTGTGGAGAGACAGAGAATTTAGTGCGAACGCGCGCGCGCGCGCACACAGACACACATATATACACACACGCACACACACACACCATCACACACACACACACACTTACGCACATTCACACACACACTCACACACACTCAAACGCACATACATACACACACGCACACACGCGCTCACACACACGCACTCACACACACACACTCACACACACACTCACACACATACATGTATACACACGCACACACAACATACACACACACACACACACACCACACACACACACACACACACACACACACACACACACACACACACATACACACACACACTTTCTCTCCCCGTCTCTCACTTGCATATACATCCAAAGAGTACATGAATGTATGTATGATTGTGTACAGACGTATTTCTTATACGTATGTATGTGTATACGTACGTACGTATGCAACATGTATGCATTTATGTATGTATACATATGTGTGTGTGTGTGTGTCTGTATGTACGTACACACACACGTATGTATGTATGTATGTATGTATTTATGTATGTATGTGTGTATATGTCTGTGTGTATGTATGTATGTCTGTGTGTACATGTATGTATGTATGTATGTATGTATGTCTGTGTGTATGTATGTATGTCTGTGTGTATGTATGTATGTCCGTGTGTATGTATGTATGTCTGTGTGTATGTATGTATGTCTGTGTGTATGTATGTATGTATGTATGTATGTGTGTGTATGTATGTATGTATGTATGTATGTATGTGTGTGTATGTATGTATGTATGTATGTATGTATGTATGTATGTATGTATGTGTACATGCCTGAATGTACAAAGGTAGGTATGCACCTGTGTACATGTGTATATCGTACGAACGTAGTTATATATATGTTTATATATATATTAATATATAATATATATATATTATATATATATTATATATATGTATATATATATTTATATAGGCGTCCTTCAGTCTCGAAGACTATGGAGTTGTTATGTATATATATATATGTATGTGTGTGTGTGTGTGTGTTTGTGTGTACATGCGTATGCATGTATGTAGGTACACACATATACGTGCGATATAATAGTAGTATGTATTATGTATGTATGTATGTATGTATGTGTGTATGTATGTATGTCTGTGTGTATGTATGTATGTCTGTGTGTATGTATGTATGTATGTATGTATGTATGTATGTATGTATGTATTATGTATGTATGCATGTATGTATGTATATATGTATATATGTATGTATGTATGTATGTATGTATGTACGTATGTATATATGTATGTCTGTATGTATGTATTTATGTACGTATGTATATATGTATGTGTGAAGAAAGCAAATATTACACATGTTCACGTTGTGTATGGGTGAGTGGCCTTCACAATTAAAACAAAAAACATCTGTTTCATGCGGGCCAGGTGGTTATTTCTATACAAACAGTGGATTCCATATCTGACATCTCGAGTTCAAATCCCCAGCTGGCCTGTTGGCTGACCACCTTTATGTCTCCATCATTCTGGTGGTGTCAGCTTTGTGTTTCATAGGGCCTTTCTTTAGCCGCCCCCTCCATATTTCAAGACCTTGCCAGTGCATAGGGTTTTCGGCAGTCTGTCAGATAATTGCTGGCAGATTTTGAGGGAGCCCTTATGGAATTGTGCGAGTGCGATAGATTTGTCTTGAACAAATTTCAAATTCTGTCTCTCCCTGTGTCTCTGTGTGTGTCTTTCTGTCTGTCATCTTGTTTCTCTTTCTCTCTGTCTCTGTCTGCCTGTCTGTTTTTCTCAGTGTCTCTTTCTCTCTCTCTTTTCTCTCCCCCCCCCCCTCTCTCTCTTTGTCTCTCTCTTTTTCTCTCTGTCTGTCTCTTTCTCTCTCTCTCTCTGTCCCTCTCTATCTGTCTCTTTCTATTTCTCTCTGTGTCTCTCCCCCCCTCTCTCTCTTTCTCTCCCTCTGCCTCTCTCTTTTTCTCTCTTTCTCTCTCTCTCTCTCGCTCTTTCTCTCTCTGTGTGTGTGTCTCTCTCTGTCTCTTTGTCTCTCTCTGTCTCTCGCTCTTTCTCTGTGTGTGTGTGTCTCTCTCTGTCTCTTTGTCTCTCTTTGTCTCTCGCTCTTTCTCTGTGTGTGTGTCTCTCTCTGTCTCTTCTCTCTCTCACTCTCTCTGTCTTTCCCCTTCTCTCTTTCTGTCTCCTCCCCATCTCTCTATCTTCTCTTTCACACACACACACACAAACACACACACTCTCTCTCTACCTCCCTTTCTCCTCTCTCCCCCCCCTCTCTCTCTCATCCCCTTTCTCTCTTTTAAACACACAAATCAAATCAATCGAAAGTTCTGTTTAATTGCGAAATCAATTATTTCGAAAAACAAAGAGAAGACATGTCATGGAGCCATACATCCATCTCCCTTTGCCCAATGGTTTGGTTGGAGTCGGAATCTTGTAGTTCGTCTGCACACAGAAAACATGTTAATGGTCAAAGCACTATGACAATAGATGTTTTTGTTGTAGTAGTTCTTTGTGTGTATGTTTGTGTGTGTGTGTGTGTTGTGTGTGTGTGTGTGTGTGTAAGAGTGTGTGTGTGTGTGTGTGTTTGTGTGTTGTGTGTGTGATGTGTGTGTGGTGTGTGTGTGTGTGTTGTGTGTTGTGTTGTGTTGTTTGTTTGTGTGTGTGTTTGTTTGTGTGTGTGTGTGTGTTGGTGTGGTGTGTTGTGTGTGTGTGTGTGTGTGTGTGTGTGATGTGTGTGTGGTGTGATGGTGTATGTGTGTGTTTGTGTGGTATGTGTGTGTTGTGTATGTATGGTATGCTTGTGTTTGTGTGTTGTGTGGTGTGTGCGCGCGCGCACATATTAATAAAGAGCGGAAGAGAGAGAGAGACAGGGGGAGGGAGGAAGAGAGGGAGGGAGGAAGAGAAAGAGAGAGAGAGACAGAGAGAGAGAGAAGAGAGAGAGAGAGAGAGAGAGCACTCACCGAATGTTGCAGCATAAGGTTTCAAGGAGATCATCCAAGAAGGTTGCCGTAAGCTGTCCACAAACAACAAAGTATACGATGAACAAAAGTGGAGTTGCGGTCAAAGGCCAAGGGAAAAACAAAAAGATACATCCAATACAAGAAATCAACAACAACAAAAAAGAAGGAGACGAAAAAAAAAGAGGGGAGAGAGAGAGAGAGAGAGAGAGAGAGAGAGAGAGAGAGAGAGACAGAGACAGAGACAGAGACAGAGAGACAGAGAGAGACAGACAGAGAAAGAGAGAGAGACAGAGGGAGAGACAGAGAAAGAGAGAGAGACAGAGAGAGATAGAGAGAGACGGGGAAAGAGAGAGAGAGAGAGAGAGAGAGAGAGAGAGAGAGAGAGAGAGAGAGTCAGTGACAGAGAGACAGAGAGACAGTGAGAGAAGAAGAAGAAGAACGAGAAGAAGAAGAAGAAGAAGAAGAAGAAGAAGAAGAAGAAGAAGAAGAAGAAGAAGAAGAAGAAGAAGAAGAAGAAGAAGAGAAGAAGCAGCAGATGGAGAAGAAAAAGAAGAAAAAGAAGAAGAAAGAAGAAGAAGAAGAAGAAGAACAAGAACAAGACGCCAGAAGAATTCACAAGGCAAACCAGCATGGCTAAGGGGGACAATGGACAACGTGTGGAAGTGTGTTTACAAAGAAGTCTTAGTGACAATGCAAACAACACAACCACACCACACCTTACTACACCACACCACACCACACCACACCACTTCACACCACACCACACCACACTACACTACACTACACCACACCACTTCACACCACACCACACCACACCACACCACACCACACCACACCACAGCACAACCACAACCACAAACACAACACACTACACCACACCAAACACACCACACCACACCACACCACAACCACACCAAACACACCACACCACACCACAACACAACCACACCACACAACACCACAATAACAACACAATACAACAATGACACAACACCATCACACCACACCACACACACACAACAACACAACACAACACAACACATCACATCACACCACACCACACCACACCACACAACACACACAAGACAACACACACAACACAACACAACACATCACACCACACCACACACACACCACACAACACAACACAACACATCACATCACACCACACCACACCACACAAACACACACAAGACAACACACACAACACAACACATCACACCACACCACACCACACAACACAACACAACACAACACAACACAACACAACACAACACATCACATCACACCACACCACACACCACACAACACAACACAACACATCACATCACACCACACCACACCACACAACACACACAAGACAACACAACACAACACATCACATCACACCATACCACACCCACACCACACAACACAACACATCACATCACACCACACCACACCACACACACAAGACCACACACACAACACAACACAACACATCACATCACACCACACCACACCATACCACACAACAACACAACACACACAACACTACACAACACATCACACCACACCACACCACACAACACACACAACACAACACAACACACACAACACATCACATCACATCACACCACACCACACAACACACACATCACACAACACATCACACAACACCACACAACACATCACACCACAACCACACTACACCACACCACAAACATAACACAACACAACACACACAACACACCACACCACACCACACAACATACACAACACACACAACTCATCACATCACACCACACTACACCACACCACAAACACAACACACCACACCACACCACACCACAAACACACCACACCACACCACACCACCACCCACACCACACCACACCACAAACACAATAATAATAATAATTAATAATTACAATATTTATATAGCGCAAAATCTCGATAAAAATCAAATCTAAGCGCTGAACATACACTTACGCACGCGCGCACACACACACTTACACATGGCTATAAATGGGGAAAAAGAATAAAAGCAATGGAAAATTGTAGAGAGCATATTTATTATATACAAATATATATTACAATGTGATTCCCCTCCGAGTGGAGACAGGCTACAGAGGGGGATGAGTGAGGTCAGGATTTTATGCAGAGGAGAAAAGGTGAGTTTTGAGAGCGGACTTGAAGGAGACAAAAGTAGGTTGCTGACGGACAGAGAGAGGAAGTTTGTTCCAGGAAAGTGGACCAGAAACAGAGAAGGTTCGTGGACCATAGGTATTGAGCTTGGTGCGTGGAAAGCGAAAAGTCAGAGGATCGGAGGCAGAGCGGAGGGTATGTGAGGGAACATAGATCTCAAGTAGGCTTGACAGGTAATGGGGGGCTGCGTTATTGAGGCTTTTGTAGCACATGGTGTCTAGTTTGTACTGTATGCGCTTTGATACAGGGAGCCAGTGAAGTTGTGCTAGGAGAGGAGATATGTGGTCAGCTTTTTTCTTTTTGAGTACAAGGCGTGCAGCATTGTTTTGAATGCGCTGTAGGATGTGAATTGTGGAGGCAGGAAGACCAGACAGGAGTGAATTGCAATAGTCAATGCGAGACATTATGAAAAGGAGAGAACGAGTTTTGCAGTTGTTTCGACAGAGAGATACTTCCTGATCAAGCTTATACGATGGAGGTGAAAGTAGCAAGATCTGGCAGTTTGAGAAACAAAGTTGTTCATGGAGAGGGTAGAGTCAATGCAGACACTAAGGTTTTTAGCTGAATCAGAAATTGGGACTGATGTGTTACATAATGGGAGAGAAAGAGGAGGCAGCTGAGAAAGTTTCTGACGGGTGCCAATGAGGATAGCTTCTGTCTTGTCGTCATTAAGCTGAAGTTTATTGAATGTCATCCAGTTCTTAATGTCCGAGTAACACTCAGTGGTGCGAGTCAAGAGGCGCTGTATATTGTCTGGTGTGTCACTGTCTAGAAGTTGGGTGTCATCAGCATAGAAGTGGTGTTTTATAGAGTGGGAGTTGATGATGGTGGACAGGGGGAGGTGTAAAGAGTGAAAAGACTGCAGACAGATCCTTGTGGAACACCACAGGTCAGGCATGCAGGTTGAGAGTAAGTGCCATTAATGAGAACAGTTTGTTTTCTGTTTGACAGATATGAAGTGAAAAAGGAGAGAGCAATGTCAGAGATGCCAAAAGTATGATGAAGTCTAGAAAGGAGAATACCATGATCAATGGTATCAAAGGCTGCAGACAGATCAAGGAGTGTGAGGAGAGAGACTTTGCCAGTATCAGTTGCAAGGAGGAGATTGTTGAGAATGTGTAGCAGGGCAGTTTCAGTGCTATGGCACTGTCGGTAGGCTGACTGGAAAGGATTGAGAAGATTGTTGGCAGACAGGTGAGAGTTCAGCTGGTTGAGGACAACTTTTTCAAGCAGTTTTGACAAGAAAGAGAGATTAGAGATAGGCCGGTAATTTTTCAGTTCATTTGGGTCTAAATTGTATTTCTTGAGGAGAGGGTGAACAATAGCAGACTTGAAAGAATCTGGGACAGTTCCAGTTTGAAGAGAAGTGTTGATGATGTCAGTGATGAATGGGAGGAGAGTAGGGAGACAGTCAGAGTAGAGAGAACCTGGAAGAGGATCCAGTTTGCAGGTTTTGAACGACATGGATCTGATTGTGTTGAGAATTTCTTCTTGTGAGACTGGGGTAAAAGTAGTAAGAGGTGTGCCAGAGAAGGAAGGGTCAGGTGGGCATGGTTGACAGGGTGTCCTGTCAAGCCTGTCACGAAGAGTTTGTATTTTGGTGGTGAAATACTTGGAGAATACAGATGGGAGTTCTTCATTTGTGTGTTTTGTTGGGAGAGGTAAATCTTTTCGTGTGCCAAGGAGATGATTCATGGTTGTAAAGAGTTCTCTTGAAGAAGAGGCATTCAGGATTTTGGTTTGGAAATAGTTTGTTTTTGCAGATGCAACACAACATAACATAACACCACAACCACAAACACAAACGCAACCACACCACATCACACCTCACCACACCACACCTGACCACAACACAACAAACATGTCACACCACACCCACACAATACCACAAACACACCACAACCACAACCACGACCACAAACACAACAGACATTGGACTCAGGACAAGATAACACCATCACAAAGCCATAGTAACCATTCTTACCCTTTCCCACCAGTGCCATACAAGCCGCCACCCGACAAGATCCCCGAGTGAGCTCCGGGCAGGATTCCCACACCCGCGGCAGCCCCGGCAAACACGCCGACATCTCCCCCAGCCCCCAGCCCCAAGGGTCCCCCCAGGTGGTGGGAGTAGCCGAGGTTGTACTTGTAGCCAGTTTTCCCGTAACCTGTGGAGGAGAAACCAGAAAAAAAAAAACACGAAAGAAGAATATGAACGCGTATTTAATACAACAAAACAAGACAGGCGCAAACCAGAAAAAACACGAAAGAAGAATGTGAACGCGTATTTAATATTAATACAACAAAACAAGACAGGCGCAAATTTTCGAGAAACCAGAACAAACACGAAAGAAGAATATGAACGGGTATTTAATACAACAAAACAAGACAGGCGCAATTCAATTTGAGCCTGTCTTGTCTTGTTGTATTAAACACGCGTTCATATTCTTCTTTCGTGTTTTTTCTGGTTCCTATTTGCTTGAACGCGGGCAGTCACACTTGCTGTGGATAAGAGTTGGGGTTAGCTATGAGACAGGCGAAGACATGATAAAAAGTTCTATTTGTAACTTCTTTGGAGACAAGTCGGGTTCTAGTATGATGTGCTGTACTAAGCTTATATTGCATTTCCATTCTAGTGTGTTGTGTTGTTGTGTTGTGTTATTGTGTTGTGTAGTGTTGTGTTGTGTTGTATTGTGTCGTGTTGTGTGTTGTATTGTGTTGTGTTGTATTGTGTTGTGTTGCATTGCATTGTATTGTATTATACAGTATTGTGTTGAATAGTGTTGTGTTGTTCTGTTGTGTTGTGTTGTGCAGTATTGTGAAGTGTTGTGTTGTTCTGTTGTGTTGTGTAGTGTTGTGTTGTATTGTATTGTGTTATGTTGCGCTGTGCTGTGTTGTGTTGTAGTGTGTTGTATTGTGTGGTATTGTATTGCATTGTATTGTATCATACGGTATTGTAGTGTTGTGTTGCATTGTATTGTAGTCTGTTGCATCGTCTTGTCTTATACACTATTTAATGTGTTGTATTGTATTGTGTTGTATTGTGTTGTGTTGTATTGTATTGCATTGTATTGTGTTGAACTGTAGTGCATTGCATTGCGTTGCATTGTATTGTGTTGCATTGCACTGTATTGTATTATACAGTATCGTGTTGTGTTGTGTTGTGTTGTATTGTCTCTCTCTCTCCCTCCCCCCCCCCCTCTCTCTCTCTCTAATTCTGTCTCTGTCTCTTTCTAATTCTGTTTCTGTCTCTCTCTCTGTCTCCCAGTCTCTGTCTCTGTGTCTGTCTGTCTGTTTTCTCTCTCTCTCTCATTGTTACTTGTGCAACATACGGTGAAAAATCAAGATGACGTCTCCGCGCTCAGAATGAATTCCATATGGACTAACATCAGAGGTGCCATATGATGGACAAAATCCACAATGATCACGGCACAAGCTTTAAGCCTACACATATACCCACGAGCTGGCCAGGTCTTGAGGTCCTATCTAGACAGTTCCATAACCCTGAGGTCGTGGGGGAGCGAGGTGACAGAGACCTCAACTTTTCCCGGGGCCAGTACCACCAGGACGGCGCCAT
>JAPXFY010000033.1:28897289-28914789 GCA_030674185.1 Monoplex corrugatus
CACACCCTCGAGGTGTTTTTTTGTTAACTTTGGCTTGTGGCTTGGGTGCTGACTTCAGGGAATCAGGTCTGATGACCGCAGGGAAAGACCTGCTGGCTGCTCGGAAAGACGGCAAACTTGGGATCCCTTTTGGGGCATGTCAGACCTTGCTGAGCAGCAAACTGGGCTGTGTCTGGAACATCATGCCCGGCCACTTTCTCCGGGGTCTCATCTCTCTTGGGTAGGGCCTGTTCAGCCGCCAGCGAGAACAGAAAGCAGATCCTCAGGGTACGTACAGAAGAATTGAAGAAATTGCCCACAGGAAATATACATGCACATCAACTGGTTGCTTAAAATCGAAAGATGGTACGCTTATGGAAAAAGACAAAATATTAGATAGATGGGGAGAGTACATTAAAAACCTTTTGAAGTTGACAGAAACGAAGAACACATCATAAGAAAGAATGTTGAAGAACCACACATAATGAAAGATGAAGTAAGAAGAGCAGCACTGAAAAAGATGAAACTAGGAAAAGCCCCAGGACCAGACAATATTAATACAGAGATAATTGAAGCCCTGGAGGAATTCGGTATTGAAAAAATAACAGTCCTCCTAAATGAAATTTATAACACCGGAAAAATCCCCAAAGACATGTCAAAATCAATTTTCATTGCACTTCTAAAGAAAACAGGGGCTATAGAATGCGAACTCCATTGTACAAACAGCTTGATGCGTCATGTAACAAAAGTCCTATTAAGAATAATCATGATGAGGACAAGGAACAGAATCAAAAGAGAAATAGCAGAAGAACAATGTGGATTTGTGGAAGGGAAAGAACTATTAATGCTAAATACATCCTAAGAACTATCATAGAGAAGTCAATCGAGTTTAATAAGCATTTATATAATATATAAACTAGGCCAGCAGCATTATTCTAAACTTTTTGAATGTGACAGAGCTTTAAGCCATCTCTACACCTGGGTCAGTTTAGTATGTCTTCGTACTTTGTGGTAACATGTATGGTCCATTTCCTTACTGACTGACTAAGACTAGTTTCCTTATTTTTTCCCCCTAACCGCAATCTTACATACACGTACTTCCAAGCTCACAGCTGAACCATAAAAATAAGTTACATTTGAAGTCAGAAACCTTACAGATTAGTTATACATAATGGGTAATAGAAACGGGGCCCTCATTTTGAAATTAGCCGTGACGTCTGATGGGAACGACCTCTGTACTTCCTGTCCTATTTCCTGTTCGTACGAACCGCGATGGCGTGTTCAAAGGAGTGCTTTTCGTCTTATCTCTGCTTCCTTTTGATTTTTTTCCTTTTGGTTTCTTTTGCCCTGGGCATAGGGGTGGTGGTGATGGTGCGGTTTAGTGGGGTAGTGGGGGAGGAGGGAGGAGAATGTCGTGTAACTGGCGACAATGTTGAAGTGATCCTAAACGAAGACAACAAGATAGTGAAGCCATTTTGAACTGTATTTTTTTTAGCCCGTTTCTAAAAAAAAAAAAAAAAAAAAAAAAAAACAAAACAAAAAAACAAAACAACAAACAACAAACAAAAACAAAAAAAACAAAAACAAACCAACAAAAATAACAATATAACAAGATAAAACAAAAAACCAAAACCAACCAGAACAACAAACCGACTGACTGATAACTAACTAACTAACTAACTAACTGACTGACTGAATAACAACTAACTACTAACTAACTAACTAACTAACTAACTAACTAACTAACTAACGAACTCAATAACCGACTGACAACTGACCGACCCACCCCCACTCACCCTCCCAACTAACTAACTAAACTAAACTAAACTAAACTAAACTAAACTAATAAACTAAACTAAACTAAACAACAACTAAACTAAACTAAACTAAACTAAACTAAACTAAACTAAATAACTAAACTAAACTAAACTAACTAACTAAACTAAACTAAACTAACTAACTAAACTAAACTAACTAAACTAAACTAAATAAATAAACGAAATTAAACAAAACTAAACGAAACTAAACTAAACTAAATGGAAAAACAATGAAAAATATAAAATAACAAAATTAAATGAGATAAAATAAAAATAAAAAAATAAATAAAATGAACTGAAATAAAATGAAATGAAATAAAATAAACAAAATAAAAGAAATAAATAAGATAAACAAAATAAGATAGAATAAAATAAAAGAAACAAAATAAAATAAAGAAATAATAAAATAAAATAAATTATAATAAAAAAAAAAATCAAAAAAAAAATCAAAAAAAAAAATCCAGATGTTGTACTTTTCGAGTATTACTATGACATTAAGTAAGCGTAAGATGGAATAAAACTTGACGTAAAACGATGACAATGGATGGCAGACTATTGCAACAGTGACAGCACAACGAAAATATTATCAAAAAGTTTCTGAGAAGTTTGGCGCTGTTCACAGGCCTTCCTCCACAAAACTGTTAATTTTAACCATTTGGTATTGGTCTCTGAGACCATCATCTTGTTGCATTGACTTTCAAACTTCTGCATTCGTGTTTCCTGAATGGTATACGCTTGTGACCCCGACAAAGTAAAGATCGAGCCAGCGATGTGTGAGAAAATTTTGCAAAGAGAATTCTGTTAGAGGTATACAGCCAGACAGAATGCACACACACACACACACACCACCACACACACACACACACACGCACGCGCGCGCGCGCACACACACACACACACACACACACACACACACACACACCACACCCCTCCCCCCACACACACAAACACACACACACACGTCTGGTCGATATGAAACAATTTCCTTTAAAAAAAAGAAAGGAGGTTGAATGACCATATTCGCATTTGCCGCGTGATGGAACCTTTGTAATATAGGGGTAAAAAGACGACAGAAGAAATAAACAAACAAACAAAGAAAGAAAGAAAGAAAAAAGAAAGAAAGAAAACTACTACCACCGCCATCATTACGACCACTACCACGACTACCACCACCACCACACACCACCATTACCACACCACCGTCACGACCACTAACCACCACCACCACCACCACAGACCACCACTTACTATTAGTAAAACTTGAGATATTTTGAACGTTTCTATGAAACACTATATAAAATAAAAAAAAAGAAAAAGAAAGAGAGAGAGAGAGAGAGAGAGAGAGAGAGGAGAGAGAGAGAGAGAGAGAGAGAGAGAGAAGAGAGGAGAGCAGCACTCTGGACCATATAAAGATTTCCTGGTATCACTTAAAAAAAAAACTTCGTTGGTGTGTCCATAAACAAGATCCGATGGCTTTGCTAAATCAATCCTACAGAAAACTGTTGAGAGACGGACGGAAAGGAGTTTTTAATGCAGCCCACTAATGACTTTTCATGGACGAAGGGAAAAAGAAGAAGAAGTAGTAGTAGTAGTAGCAGTAATGATAGTAGTAATAGAGTAGTAGTAGTAGTAGTAGTTAGTAGCAGTAATAGCAGCAGTAGAAGTAGTAGTAGTAGAAGAAGAAGAAGAGAAAGAAAGAAAAAACGAAAGGAAGAAAGAAACAAACTCTCTCTCTCTCTCTCTCTCTCTCTTCTCTCGTTCATTTGTTTGACTTACCCAATCTGTAATAACACAAGATAAATAAAAACTCTTGTTCTTTCACTCCTTTGTTCACTGTCTCCCTTTTGTTTGTCTGTCACTTTCTCTCGCTCTTTCTCTTCATGGCACATACCCTGTGACCGTTTGGTCTATCTGTTTTTCTGTCAGTCCGCCTGTCTAATTGTTTGTCCCCTGTCTTTCTCTCCATCAACTCTGAGCTCTCTCTGTGCTCTTCTCACTGCTCACTCTGTCTGTCCCTCTCTCTTTCTCCTTCTGTCCTTCTGTCTGCTGTCTGTCTGGCTGACTGGCTGGCTGGCTGGCTCTCTCTTCTTGGAGCAAAACAGCAAGAAGTCATGGTGATCAGTAAAAAATCATGAAATCCCTCATGCAAAATAACAGCAAACGGCACAACCCTGAGACAGATTGATAAGTTAAAATATCTGGGAACGATCATTTCACCAGACGGCAGATCATCATCATCAGGTGCCCTGCCGCATGGCGTTGGACGATCATGGACTTCCATCTGTCTCTATCTCTCGTTGTCCCTAGCATCTCTCCCACCCCCCTCGTCCCCAGCCACTCTTCAAGTCCGTCCAGCATTTTCTCCCTGGGTCTACCCGGTGCTCTCTTTCCCTTCAGCTTTCCCGTTGTGACCAGGTGCTCCAAATCCCCCTTCCTCATAAAATGGCCTATAAATGTTGCCTGTCTTTTCCTAATCTTCCTTATGAGTGATCTACTTGTGTCTGCCTCCATCATGACTGTCTCGTTTGTTTTCTTTGCTGTCCATGGAACCCTAAACATTCTTCTGAGAAACGACATCTCGGCTGCCTCAATTTTGTTCTGGCTTTGTTTGTTGACTGTCCACCCTCACATCCGTACAACAGTATTGGTTCTATATAACATTCAAGAACTCTCTTCCTGATGTTAATTGATAGGCATTTGTTGGTAAGAATGCCTGTCATCTTCCGAATGCTGTTTTGGCTTTATCCGATTCTGCCAGCTATTTCTGATGTGCATCTGCCGTCTGATGAAATGATCGTTCCCAGGTATTTGAATTTATCAACCTGTGTCAAGGTTGTGCCATTTGCTGTTATTTTGCATGAGGGGATTTCATGTTTTTTACTGATCACCATGACTTCAGTCTTCCTGCTGTTTAGTTCCGACCCCTTACCTTTGCTTTTTCTTTCTAGTATATTCACAAGGTTTTGAGGTCCCTTTCACTTTCTGCAATTAGCACGGTGTCATCTGCATATCGAATGTTGTTTATCATTTCCCCTCCAACCTTTAATCCAGGGTCTTCTTCTAGGTTTCTCATGATGTTTTCGCTGTAAAGTGAAAACAGATCTGGTGACAAAACACAACCCTGTCTGACTCCTCTTTTGATATTTTGGAAAGAGCTTACATTGTTTTCTATTGTCATTGCAGCTGTTTGTCCCAGTACATATTTCTGATTATTCGTAGATCTTTTCCATCAACATTGAGTCTCTCCAGTTGGTTAATCAATTCATCATGTCTTACCTGATCGAAAGCCTTGGTGTAGTCAACAAAGCATAAATACAAATCCTTATTCATCTCATTTGACCTCTCTATGGTAGTTCTTAGGATGTATATGGCATTAATAGTTCCTTTCCTTCCACAAATCCACACTGTTCTTCTGCTATTTCTCTTTTGATTCTATTCCTTGTCCTCATCATGATTATTCTTAACAGGACTTTTTGTTACATGACTCATCAAACTGATTGTGCGATGGAGTTCGCATTCTATAGCCCCTGTCTTCTTTGGAAGTGCAATGAAAATTGATTTTGACATATCTTTGGGGATTTTTCCAGTGTCGTGAATTTCATTTAGGAGGACAGTTATTTTTTCTATGCCAAATTCCTCAAGGGTTTCAATCATCTCTGTGGTAATGTTGTCTGGTCCTGGGGCTTTTCCTGGTTTCATCTTTTTCAGTGCTGCTCTAACTTCATCTTTCAGTATGGGTGGTCCTTTAAAGTTCTTTTTTATGATGTGTTCTTCGTTTCTGTCATCCTCCAAAAGGTCCTTAATGTACTCTCCCCATCTATCTAATATTTTGTCCTTTTCCATGATGAGCGTTCCTTCTTTCGATTTTAAGCAACCAGTTGATGTGCATGTATTTTTCCTGTGGACAATTTCTTCAATTCGTCTGTACATACCCTGAGGATCCGTTTTGTGTCGGTCTTCCATTTCTTTGCACTTTGTTTTCAACCAAGCTTCCTTAGCTTCATTGCACCTATTCCTGATCTTCTTGTTTATCTTCCTGTAGATCTCTTCGTTTCTCTTTGCCTTCCTCCTTTTTTCCATCAGGCCCAAAATTTCATAAGTCACCCAGCTCTTTTTTGCTTTTCTATCTGCCCTAGGATTTCCTCACAAGCTTCATTTATCGAATTCCTCAACTTTATCCATTGCTCCTCACTGTCAC
Organism: Monoplex corrugatus; assembly: GCA_030674185.1. NCBI lineage: Eukaryota > Metazoa > Mollusca > Gastropoda > Littorinimorpha > Ranellidae > Monoplex > Monoplex corrugatus. The sequence goes on from JAPXFY010000033.1 coordinate 28,903,284, forward strand.
CAGCGTCTTCCAGAGCACTGAATTTGTTTTGAATATGTACAATAAATTTTTGACATATCACTTCATCTGTCTTTAAGAGTCCAAGGTTTAATTTGATGTTGTTTTTGGTCTGTTTCCTTTTCCTCAATTTCAGTCTAAATCTTCCCACTACAGGATTGTGGTCACTGTTGCAGTCTGCGCCTGGTAGTGTTTTTACTGACAGTAAAGAATTTCTAAATCTTTTGTTGATCAGGATGTAGTCAATTTGATTTTTGGTATTATATCCTGAACTCCTCCAAGTCCATTTTCTTCTGTTTGTTCGCTCAAACCAGGTGTTTCCTACTATGAACTCATTCATCTGTGCCCATTCTACAAGTTTCTCACCCCTTTCATTTTGCGTACCAAGGCCATGAGGTCCAACTATATCCTCCACCCTATCCTGTCCCACTTTAGCATTAAAATCTCCCATTTTTACAGTAACTTCTTGTATTTACATTGGACTTTGGCCATCTCTAATACTTCGTAGAAGTTGTCGATGTCTTCCTGAGTACTTGCGGATGTTGGTGCATACACCTGAATGATGTTGATATCAAATGGTTTGCCTTCCAACTTGACCAGCAAAACTGTCGGACACAGCCCAGTATCCCTTAATTGCTTTAGATTTGTCTTTGTCCATCGTGATGCCTACTCCTCTTTCATGTGAAGTTACCACCAGAGTACATCAGTGTGTATTCTCCTGATGTTATCATGCCTGCCCCCTTCCATCTCACTTCCCCTAGTCCTAAAATACCAATGTTAAGTCTTTCCATCTCTGTTTTGATATTTTCTAATTTACCCTTCTGCAACAGTGTTCTTATATTCCATGTTGCAACTTTGATGTTTTTAAATCTGAGTTGAGGGTTCGCAGTAACTTGCTGATGGTCTGGTGTCACCTGTGCCGCATGACGGTCCCTACTGGACGAAGCTGTTCCATAGAGCACCTATTCACGTCGCTGTCGTGATTTATTTTTCTGTTTCTGTCCATGATAACGGCAGATGCACATCAGAAATAGCCAGCAGAACAGGCCAAGCCAAAACACATTCAAGAAGATGAAAAGCATTCTTATCAACAAATGCCTATCAATTAACATCTGGAAGAGAGTTCTTGAATGTTAAATAGAACCAAAATATACGGTTGTGAGGCGTGGACAGTCAACAAGCAAAGCCAGAACAAGATTGAGGCAGCCAAGATGTGGTTTCTAAGAAGAATGTTGAGAGTTCCATGGACAACAATGAAAACAAACGAGATGGTCTTGATGGAGGCAGACACAAGATCATTGATAAGGAAATTTAGCAAAGGACAGGCAACATTTATAGGCCATTTTGTGAGGAAAGGGGAATTGGAGCACCTGGTCACACCAAGAAAACTGGAGGGAAAGAGAGCACCAGGTAGACCAAGGAAAAAATATTGGATGGATTTGCAGAGTGGCTGAGGACAGAGAGGGTGGAAATGTGCTTGCAGCAACATGGGACAGATGCATATTGAGAGCCATGATTGCCAACGCCATTGGCAAGGCACTTGATGATGATGAGACTGATAAAATGTTCCCTTATTCAGTCGTTCTGTGTAAACATGGTGTGACTGCCTAGCATTGCACTGAACATTACTTTTCGTGTGGTTGTTGCTTCCTTCTTCTGAACAGTGCCCAGAACGTTTCCCTGTACCGAGACCCCATTGCATAATATACGAAAATGTTGAAAGTGAGTTGATGTGAGTGAACATGATGTGAATCCACACAGAAGACAAAAACAAGTTTTGATAGCGTCCTCCAGGTCTCATTTCTGGTACAAACAGCCAACTAAAACGAATCATAGCAACAGGAAAGGCACAGATGATAAAGAAAATGGAACTTCCGATCAACATCTTTGTCAATGTTATTTCCGGGAGCTCAGTTGTGACGATGTATCAGTACGCCATTTCACGATCTCACGAAGTTTCACTGAAGTAGCTATCGTTGTTGTTATCACCACTATCATCACCAACCCAGGCAGACCAGCACCAAACACAAAGCTGTCCAAGGGGTCGATGAAGTCTTTGTGAGCTTTATAAAAGTCTTCAGCAACATGCCTTTGAAGACTTCACCAGATTCTGGATTGTAAAAACACCTAATACGATATCTGGGTTGCCACTACAAAAAACAGACCTAACACTGTCATATAAACAACAATAATGATAGCAGCCATTGTCCTGGTTCGTAGCAAAGTCTGAAACCTCAGTGGACTAAACACACAAAGAAATCTCTCACTGGCAATGATGGCAGAAAGAACAAGAGACACAAAAGTACAGCCTTTTAAACCTGCAACATTCCTGTTGATCAAGAAAATATGCATAGGACCATATGTCTCTTTGGTGGTGAACTGTAAATGTAGTTGCTCTCCATGGAAAAGCATTTCTACAAGTAAATAGGCTTCATCAGTTAAGGACAAGGCAAAGAGACACAGGTTGACACGATCTTTAAGTCCTTGTTTGTAGAACACCGCCATGTTGATGACGTTACCTGGTCCACCAATCAGAAACAAGAATCCTAACAAATTGTCTTTAATTTTACGGGTGATTTCTTCCATTTCTGCATGTTCAGTAATATCTGGACTATCTGCAGACAAATTCCTATTGAATTCTAATTCCATGCATCCATCTTGGTGAGATGAGTTCTGGATGAAGGACTGTACGCTTGAAAAAGTGGGTTGGACGGTGACATTGTCTCTTTTACCCCTAAACTGCCCAGTGATACTGAACATGTCTTGAAGATTGATGCTACAGAGATGTGCAGACTGGCTCTTTCATCTCTCACTAACACAACAATATCACCTTGACTTGATTTTTAAGACTGATTCGCTATGACGAAAACCATCAAATCTGAAACATCATGTACATATATTCAAGCCATAGCATATGGGAAAACGTAATCCTAACATCACTTCTAATAATAACATTACGTAATGTTAACATCGACCTTGAAGGTTTAAAATAATTAGAGGTAATGTGTGCAATAGAAATGTGACTATTGAAAGCCTTGTGCCTAAAACCCTCAAACCAATGAAAAAAACCCTTGGGGATATCTAACAATCTTGTTTATCTGAGTAAAACAAATGACCAAACGAAACAGAAGTGGCTGTGAACATAAATCTGGCTATAAACCTGGCCAGACCACTATTGGTATTGCAACACAGAGACCAAAATACCGTGAGTGCACATGTCCACACTCTCTGAAAATGCTTTGTCTTGAATTGTAAAGTAACATTAATGCATGGACATTCTTATTGCATATTACATGTACATAGATAACTCGCTCTCACAAATGGTACATTAAGTAGCTGGATGTCGTACTCCTACTGGCCTGTGAAGCTGTGTTGGTCTACATTTTTATTTATTTTAATAGTTATATTTTCCACTTCTTCGATCATTGCTTGATTAATATTTGGGCTTGTTCTAGTCAATTGATATATGGGACGTTTTATACAACAATGTTACTGACATTGAAGAAAAAACTCTTCACTTACGGTCAATTGCCGATTTCAAACTACTATAACTAGATAGATGGCTATGTCTGTGTGATTGGACAATGGATGCACCCAGCTAAGGACTCAAACGGATGTAGAACAGCATTGGCTGTGGCTGACCAGGCCATTGTTGAGTGGCAGTCTTTGACAATGCTGATGCACATGAAGATTTACGTTTGTAGCTGGGTGGTCGGTGCCGCAACTTTCCTCCTTCTCTTCTCTATCTTCTGTCCGACCACAGTCGAGTTTGTTTCTCCACTGCAATGGTGATGCCTGCTTCTACAGCCAGTCGTCAAGCATCATCAGCAAAGAATGTCTCCAAGTCAGGGTCTGACACACTTAAGTCTTCAGTCTGAAACATGCAAGACTAAAGAGCTTGCTGTCCGACCTAATGGGTGAGTAAATTCCGTCATCAGATGATCTGAAAGCATACGACAGTACGAGGGAGAAAAAGGCCCCAAGCAGCGTGTGGGCGAGGATGCATCCCTGCTTAACTACAAAAAGATAAACACAGACATCAGGAATAGGTCCAATGAAGCTAAGGAGGCATGACTGGAAACTAAGTGCAAAGAACTGGAAGACTAACACAAAACAGATCCTCAAAGTATGTACAAAATAAATGAAGAAATTGCCCACAAGAAACAGACATGCAGAATAACAGGTTGCTTAAAATGGAAAGGTGGTACGCTTATCATGGAAAAAGACAAAACATTAGATAGATGGGGAGAGTACATTAAAGACTTTTTCAACAATGACAGAAACGAGGAACACGTTATAAGAAAGAACGTTCAAGGACCAACCATAATGAAATATAAAATTAGAACAGCATTGAAAAAGATGAAATTGGGACAAAGCCCCAGGACCAGACAATATTACTGCAGAGATGATTGAGGCACCGCAGGAATTCGAATTTGAAAAAATAACAGTCCTTCTAAATGAAATTTATGACACTGGAAAAATCCCCAAAGATATGTCAAAATCAATTTTCATTGCACTTCCAAAGAAAACGGGAAAGGAACAATTACTGCCATACACATCCTAACAACTATCATAGAGAGGTCATGGTGTTGATAAGGATTTGTATTTATGCACTGTTGATTATACCAAGACTTTTGATTGGGTAAGACATGAAGAATTGATCAACCAACTAAAAAGGCTCCACATTGGTGGAAAAGATCTGCGAATAATCAGAAAAGTGTTAGAAACAAACAGCAGCAATGAGAATGGAAATGATAAAAGCTTTTTCCAAAATGTCAAAAGAGGAATCACGCAGGTTTGTGCTTTGCCACCAGATTTGTTTTCATTTCACATCGAAAATATCATGAGAAACCTAAAAGAATGCTCCAGGTAAAGGTTGGAGGAAAAATGATAAACAACATTCATTACGCAGATGACACTGCTAATTGCAGAAAATGAAAGGGACATACAAAACCTTGTGAATATAATAGAAATCGAAAGCACAAATGAATGGCTGGAGCTAAACAACAAGAAGACTGAAGTCACTGTAATCAGTAAAAAACACGAAATCCCCTCATGCAAAATAACAGCACATGACACAACTTTGAAACAGATTGATAAATTTAAATATCTGGGAATGGTCATTTCACCAGACGGCAGAAGCACATCAGAAATAGCCAGAAGAATCAGTCAAACCAAAACAGCATTCAAGAAGATGAAAAGCGTTCTTATCAACAAATGCCTATCAGTTAACACCAGGAAGAGAGTTCTGGAATGTTAGATAGAACCTGATGCTGTTATACGGTTGTGAAGTATGGACAGTCAACACGCAACTCCAGAACAAGATTCAGACAGCTGAAATGTAGTTTCTAAGAAGAATGTTGAGTGCCATGGACAACAAAGAAAACAAACGAGACAGTCTTGATGGAGGCAGACACAAGAAGATCATTGATAAAGAAGAGTAGGAAAAACAAGCAACATTTAGAGGCCACTTTATGAGGACAGGGGAAATAGATCACCTGGTTAGGTGCACCCAGGTAGAAAATATTGGACAGACTTGCAGGGTGGCTGAGGACAGAGAGAATGGAAGATGTACTTGTAGCGACAAGGGATAGGTTCATATGGAGGGCCATGATCGCCAACGCCATGTGGCAGGCACATAATGATGATGAATGGCTCTGAATATGATCCGTTAAACTGCACTTCCCCTGCATGCAGTTATGGAAAGAGGCAATCCGATCTTCTCCAAGAGAGGCCTGTCCTGCTGACCACGTCAAAAATGTTAGTCAGAATGATGAAGGCAACGTATAAAGCTGCCTCGGTTTCCAGCTCTTGTGAGAGATCATGTTAATAGTGGATCTTTCTGCCCTGAAGCCACATTGAGCTCAGGGTAGACGTGATCTGCGAGTGTTTGCAGACTTTTTAGAACCACTTAGGTAAATGCCATGCCAGTGATGCTGAACAGAGATCATCATCATCCATCATCATCATCATCATCATCATCACATCATCATCATCATCATCATCATCATACGATTCTATCTCTTGTTGCTGCAAGTAAGTCTCCCATCCTCTCTGTGCTCATCCACTCCACAAGTTCGTCCAATGTTTTCTCCCTGGATCTACCTGATGATCTTTTTAACTTAAGCTTTCCTGTTGTAACTTGGTGCTCAAATTTCTGTTGCCTCATAAAATGTCTTATAGATGTTGCTTGTGTCTTCCTAGTCTTCTTCATTAATGTTCGTTTTGTGATTGCCTCTTTCAAGACTGTCTCGTTTGCTTTCTTTGCTGTGCATGGACGTCTTAACGTTCTTCTCAGAGACCACATTTCAGCTGCCTCTATCTTGTTCTGACTTTGTGTGTTGACTGTCCAAGCTTCGCATCCGTGCAACAGTATCAGGTCTATATAAAACTGAAGAACTCTCTTCCTGATGTTAATTGATAGGCATTTGTTGGTAAGAACGCTTTTCATTTTCTTGAATGCTGTTTTAGCATAGCCAATTCTGCTGGCTATTTCTAATGTGCATCTGCCGTTCGATGAGATGACTGTTCCCAGACGTTTAAACTTATCAATTTGTCTCAGTGTTGCACCATTTGCTGGTATCTTTCATAAGGGGATTTCTTACTTTTCACTGATTACTTCTCGCTATTTAGCTCCAGCCCATCATTCGTGCTTTCTATTTGTATTATGTTCACAAGATTTTGTAGGTCTTTTTCATCTTCTGCAATTACAACGGTGTCATTGAATAAGAAGATTGTTTAGCGTTTTTCCTCCAACCTTTATCCCAGGCATTCTTGAAGATTTCTCGTGATGGTTTCTCTATCAAGTGAAAACAAATCTGGTGACAGAACACATCCCTGCCTAACCCCTCTTTTGATATTTTGGAAACATCTTTATATCATTTTCTACTGTCATCGTTGCTGTTTGTTCCCAATACATATTCCTTATTATTCTTAGATTCTTTCCATCAACATTGAACCTTTCTAGTTGATTGATCAATTCTTCGGGTCTTACCCAGTCAAAAGCTTTGGTATAATCAACAGAACAACTTTCTAGGAGAGTTCTTGGGTGTACATGGCATCAATAGTTCGTTTCCCTTCAAAAATTGCATAGTATGCTTCTGCTTTTCTTTCTTGTGTTTCTGTTTCTTGTCCTCATCATGATTATTCTTAACAGAATCTTTGTCTTAACAAGCTGATTATACGATAGAGTTCTCATTCTATAGCCCCTGCTTTCTTTGGAAGTGCAATGAAAATTGATTTTCATATGTCTTAAAGGATTTTTCCGGTGTCATAAATTTCATTGAGGAGGATTGTAATTTTGTTCAATACTACATTTCATCTAGAACCTGAATCACTTGTGTAGTAATATTTCTGGTCCTGGGGCTTTTCCCAGTTTCATCTTTTTCAACGCTGCTCTGACTTTATCTTTCCAGTATCGGTGGTCTTTCAACGTTCATTCTTATGATATATTCTTCCTTTCTGTCACAGTCAAAAAGGTGTTTAACTCTTATTGTCCATTAGGGTTTAAAGTCTGGCCGAAAGCTTTGCACTATGGGAATTGTCAAAGAGGGGGTCAGGTCAGTAAAATGATGATAACCTTTTTGTATCCAACTACATCAAACATTTTGGTATGCCCATGTTCAGAATAAAATAGTGCATCTTGTGAATCAAAGTTACATTGATATTATATTGAGATAATTAGAAATGCTAATTACAGACACACATTTTCAGCGCAGACAAAAACCCAGTTTTATGGTTGATACGGACAGCACTTATAGCTGACCAGGTAATCCCTTTTACATCCAAACTCAAAGAAAAAAGATGTTCCTTGACATCCTAGCAATAAGTTCACCTCCACAGAAAATGTCACTGTTTCTTTATTTTGATGCTTTTCACCTCTAATTGACTTCAGATCACATCCCGAAAATGACAAAACCAGACCCTTTAGCTGTTACACATGTCACAACTTGTTCGTGAGTTGTCTTTTCTACAGTGGCTGCAAAATTTCAAGCGTAGAACCATCATTTGATGCAAAAATAAGTAAAAACCACTAAACAAAAGTGTGTGCTCATCTGTGGACTTTTTCACTGATCATATGATGTCAGGTGAGTTTCAGAAAGTCATCATTTCTTTGAAGAAGGCTCTGCTGAAGTGTCACCACCATCCAAAGAAACCAACTCGTCATTTGAGTGTCAGAAAACTTCTCATCACTGTCACTGATGATATTATTGCTATTACTATTGTCCAGTGTTTCTTGAAACAATTTTATCGCCTGCTCAGCAGTCAGTCTCATAGGGCGCCACCCACCCGATGCCATGACAAATCAAAACATAGCACAAGATGCAAAAAAACCCTTGCAACTTCAAACTACTTCACCAGCACAGAAAAGCGTGAAATGAAAGCGAAAATATCTATTGCCGAAAAGCACACGGTAAAGCTAGCTGATGTTGGAAAAGAGTGACTGTCGCAATCAAGATGTCTGGTAACTGAAAAAGCCGACTGAGTCAGCTCGCCATCCATTCAGGTTGGGCGGAAAGCCGACTCAGTCAGCTTGTCAGACAATAAGATTAATGTACTCTCCTGATCTATGCAATATTTGGTTGTCTTTTCCGAAATAATCGTACCATCTTTAGATTTTAAGCAACAGTTGATGTGCACGTCTTTTTTCCTGTGAGCAATTTTTCAAGGCATGGTAATCAATAAAAAGCAAGAAATCCCCTTATGCAAAAACAACAGCAAATGACACAGCACTGAGACGATTTGAAAAGTTTAAATTTTTGGGAACAGTCATCTCACCAGACGACAGATGCCCATCAGAAATAGCCAGCAGACACGGCCAAGCTAAAACAGTATTTAAGAAAATGAAAAGCGGTTTACCACCAAATGTATATCAATTAACATCAGGAAGAGAGTTCTTCAGCGTTGCATATAACCGATACTGTTGTGTGGATGCGAAGCGTGGACAGTCAACACACAAAGTCAGAACAAGATTGAGGCAGCCGAAATGTGGTTTCTAAAGTGACTGTTAAGAGTTCCATGGACAGCAAAGAAAACAAACGAGACAGTCTTGAAAGAGGCAACCACAGAAAGAACATTAATGAAGAAAATTAGGAGAAGACAAGTAACATTTATAGGATGTTTTATGAAGCAAGAGAAATTTAATCACCTAGTCACACCAGGAAAGCTGGAGGGAAAATGAAGCATCAGGTAGAGCAAGGGAGAAAATGTTGGATGGATTGGGGCGAGTGGATGAAAACAGAACGAGTGGGAGATGTACTTGCAGTGACAAAAGAGAGATTTGTATGGAGGGCCATGACTGCCATCAGTAACAAACAGGGCAATGATGATGATGATGATGTTGATGACAATGACGGACACTATGACATATATAAAGACGGGCCTAGGTTTCCTAAAGTTGCTTCAGCACATCACATTTTCCTAGAGCCAAAATGCAATAAATACACGTACCCAATTCTCAATCCTAAGAGAAAGTATATAAAACTTCATCAAACACATACAGGTGAATGGACCAGCAAGGCACAAAAGTCATCATCATCATCAGGTGCCCTGCCGCATGGCGTTGGCGACCATGGACTTCCAACCATCTCTATCTCTCGTTGCACCCAGCATCTCCCCCACCCTCTTCATCCCCAGCCACTCTGCAAGTCCGTCCAGCATTCTCTCTCTGGGTCTACCTGGTGCTCTCTTTCCCTCCAGCTCTCCCGCTGTGACCAAGTGCTCCAAATCCCCCTTCCTCATAAAATGGCCTATAACTGTTGCTTGTCTTTTCCTAATCTTCCCCATCAGTGATCGACTTGTGTCTGCCTCCATCAAGACTGTCTCGTTTGTTTTTTTGCTGTCCGTGGAACTCTCAACATTCTTCTGAGAAACCACATCTCAGCTGCCTCAATCCTGCTCTGGCTTTGCTTGCTGACTGTCCACGTCTCGCATCCGTACAACAGTATTGGTTCTATATAACACTCAAGGACTCTCTTTCTGATGTTAATTGATAGGCATTTGTTGGTAAGAATGCTTGTCATCTTCTTGAATGCTGTTTTGGCTTGGCCGATTCTGCCAGCTATTTCCGATGTGCATCTGCCGTCTGATAAAAAGACCGTTCCCAGGTATTTGAACTTATTAACCTGTGTCAAGGCTGTGCCATTTGCTGTTATTTTGCATGAGGGGATTTCATGTTTTTTACTGATCACCATGACTTCAGTCTTCATGCTGTTTAGTTCCAACCCCTTACCTTTGCTTTCTGTTTCTAGTATATTTACAAGGTTTTGTAGGTCCCTTTCATTTTCTGCAATTAGTACGCTGTCATCTGCGTACCGAATGTTGTTTATCATTTTCCCTCCAACCTTTAATCCAGGGTCTTCTTCTAGGTTTCTCATGATGTTTTCGCTATATAGTGAAAACAGATCTAATGATAAAACACAACCCTGTCTGACTCCTCTTTTGATGTTTTGAAAAGAGCTTATATTGTTTTCTATTCTCATTGCAGCTGTTTGTTCCCAGTACATATTCCTGATTATTCGTAGATCGTTTCCATCGACATTGAGTCTCTCCAGTTGGTTGATCAATTCTTCATGTCGTACCCGATCGAAAGCCTTGGTATAGTCAACAAAGCATAAATACAAATCCTTATTCATCTCAACTGACCTCTCTATGATAGTTCTTAGGATGTATATGGCATTAATAGTTCCTTTCCCCTTGACAAATCCACTGTTCTTCTGCTATTTCTCTTTTGATTCTATTCCTTGTCCTCATCATGATTATTCTTAACAGGATTTTTGTTACATGACTCATCAAACTGATTGTGCGATGGAGTTCGCATTCTATAGCCCCTGTCTTCTTTGGAAGTGCAATGAAAATTGATTTTGACATATCTTTGGGGATTTTTCCAGTGTCATAAATTTCATTTAGGAGGACTGTTATTTTTTCTATGCCAAATTCCTCCAGGGCTTCAATCATCTCTTTAGTAATGTTGTCTGGTCCTGGGGCTTTTCCTGGTTTCATCTTTTTCAGTGCTGCTCTAACTTCATCTTTCATTATGGGTGGTCCTTCAAAGTTCTTTTTTATGATGTGTTCTTCGTTTCTGTCATCCTCAAAAAGGTCTTTAATGTACTCTCCCCATCTGTCTAATATTTTGTCTTTTTCCATGATAAGCGTGCCATCTTTTGATTTTAAGCAACCAGTTGATGTGCATGTATTTTTCCTGTGAACAATTTCTTCAATTCGTCTGTACATACCCTGAGGATCCGTTTTGTGTCGTTCTTCTATCTCTTTGCATTTTGTGTTCAGCCAAGCTTCCTTAGCTTCATTGCACCTATACCTGATTTCTTCGTTTATCTTCCTGTATATCTCCTCGTTTCTCTTTGCCTTCCTCCTTTTCTCCATCAGGCCCAAAATTTCATTAGTCATCCAGCTCTTTTTTGCTTTTCTATTTGCCTTAGGGATTTCCTCACAAGCTTCATTTATAGAACTTCTCAACTTTGTCCATTGTTCCTCACTGTCACCAATGTCT
>JAPXFY010000033.1:28919789-28959789 GCA_030674185.1 Monoplex corrugatus
AGGGGGTTGACGTGTATTTGCTGTCCATTGTCTGTTGTTATTATAGGGGGTAACATGTGTATGTTGACCATTGTCTGCCTTTGATATTATTGGAGACTGACATGTGTTTGCTTTCTATTGACTGACTTTGTTATCATAGAAGGGTGACATGTGTTTGCTGTCCATTGTCTGCCTTTGTTATCATAGAAGGGTGACATGTGTTTGCTGTCCATTGTCTGCTTTTGTTATTGTAGGAATTGACATTGTTTGCCGTTCATTGTTTGCCTTTGTTATTATTGGGGTTGACATGTGTTTGCTGTCCCTGTCTGCCTTTGTTATTTTTGGAGATTGACATGTGTTTGCTTTCCATTGACTGAATTTGTCTCGTACCTTTGTATAAGGGCTGGACCAACTGACGTATGAAAGTCATTATTTTACTACAATCCATTTTCATTAACTTCTTTGCCATGGTTTATCTGTGCTTTTTTATATATAAAAATAAGTTTGTATGATATGTATAGAGTAGCAAGGACTATCTGTGGACAGATCCAGTGCTACTATCCTTGTGTAATATAGTGTTTTGATGTTTGAAGTTTTGAAGTGCAGCCACTACACACTGTCCACAGTAGAAATGAGGAAATTCACACACACACGTACACACACATATGCACGCACGTACACACACACACACATATGCACGCACGTACGCACTCACAAACACACACACACACACTCGTGCACACACGCATACACACACACGCACATACACACACACGCAGACACATACACACATACATACACATGCACACACATACACACACACACACACATACACGCATATACACACGCACACACACACAAGCACACGCATATAGACACACATACACATAGACATGCCCATACATACACACACATACACATATACACACACGAGCGCGCGAGCGCGAGCATACACAGACACACATACACACACACATCCGTACAATGATCAGGAAAGGATTTGATGCAGGCTCTTTATTAAAGGTTTGGGGGAAATTTTGTCAGCAATGGAATCTACAAAAATAAACAACAGATTACACAAAATGTCCCAGTGCTGCATGAATCATCATCATCATCATCATCATCATCATTACTATTACTATTATTTTCATTTTATTATTATTATTATATTCTTATTCTTATTAGACGTAGTATTGTCATCATCATCATCATCATCATTATTATTATTATCATTATCATAAGCATGATTATTACTGTGAACATTGACAACTAATCAAAATCGCCCTTGCTGTGTACAAAATCATTTGAAACGGTAGAAAAAACAACCAAAGTACAAATCACAGCACAAAATCAAATAACAGACAATACACTCAGTCATATGGCATTCATATTTAACTCAGCTCATAAAGAACAAAATCAAAACGGTCACACATACACATACAAATCAAATTACTTGACTTCTACACTCAACAAAAATTCACCAATAACAAACACAAACCGAATAGTTTTTCAGAAGCAAAGACAACAGATAGATTAATTTTTTTAAGATCATCGCACCTTTTTTTCGTCACATTTTCTACTCCACCTTAACAGCCACAGAAGGTGGTACAGTTTTTTTACAATGCATTCGTGATAATGTCGATGAGGATGATAATCATGTTATGGAGTTCCATCTAGGATTGAGACTGCGTGAGAGAGCTGTACTCTCGCTTTATATCATAATATATCCTGGCATCAATCATGCCCGAGAGATACAGACACCTGCGGTGCTGGTCAGAACATTTGAGCAACACACTCAATGACGCATCTGTGAAGTGGATGAGACTCGACTGTGTGGCCCCAGTTTTCCCAATGAGCCCAAAGCACGCCAAACCCTGGGTATGAGCCATTAGAGATGAAAAATCCCACCATCATGTATTTTTGAAGGGATTGCTGGGGATTCGAACCCACAACCTTCCAGTCAGTAGTCCGTTGTGTTAACCATCTAGATTGAGACTGCGTGACAGAGCTGTACTCTCGCTTTATATCATAATATATCCTGGCATCAATCATGCCCGAGAGATACAGACACCTGCGGTGACTGGTCAGACAAATCATTTAGATGAATATCACAACAACACATCACCAAAGGCCACCAGCAAGCTCTAGCTTACAGAAAATTTGCCATAATATCATAACTACAATAAGAACCTGGTTACCTAAAAACTTACTGCTCAACAATGAAAAATATCTACCTAAAATATATAACGTTCCCTAAAATCTTAGTTTCATAGTTTAAGCCCTGGATCCTGTACAGGATAAAACTATACTAATATGGCATGATCACTTTTCAAATTGCAGAATTCCCCTCTGATGTCATATTTGCCTCATCTCTCGCCAGTTCTTATCATTACTCACAAACACATTTTGATTTCATTTTAGTCCTTTTCTCCCATTGGACGAAGCAGCAAGGAAGATTTATCCTTTTTCTTCTAATTTTTGTTATTTGGTGTTTGTCCGTTTACGCTTGACAAAGACCAGTTGGATGAAAATTTGCACCTGTCTTGTCTGGTACATTAAATACGCGTTCTGATTGTATTTTAGTGTGTTTTTTGGTTACTAAAACCTTGGTGCAACAAACAAAACCCTTGTGATACCTGACAAACCCTGGCACCTGACAAACATCTGGCCACAGGCGAACCCCTACTCTCGCAATTATACCTTGGGGAACCCCTAGTCTTGTAATTATACCTTGGCGAACCCCTAGTCTTGTAATTATACCTTGGTGAACCCCTAGTCTTGTAATTATACCTTGGTGAACCCTTAGTCTTGTAATTATATCTTGCTGAACCCCTAGTCTTGCAACGGAAGGTCACAATACTGTAGGTACACGTATGCCAACCAATACTTAAATCATATTATCGGGCAAACAATGCATCAGACAGAATAATGATATTATTAATATCACCAAACTGAGGAACATCACTCAGCCATGGGTGTACACACAGAGCTCTTATGGCTACTCTGATAATTACTACTTACTACTCTGATAATTTACTCCTACCCTACCCCAATAATTACTCATACTACACCCTGATAATATACATACCTACTATCCCAATAATTACTACCCACTATATGATAAATTACTACCTACTACCCTGATAATTACTCCTACTACCTACCCCAATAATTACTCATACTACCCTGATAATTACTAACCTACTTACCCTGAAAATTACTACCATTACTACCCCAATAATCGCTGCCTACAGTCTAGCAAGAGTGATATCATTCGACCTATTTTTTCAGCCCACTATGAAAAGTAAAAATGCTTTGAACAGATATGAAACAATTGGTTCAATGATATCATGTCAGCAGACAGAAAACACGTGTTTTAATAATGTCAACAGACATAAAACACTTGGTTTAATAAATTTAACAGACATGGAACACTTGGTTCGATAATATCAACAGACATGAAACACTTGGTTCAATAATATCAACAGACATGAAACACTTGGTTCGATAATATCAATACACATGAAACACTTGGTTCAATAATATCAACATATATCAAACACTTAGTTTGATAATGTCAACAGACATGAAACACTTGGTTCGATAATATCAGCAGGCATAAAACACTTGGTTCAATAATATCAATAAATATGAGACACTTGGTTCAGTAATATCAACAGACATGAAACACTTGGTTCAGTAATATCAACAGACATGAAACACTTGGTTCAGTAATATCAACAGACATGAAACACTTGATTCGATAATATCAACAGACATGAAACACTTGGTTTGATACTATCAATGCACATGAAACACTTGGTTCAATAATATCAACAGACATGAAACACTTGGTTCAATAATATCAACAGACATGAAACACTTTGGTAATATCAACAGACATGAAACACTTGGTTCAATAATATCAACAGACATGAAACACTTGGTTCGATGATATCAAAAGAAATGAAACACTTGGTTTGATAATATCAACAGACATGAAACAGATGGTTAATACCAACATTCAAACACTTTGTTTGATAATGTCGACAGAAATGAAAAACTTTGTTTGATAATATCAACAGACATGAAACACTTGGTTTGATAATATCAACAGACATGAAATACTTGGTTTGATAATATCAACAGACATGAAACACTTAGTTTGATATCAACAGACATGAAACACTTGGGTCAATAATATCAACAGACGAACACTTGGTTTGATAATACCAACAGACATGAAACACTTGGGTCAATAATATCAACAGACAAACACTTGGTTCAATAATGTCAACAAACACTTGGTTCGATAATGTCAACAGACAAACACTTGGTTCGATAATGTCAACAAACACTAGGTTTGATTTATTCAACAGATACGAAAAATTTAACTTGGTAATATCAAGAGACAAACACTTGGTTCAATAATGTCAACAGACAAACACTTGGTTCAATAATGTCAACAGACAAACACTTGGTTCGATAATATCAACAGACATAAAACACTTGGTTTGATAATATCAATAGACATGAAACACTTGGTTTGATAATATCAATAGACATGAAACACTCTCAAAGACCGTACTTTAGTGTACCCTAAGAGGAGACTGTCACCAAACTCAACAGAACAAAAGCTGGGTGGCAAATATCGAAGGCTGGACCAACTTCGGTTTGCCTAATCTACTTGTTGCTGCAATTCAGAGAAAAAGAGATGGATAATCCTGTCTGCTAATGCATGCCATCAGTGATCTCCCGAAGACTGCAATGTTTACATCATTGAAAACAGTGTCTGCTATCTGCTGTTCTAAATTAACATGGCGGAAATTAACCCTTCCCCCATCCCAACCCCAGAAAAGGAGAGAGAGAGAGAGAGAGAGAGAGAGAGAGAGAGAGAGAGAGAGAGAGAGAAGAGAGAGAGAGAGAGAGAGAGAAGAGAGAGAGAGGAGAGAGATAGAAAGAGAGAGAGACAGAAAAAGAGAGATTGAGAGAGAGAAGAGAGAGGGAAAGAGAAAAAGAGAGAGACAAAGAGAAAGATTTTTTTAATGTACATCGGCCTTAGGCCACAATACAATAGTCGGTGGGGCGGGGGGGGGGGGGGGGGGGGGATAGGGTTTTTGTGGATTACACCAATGTTGCAATGCGTATGATTGCATCGTTGAACATTGTCACTTCCCGTGCTTTCCTCAGTTGGTACTTCGTCGGTGTAACAGTCAACAGATCTTTCTTTTGCTGACCAGATCTGACATTTATTGAAGTAATACACTAAACAGTACTTGATTATCATCAAGCTTCATCAGTGCATTAATTGAATTGAATTGAATTGAAAAACTTTATTGTCCATATATGTTAACAAACATGGAAATTTTTCTTTGGCAGCACAGCAACGAGTAAAATCCACATGCATATAACACAATTAAAAGTCAGGCCAACTATCCAACGCGTGCACGCATGTACCACACACACACACACACACACACACACACACTCACACACACACACACACACACACACACACACACACACAGCTTCCGTTAGACCGACATATGCCGGTTTTTACCGGTGAACAGTAGGTTTGAACCGGCAAAAATGCACTGCTTCAGTATCCAGTACCGATAGACTCAAGAATTCGGCCCTAACCATTTGCTTACCCTATTTATCGCTATAGTATCGAGGCAGCATCGCTGATGCCTACAGTTAGACGGCGGTCTAGCCGCCTGTAGAAACCAGATTAATTTTCTCCCTTCCTTTCACACGCTGTTTGCCCACACGTTGTTATGTTATCGCCAGGCAGGCTGAAAGCTGACGTGATGCAATTTTCAACTGGCCAAGCTGCCACTTGACAGTCCACATCTGGTTATCGTTATATCCCTCCCCTCCCCTCTGCTGCTCCTGCTCTCGATCTAACTAAAATCTTGCTCGGGAACAGCCGTGTTACGAGAAGCTCTTTCTGTGCTGCTAGGGTCGCTTACAGAGTCGCGCCCCAAGGCATCAAACAAGTCATAAAGATATTTATATACATATATACATATCATTCCATTACTCCATCTACTGGTCAAACAATTAGTCTCTCTGTATAGCTAACAGCCGGTCAAATAATACAATCATCAAACGATCAACAAATAATTGGTAAATCACCTTGCTTGCGAAATAAACTTCACTTTATCCATCCAATCAAACAAATACTTAGTACATTCAGTATACCGTGACAACGGTAATCAATCAATCAATCAACTACCATTCTATCATTTAATTAGCCATATAAATCAGATCAGTTAAAATACTGAACCGTTTCTCTACCAGTTAAGTTAGTCACCTAATACAATTACTCATCTATGAACCAAACTAGTTAGCGAATCACCGAACAATTTGATCAGTTTCATATAAATCATTCTCCTGATCAGTACTTAATCAGCAACTAATCAATGGATCAATCATTCAGTCAGTCCATCCATCAATCAATGAATTAATCAAACAATCAGTTAAGCAGTCAATCAATGAATAATCAATTTACCAAATATTTGTAAATCAAGTATCAATAAACAATTCAATTTTTCAAAATTAACTTTACCCCCGCGTTTTGTGCATAATTTACATTTTGTACTCAAGACTTATAAGCACATAATAAGCACACATCAGTTTACATCGAAATGACTACAAAAATGCAATGGAACAAGCATTAATAGTTTTACCATTTATTATAACTATACAGCATTGTATAATTACTTATATAATACAGTAATATAGTACTGGTGATGACTTATTTTCGTTAGTTTATTCATTCATGATATATATTTTTTTGCGCCTGTTGATGGCATGAAAAACAAATCTGGACACATTGTATCTATGATGAGAATTTTCTGCTTTGAGCAGTAGATAAAGTGGCATTCTAGCTGAATCTTTGAGGAATTTTACTCTAATATCTGTATAAGTGGGACAGTCACATATAAGGTGATATTCATTTTCGATATGTGTTTTGCAAAAAGGGCATGCCCTTTTGTGAATACTCTCACTATAATGATGTGAATTGTTATTCAGCGGTATTACATCAAATCTTAGTTGTGTAATTGCCACTCTGAAACAATAATTATGTATCCATGTCAGAAATATATTTTTCTTTTTCAAAAATTGTTTTGAATGATCTATAGCACTCATATCTGTCACCATCTCTAATAATACTAGTGCATTCTTGGATAAACAGATCAACAAGTCTTTGTCTAAATATGTTTAAAAATAATTTTACATCCCCTACTCCCTGTTGCAGCTATACAATGTTGAAACCTGTATCACACAGGATTGTTCTTACCTCTGATGCCCAACAATCATTTCCATTTCTATCTAATTCCAGAAGCATTTGGTAAGCTTTATGCGGAAATCTTTCGGCACTCATTTGTAGCAATTTAAACCAATATCTTAAGCATGTGATCACAGAGTTAACGAATAATGGATATCTTCCCAGATCAACGTACACCATCTTGTTTGGTGTCTTAACAGGCACGCGTAAAAATCTTTTGCACGCCATCATATGTACCTTTTCTATGTGTTCCATTCGTTTTAATCCCCATACTTCTGATGCGTACAACAGAACGGGTTGTACCTTTACGTCAAATATTTTAAAGAAAGTATCCATTGTCATTTCCTTGAAATTTTGGAGAACCCTATTAGCTGTACGACAGCTTTCTTCCCCTTAGTTGCTAAATGGACAGTACCTTTTTTGACACTTACCATTGTCGAGAAATCCAAACCTAAATAGCAATAATTATTCACCACTTCCAACTTATTTTCTTCATATGACCATTTTTCACGTTTTCCGAGGAACCCTCCGTTTCTAAACACCATGGCCTTCGTTTTGTCAATATTTACTTTTAATTTCATGTTGTTACAACACGTACTTAAAACGTTCAGCTGATTCTGTAAACCATTTGGTGTAGTTGAGAAAAGTACCACATCATCTGCAAAGAGTAAAACAAATATTTCCAACATCCCAGGTAGTAATTGGATGCCATGTTTTCCTTTGTCACCCATACAATTCACAAACTGATTTATAAATATCGAAAACAACGTAGGACTCAAGACACAACCTTGTCTTACTCCAACCGGACATTGAAACACTCTGAACATTTATCGTTAACTCGGATACATGACTTGTACATTGCCATTAATGATGCGAGAAATTTCCCTTTAACACCCTCATTTCTAATACAATGAAGGAGTTTATCATGCCTGACAGAATCGAAAGCCTTTTTAAATCAACAAAAGCAACATATAATTTCATCCCTTTCTTGTGCATGCATTTCTGAATGATAGCATGTAGTGTGAATATAATTTTTTATGATCAACAGTTGAGCATCTATTACGAAAACCTGCCTGGCTCTCTCAGATCAAATTATTAGCTTCTAACCAGGTGTATAATCTCATGTTCAGTATTGTTGTGTAACATTTAGATATCATGCTTAATAAAGATATACTTCTATAATTATCTGCATTTTCAGGATCCCCTTTCTTGAAAATGGGGATGATAATGGCTTTGGACCACTCTTTTGGATATATCCCCGAGTCAAAAATTATTTTAAACAGTTTTTGTTAGAAAAGCTATAACATCTTTTCTCCCATTTTTTAACATTTCAGCTGAAACGCTGTCAATTCCGCTTGCTTTACCAGTCTTAAGTTTACCAACTGCTCGTTTAACCTCTTCTTCAGATATATCTCTATTTAGAGTATGCTCCCTTTCCTCAGATAGATCTACCTCAATATCACAATGTTCACCAACATGTCCCCCATAATTTTGAAAAATATTCTTGAAGTGCTCGAACCAGACATTAATATCAATACCATTTGAGACTTTGTCTTTGTTTCCACAGCCCATACTTCTTAGCAGTTTCCAGAACTGTGATGAATTAGTTATTTCCATGGTTAGCGAATCTGCTTTCTGTTTCCTAAATGCTTGTCTCTTTGTCTTTAGTAAACGTCTGTACGTTTTCCTCTCTTCCATATATGAAATTCTATCTTCTTCCTTCCTAGTTTTCCTAAAATAATTTAGTTTATGCCTAGTTTCTTTTTTTGCTTGCTGACAGTCCTTGCCAAACCATTCTGATCTTTTGTTCCAGTTAACTTTATACGTTTTATACATACAGGCACTGGCATCTTTCAGACATTGTACAAAAGTATTCAAACCACTATCCACATCGCAATGTAGAGTATTTGTGGCCAAAGTAAGTCTGTCTTGAATATCACTGCTTTTCAAAGTTTTGTGGAACTCGGCTTCCAGTTCATGTTTCCAAATAAATTTCTCACAAACCTCTTATTTGGGTTGACTTGTTTTACCATGACCAGCCTCAACGATATTATGTTTAATTTCAACCATCATAATAACTGGTAGGTGATCAGAATCCATCATGTTCTCAACAACTATTCTGTCTCGCGTTCAAAGAACAAACAAACATGCAGGGGCTGCCATCGTTCAAAGAACAGCTTTACAGAGAGTGTCACCAAGGTACTCCTTTAATTTTTCTGAGTAGATAGTGGTGAAGGTATGAAAACAAACTCAAAGGAAAACTAAGAATATGTCTAACTCAAATGTAAAATAGGACTGACTTACAACAAACATGTTAATATAGCCTACCTCCCTTCAAAAGTATTCAGAAATAACTAACAATATACACATCAAAACATCTTTGATCAAGTGTAAAATAAGGAGTCATTAACAATGTAGGCCTACATACCAAAAGGAATTACCCACTTACCAATTTAAAAGTTTTAGTCTGTACCACTGAACCACCCCTCCAAACAAATCACAATACCGGTACCACCACATGGCATTAACGCTTCATATTGGAGTACGGAAAACAGAATTGAACAAATGGCGGTACTGCGTGAGTTTGACAAGCTAGATCAAAACAGAACATCAGAATCTCTTTTCTACGCTCATTGTCATCATGGATACTGAAAAATAATTACCAATTATCATAAAAACAACAAACTTAGAATAATTAAGATAACTTACATGGTGAGGGGACTTCAGGGGGCTTTCGAGGCTACGAGGCCGTTGCAAAAACATCTCGACATGGCGGTAAAGCAAAACGTCTTAAAACCTTAATCTGAACAAAACGCCACAAAATGACAAAATACGTCTTTGGTTCCAGAACAACAACAATTGATTTGATGTGTATAGATGAAAACAAATCAATGGAAGTAATGAAATAGTCTACTGTGCTAGTCCCAGAGGACGCAATATACGTACATCCATCGTCAAAATCCGTTTCACGCAATCCGTTTAAAATCATACATTCAAACATATTATAATAATAATAATAATACCTAGGACTTATAAAGCGCACTAAGCCACTGGATCTAGGCACTGGGGAATGGGGGATATAATAGGAAGTCAGTAAATACAAGACTACACAACAACTTACACATCATCAAATGACAATCAAATACATACATACATCATAATCACATAACATAATGATTTACATTCGCAATCTTCAAAATATGCATACCACGCAATTCAATCAAATATCAGATTCATTCCAATTCAACACTTTTCACTCAGTTACTCCATATAAACTATTATTCCACCCCTTCCCTACTACCCCCCACCCCCACGCGCATACACAAAATCCAATTACACATATCAGCCAGCCGACAAGGTGATGTGGGGAAAAGTGATCAGATGTCGAAATACTGCTGGAAAAGGTGTGTTTTCAAGTTTGACTTGAAAGAAGAAATGGACGGAGAGTGGCGTAATTTCTTGGGAAGAGAGTTCCAAAACTGGGGACCGAAATGCGAAAGTGAGCGAAAGCCATGAGATTTGCGGTTATACTGTATCTGCCTGAGGAGTCTTGAATCAGAGGAAGAGCGGAGAGACCGAGATGGAGTATACAAGTGCAGAATATCAGAAATATACTCAGGAGCAGAACCAGAGATAGAATTGAAGCAGATGCAAGCAGTCTTGTACTTAATTCTCTGAGATATTGGTAACCAGTGCAGTTGGTGAAGCAAAGGAGTGCAAGGTTGTTGACGGGATGCCTTAAGAATAAGGCGTGCAGCTGAATTTTGAACTTTCTGCATAGGATAGAGAACAGTGTTCGGGCAGCCCATGAGGAGAGAGTTACAGTAGTCAAGTCTCGACAGAATACAGGAAGTGACAAGAATCTTGGTGGCATCTACACTGAGAAAGTTTCTGATAGATCCAATCCTTTTCAATTCAAAATAAGAAAGCTGGCAGACTTTGGAAACGTGATCTTTCATGGAGAGAGAAGAGTCAAGAATGAAACCTAAGTTCCTAGCTTTTGGACAGAAAGAGATGTCAGAAGAGCCAACAGTGATAGAAGTTGGAAGTGGAGGATTATAGTCTGAAGAACCAGAAAACAGAAGAGCTTCAGTCTTACTGTCATTAAGTTTTAACATGTTGTCAGTCATCCATGTCCTTACATCATCCGTGCATGTCTGTAGTGTCTGTATGGTACTGTCAATGTCTGCAGGTCTGCATGCCTGTTGAAGCTGTGTGTCGTCTGCAAAAAGCTGGTGACTAACTCCATGGCGCTCAATGACCTCAGACAGGGGGGTGGTATACAAGACAAACAGAACTGGCCCTAGCACCGAGCCTTGCGGAACACCAAAATCAAGAGGAAGTGATAAAGAATTATGACCATCGACCGATACATACTGTTTTCGATCCAGCAGATACGAATGAAACCACTGGAGGGCTGTGGAACAGATGCCAAAAACGTTTTGAAGTCGCGAAATGAGAATTTTGTGGTCGATGGTGTCGAAAGCAGCGGAGTTGTCCAAGAGCAAAAGAACAGAGAGTTTGTTTTCGTCAAGAGCAGACAGAATATCGTTTACAACACGAAGTAGGACGGTCTCAGTGCTATGGCCAGCACAGTAGGCTGACTGAAAACGGTTACACAGGTTGTTGGCTTCCAGATGACCAAGAAGCTGACTCAGCACGACCTTTTCTAAAACTTTAGATAAAAAAGGTAAATTTGATACGGGCCTGTAATTGCTCAGTACGTTTTTGTCCAGAGAAGGCTTTTTCAGCAAAGGTCTAATGACTGCTGTCTTGAAATCACTAGGGACCGAACCAGAAGCTAAAGAATCATTGATGATGCTTGTGATGGTAGGGAGAACAACATCAATGTTTTCGTACAAAAGTTTGGTGGGGATGGGGTCTAACTCACATGATTTTGGCACAGTACTTTTCAAGACGCTCAAAACAAAATCTTCTGAGACGGGCGTAAAAGCCGTGAGGGGAGTTCCTACAAAACAATCCACATCCAGTACAGTGGTATCAGAAGAGGCAAAAGCAGTTCTAATTTTCCTAATCTTTTCAGAGAAGTACTCAGCAAAAACAGTGGGCAATGTATCAGGGGAATAATCACTGGGTAATGGGGAGGCGTCTTGTTTCCCGAGCAGAAAATTGAAAGTCTGAAAAATTTCTTTGCACGATCTGCTCGCCATAATCTTTGCAGAATAAAATGCCCGCTTTGCAGTCTCGACAAGATCGATGACCTTGTGTTTTGCAGTTTCGTAAATTTCTTTATGAACTGTCAATTTAGTCTTCAGCCAGCACCTCTCTGCCTGACGACGTTCGCGTTTCAGTTTGCAAAATTGCTCAGAGATGGAACTGAACCAAGGGTTAAATTTCCTGGGGCGAACCTTACGCTGGCAGGGAGGGGCGTGGTTGTCAAGCACAGACCTGAGTGCGCTGTTGTAGTCAGAAACGGTAGAAATCAGAGGAATTTGCAGCTTTAGGTCATCTTTGAAAGACTGGGCATCAATCTTGTTGATTCTGCGGAACACAACAGTCACTGGGTCCGAGACAAGCTTAGGAAGATTCAAAGTCAACAAAACTGCATTGTGATCAGACATCAGCTCATGGCTAACAACAGTAGAAGACAGAAGATTGTCTGACAAGCGGTATAAAACAAGATCAATAGTGTGTCCTCTCTTCTGAGTTGGTCCAGTCACAGACTGGCCGAACCCAAACATTTCCAACAGATCCGTCAACCTTCTCGTATCTAATTCATGTTTCACATCAAAATGCACATTAAAATCACCCATCAAGAGTGTTTTGCCATGCAAAGAATCACAATACTCTAAAAAGTCCGGAAACTGATCAAAGAACATGACACTTGTAAATTTGTTTCTTTGACTAGGAGGTGGCCTATACACACACACTAAATTAATACTAGTTTTGTTTACAGTCAAAGACAGAATGGCCGCTTCAAATGTAGGATGAGTCAGAGGAGACTGATTAAATCTAGCTTTCTTAATCAATGAGTCCTTGACGACAACTGCAATACCCCCTCCCCTTCCAGGCACACCAAGAGAGTCACGGGCATACGACAGTACTGTGTAATTGAATTGGGGGGAGCCAGTTCTTTCAGTTGAACTTCATGACCAGATGATCGTAACCAGGTCTCTGTGATAAACATAATATCAACATCATGAACAGAAATAAATGTGTTTACAGCAGAGCGTTTGTGAGATTTGGTTCCAAGAGCCTGAGCATTAAATGAACATACAAGTAGCTTGGAGTTGGGTGGAGTGTCAGGCTGTGTGGTGTCAAAAGACGAGTGCAGTGGGCCAGGGGAACCAGGCTGCGCTGTAGAGTCATGAATATCAATGGCTTTGTTTCGAGAGGATTGACAGTTAAGAGACAGTACCTTTATTTTGTCACCCAGCTTTCCCTTCTGACGATACCGTTTTCGAGGCAAATCAACGCCGATTTGAAGAAAACGAAGGCAGAGTGTCAGTTCGGGAGAAAGGCGTGAAGCTGTAGGCCTAGCAGCAAGCAGTTCAGCGCGAGTGTACTTCTGCAGGCCATGGACGGGTCGCTCAACTTCCTGAGGGGGTCCGCGATAGCGCAAGGGGAGTAATGTGTTGTCACAACACGGCTGCAGCACGGGCGATACACAAGGCGATGGTGAGCAACATGGCGCAAAATTCAAAACACTCAGCACTGACACAAGCGTGCACAGCGCGAGCAAGTGGAGGGGAGCAGGGGCAAACAAAGTCAGCAGAACTGAAGTATCCCACATCGTAACAACGTAATCTAAATATGAAAACAAACAACAATCTGGAAACAGGCAAACCACAACAACAATCGCCGGAGCTGCAGCCACTCGAACCTACATAACTCAATTAGCTGACAACCAAATTTATTTGTGTTTTGGTCCTGTGAAATTCTGGGAAATCTGTTCTCGGTATAAATATTCACATCAAAACCATCGACCTCTCCACTAAAACTGTAATTAGTGTTTGCTGTTCTCGCGTTTAAATCCCCATTTACCAATAAAAAAGAATCACCACACAAGTCATATAGATCTAGATCTAAAATGCATTGCTCCAGCACTTCAATACCATATGCGCCTTCCTGGCTATTCCAATAGACAGAATCACACGGAGAAACATATGTACAAATCCACAGTATGTTTCTGTCTACAGAAAACAGGTTTTTGTGGATTTTTATAGCTAAAGTATTTTCAGTTTCTGTTGGGATTTGCTCAATGAAACGAGAATATGATTTCCTTACCATTGCGATAACACCCCCAGAATATCTTCCTTGATGAGACAGCTTCTTGGCTTTAGACGTGAACACTACAAAGTCACTGAAAAGTGGTGATTCAAAGTCAGTTGCAACAAATGTTTCTGTCAAACATATAAAGTCGTAAGTGAGAAGAAAATTGGCAAAATCATTATTTTCTAGTTTTTCCAAAAGGCCATTTACATTATAATTAAGAAAATTAACATGTAATTTATTTGCAGTATTTACACGGCAAGTACATTTGGATTCCAATGGTGTTGTTGTCTTCTGATTCCAAATATAACTGTCGTCGCCTGTGGCAGATCGTATAGGTCTACCTGATATTGTGGCCCGGCCGATATCCTATCTGTTAGTACCTGAGGCCTCGCTCACACTGGGTTTGGTTTTAGAAGATTGGGACCTGCTTCTTGTTTTTGGCAGATCTTTAGCCTGCGTTTTCTTAAACGAATCAGTAATTTTGCTCTGACTGCTAGACCTTGGTGGAGCATGGCCACTGCTCTTACCGTCTATCCGTGTGTGCGAGGCAGCACGTCTAGGTCGCAGAGCATGGGTGACGGAAGGTGTCTGTATGCTCTGGTTTGTGTCTAGATCATCAGAATCTAGAACTAGATTGTCAGCGTGCGAGTCTGACAAGCTTTTGGCGTTCGCGTTTTATCGTGTGTGTATAATTTAATGCTTGATCTGAGGTGTGTGCCACAACGTTAGTGTGATCAGCTGACTTTGTTTTGACACTGAGCATAGTGACCTCATCGTTACACACATTCTCAGTATTTATTTTACCCGATTCTTTGGTCGCTTCAAACACATCTTCATCTAGGACCTCACCCATACTTTCCATTTCCGCACCACTGATACAGGTGTCTTTGTCACTGACATCGGTGTGATTGTCACTTTGATCACTAGGCTGGATTTCGTGGACGTCACTGTTTGTGTCATGGCTGACTTCCTCACAAGGGTCATCATGTGGGGGAGGGGCCACTGAGTCCATGCTTTTGCAAATGTCATAAGTACATGCGCCATCACATGTGGAAGGGGCCACTGGGTCTTTCCTGCTTCGTTTAACGTGAGGACAAGAGTCAACATTTGGGGAAGGGATCACCGAGTCTATCCTGCTATGTCTGTCCTGAGCACAGGTGTCGTGGCATGGGGAAGGGGCAACTGTCTGTTCTATATCCCGCTGATGTCCATACATCCGTTTGGCAGTGACTCTGTTTGATTTAGGTGGAACTGAATGATCCCTGCCAGTGTTTTCTTTCAGGAAGACAAACCTTCTGTGGTTTGATGCCGGTCATCTGGTCACTTCACTATATGAATATGGATCAGGGACTAGTGGTCTGGGCTTACTCCTGTAACGATCCAAGCGTTCAGAGCTTTTATGAGTTCTTCCTCTAGTTTCCTCTGTGTGCTCCCTGACGACGTGGACAGCTCCTACATCAGCATGATCTCTGCTGGATCTGTGCGGATTCCTGTTGGTCTCATAGTGGTATTGTTAATCTTTTGTATAAGATTGTTCTGTCTCCCAGTGGTCCAGGTTGTCTTCTTGCATTGAAACTGTGTGACGCCTTATGCTCTGGTTTCTGTGGTGACGTCCAAATTTGTTCTTTGAGGAATATCTGTGGTGAAGATGTTCATTTCTTTTGCCATCATGCACAGATTGCCTGTTGTCCTGAATATGTGGCCAATGTTCGTCAAAGTGGGGGGCAACTGAAGGGTAGTCATGACCGTTATCATAGTCGTAATATGATTGTTGTCTGTCCCTCATACGCAGTTTTCCGTTGTAAATGTATGCGATTTTACCACGCCCACGATGGAACTCGACCATTTGCCTCTGCCGCGAGGTGAGGTCAGACGCTACCTTGATCCCTCTTTCCCTGAGGTTGTCTCTGAGTTCTTTGTTTCCTAGCACAGTCATTTTGTCCATCCACTGGTAGAACTGAATGGACCGACTAAATCATTTGCGATACGATGAAAAGGGACCGATACCAACGGCATTTCATGCAACGGGGCACACGGACACGACCTTTTTGTGTGTTTTTTTGACACGTGTTGCATGAGCGACAGTAAGTTGTAATGGCTTTTGTAACACCTGGCCAGTAAAATTTGTTGAGAACACGTTGATAATGTTCTCTTGATACCACAATGTCCAGCAAAAATAGCGTCATGAGCTGTACGTAGTACAGTATTCCTCAATGTTCGAGGGACAACAATTTGTCATAACCAGATATTGTCTTTCCGAACGTATCGGAAGAGAATGTCTGTCTCTATCTTGTAGTAGGGAGTAGTCTGACATTGTTCAACATCGTCCAATGCTAAGTTGAACAGACTGTCACGAGAAGTATCTTGTCTTTGTAGTTTCACTAGATCCTGAGGTTCTAAGTAGAGAACAGTCAAGTCTGGGACTGTCAGTGGTGATTGTGGTTTACTATCTTTGTCAGCTTGTGCTCTTGTACTAACCAGACAAGGCACGAAAGAACCACCTGTACCACCATGTATATTTGATACACCTGGCAAGTTACCCAAGATGAGGTCACACACAGGGTCATCTATCACACAAGCTGTTAGAAGAACTGAAAAATAAGGTGTTTACTGGTAGTTTTGCTAAGGGGAATTCTTCGATTTTTCCACCAAAAGTACGGCACTTCTGGACAGTGTCCAGGTACTGATCTGGAAGTACAAATGACTTCCTGACGCCTGCTGTTGTACACCCAGTGTCTCTAAGGACTGAAGCCTGAAACCCGTTAATAGAACATTGTTCTAAGTGAAGGCCTGACATAGTATCCTTAGGGACTAACACATATGTAACTTCAGATTCAGTAACCTCTGCAGCCACATTTGATGCTGATGATGAGTTCACGTAAGGACACTGTTTTACAAAGTGGAACTTACATCCACAATGATTACATTTAGAGACACCTTTTGAATTTTGTTTTTGTCCACTGGTGTGTACTTTACCTGTAGCAACGGGAGAACGTGGAGTGGGGGCAAAGTTTTGTCTCTCACCAAAACTAGGAGGTCTGGAATAGGACTGTCCTGAATAACCACCATAACGAAACTGGTTTGTCTGAGGGCCATACGTCCTCTGTTGTTGAGGTGTCGCATTACCAAAGCGAGGAGATAGATTACCAAAACGAGGTGATGGTTTCTGAAAACAAGGTGGTGGAGTGTTATACCCACCGTGACCAAAGTTACGGACAAACTGCTTTTTATTTGGCGAATATACAGAAACGTTTGCGTCAAAAACAGAAAAATCGCATTTTTGGGCAGTGTTTTTGTCTGGATGAGCAACACAGTATTGATCCACAGCATGGCACATTTCTTCTGCAGTGCAAAATTCTCTTTCATGCAAAAGGACAGCAAGATCTTTACTGACGCTTTGTAAAAGTTGTTCCTTCAAAAGGAGATCACGAAGACTGTCAAAATCTTTCTTGGTTTGTGATAAGTCAATCGACCAATCCAAATAACAGGAAATTGTTATTAGAAACGATGGGAAAGATTCACCTTTCTCAGAATGGACTACACAAAATTTATCACGGAAACCATGGGCGGTGCACTGAAAGCTTTTCAAGATTTCCTCTCTCAATTGATCCCAAGTAAGTCCTTCTTTTGCCGCAAGGGTATGATAAAGTACTAGCACACTTCCCTTAAAGAGCGACGCGACGTACAAAGTCCATTTTTCGCAAGGCCAACCGCAAGAAGTTGCATGACTCTGAAAATGGAAAAGAAACGAATCTATGTCGTCCTTATATTCATCAAACGGAGGAAGCTTTGGGATATGAGGACTTGGGCTGAGAGCTACTGGAAGAAGTTTTTGAGGGTGAATGTTTGGTTTCTTTTTGAAATTTTAACCTCTCTAATTCTACTTCTGCTTCCAATTCCAGTTGACACAACTTATAGCTACTTTCTTCCTTTCTGTCTTATATTTCCTTCATTTCTTTTTCATGTTCTCTTTGTTTTTCCTCATGTTCTCTTTGTTTTTCACTTTGTTTTTCCTCATATTCTCTTTGTTTTTCACTTTGTTCTTTTTCATGTTCTCTTTTCTTTCCGAAGCTTCTCTTTGTTTCTGGCGCTCATCACGCTCAATACATTGCAGTACATAGTTACGTATTTGTTCCCCAGAAAGTTGCAAGCGCTGAGCTTGTTCAAAATATTTATAAATAATTATCCATTCAGACTTTCTGAGGTAAATAAGATTGTCAAAAGAAAAATGTCAAAAAAAAGTAAGTAACACACAAGTAAATACGCAAACCCTAAGTTTATTTATGATAAAAGATAAAGCGCAGGGAATGAAGTAAACAGTAGTTTTGTAACAATCACTATTTTGAAATGGAAATCAGTATTTAAGTCTTATTGTCCGGCAAGCCGACTGAGTTGGCTTTCCGTCCAACCTGAATGGACGTCGAGCTGACACAGTTGGCTTTTTCACTTACCGGACATCTTGATTGCGACAGTCGCTCTTTTCCAACGTCAGCCAGCTTACTTTACGGCAATAGATACTTACACTTTCATTTCACCCTTTTCTGTGCTGGCGAAGTAGTTTGAAGTTGTTTTTTTTGCATCTTGTGCTGTGTTTTGATTTGTCATGGCATCGGATGGGCGGCGCCCTAAGAGACTGACTGCTGAGCAGGTGATAAAATTGTTTCAAGACACACTGGACGATTATAATAATAGCAATGATATCATCAGTGACAGTGATGAGAGTTTTCTGACACTCAAATGATGAGTTGGTTTCTTTGGATGGTGGTGACACTTCAGCAGGGCCTTCTTCAAACAAATAATAATAATAATAATAATTACAATATTTATATAGCGCAAAATCTTGATAAAATCAAATCTAAGCGCTGAAGCAGACACACACGCAAGCACGCATGCACGCACGCACGCACACACACGCACGCACACACACACACACACACACACACACACACACACACACACACACACACTCACACACACGCATGGCTATAAATGGGGAGAAAGAATAAAAGCAATAAAAGCAAGAATAAAAGCAATGGAGAGCATAGCATATACAATTATATATTATAACCATGTGATTCCCCTTCGAGCGGGGGTTGAGTGAGGTTAGGATTTTATGCGGAGGAGAAAAGGTGAGTTTTGAGAGCGGACTTGAAGGAGACAAAAGTAGGTTGCTGACGGACTGAGAGAGGAAGTTTGTTCCAGGAGAGTGGACCACAAACAGAGAAGGCTCGTGGACCATAGGTATTGAGCTTAGTGCGTGGAAAGCGAAAAGTCAGAGGATCGGAGGCAGAGCGGAGGGTACGTGAGGGAACATAGATCTCAAGTAGGCTTGACAGGTAATCGGGGGCTGCGTTATTGAGGCTTTTGTAGCACATGATGTCTAGTTTGTACTGTATACGCTTTGATACAGGGAGCCAGTGAAGTTGTGCCAGGAGAGGAGATATGTGGTCAGCTTTTTCTTTTTGAGTACAAGGCATACAGCATTGTTTTGAATGCGCTGTAGGATGTGAATGGTGGAGGCAGGAAGACCAGACAGGAGTGAATTGCAATAGTCAATGCGAGACATTATGAAGGAGAGAACGAGTTTTGCAGTTGTTTCGACAGAGAGATACTTCCTGATCAGCCTTATACGATGGAGATGATAGTAGCAAGATCTGGCAGTTTGAGAAACAAAGTTGTTCATGGAGAGGGTAGAGTCAATGCAGACACCAAGGTTTTTAGCTGAATCAGAAATTGGGACTGATGTGTTACATAATGGGAGAGAAAGAGGAGGCAGCTGAGAAAGTTTCTGATGGGTGCCAATGAGGATAGCTTCTGTCTTGTCATCATTAAGCTGAAGTTTGTTGAACGTCATCCAGTTCTTAATGTCTGAGTAACACTCAGTGGTGCGAGTCAACAGGCGCTGTATATTATCAGGTGAGTCACTGTCTTGAAGTTGGGTATCATCAGCATAGAAGTGGTGTTTTATAGAGTGGGAGTTGATGATGGTGGACAGGGGGGAGGTGTAAAGAGTGAAAAGAACAGGGCCAAGAACAGATCCTTGTGGAACACCACAGGTCAGGTATGCAGGTTGAGAGTAAGTGCCATTGATGAGAACGGTTTGTTTTCTGTTTTCAAATGACGACTTTCTGAAGCTCACCTGACATATGATCAATGAAAAAGTCCACAGATGAGCACACACTTTTATTGAGTGTTTTTTTTTTTAACTTATTTTTGCATCAAATGATGGTTCTACGCTACAAAATTTGCAGTCACTGTAGAAAAGACAGCACACGAACAAGTTGTGACATGTATAACAGCTTTTGTGTCTGGTTTTTGTCATTTTTGGGGATGTGACCTGAAGTCAATTAGAGGTGAAAAGCATCAAAATAAAGCATGAATGACATTTTTTGTGGTGGTGAACTTTAGCTTGTTTGTTTGTATTTTTGTTTGGTCCATTTCCATATCTCATGTTTTGTTGTTATTGTTGTTTTTGTCTTTTTTGGTTGTTAAGTATATAAGTACATTTTTGATGACATGTTTGTTTTCTATTTAAACAAGTCAGTATGGATGATGAAGCATTTGATCGCCTTATGAAGCAGGCAGAATTACTTAGCTTACAAGGTGATGAAAAAGCTAAGTAGGGCCTACGTTGAAGACGCTTTTGAGCGGAATGAGCAACAAAAAGAGCAAGAAGCAATACAAAAGGAATTGGAAGCTCAGAGATTAAAGGATGAAAGAGATGCTAGACTGAAAGAAAAGCAAATGGAAGTGGAGCAAGACAAAATCAGACTAGAGTTACAGAGGCTTGAGTCAAAACCAGTCAAGGCTGAAGAATTCCCCCATGTACTTAGTGTAAAAGGGGGTAGTGCTTCAAGATATCCAAAACTGCCCATCTTCCATGAAAATAGAGATGACATAGATTCATTCATTTTCTGTTTTGAAGCATATGCTCATAATATGAACTGGAAAGAAATGGAATGGCAATGGTTGTGGGTGCACATCTGTAGGGTAGTGCCCTTAGTCTGTATCACTCCTTTTACAGTACAGGCATAGTAGACTATGCAGTACTCAAGGAAGCCCTTCTGACAAAATTTCAGTGCTCAAAAGATGGATTTAGGGAGAAGTTCCGCATGTGCCACCCTGAAAATCAAGAATCCTTTCCTGCCTTTTTCACTCGTCTGTCACATCTTTTTGATAGGTGGGTGGACTTATCTCACATTGAAAAAAACATATGCTGGTCTTTGTGACAGATCCTTGTGGAACACACAGGTCAGGTATGCAGGTTGAGAGTAAGTGCCATTGATGAGAACGGTTTGTTTTCTGTTTTCAAATGACGACTTTCTGAAGCTCACCTGACATATGATCAATGAAAAAGTCCACTACAGCACCTGCTATATTTGCCAGGGCGATGAGTCTTCTCCAGTTGGGACAACTCTATTGTCAGTGTTTTTGATGACATCCTTGTACACAGTCAATCCTGGGAATACCATCTGCATGATGTTCAGAGAGTTCTGAAGCCTCTTCAAGAAGCGGGCTTCACGGCACGTCCAACAAAAATCTTTACAGGATTTTCAGATGTTGAGTTCCTGGGACACGTTGTTGGTCAGGGAGTATGTCAACCACAGAAAGACAAGATTGAAAAACTCTTGGAGATCCAGACCCCTTCCACAAAACGTCAGATCAGAGCTCTGTTGGGGTTAGCTGGCTATTATAGGAAATTCATTCCACATTTTGCAACAGTCACTGCTCCCATATCCAACTGGTTGGCTGGTCATTCATCTCTGCGGATCGTGTGGACTCCAGATTGTCAGAGTGCATTGCAGACTCTCCAGCATCGTTTGTCGAATTCCCCTTTCAAAGCCATTTGTTGTCAGGACAAATGCCATTTCAGTTGGAAATGGTGGAGGTCTTTTGCAGGACTGTGAGGGCGCTCTGCATCCTGTGACCTTTGTCAGCAGAAAACTATCACTGAGAGAAACACGGTACAGCACAGTGAAATGGAAAGCTTGGCAATTATCTGGGAATCAAATCTACTCAGGCGTTTCGTGTGATGAATAGCCAGGAGCTGGCCAGAAAAGGAATCATGTATCTGCGAGTGAATTGTAAATATTGATTTCTCCTGTGTGTCTCTACACAGGCCATGAACATTATCTTATTATTACTTTAATAAGAGGGTGTGGTTTAATTTGCTGTTTAGTATTGTTCTTTACCCAGTGGGAGATCACGCTCTGATATGGAGTGACAGAGTGTACAGATTACAGGTACACATTCAAACAAACATATTATGTTTCTATTCTGTCTTTCTTGCGCTCTCTTTACAGTGACAGTGAGAAACAATGGACAAAGTTGAGGAACTCGATTAATGAAGGTGTGAAGAAATCCTTAGAGTAGATAGAAAAGCAAAAAAGAACTGGATGACAAAAGAAATTCTAGGCTTGATGGAGGAACGGAGGAAGGCAAAGATAAAGGAGGAAATACACAGGGAGATAAACAAAGAAATCAGGAATAGGTGCAACGAAGCTAAGGAAGCTTGGCTGAAAACAAAATGCAAAGAAATAGAACACCGACACAAAACGGATCCTAGGGTATATACATAAGAACTGAAGACATTGTCCACAGGAAAAATACATGCACATCAACTGGTTGCTTAAAATCGAAAGATGGTGCGCTTATCATGGAAAAAGACAAAATATTAGATAGATGGGGAGAGTACATTAAAGACCTTTTTGAAGATGACAGAAACGAAGAACACATCATAAGAGAGGAACCACCCATAATGAAATATGAAGTTAGAGCAGCACTGAAAAAGATGAAACTCGGAAAAGCCCCAGGACCAGACAATATTACTACAGAGATGATTGATCCTGGAGGAATTTGGTATTGAAAAAATAACAGACCTCCTAAATGGGATTTATGACACTGGAAAATCCCCAAAGTTATATGAAAATCAATTTTCATTGCACTTCCAAAGAAAACAGGGGCTATAGAATGCGAACTCCATAACACAATCAGCTTGATGAGTCATGTAACAAAAATCCTATTAAGAATAATCATGTTGAGGACAAGGAATAGAATCAAAAGTGAAATAGCGGAAGAACAGTGTGGATTTGTCGAAGGGAAAGGAACTATTAATGCTACATACATCTAAGAATTATCATACAGAGGTCAACAGAGATGAATAAGGATTTTTGTTTATGCTTTGTTGATTATACCAAGGCTTTCAATCGGGTAAGACATAAAGAATTGATCAATCTACTAGAAAGACTCAATATTGATCTACGAATAATCATGAATATGTATTGGGAACGAACAGATACAATGAAAATAGAAAACGATATAAGCTCTTTCCAAAATATCAGAAGAGGAGTCAGGCAAGATTGTGTTTTGTCTCCAGGTCTGTTTTCACTTTACAGCGAAAACATCAAGAAAAACCTGGAGGAATAACCTGGATTAAAGGTTGGAGGAAAAATGATAAACAACATTCGACACGCAGATGACACCAAGCTAATTGCAGAAAAAGAAAAGGACCTACAAAACCTTGTGAACATAATAGAAATAGAAAGCAAAGGTAAGGGGTTGGAGCTAAACAGCAAGAAGACTGAAGTCATGGTAATCAGTAAAAGCATGAAATTCCCTCATGCGAAATAACAGCAAACGGCACAACCTTGAGACAGGTTGATATGTCTAAATATCTGGGAATGATCATTTCACCAGACGGCAGATGCACATTAGAAATAGCCAGCAGAATCGGCCAAGCCAAAACAGCATTCAAGAAGACGAAAAGCATTCTTACCAACAAATGCCTATCAATTAACATCTGGAAGAGAGTTCTTGAATGTTATATAGAACCGATAATGTTATACGGTTGTGAGGCGTGGACAGTCAACAAGCAAAGCAAGAACAAGATTGAGGCAGCTGAAATGTGGTTTCTAAGAAGAATGTTGAGAGTTCCATGGACAACAAAGAAAACAAACGAGACAGTCTTGATGGAGGCAAACAAAAGAAGATCATTGATAAGGAAGATTAGGAAAAGACAGGCAACATTCATGGGCCATTTTATGAGGAAAGTGGAATTGGAGCACCTGGTCACAGCAAGAAATCTGGAGGGAAAGAGCACCATGTAGACCCAGGGAAAAAATATTGGATGGATTTGCAGAATGGCTGAGGACAGAGAGGGTCCAAAACGTGCTTGCAGCAACATGGGACAGATGCATATGGAGGGCCATGATCGCCAACGCCATATGGCAAGGCACTTGATGATGATGAGACTGATAAAATGTTCCCTTAGTCACTCTTCCAATGTAAACATAGTGTGCCTGCCTAGGATTGCACTGAACATTACTTTTTATCTGGTTCTTGCTTTCTTCTGCTGAACAGTGCCCAGAACGTTTCCCTGTACCGAGAACCCATTGCATAATATACGAAAATGTTAAAAGTGCAGTTGATGCAACTGAACATTATGTGAATCCACAATGAAGAGAAATACAAGTTGTGATAGCGTCCTCCAGGTCTCAATCCTGGAACAAACAGCCAGCTAAAACGACTCACAGCAACAGGAAAGGCACAGATGATAAAAAAAACAGAATTCCCGATCAACATCTTAGTCAAGTGTTATTTCCCGGGAGCTCAGATGTGACGATGTATCAGTACGCCATTTCACGATCTCACGAAGTTTCACTGAAGTAGCTATCGTTGTCGTTATCACCACTATCATCACCAATCCAGGCAGACCAGCACCAAATACAAAGCTGTCCAAAAAGTCGATGAAGTCTTTGTGAGCTTTATAAAAGTCTCCAGCTACAGGAACCGTCAAGACTTCACCAGATTCTGGATTGTAAAAACACCCAACACGATGCCGGGTTACCACTACAAAAAACAAACCTAACACTGTCATATAAACAACGACAATGATAGCAGCCATTGTCCTGGTTCGTAGCAGAGTCTGAAACCTTAGTGGACTAAACACACAAAGAAATCTCTCACTGGCAATGATTGCAGCAAGAACAAGAGACACAAAACTACAGCCTTTTAAAACTGGAACATTCCTGTTGATCAAGAAAATACGCATAGGACCATATGTCTCTTTGGTGGTGAATTGTAAATACAGTTGCTCAAAGCGGAAAAGCATTTCTGCAAGTAAATAGGCTTCATCAGTTAAGGACAAGGCAAAGAGACACAGGTTGACACGATCTTTAAGTCCTTGTTTGTAGAACACCGCCATGTTGATGACGTTACCTGGTCCACCAATTAGAAACAAGAATCCCACCAAATTGATTTTAATTCTGCGGGTGATTTCTTCCATTTCTGCATGTTCAGCAATATCTGGACTATCTGCAGACACATTCTATTGAATTCTAATTTCATGCATCCATCATGGAGAGATGAGTTCTGGATGAAGGACTGCACGCTTGAAAAAGTGGGTTGGACGGTAGCATTGTCTGTTTTACCCATGAATTGCAGAGTGCTACTGAACATGGTGTCTTGAAGATTGATGCTACAGTGATGCGCAGGCTGGCTCTTTCATCTCTCACTAATAAAGCAATGTCAGTTTGAATTGATTTTCAAGATTTATTTGCTATAACGAAAACCAGCAAATCTGAAACATCATGCACATCATTCAAGCCATAGGATATGAGAAAACGTAATCCTAACATCAGTTCTAATGTTAACATTACGTAATGTTAACATCAACATTGAAGGTTTAGAATAAACAGAGGTAACTTGTGCAATATAAATGTGACTATTAAAAGCCTTGTGCATAAACCCCCTCAAACTAATAATAAAAAATCCCTTGGGGATTCCTAACAATCTTGTTATCTGACTAAACTAAATGACCAAACGAAACACATGTGGCTGTGAACATAAATCTGGCTATAAACCTGGCCAGACCACTACTGATACTGCAACTCAGAGACCAAAATACCGTAAGTACACATGTGTACGCACTCTTAAACTGAATCGGAAAGCAGCATCAATGCATGGATATTCATATCATGTATACGATGCAAGATCGCATATAACTCGCTCTCGAAAATGGTACATTAAGTGGCTGGATGCCATTCTTACAGGCCTGTGAAGCTGTGTTGGCCTACTTTTTGATTTCAATTGTTACATTTTCCACTTCTTCGATCGCCGCTTCATTAATATTTTGGCTTGTCCTAGTCAATTGATATATCGGATGTACTGTTTTATACAACAATATTACTGAAATTGAAGAAAAAAATCGTCACTTACTTATATATGATTTGTCAAACGGTCTTGTTCTAGTCAATTGAAATTCAGCTTGTACCGTTTATATAAACAATAATACTGACATTGAAGGAAAAATCTTTACTTATTTGAAAATAATTTCTCAGACGGTCAGTTGCCGATTTCAAATTACTATAACTAGATAGATGTCTGACTGGACAATGGATGCGCCATTTAAGGGCTCAAATGGATGTAGAACAGTGTTGGCTGTGGCTGACCAGGCGATTGTTGGGTGGCAGTCTTTGACAATACTGATACTCGTAAAGACTTACTTTTGTGGCTTGGTGGTCGCTGCTTACAACTTTCCTTCTATTCTCTACCTTCTGTCCGATCACAGTCGAGTTTGTTTCTCCACTGCAATGGTAATGCCTGCTCGGACAGTCAGTCGTCAAGCATCATCAGCAAAGAATGTCTCCATATCAGGGTCTGATTCACTTAAGTCTTTAGTGGAAACATACAAGACTAAAGAGGCTTGTCGTTGGACCTAATGTTGTAGATGAAATTAGAGCAGCATTGAAAAAGGTGAAACTGGGAAAAGCACCAGGACCAGATAATATTACTGCAGAAATGATTGAGGCCCTGAAGGAATTCGAATTTGAAAAAATTAACAGTTCTTCTAAATGAAATTTATGACACTGGAAAAATCCCCAAAGATATGTCAAAATCAATTATCATTGCACTTCCAAAGAAAATGGGAAAGGAACTATTAATGCCATCTACATCCTAAGAACATTGATAGAGAGGTCAATCAAGTTCATAAGGATTTATATTTGTACTTTGTTGATTATACCCAGACTTTTGATCAGGTAAGACATGAAGAATTGATCAACCAAATAGAAAGGCTCAACACAAATGGAAAAGATCTAAGAATTATCAGAAATATGTATTGGGAACAAACAGCAGCAATGAGAATAGAAAATGATATAAGCTTTTTCCAAAATATCAAAAGAAGGGTTAGGCAGGGTTGTGTTCTGTCACCAGATTTATTTTGACTTTACATCGAAAATATCATGAGAAACCTAAAAGAATGCCCTAGGATGAAGGTTGAAAGAAAAATGATAAACAACATTCATTACGCAGGTTGCACTGTGCTGATTGCAGAAAATGAAAGGGACCTACAAACCGTTGTAAATATAATAGAAATAGAGAGCACAAATGAAGGGATGGAGCTAAATAGCAAGAAGACTGAAGTCACTGTAATCAGTAAAAAACACGAAATCCCCTCATGCAAAATAACAGCAAATGGCACAACTTTGAGACAGGTTGATAAGTTTAGATATTTGGGAATGGTCATCTCACCAGACGGCAGAAGCACATCAGAAATAGCCAGAAAAATCAGTCAAACCAAACCAGCAATCAAGAAGATGAAAAGCGTTCTTATCAACAAATGCCTATCAATTAACATCAGGAAGAGAGTTCTTGAATGTTAGATAGAACAGATACTGTTACATGGTTGTGAGATGTGGACAATCAACACGCAAATCCAGAATAATATTGATTCAGCCGAAATGTGGTTTTTAAGAAGACTAATGAGAGTTCCATGGACAACAAAGAAAACAAACGAGACAGTCTTGATGGAGGCAGACATGAGAAGATCATTGATAAAGAAGATTAGGAAAAGACAAGCAACATTGTAGGCCACTTTATGAGGACAGGGGGATTAGAGCACCTGGTTACTACAGGAAAGCTGGAGGGAAAGAGAACAGCAGGTAGACCCAGGTAGAAAATATTGGATGGACTTGCAGGATGGCTGAAGACAGAGAGGGTGGAAGATGTACTTGCAGTGACAAGGGATAGGTTCATATGGAGGGCCATGATTGCCAACGTCACGCGGCAGGGTACATGATGATGATGAAAGGCTCTTAATATGATCCATTAAACTACTCTTCCCCTGCATGCCATCATGGAAACAGACGATGAGATTGAGCAACTTTGGTGGGCATCTGATCTGCTCCAGGAGAGGCTTCTTCTGCTGACCAAGTCAAAAATGTTGATCAGAATGATGAAGGCAACATATAAACCTGCCTCAGTTTCCGTCTCTTGTTAGAGATCATGTCAGTAGTGGATCTTTCTGTCCTGAAGCCACATTGAGCTGAGGGTAGACTGGATCTGCGAGTGCTTGCAGCCTTTTCATAACCACTTAGGTAAATGCCATGCCAATGATGCTGAACAGAGATCATCATCATCATCATCATCATCATCATCATCATCATCATCAATCATCATACGATTCTATCTTTTGTCATTGTAAGTACGTCTCCCACCTTCTCTGTCTTCATCACTCCAGAAATCCATCCAATATTTTCTCCCTGGATCTACCTGGTGCTCTTTTTCCCTCCAGCTTTCCTGTTGTAACTTGGTGCTCAAATTTCTCTTACCTCATAAAATGTCTTAAAGATGTTGCTTGTTTTTTTTCCTATTCTTCTTCATTAAAGTTCTTTTTGTGATTGCCTCTTTCAAGACTGTCTCGTTTGTTTTCTTTGCTGCCCATGGACCTGTTAACGTTCTTCGCAGAAACCACATTTCAGCTGCCTTGATCTTGTTCTGATTTTGTGTGTTGACTGTCCCAGCTTCGCATCTGTACAACAGTATCAGTTCTATATAACACTGAATAACTGTTTTACTGATGTTAATTGATAGGCATTTGTTGACAAGAACGCTTTTCTTTTTCTTGAATGCTGTGTTGGCTTGGCTGATTCTGCTGGCTAAATCTAAATGTGCATCTGCTATACGATCAGATGGCTGTTCCCAGATATTTAAACTTATCAACTTGTCTCAGTGTTGTGCTGTCTGCTGTTATTTCACTTGAGGGGATTTTTTGTTTTTTACTGATTACTTGTCGCTATTTAGCTCTAGCCCTATTTGTATTATGTTCACAAGATATTGTAGGTCTTTTTCATTTTCTGCAATAAGAACGGTGCCATCTGAATAACGAAGATTGTTTAGCGTTTTTCCTCCAACCTTTATCCCAGGGCGTTCTTGAAGATTCCTCGTGGTTTCTCTATAAAGTGAAAACAAATCTGGTGACAGAACACATCTCTGCTTAACTCCTCTTGATATTTGGAAACACCTGGAACAAAACGTGTTTTTTTTCAAGGTGCCGTTTTTGTCAGGCTAGAAAAATATAATGTTTCACCTTAGTTTAAAAATTTGATTTTAAAATAGCTCAGCGTGAATTTAAGTCACGTGCAGTATTTCGTTAGGAAGCTAGGCAGTGTGCTTCTGTCTGTCACTTTACACTTGTCCAGAGTCTCTGACGGTGAAGGCTGCTTTCTAGATACTGCCTATATAGGCCTGTTAGGTGCCTTTCGAAGGTATGTACATATCAAGTAGCTAGTGATAGGAAATTGTACATTTAACTTGTAATAACTCATGGCTTAATAGCATTTAGATTTTTCAGTTACAGAATTTTGACCTTGGTGTGACTTCGTTTTTAATGTGAAAAAAACAAGCTACTGAAGTTGAGGTGATCTGTGCATGTTGAAGGAAAACTCATATTGCCTTTGTTTATTAGCGTTTCAATTTATGGAGTTTATGTTTCACACACACACACACACACACACACACACACACACACACACACACACACACACACACACACACACACACACACACAGAGAAAGACACAGATAGACAGACAGACAGACACACACATACACACACAGACACACACACAGACACACACACACACACACACACACACACACACACACAGAGGTATGCTTATGTATTTATTAGTGACACTTGTTTACAAGGTTTGGAAAGAAAGTAGAATGGTTGACTATGAGCATTTTTTCCCTTGAATTCGTCACATTATCATTGTATTATTCAGTACATATTAACATCATATTTTCGATGATATTTTATAAGAGGGTGAGAAATGGACGTCTTTTCTTGAAAAGGGTATTGAATGGAAATTCTTCTTTTGGATCGTGTTTATGCAAAGGTATAGTGTCTATGTTGTCTTGTGTGTCCGCGTAGGGTTATAGGGACAATTAATCATGGTTTGTGGTGAGACTGGGGAGAAGGGAGGAGGTTCAAACACTAGTGAGACAGAAGTGAGATTTGACAAGGGATTGACAGACACTTTAAATGTGCAGGCTGCTTGTGCCAGGGTATGGGCATGCTGCTGTGTAAGCACCGGGTAATGGGCGCCAACTGATGTCATCGCCTTGACCGAATTATGGACAAGGTATCTTCCAGGACAATGAAGGGAATCCTGATGGTGGGACCACCCATGGACAATCAGAATCAAATCTACTGAGGCGTTTGATGTGATGAATAGCCAGGAGCTGACCAGAAAAGAAATCATACATCTGCAAGTGACAGATGAGTTGTAAATATTAATTTCTCCTCTGTCTCTACCCAGGCCATGAACATTATCTTATTATTACTTTAATAAGAGGGTGTGGTTTAATTTGCCGTTTAGTATTGTTCTTTACCCAATGGGAGATCACGCTCTGATATGGATTGACAGAGTGTACAGATTACAGGTACACATTCAAGCAAACATATACTTCTATTTTGTCTTTCTTGCACTCTCTTTACAACACTTTATATAATTTTCTACTGTCATCGTTGCTGTTATTCCCAATACATATTCCTTATTATTCTTAGATTCTTTCCATTAACATTGAACCTTTCTAGTTGGTTGATCAATTCTTCGGGTCTTACCCGATCAAAAGCTTTGGTATAATCAACACAACATAATAAAAATCCTTATCCAACTCAACTGATCTTTCTCTGAGAGTTCTTGGGGGTGTATATGGCATACATAGTTCCTTTCCATTCAGCAATTCCATGTTATTCTTCTGCTTTTTTTCTTTTCTGTTCCTTTTCCTCGTCAGGATTATTCTTAATAGAATCTTTGTCTTAACAAGCTGATTATACAATAGAGTTCTCATTCTACAGCCCCTGCTTTTATTGGAAGTGCAATGAAAATAAATTGATTTTCATCTATATTTAGGGATTTTTCCTGTGTCATAAATTTCATTGAGGAGGACTGTTATTTTGTTCAATACTACATTCATCTAGAACCTCGATCATTTCTGTAGCAATATTGTCTGGTCCTGTGGCTTTGCCCAGTTTCATATTTCTGAATGCTGCTCTAAGATAATCTTTCCATTATTGATGGTCCTTCAATGTTGATTCTTATAATGTATTCTTCCTTTCTGTCACCGTCGAAGAGGTACTTAATGTATTCTCCTCATTAATGCAATATTTTGTTGTCTTTTTCCGTAATAATCCTACCACCTTGAGAGTTTAAGCAACAGTTGATGTACTCGTATTTTTCCTGTGAGCAATTTCTGAAGCCATGGTAGTCAGTAAAAAGCAAGAAATCCCCTTATGCAAAAATAACAGCAAATGACACAACATTGAGACAAGTTGATCAGTTTAAATTTTTGAGAACAGTCATTTCACCAGACGACAGATGCATATGTGAAATAGTCAGCATACTCGGGCAAGTTAAAACAGTATTCAAGAAAATGAAAAGCGGTTTACCACTAAATGTATATCAAGTAACATCAGGAAAAGAGTTTTTCAGTGTTATATAGAACTGATACTGTTGTGTGGATGCGAATCGTGGACAGTCAACACACAAAGTCAGAACAAGATTAAGGCAGCTGAAGTGTGGTTTCTAAGGCGATTGTTCAGAGTCCCATGGACAGCAAAGAAAACAAACGAGACAGTCTTGAAAGAGGCAACCACAGAAAGAACATCAATGAAGAAGATTAGGAAAAGACAAATAAAATTTATAGGATATTTATTTTATGAGGCAAGAGAAATTTGAACACCTAATCGCACCAGGAAAGCTGGAGGGAAAAGAGCACCAGGTAAACCCAGGGAGAAAATATTGTAGTGGATTGGCGGAGTGGATGAAGACAGAAATTGTGGGAGATGTACTTGCAGTGACAAAAGAGAGATTTGTATGGAGGGCCATGACTGCCATCAGTAACAGGCAGGCAATGATGAAGATGATGATGACGGACACTATGACATATATAAAGACGGGCCTAAGTTACCTAAAGTTGCTTCAGCACATCACATTTTCCTAGAGCCAAAATGCAGTAAATACGCGTACGCAATTCTCATTCCTAAGAGAAATTATATAAAACTTCATCAAACACGAACAAGTGAATGGATCAGCAAGGCACAAAAATAATAGGAAGAAATGACAGAAAGGAAAGGAACAAGGCAGGAGCAAAGAGAGTGAGAGGAAAGAGGAAATTTTCAGCACAGATTTTCCAGAAAGTGGGGGTACTATTTATAACGAAAGAGCCCACAGAATACCCATGTGGGGATTTTCATAGTGAATGAATCACATAAAGAAATATTATTACAGTCAAGAGAACACGCTGGACACACACTACAGTGCACAGTAGTGGAATACACAGTCAACTATGTGGTAATAATGCTCTAATATTTATACATGTTGTCAGCAACAGATAGATAATTT
Source organism: Monoplex corrugatus (assembly GCA_030674185.1). Classification (NCBI taxonomy): domain Eukaryota; kingdom Metazoa; phylum Mollusca; class Gastropoda; order Littorinimorpha; family Ranellidae; genus Monoplex; species Monoplex corrugatus. Next base: position 28,952,987 of record JAPXFY010000033.1, read on the forward strand.
GAAACTCACGACAACAGTTGATTGTTTTATTTTTTTTTATCATTATTGAAACCATCAAATAAAACAAGAAATATATGCCATACACATACACACACACAAACATGCATGCGCACGCGCGCGCACACACACACATTCATGCACACAGATTTACACACAAACAGACAGACAGACACACACATACACACACATGCACACACACACACACACACACACACACACACACACACACACACACACACACACACGCACACACACACACAAACACACACAAATCATCATCATCATCTTCAATAATTATTCATTCAAACTGTTCCAAGTTAATTGGTACACAAGCACTATCGATCACACGTGCACACGCACACATACATGCACACCAATACACTCACATTCATACTCACACACAGAGAGAAACACACGCGCTCACATATGCATGCACGAGCGCTCGCACACGCACACGCACACACACATATACCGCCTGTAGACGCATGCACACAAGCACACATACACACACTCACGCAAACACAGGCACAGACACACACAGACGCACACTCAGACACACACACACACACAGAGAGAGAGAGAGAGAGAGAGAGAGAGAGAGAGAGAGAGAGAGAGAGAGAGAGAGAGATTAACTAGCTCACGTAATGAAAAATGCTCTCATAAATACAAGGAAATGAAATAAAAGATAGATAATCATACATAATTCTATTTTCCCGAAACATTCCACACATAATTAGAGTCATTATTACGTCAATTGCAACAAACGAGTTAAGGATCGAAAATGTTTCCATTGTTAGAAAAATATTGAGCAAACTACAGCAACCCTAATTTATCCCTTTCAGAACCTCCTATGGAAACATTGCACTGCTACCAGAAGTTAACTCACAGTTTTAGTGCATAGCCAGAACACAGAACACTAAAACAACAGAAGGGACAAGCCCTCTTAGCGCGATCGAAAAACGCGTGCTGGTTGGCTCGGCTGGCCGCCATCTTGTTAATGCTGAGATTCGCTGTCGCGGCGAGCGATACACACACGCAGTGCGCTGCTCTCACATGGCTTGCCTCTGTTTACGTTTGTAACCTGACAGACTGTTTACGTATGTGTGTGTAAAAGGAGAGAGAGAGAGAAGAGAGGGGGGAGGGGACAGGGGTGGGGGGGGGGGGAATTGCCGATGCATGGGTAGAAAACTATTGCATGATACTCATAGTCATACCCAAAAAAAAAATTCTTCTTTGAAAAGTGAAACTCTTCATTAGCCGTCGCACTATTATTTTCACCCAGTCACTGCTTCAGAAACATTGACCTGTCACTTAGTCAGTTAGTGTGTGTACTGGGACTGAGGGGAGGATGTGTGTGTGTGTCTTACACTTCATACCATTAGTTTTTCTCTTTGTTATGTGTTGAGTCATCATTTTGTGTGTGCTTACTTCTGAATTTATGTTAGTATTGTTACACAAGCAATCAGTCGATCTTTTCAGGTTTAATGTCATTGTCAACAGCGAGGATTATTTAAAAGATGGTACCTTTAGACATTTGATTATAACATGCGCCACACACATGAGACAGAAGTCGTACACGACAAGTAAGAATGATTGAGTTTCACAATTTTTTTCTGTGAAATTACGTGTTCATCACTTCAGAGTTTTTGCCTGTCGTATACAACAACATAAAAATGAAGAACTCAGAATAAAAAACAACAACAATAAAGTAATATAATACAGAATTCACACATGTAAAATTCATGATTTAAAATGTACTCACATGACTTGACAAAGACATGCCTGGACATCTTCCCAAAATGATCAGCCACAGCGGTGTATAATTCACAGTTAATCCAGCTCCAACAGCACTCATTCCAGGAATGTTCACATCTCAAGTGTCTTGTCAGCCACAGCGGTTTATAATACACAGTTAGTCTTCACACGTTAAGTTTCTCGTCATCCACAGAAATGTAGTAAAATATTCACTGTTGCATTAATGGCCCATGAGTGTTCACAGGTATGTAATACACAATCAAATCTAAAATCCACAGATGAACTACATAATTGTTCACAAGTTCAGTTCCTTATCACAATATCAGCTACAGCAGTGTGTTATGTTCACAGTTAAATCCAGCTGAAATAGAGGTCTGTAAATGTTCACATGTTAAGTTTCTTGTCCTTGTTCAGTTCTGCACCTCTGACTTTTGACTTCAGTTGCTGATTGAACAGTTTCACTTCGTGGTAAATCCTGATGTTGCAATAAGCAGCAATAAGGCTTGCCAAACATTCACACTCACAATTCAGATCATCTGTTTGTGACTTGACAAAGCTGTTCAGAATAGTTTGCCTTGGGTTGGCTCTTGGCAATCCCTTTGATGTAGCTACTCTGAAGTGAAGTTCAAAGCATCTGAAAACCTGCAGCAGTGGCTCACTGACACGAACCAGGCATCCAAGTTTAAACTCTTTGAGTGACACAAGTGACACAAGTGAGGGAGTTTCTCCAGTTGCCTCATTTGCACTGATGGTGAACTTTTCCACACAGAGAGGACAGTCGTTTTTCTGCTTGAACTTCCTCACGACAGCACCAGCAATGTACTGAACAATGTCTGACTCGACGGGTGGCAGTTCCATCTCCAAGTCTGTGAAAGAAGAGGAAACCAAGTTGTTCTCACAACTGAAGGAGTTGGTTTCGATGGGGTCTGCATGATCAGCATTCTCTGCATCACATTCAACGTCTGCTGTGCATGGGTTGACAATGGGATGGTACATGGTGTCCATGCTCACCATCAGGCTGGCAGTTGGCACCAGCACTGATTGTCTTGTCCAAGAGCTCTGATGTTGCAGAAGAACAAGACAGGCAACGGAGTGCATCGACATATGCTGGCAACGTCGGGTGGTCGTTGAAGCCATTGTAGCCACGTATTTGACTGTGAAGGTTCTCAACGTGATCCTGGTTACACTTTCTCAGGCACAAGTGTGTCAAGACCTCCTCCTCCATGATTAGCTTTTGGCTCAATCCCTTCATTGCCGAAAGCACTAGGAGCCACCCTTTGTGACTTGGAATGTTGCTGGCCAGTTTGTCATTCTTTGGGTTTGTGAAACACCAGCTTTCCACAAAGTTGGAAAAGGAAGCAAATCGAACCTGGTCACCCTCAAAATCACTCCTTGTGACCGGCTTCTTCCCGACTGGGGCGGAGAGGGAATGAGAGTCGACAAAATCCCACATGCTGTTCACCGTCTCCACAAAGCATGCTGTTTGAAGAGCAGCCTCGGACATCAACGACTTTGACACATACAATTTCAAGGCAGCAGCGACTGAGTGGGAAAATATCTGGCATGCCAAGATGACTTTCATCTTTTTCCCTCTGGGCAGGGTGAAGTGACACTCCTTCAGCTTGGGAGCAGCGCGAATTGACCCGCCAGATGTTTCAAGGGAGAAGAGTTCTTGGAGGTGACACCACTTTGCAATCATTCTTTCTCCATCCCAGCTGAAGGAGATGTATTTCGTCATGAAATTGTTCCTCAAGTTTTTGATGAGGTGTGGCGGATCTGGCATGACAAAGGACTGTGTAGTGCCATGAAACACATACGGTCGTTCCACACACACACCCATGTCTTTCATCCATTTCCATTGGCAGGATTCTTGGTCCATCACAATGGCATCAACATACAAACCAATCCCTGTGACGGCTCTGACGATTTCGGAAATGATGGCTGTCAAAGTAGGTGTTGCCAGGTTGTGCTTGGCAACAAAATACCCCAACACCTGCTTCCACTTCAGGGTCAGTCCCCTGATCATGACCAAAATTGCTTGGTCAGCGATTTCGTCACTCTGGTGATGCTCGCCGCAGTTGACAAAGCCGACCAGCTCGTCACGATGATGACTGTAGGTCAGGGCTTTGGTCACAGTCATTCCATCCAAGGAGAGTGTCACTCTTTTCTCATGTTCTTCAAGTGCTAATGTTCTCAAGCGCATCATTTCCACCAGACTCTGACACAGACCGACCCCAGTCAACACAGTTGAAAAGCGCCTCCTGAGTGTTCTTGGATGTGGAAGCATAAACCCAACGGAGCGGAGAACGGCATAAGCAGAAGTGCTCCTAAAGTACACAGCGAGACACAACTCCATAGCCTCTTTCTCGGTGTCCCAGTTGATCCACTTTTTCTTCCGCATCATGATCTTGAATAAAGCTGCTGGAACAACTGGCAGGTCTTTGAGGAAATTCTCCAGGATTGCTTCTTTCTTTGCACGAAGAGACGCTACTTGTACAGCATGGCGCTTTATAAGTCTGACCTTGGCTGCTTGTGCTGTTTTGCATTTCCTTTCAAGTTGTTTGTTTTGTTTCTTGAGGTCTTCTAAAGCACGTTTGGCCTGCTTCAGCTCTCGGGCCAACTTCTCAGGATCTGGTTCGGACGCTTTCACCACGGGTCTAGTACTGTCTCTGTCACCATCACAATCATCACCATCACCTTCATGATATACAGAGCTGGAGGCAGTATCTTGTCGTCTCCTCTTTGGTACAGGCTCTCTGATCTTGGGCGGAGGTCGTCGACATTCCATGGATGGAGGAGGATTTGGGCAGCTGACAATGGTAGGCACGGCAGTCGGTAGCAGTCGAGAATGCTGAATGTCTGTAGGGCAGTTGAAAACTTTCTCATGAAAATGTACAGAGCACACCCTCTTCGACTTGATGTCAGCAATCTTGACGTCATCTCTCCTGATGTTGATGATCCACTTCTGGCACCTGAAACAAAATCAAAGTAAACATGAAATACATCCACAGTTGCCTCATAGCTCAGCTTGCCAACCACCACCAAGTATGTAGAATTTGTGATTAACCAAGCTCACCTAATCACAGTCAGTCTCAGTCTCAAAGTCACTCTTACCACACACAGACACACACACACACACGCACACACACACACACACACACACACACACACACAAACACACACACACACACACACACGCACGCACACACACGCACGCACGCACACACACACACACACACATATATATTATATGCAAGGGATTATGTAGGTCAGGTTATCTAATGAAATATTGATAAAAAAAATATAAAGTTTCCATGCACATTTGCCTCCACATACATAACATAGGGTCTTACATGTGCAGTTCATGCACTGCATTTGTAAACAATGGGGCAGGCCGGTGTCGGTTGGCGGTGGCCTACACGTTGTCGGCGCACACTTTGTTTTGACAAGTCACACGTGTACACTGTACACACACACTGGCACTCAACACAAGAAGACTGAAAATAATACCAACTTACCTCTCTCTGTCTGTCTCCGTATTTGGAAAATAGAAGAAGCGCACTGGCTTGCCTGTTCTTGGGTCAATACTTGTACGATTGTTGTTGCTGCAGTTGATCACACAACAGTAACACGCTCCGCGTTTGGTTACAGTACTGGTACTCGCCATGCTGCCTCAGTCAGCATTTTAAAAATGGCGCCCCGAACGTTTACGGAAATTGCCGGAACATACCGAGGAGGCGCTTGTCCCTTCTGTCTTATTTGTCTTCTGTGAGCCAGAACCAGCCAGTCAAACAGCGGACTGAAAAACATTTAGGTAACTGATTTCCAAGTTTTCTCGTGCGAACATGCATGCGTAAGTGCGTGCGTGAGCGCGTGCGTGCGTCTGTGTGTTTGTATGTGTGCGTGTGTGTGTGCGTGTGTGCGTCTGTGTGTGTGCACGCGCTTATGTGTGTGTGTGTGTGTGTGTGTGTGTGAGTGTATGTGCGTGAGTGTGTTTGTGTGTGTGTGTGTGTGAGTGTTTGTGTGTGTGTGTGTGTGTGTGTGTGTGAGTGTGTGTGCGTGTGTGTGTGTGTGTGTGTGTGTGTGTGTGTGTGTGTGTGCGCGTGCGTGCGTGAGTGAGTGTTTGTGTGTGTTTGTGTGTGTGAGTGTATATGTGTATATTGTGTATGTGCGTGTATGCCGGTGTATGTGTGTGTGCGCCCGCGTGTTTGTATACGTATATGTGTGCGCGTGTGTGCATGAGCGTGCGTGTGAGTATGTGTGTGTGTGTGTTTATACGTGTATGCGTGTTTGTGTATGTATGTGTCTGCGTGTGTGTATGTATGTGCGTGGATGTGTGTATGTGCACATGTGTGTTTGCATGCATGTATGTGTGTATGTATGTGCACGCGCGCGCCAGTTGGCAGTTACAGTATTCTCCTCACAGATCGCCAATCAGTGACTACTGTACTCTGTCCACAGATCGTCAATCAGTGACTACTATACTCTGTCCGCAGGTCACCAATCAGTGGGTACTATACTCTGTCCACAGGTCACCAATCAGTGACTACTATACTCTGTCCATAGGTCACCAATCAGTGACTACTATACTCTGTCTACAGGTCACCAATCAGTGACTACTATACTCTGTCCACAGGTCACCAATCAGTGACTACTATACTCTGTCCACAGGTCACCAATCAGTGACCTCTATACTCTGTCCATAGGTCACCAATCAGTGACTACTATACTCTGTCCACAGGTCACCAATCAGTGATTACTATACTCTGTCCACAGGTCACCATTCAGTGGCTACTATACTCTGTCCACAGGTAACCAATCAGTGGCTACTCTGTCCACAGGTCACCAATTAGTGGCTACTATACTCTATCCACAGGTCACCAATCAGTGGCTACTGTACTCTGTCCACAGGTCACCAATCAGTGGCTACTGTACTCTATCCACAGGTCACCAATCAGTGGCTACTGTACTCTGTCCACAGGTCACCAATCAGTGGCTACTATACTCTATCCACAGGTCACCAATCAGTGGCTACTGTACTCTGTCCA
>JAPXFY010000033.1:28964789-28972289 GCA_030674185.1 Monoplex corrugatus
GATACTACCTACTACCCTGATAATTACTACCTACTACCCTGATAATAAGAGAACACCAGGTAGACCCAAGGAGAAAGTATTGGACGGACTTGCAGGGTGGCTGAATACAGAGAAGGTGGGAGATGTGATATCATTGGACACATTTTTTTAGCCCACTGTCAAAAGTAAAAACTGCTTTTACAGCAAAGACTTTAAGATCTTTCATTGGACTTACTCTGCTGAAATTATATTCTGTTAAATCTTAGGTGAGTAAATTAGTACCAAAACTTTACTAAGTGAAAACCGAAAATCCCCTCAGAAACACTTGAAGCTGGTAAACTTGACCCATGTTGTCATCTGCTGTCCAACCAAATGGCTCATAGTAGTCATGAACATTAGGCCGTTGAACCATTTGGAGCCCCTCCACCCTGGCCATGGACATCTTTGAGGATGTTCGTCCACCCAGTGATGGTGTCGTGTTAACTTCAACCCCTTGTGTAGTTTAATTTAACTCTTTGACTCCCACATCCTGTCTACCAACTCCAAAATCTTAACTCTCTGACTCCCTCACCCTAACCACCAGCTTCCTGCAGGAAACTGGTGGATAGGGAGAGGGAGTCAAAGGGTTAGGTTTTTGCTTTGCTAGCACGGGTGACAGTGCAGGATGCTGGTGAAAGAGGGTGCGAGAGTCAAAGAGTTAATCTTTTGACTCCTGTATCCTACTCTCCAGCATCCTGCAATGTCACCCATGCTATCGAAGCAAAAACGGCAGAAAGCTGGTGGATAGGGTGAGGGAGTCAAAGAGTTGTTTTTGCAGTTGGTAGATAGGGAGCAGGAGTCAAAGGATGAAGCTTTTGCTGTTGATGGGATAGACAGCAGGAGTCAAAGAGTTAACCTGTCAGCTGAAAGGGAGTTCTGGGATGTGGCACTTGGAGCCAGCCATGAGAGATTAAAGAGGTAGGTAGGTATCAGTGTTTCCGTTCATCCTACAAGTAGGATGCAGTTGCTAGAGAACAAAGGTACTGACCCTGTCCAAAGCTTTCCTGCATCCCGATCTTTGAATTGCCTTCACTGGACGTGAGTTCGATCCACGTTTCCATGATTACTATGGTTGTTGTACAAGCACTGCTTCTGTGAACTGTGAAAAAGTTGAGCTTGCTTGGTTCAATATCATCAACAGACATGAAACACTTGGTTCGATGATATCAACAGACATGAAACACTTGGTTCGATGATATCAACAGACATGAAACACTTGGTTCGATAATGTCAACAGACATGAAACACTTGGTTCAATAACATCAACAGACATGAAACACTTGGTTCGATGATATCAACAGACATGAAACACTTGGTTCGATAATGTCAACAGACATGAAACACTTGGTTCGATAATGTCAACAGACATGAAACACTTGGTACAATGATATCAACAGACATGAAACACTTGGTTCAATAACATCAACAGACATGAAACACTTGGTTCGATGATATCAACAGACATGAAACACTTGGTTCGATAATTTCAACAGACATGAAACACTTGGTTCGATAATGTCAACAGACATGAAACACTTGGTTCGATGATATCAACAGACATGAAACACTTGGTTCGATGATACCAACAGACATATAAACACTTGGTCCGATAATTCAACAGACATGAAACACTAGGTTGAATAATATCAACAGACATGAAACACTTGATTCGATAATATCAACAGATATATTACACTTGGTTCGATGATATCAAAAGACATGAAATACTTGGTTCAATGATATCAAGAGACATGAAACAATAATTATTGGTTAAATAATATCAACAAACACTTGGTTCAATAGTATCAACAGACATGAAACACACGGCTATATAATGTCAACAGACATGAAACACATGGTTTGATAATATCAACAGACATGAAAACTTGGTTCGATAATGTCAACAAACAAACACTTGGTTCAATGATATCAACTGACAAGAAACACTTAGTTTGATAACATCAGAAAACATGAAGCACTTGGTTTGATAATGTCAACAGATATGAAACATCTGGTTCACTAACATCAACAGACATAAAACAATTGGTTCAATAGTATCAACAGACATGAAACACTTGGTTTGAAAATGTCAACAGACATAAAACACTTGGTTCGATAATATCAGCATGAAACACTTGGTTCGATAATATCAGCATGAAACACTTGGTTCGATAATATCAGCATGAAACACTTGGTTCGATAATATCAACAGACATGAAACACTGTCAAAGACCATACCTCAGGGTACCCTGGGAGGAGACTGTCACCAAACTCAACAGAAGAAGAGCTTGGTGGCAAATATTGAAGACTGGACCCACCTCGGTTTGCCTGATCTACTTGTTGCTGTACTCAGAGAGAAAGAGATGGATGATCCTGTCTGTTAATCCATGCCATCAGTTATCCCTCGAAAACTGCAATGTTTACACCATTGAAAAAAGTGTCTGCTATCTGCTGTTCTAAATTTACATGGCGGAAATTACCATTACCCCATCCCAACCCCAGGAAAGAGAGAGAGAGAGAGAGAGAGAGAGAGAGAGAGAGAAAAGAGAGATAGTAAAGAGAGAGATAGAAAGAAAGAGAGAGAGAGAGCGAAAGAGAGAGAAAGAGAGAGAGAGAGCGAAAGAGAGAGAAAGAGAGAGAGATTGAGAGAGAGAGAGAGAAGAGGGAAACAGAGAAAAAGAGAGACAGAGAGAGAAAGAGAGAGAGATAACGAGAGAGATACAGACAAATAAAGAGAAAGAGAAAGAGAGAGAGAGAAGAGAGAAAGAGAGAGAGATAAAGACACAATGAGAAAGGGAAAGAGAGAGAGAAAGAGAGAGAGAGAGAGAGAGACAGAGACAAAGACAGAGAGAGCTGCTGAGTGGCTGCTGCAGACAATCTAAAGCCACCTACCCTACTAAGACAGAAAAAGTGTTCCCCAACTTCATGAGAGGCGCTTTCCTTCACACGAACTCTCTTGCACTCATATTCAATACATCAGTTACATTCAAGCATGCATGCAGTGTTTGTGTAACACGTCACACACACACACACACACACACACACACACACACACACACACACACACACACACACACACACACACAGAGACACACACACACACACACACACACAACACACACACACACACACACACACACACACACACACACACACACACACACACACACGTATATTTATCTACATGTACACACACAAACACACAAACACACGCACACAGACACACAGACACACACAATCGCTATTATACAAGCATTGCATTATCTAGTAAATCTTAAACCCGTGTCTTTCAAAGTAGTTCTCTGTGTTGACTCAAAATCTGTATTACATGTCTTACAGTCTTTTGATGCTCACACAAGACCTGATTGAATTGCTGAGGCAAATCATCTTATACATCGTTTGATGGTCAAAGGTACAGATATCAGTTTATGCTGGGCGCCTTCTCACGTTGATCTCCACGGCAATGAAGTAGTTGACAGAGCAGCTAAGCAAGGCGCGCAGAATTCTGATAATTCTATAGAATTACATGTTCCTACTTCCGTAAAGGAAGCTTGCAACTTGCTCGAATCAGCCTCATGGACTCGATTTCATGAACATATAAATGAACAGTTTGTGTCACAACAAATGATAAAAATTACGGTTCAAAATGTATGTAACAAATTGCAGTATTCTTCCATGTGTCATTTGAGATCGATTGTTGCTGTTCGTTTTCGTATTCAGCTAAACGCATTGAAAACAAAATATGGTAAAAATGTCAAATGTATTTGTGGCGAACAGTTCACACTGTTTCACTGTTTATTCTACTGCAAAATGCTACGTTCTTTTTTTTTTTTACCGAAAATGTTTACTCAAGAAAAGTATTCTGAAACCCATTTCCAAAAAGGTTTATCAGATCAATCTTTGTTAGTCAAAATTTCAGAATCATTAGTTCACAATCCTGATAATGCATTACTTTATGAGGTTTGTGTTTCAGTGTTACAATTTCCCTTCACATTGTTGAAGTTAATTGTTAGTGTTAAGTTTTCGTTCCATTTTTCAGTTCTCCCACCTACTTATGTCTTTTTACTCTGTCTCCCTCTGCCCCAATCCAACCTGTCCAACTATCGTTCTACATTTAATTTTATTTATTCGTGTTTTATTCCATCCCCCCCCCCCCCATCCCACGTCTAACATCACGTATAGTGAAAAGACGTTAAATCAAAGAACGAACACACACACACAATCATAGATAGATAGATATGTGTGTGTGTGTGTGTGTGTGTGTGTGTGTGTGTGTGTGTGTGTGTGCGTACGTGTGTTTGTGTGTGTGTGTGTGCATGTGTGTGCATGTGTGTGTAGTAGAATATGTACATCTTTAAAAATAGATACGTGGCTCTTGCACACATGTTTGTAATGTAATGTGTTATCTCTAATTCGTAACATCAATGTAAAACAAAAGGAAAAACCGGAAGCACCAGTTCACATGTCTGTCTTCTGTGAGAATCGAGCTGCAAGTGAAACAAAAGACAAAGACGAAACCTAAATCTACATTATAACACAATTCTACATGACATGACAATTCGTGTGGTGATATATAATCTAGATTTATTTATAAACTTGGAAAACCAAAAGAGAAAGAGACATAAACTTAAAAAATCTAAACTATGAGATTTGTCTCCTTTTAAACCTGGATTTAGCTGTCTATTGTAATCATAAAAAGATAATGATTGCCAGGGGTGGCACAGTTAAACAGAGTAGATATACAGATACATTTCATGTCAACGTTTTTCCTCCTTTTAGGCTGATCAGACCTTCCCGTATTCACTCTTCCTATGTAAACATAATTTGACTGGTTGAAGCCCTGGAGGAATTTGGCATAGAAAAAATAACAGTCCTCCTAAATGAGATTTATGACACTTGAAAAATCCACAAAGATATGTCAAAATCAATTTTCATTGCACTTCTAACGAAGACAGGTGCTATAGAATGCGAACTCCATCGCACAATCAGTTTGATGAGTCATGTAACAAAAATCCTGTTAAGAATAATCATGATGAGGACAAGGAATAGAATCAAAAGAGAAATAGCAGAAGAACAGCGTGGATTTGTGGAAGGGAAAGAAACTATTAATGCCATATACATCCTAAGAACTATCATAGAGAGGTCAATTGAGATGAATAAGGATTTGTATTTATGCTTTGTTGACTATACCAAGGCCTTCGATCGGGTACGACATGAAGAATTGATCAATCAATTGGAGAGACTCAAAGTTGATGGAAAAGATCTACGAATAATCAGAAATAGGTACTGGGAACAAACAGCTGCAATGATAATAGAAAACAATATAAGCTCTTTTCAAAACATCAAAAGCGGAGTCAGACAGGGTTGTGTTTTGTCACCAGATCTGTTTTCACTATATAGCGAAAACATCATAAGAAACCTAGAAGAAGACCCTGGATTAAAGGTTGGAGGGAAAATGATAAACAGCATTCGGTACGCAGATGACAGCGTGCTAATTGCAGAAAATGAAAGCCACAGCAGGATCGAGGCAGCGAGATGTGGTTTCTCAGAAGAATGTTGAGAGTTCCATGGACAGCAAAGAAAACAAACGAGACAGTCTTGATGGAGGCAGACACAAGTAGATCACTCATAAGGAAGATTAGGAAAAGACAAGCAACATTTATAGACCATTTTATGAGGAAGGGGCTTTTGGAGCACCTGGTCACAACAGGGAAGCTGGAAGGAAAGAGAGCACCAGGTAGACCCAGGGAGAGAATGCTGGACGGACTTGCAGAGTGGCTGGGGATGAGGAGGGTGGGGGAGATGCTGGGGGCAACGAGAGATAGAGATGGTTGGAAGTCCATGGTCGCCAACGCCATGCAGCAAGGCACCTGATGATGAACATTGCTCTGAACGTTATTTTTTATCTGGTTGCTGCTTTCGTCTGCCGAACAGTGCCCAGAACGTTTCCCTGTACCGAGACCCCATTGCATAATATACGAAAATGTTAAAAGTGGAGTTGGTGGAACTGAACATGACTTGAATCCACACAGAAGACATAAACAAATTTTGATAGCGTCCTCCAGGTCTCATTCCTGGTACAAACAGCCAACTAAAACGAATCACAGCAATAGGAAAGGCACAAGCGATAAAGAAAATGGAATTAACGATCAACATCTTAGTCAATGTTATGTCCCGGGAGCTTAGTTGTGACGATGTATCAGCACGCCATTTCATAATCTCCTGAAGTTTCACTGAAGTAGCTATCTTGTTGTTATCACCACAATCATCACCAACCCAGGCAGACCAGCACCAAACACAAAGCTGTCCAAGGAGTCGATGAAGTCTTTGTGATCTTTATAAAAGTCTCCAGCAACATGCCTATTGAAGACTTCACCAGATTCTGGATTGTAAAAACAACTAATACGATACTGGGATGCCACTACAAAATACAGACCTAACACTGTCACGTAAACAAGAATGATGATAGAAGCCATTGTTCTGGCTCGTAGCAGAGTCTGAAACCTTAGAGGACTAAACACACAAAGAAATCTCTCACTGGCAATGATGGCAGAAAGAACAAGAGACACAAAAGAACAGTCCTGTTAAACCTGCAACATTCCTGTTGACCAAGAAAATATGCATAGGGCCATATGTCTCTTTGGGGTGAATTGTAAATGCAGTTGCTCACCGTGGAAAAGTATTTCTACAAGTAAACGGACTTCATCAGCCAGGTCAAGGCAAAGAGACACAGGTTGACACGATCCTTAAGGCCCTGTTTGTAGAACACCGCCATGTTGATGACGTTACCTGGTCCACCAATCAGAAACAGGAATCCTAACAAATTGTCTTTAATTCTACGGGTGATTTCTTCTATTTCTGCATGTTCAGCAATATCTGGACTATCTGCAGACAAATTCCCATTGACTTCTAATTCCATGCATCCATCATGGAGAGATGAGTTCTGGATGAAGGACTGTACGCTTGAAAAAGTGGGTTGGAAGGTGACATTGTCTCTTTTACCCCTAAACTGCCCAGTGATACTGAACATGGTTTTCTTGAAGATTGATGCTACAGAGATGTGCAGACTGGCTCTTTCATCTCTCACTAACAAAACAAATATCACCTTGACTTGATTTTTAAGACTGATTCGCTATGACGAAAACCAGCAATCTGAAACATCTTGCACATATATTCAAGCCATAGCAAATGGGAAAACGTAATCTAACAATATTTACATTACGTAATGTTAACATCGACCTTGAAGGTTTAGAATAATTAGAGGTAACGTGTGCAATAGAAATGTGACTATCGAAAGCCTTGTGCCTAAAACCCTCAAATCAATGAAAAATACCCTAATGGATATCGAACAATCTTGTTTATCTGAGTAAAATAAATGACCAAACGAAACAGATGTGGATGTGAACATAAATCTGGCTGTAAACCTGGCCAGACCACTACTGGTACTGCAACACAGAGACCAGAATACCGTAAATGCACATG
>JAPXFY010000033.1:28977289-29038915 GCA_030674185.1 Monoplex corrugatus
ACTCTGTCCACAGGTCACCAATCAGTGATTACTATTACTCTGTCCACAGGTCACCAATCAGTGACTACTATACTCTGTCCACAGGTCACCAATCAGTGGCTACTATACTCTGTCCACAGGTCACCAATCAGTGACTACTATACTCTGTCCACAGGTCACCAATCAGTGACTTACTCTTACTCTGTCCACAGGTCACCAATCAGTGGCTTACTATACTCTGTCCACAGGTCACCAATCAGTGACTACTATACACTGTCCACAGGTCACCAATCAGTGCTACTATACACTGTCCACAGGTCACCGATCAGTGACAACTATACACTGTCCACAGGTCACCGATCAGTGGCTACTCTGTCCACAGGTCACCAATCAGTGACTACTATACTCTGTCCACAGGTCACCAATCAGTGACTACTATACACTGTCCACAGGTCACCGAATCAGTGGTACTATACTCTGTCCACAGGTCACCAATCAGTGACTACTATACTCTGTCCACAGTCACCAATCAGTGACTACTATACTCTGTCCACAGGTCACCAATCAGTGACTACTATACTCTGTCCACAGGTCACCAATCAGTGACAACTATACTCTGTCCACAGGTCACCAATCAGTGACTACTATACTCTGTCCACAGGTCACCAATCAGTGACTACTATACTCTGTCCACAGGTCACCAATCAGTGACTACTATACTCTGTCCACAGGTCACCAATCAGTGACTACTATACACTGTCCACAGGTCACCAATCAGTGACTACTATACTCTGTCCACAGGTCACCAATCAGTGACTACTATACTCTGTCCACAGGTCACCAATCAGTGGTTACTATACACTGTCCACAGGTCACCAATCAGTGGTTACTATACACTGTCCACAGGTCACCGATCAGTGACAACTATACACTGTCCACAGGTCACCGATCAGTGGCTACTCTGTCCACAGGTCACCAATCAGTGACTACTATACTCTGTCCACAGGTCACCAATCAGTGACTACTATACACTGTCCACAGGTCACCGATCAGTGGCTACTTACTCTGTCCACAGGTCACCAATCAGTGACTACTATACTCTGTCCACAGTCACCAATCAGTGACTACTATACTCTGTCCACAGGTCACCAATCAGTGACTACTATACTCTGTCCACAGGTCACCAATCAGTGACTACTATACTCTGTCCACAGGTCACCAATCAGTGACTACTATACTCTGTCCACAGGTCACCAATCAGTGACTACTATACTCTGTCCACAGGTCACCAATCAGTGACTACTATACTCTGTCCACAGGTCACCAATCAGTGACTACTATACACTGTCCACAGGTCACCAATCAGTGACTACTATACTCTGTCCACAGGTCACCAATCAGTGACTACTATACTCTGTCCACAGGTCACCAATCAGTGGTTACTATAACTGTCCACAGGTCACCAATCAGTGGTTACTATACACTGTCCACAGGTCACCAATCAGTGACTACTATACACTGTCCACAGGTCACCAATCAGTGGTACTATACTCTGTCCACAGGTCACCAATCAGTGACTACTATACTCTGTCCACAGGTCACCAATCAGTGACTACTATACCTGTCCACAGGTCACATCAGTGTTACTATAACTCTGTCCACATGTCACCAATCAGTGACTACTATACTCTGTCCACAGGTCACCAATCAGTGACTACTATACTCTGTCCACAGGTCACCAATCAGTGACTACTATACTCTGTCCACAGGTCACCAATCAGTGACTACTATACTCTGTCCACAGGTCACCAATCAGTGACTACTATACCTGTCCACAGGTCACCAATCAGTGACTACTATACTCTGTCCACAGGTCACCAATCAGTGACTACTATACTCTGTCCACAGATCACCAATCAGTGACTACTATACACTGTCCACAGGTCACCAATCAGTGACTACTATACTCTGTCCACAGGTCACCAATCAGTGATTACTATACTCTGTCCACAGGTCACCAATCAGTGTACTATAATCTGTCCACAGGTCACCAATCAGTGGATTACTATACTCTGTCCACAGGTCACCAATCAGTGGTTACTATACTCTGTCCACAGGTCACCAATCAGTGATTACTATACTCTGTCCACAGGTCACCAATCAGTGACTACTATACTCTGTCCACTAGGTCACCAATCAGTGACTACTATACTCTGTCCACAGGTCACCAAATCAGTGACTACTATACTCTGTCCACAGGTCACCAATCAGTGGTTACTATACACTGTCCACAGGTCACCAATCAGTGGTTACTATACTCTGTCCACAGGTCACCAATCAGTGATACTATACTCTGTCCACAGGTCACCAATCAGTGACTACTATACTCTGTCCACAGGTCACCAATCAGTGACTACTATACCTGTCCACAGGTCACCAATCAGTGACTACTATACTCTGTCCACAGTCACCAATCAGTGACTACTATACTCTGTCCACAGGTCACCAATCAGTGACTACTATACTCTGTCCACAGGTCACCAATCAGTGGGCTACTATACTCTGTCCACAGGTCACCAATCAGTGACTACTATACTCTGTCCACAGGTCACCAATCAGTGACTACTATACTCTGTCCACAGGTCACCAATCAGTGACTACTATACTCTGTCCAAGGTCACCAATCAGTGACTACTATACTCTGTCCACAGGTCACCAATCAGTGACTACTATACTCTGTCCACAGGTCACCAATCAGTGACTACTATACTCTGTCCATAGGTCACCAATCAGTGACTACTATACTCTGTCCACAGGTCACCAATCAGTGGTTACTATACTCTGTCCACAGGTCACTAATCAGTGACTACTATACTCTGTCCACAGGTCACCAATAGTGACTACTATACTCTGTCCACAGGTCACCAATCAGTGACTACTATACTCTGTCCACAGGTCACCAATCAGTGGTTACACTATACACTGTCCACAGGTCACCAATCAGTGATACTATACTCTGTCCACAGGTCACCAATCAGTGACTACTATACTCTGTCCACAAGTCACCAATCAGTGACTACTATACTCTGTCCACAGGTCACCAATCAGTGGTTACTATACTCTGTCCACAGGTCACCAATCAGTGACTACTATACTCTGTCCACAGTCACCAATCAGTGACTACTATACTCTGTCCACAGGTCACCAATCAGTGACTACTATACTCTGTCCACAGGTCACCAATCAGTGACTACTATACTCTGTCCACAGGTCACCAATCAGTGACTACTATATCTGTCCACAGGTCACCAATCAGTGTTACTATACTCTGTCCACAGGTCACCAATCAGTGGTTACTATACTCTGTCC
Organism: Monoplex corrugatus; assembly: GCA_030674185.1. Classification (NCBI taxonomy): domain Eukaryota; kingdom Metazoa; phylum Mollusca; class Gastropoda; order Littorinimorpha; family Ranellidae; genus Monoplex; species Monoplex corrugatus. The sequence continues at coordinate 28,980,638 of JAPXFY010000033.1, forward strand.
ATAGGTCACCAATCAGTGACTACTATACTCTGTCCACAGGTCACCAATCAGTGACTACTATACTCTGTCCACAGGCCACCAATCAGTGACTACTATACTCTGTCCACAGGTCACCAATTAGTGACTACTATACTCTGTCCACAGGTCACCAATCAGTGACTACTATACTCTGTCCACAGGCCACCAATCAGTGACTACTATACTCTGTCCACAGGTCACCAATCAGTGACTACTATACTCTGTCCACAGGTCACCAATCAGTGACTACTATACTCTGTCCACAGGTGACCAATCAGTGGTGACTATACTCTGTCCACATGTCACCAATCAGTGACTACTATACTCTGTCCACAGGTCACCAATCAGTGGTTACTGTATTCTGTCCACAGGTCACCAATCAGTGACTACTATACTCTGTCCACAGGTCACCAATCAGTGGATACTATACTCTGTCCACAGGTCACCAATCAGTGGTTACTATACTCTGTCCACAGGTCACCAATCAGTGACTACTACACTCTGTCCACAGGTCACCAATCAGTGGTTACTATACTCTGTCCACAGGTAACCAATCAGTGGTTACTATACTCTGTCCACAGGTCACCAATCAGTGACTATTATACTCTGTCCATAGGTCACCAATCAGTGACTACTATACTCTGTCCACAGGTCACCAATCAGTGACTACTATACCCTGTCCACAGGTCACCAATCAGTGACTACTATACTCTGTCTACAGGTCACCAATCAGTGACAACTATACTCTGTCCACAGGTCACCAATCAGTGACTACTATACTCTGTCCACAGGTCACCAATCAGTGACTACTATACTCTGTCCACAGGTCCCAATCAGTGACTACTATACTCTGTCCACAGGTCACCAATCAGTGACAACTATACTCTGTCCACAGGTCCCCAATCAGTGACTACTATACTCTGTCCATAGGTCACCAATCAGTCACAACTATACTCTGTCCACAGGTCACCAATCAGTGACAACTTACTCTGTCCATAGGTCACCAATCAGTGACTACTATACTCTGTCCACAGGTCACCAATCAGTGACTAATATACTCTGTCCACAGGTCACCAATCAGTGGCTACTATACTCTGTCCACAGGTCACCAATCAGTGACTACTATACCCTGTCCACAGGTCACCAATCAGTGACTACTGTACTCTGTCCACAGGTCACTGATCAGTGACAACTGTACTCTGTCCACTGGCGAACCCCTACTCTCGGAATTATACCTTGGCGAACCCCAGTCTTTAATTATATCTTGATGAACTCCTAGTCTTGTAATTATATCTTGCTGAAGCCCTAGTCTTGCAACGGTAGGTCAAAATACTGTAGGTACACGTATGCCAACCAATACTTAAATCATATTATCGGGCAAACAATGCATCAGACAGAATAATGATATTATTAATATCACCAAACTGAGGAACATCACTCAGCCATGGGTGTACACACAGAGCTCTTATGGCTACCCTGATAATTACTACCTACTACCCTGATAATTACTCCTACTACCCCAAGAATTACTCATACTACCCTGATAATTAATACCTACTATCCCAATAATTACTACCTACTATATGATAATTACTACCTACTACCCTGATAATTACTCCTACTACCCCAATAATTACTCCTACTACCCTGATAATTACTACCTACTACCCTGATAATTACTACATACTACCCCATAATCGCTGCCTACAGTCCTAGCAAGAGTGATATCATTTGACCTATTTTTTCAGCCCACTATGAAAAGTAAAAATTGCTTTGAACAGATATGAAACAATTGGTTCACTGATATCATGTCAGCAGACAGAAAACACGTGTTTTAATAATGTCAACAGACATAAAACACTTGGTTTAATAAATTTAACAGACATGAAACACTTGGTTCAATAATGTCAAACAAACACTGTTGATAATGTCGACAGAAATGAAAAACTTGGTTTGATAATATCAACAGACATGAAACACTTGGTTTGATATCAACAGACATGAAACACTTGGTCAATAATATCAACAGACAAACACTTGGTTCAATAATGTCAAAAAACACTTGGTTTGATAATACCAACAGATATGAAACACTTAGTTTGATAATTACCAACAGATATGAAACACTTGGTTTGATAATATCAACAGACAAACACTTGGTTCGATAATGTCAACAAACACTTGGTTTGATTATTCAACAGATACGAAAAATTTGACTTGGTAATATCAAAGACAAACACTTGGTTCAATAACATGAACAGACACTAAACACTTGGTTCGATAATATCAACAGACATAAAACCACTTGGTTTGATAATATCAATAGACATAAAACTTGGTTGATAATATCAATAGACATGAAACACTTGGTTTGATATTCAACAGACATAAACACTCTCAAAGACTATACTTTAGTGTCACCGTAGGAGAAGACTGTCACAAACTCAACAGAACAAAAGCTGGGTGGCAAATATCGAAGGCTGGACCAACCTCGGTTTGCCTGATCTACTTGTTGCTGCAATTCAGAGAGAAAGAGATATGGATAATCCTGTCTGCTAATCCATGCCATCAGTGATCTCTCGAAGACTGCAATGTTTACATCATTGAAAACAGTGTCTGCTATCTGCTGTTCTAAATTTACATGGCGGAAATTAACCCTTCCCCCATCCCAACCCCAGAAAAGGAGACGAGAGAGAGAGAGAGAGAGAGAGAGAGAGAGAGAGAGAGAGAGAGAGAGAGAGAGAGAAGAGAGAGATAGAAAGAGAGAGCAGAGAGACAGAAAGAGAGAGAGATAGAGAGAGAGAAAGAGAAAGAGAGAGAGATTGAGAGAGAGAGAAAAAAAAGAAGAGAGAGAGAGAGAGAGAAGTGGGAAAGAGAAAAAGAGAGAGACACAGAGAGAAAGATAAAGACAGATAAAGAGAACTCAGAACTCAGAATATTTTAACCCATTTAGGCCTAGCGTCCCATATGGGCCTAGCGTCCCCATATGGGGACATCAACAATATACGCACTTGTCCTCCTCGTGCTTATTAAAAACCGACTAGTGGGTATACTGGTATTCAAGGAAGATAACAATCATTACAGTAATTACTTTGAGAGTTTTCTCTCTTGAGTATTATTGTTTCAGAGAGCAGCCATTTGTAAAAAAGTTCCAAGTATCCTCAGTAAAGAATGGACAACCACAAGAAGTAAGTGAATCTTTTTTTCTGCCAACATTTTTAATTATGCTTATGAACAAAAGTTGAAGTTAATAGACTCATTTGAAAACGGTTTTCAGCATTTTTTGTTATCACGTGCAGTTTGAGCACAGTAATGTAGAATATGTGCGTCCCCGTATTGGGACGATAGGACCGAGTGGGTACAGGTTTCTGTTTTTCACTAATGTGCTTGTTTTTCCCTCTTTTTCCAGACAATTCAGTGTCAATCAAGTTCTGGACATACTTGAAGATGACAGCATCCTTCAGAGGGCTGACGTGTTTATAGAACCACCGCTTGTGGATACCCTTAATGATGAGGATAGTGGTGAAGAAGATGGAGATTGCACAATCCAGAATCCGAATGGGCGTTAAGACTTCCACAGGATCCTGTTGAACTGTTTGAGCTGTTTTTTGATGAGAATGTGATCGAACTTCTTCAACAGCAGAGTGAGAAGTATGCAGATTTCAAAGGGAACCATGGCTTCAAGGTCACTCACAATGAAATCCGCACATTTCTTGGGATTCTTTTGGTTTTAGGTTATGCTCCAGTTCCCCAAAGATGCATGTACGGTCGAATGACTATGATGTTCGAAACATTGGAATTGCTGGATCCATGACACGGGATCGCTTTGATGAGATCATGAGATATTGTCACGTCAATGACAATAATAATCTTGATGCTACAGACAAAATGAGCAAAGTCAGACCACTTCTTGCAATGATAAATGAGAATTGCTTGAAATTCTTTCTGAGAGAACAAAATCTTGAGTATAGATGAGAGCATGATTCCATACTATGGTCGTCATTGTGCAAAACAATTTATCAGAGGAAAACCAATCAGGTTTGGTTACAAAACCTGGGTGCTGGCGACTTCACTGGGATATGTTGTTCAGTTTGAACCATATCAAGGGGCAGCAGGCAGACGAGCCACCACTGAGTACCCTGGCTTGGGAATGGGTGGCTCTGTGGTCATTGATCTCATTGCAAGAGCTTCAAGTTGACAAAAAAGATGAGTGTGACGAGTCGAAGGACGCATTTCATCTGACATTTGATAACCTCTTTACCTCCCTGAAGCTGGCGGACTGCCTGTCTAGAAAGGATAGCCTGCACTGGAACCATCAGATCAAATCGAATGGAGAGGAGGCTCTGCACGCACATCATATGGCCCTGTGGCTGATATGCAAAAAACAAAGAGAGGCACCTTTGACTCATAGTTGACTCAAAACAATGGGGACTGTGTGTCAACGTAATCTCAAACAAATTTGGCGTACATCTGCTACCAACAGCGAGTCGGTGGTCAAGATCTGAAAGCCAACAGATTCAGATCCCTCAGCCTGAAGTCATTGCCCATTACAACTCTACTATGGGAGGAGTTGCAGATTGGATCAAAATGTCGAAAAATACAGAGTGGCGATCCGTTCCAAGAAGTGGTGGTGGGCAATCTTCTGTTATTGTCTGGACCTGTGTGTCCAGCAAAGTTGGCACCTGTACAGAGCAGTGCAGGCCGCACAGAAGACGCCTCTGGATCTCTTGGGGGTTCGACGTGCTATTGCCAACGCCTACCTGAAGAAATCAAAGAAACCTCAACCAGGACGACCTACTGGACGTACTCCAAGATGGAAAAGCAAGTACCTCATGCTGTGAGACAAGATGGAAAGGATCATCTGATTCTGAAGCTCCAGAAACAACGTCGATGCGCTGCATGTGGCAAGAAACAAGGCAGATGCGCTCCAAGTGCAGTGTTGGCCTTCATGACAAGCGCTTTGTAACCTTTCATACAACTGACTGAAGAATTTTGCAAAACACAGAAATCACCAATGACACATCTGTCATGAGAATTTGACTGAGCTACATCAGATGTGGTTCCACGCTCCTGAACTCTGGTGTGTGTATGTGTGTATGTGTGTGTGTGTGTGTGTGTGTGTGTGTTATGTTGTGTGTGTTGTGTGGTGTGTGTGTTTAAGATTTTGCTGTTCAGGTAAATACAGGTTTTCGTTTTCGTTTTTGTTTCACTGCATGCTGAGCGCTAATCTTTTAGTTTTGTTTTTCATCAATAATACAGAGCTACGGAATGTTGATTTCTCTGAGATACAAGTGTTTGTTTGTTTGTTTTTTGTTTGTTCGTTTGATTGTTTGTTTGCCGTTTTTAGTTTTAATTATCTATGATTTTATTTTGTGGAAACAAAACATGAGTATGCAGTAGATCAGCTGTATGCCAAAATGTGTTTCAACAGCTTACTCTCATGTTATAAAAATGAAGCTAGTGATATTCAAGTATCAAATAATATCAACTTTTAGTTCTCTCTCTAACTTTTATTGCCTATAAATGGCATGGCATTGTCACTAATGCATAAATAAGTCAAGCGAAACTTTGAATTTGTAAAAGAGTGTGTCTGCCGATGGAAATTAGTGTAGCACATCATCACCGCTCAATTTAAAAAAAAAGACTTTTGCTTTCTTTTCTTCGTCTACTCTGCTTCAGCATAAGCACTGTAATCACGAACCTGTTGAAATTACTGTTATACCATCATGAAAACTTCCTTTCAGTGAATAAAAATGGTTTCCCAATGTTATAAATTGTGTCTGAATGTTTTGTTGGTTTTGCTGTAAACCTGTACCCTTTCAGTCCTACCGTCCCCATATGGGGACACCTATATTTGAGTTCACAAAGTACATAAAATTACAGAATAAGGCAATTAAACAACATAAATGTATTTAATATGATATCTGCAAGATAATGAAACCAAAAAACAAAAAATTAAAAATTCCAGCTTAAATGGGTTAATGTACATCGGCCTTAGGCCACAATACAATAGTCGGTGGGGCAGGGGTGGGGGTGGGGGTAGGTTTTTTGTGGATTACACCAATATTGCAATGCGTATGATTGCATCGTCGAACATTGTCACTTCTCGTGCTTTCCTCAGTTGATACATCGTAGGTGTAACAGTCAACAGATCTTTCTTTTGCTGACAAGATCTAACATTTAATGAAGTAATACACTAAACAGTACTTGATTATCATCAAGCTTCATCAGTGCATTAAGGCATCAAACAAGTCATAAAGATACTTATATACATATACATATATCGTTCCATTCCTCCATCTACTGGTCAAGCAATTAATATCTCTGTATATCCAACAGCTGGTCAAATAATACAATCATCAAACGATCAACAAACAATTGGTAAATCACCTTGCTTGCGAAATAAACTTCACTTTATCCATCCAATCAAACAAATAATTAGTACATTCAGTGTACCGTGACAAAGGTAATCAATCAATCAATCAACTACCATTCTATCATTTAATTAGCCATATAAATCAGATCAGTTAAAATACTGAACCGTTTCTCTACCAGTTAAGTTAGTCACCTAATACTCATCTATAAACCAAACTAGTTAACGAGTCACCGAACAATTTGATCAGTTTCATATAAATCATTTTCCCGATCAGTACTTAATCAGCAACTAATCAATGGATCAATCATTCAGTCAGTCCATCCACCCATCCATCCATCAATCAATGAATTAATCAAACAATCAGTTAAGCAGTCAATCAATGAATAATCAATTTACCAAATATTTGTAAATCAAGTATCAATCAACAATTCAATTTTTCAAAATTATCTTTACCCCCGCGTTTTTGTGCATAATTTACATTTTGTACTCAAGACTTATAAGCACATAATAAGCACACATCAGTTTATATCGACATGACTACAAAAATGCAATGGAACAAGCATTAATAGTTTTACCATTTATTATAACTATACAGCATTGCATAATTACTTATGTAATACAGTAATATAGTACTGATGATGACTTATTTTCGTTAGTTTATTCATTCATGATTTATTTGCGCCTGTTGATGGCATGAAAAACAAATCTGGACACATTGTATCTATGATGAGAATTTTCTGCTTTGAGCAGGAGATAAAGTGGCATTCTAGCTGAATCTTTGAGGAATTTTACTCTAATATCTGTATAAGTGGGACAGTCATATATAAGGTGATATTCATTTTCGATATGTGTTTTGCAAAAAGGGCATGCCCTTTTGTGAATACTCTCACTATAATGATGTGAATTGTTATTCAGCGGTATTACATCAAATCTTAGTTGTGTGATTGCCACTCTGGAACAATATGTATCCATGTCAGAAATATATATTTCTTTTTCAAAACTTGTTTTGAATGATCTATAGCACTCATATCTGTCACCATCTCTAATAATACTAGTGCATTCTTGGATAAACAGATCAACAAGTCTTTGTCTAAATATGTTTAAAAATAGTTTTACATCCCCTACTCCCTTTTGCAGCCATACAATGTTGAAACCTGTATCACACAGGATTGTTCTTACCTCTGATGCCCAACAATCCTTTCCATTTCTATCTAATTCCAGAAGTATTTGGTAAGCTTTATGCGGAAATCTTTCGGCACTCATTTGTAGCAATTTAAACCAATATCTTAAGCATGCGACCACAGAGTTAACGAATAATGGATGTCTTCCCAGATCAGCGTACACCATCTTGTTTGGTGTCTTAACAGGCATGCCTAAAAATCTTTTGCACGCAACATATGTACCTTTTCTATGTGTTCCATTCGTTTTAATCCCCATACTTCCGATGCGTACAACAGAACGGGTTGTACCTTTACGTCAAATATTTTAAAGAAAGTATCCATAGTCATTTCCTTGAATTTTTGGAGAACCCTATTTAGCTGTACGACAGCTTTCTTCCCCTTAGTTGCTAAATGGACAGTACCTTTTTTGACACTTACCATTGTCGAGAAATTAAAACCTAAATAGCAATAATTATTCACCACTTCCAACTTATTTTCTTCAAAAGACCATTTTTCACGTTTTCCGAGGAACCCTCCGTTTCTAAACACCATTGCCTTCGTTTTGTCAATATTTACTTTAAATTTCATGTTGTTACAACACGTACTTAAAACGTTCAGCTGATTCTGTAAACCATTTGGTGTAGTTGAGAAAAGTACCACATCATCTGCAAAGAGTAAAACAAATATTTCCAACATCCCAGGTAGTAATTGGATGCCATGCTTTCCTTTGTTACCCATACAATTCGCTAACTGATTTATAAATATCGAAAACAACGTAGGACTCAAGATACAACATTGTCTTACTCCAACTGGATATTGAAACATCTCTGAAAATTTATCGTTAACTCGGACACATGACTTGTACATTGCCATTAATGATGAGAGAAATTTCCCTTTAACACCCTCATTTCTAATACAATGAAGGAGTTTATCATGTCTGACAGAATCGAAAGCCTTTTTAAAGTCAACAAAAGCAACATATAATTTCATCCCTTTCTTGTGCATGCATTTCTGAATGACAGCATGTAGTGTGAATATAATTTTTTATGATCAACAGTTGAGCATCTATTACGAAAACCTGCCTGGCTCTCTCAGATCAAATTATTAGCTTCTAACCAGGTGTATAATCTCATGTTCAGTATTGTTGTGTAACATTTAGATATCATGCTTAATAAAAATATACCTCTTAATTATCTGCATTTTCAGGATCCCCTTTCTTGAAAATGGGGATGATAATGGCTTTGGACCACTCTTTTGGATATATCCCCGAGTCAAAAACTATTTTAAACAGTTTTGTTAGAAAAGCTATAACATCTTTCCCCTATTTTTTAACATTTCAGCTGAAAGGCTGTCAATTCCGCTTGCTTCACCAGTCTTAAGTTTACCAACTGCTCGTTTAACCTCTTCTTCAGATATATCTCTATTTAGAGTATGCTCCCTTTCCTCAGATAGATCTACCTCAATATCACAATGTTCACCAACATGTCCCCATAATTTTGAAAAATATTCTTGAAGTGCTCGAACCAGATATTAATATCAATATCATTTGAGACTTTGTCTTTGTTTCCAAAACCCATACTTCTTAGCAGTTTCCAGAACTGTGATGAATTAGTCATTTCCATGGTTAGCGAATCTGGTTTCTATTTCCTAAATGCTTGTCTCTTTGTCTTTAGTAAACGTCTGTACGTTTTCCTCTCTTCCACATATGAAATTCTATCTTCTTCCTTCCTAGTTTTCCTAAAATAATTTAGTTTATGCCTAGTTTCTTTTTTTGCTTGCTGACAGTCCTTGTCAAACCATTCTGATCTTTTGTTCCAGTTAACTTTATACGTTTTATACATACAGACACTGGCATCTTTCAGACATTGTACAAAAGTATTCAAACCACTATCCACATCGCAATGTAGAGTATTTGTGGCCAAAGTAAGTCTGTCTTGAATATCACTGCTTTTCAAAGTTTTGTGGAACTCGGCTTCCAGTTCATGTTTCCAAATTTCAATAAATTTCTCACAAACCTCGTTTTTGGGTTGACTTGTTTTACCATGACCAGCCTCAACGATATCATGTTTAATTTCAACCATCATAACAACTGGTAGGTGATCAGAATCCATCATGTTCTCAACAACAATTGATTTGATGTGTATAGATGAAAAAAATCGATGGAAGTAATGAAATAGTCTACTGTGCTAGTCTCAGAGGACGCAGTATACGTACATCCATCGTCAAAATCCGTTTCACACAATCCGTTTAAAATCATACATTCAAACATATTACATAACTCAATTAGCTGACAACCAAAAATTATTTGTGTTTTGGTCCTGTGAAATTCTGGGAAATCTGTTCTCGGTATAAATATTCGCTGTTCTCGCGTTTAAATCCCCATTTACCAATGAAAAAGAATCACCACACAAGTCATATAGATCTAAAATGCATTGCTCCAGCACTTCAATACCATATGCGCCTTCCTGGCTATTCCAATAGACAGAATCACACGGAGAAACATATGTACAAATCCACAGTATGTTTCTGTCTACAGAAAACAGGTCTTTGTGGATTTTTATAGCTAAAGTATTTTCAGTTTCTGTTGGGATTTGCTCAACGAAACGAGAATATGATTTCCTTACCATTGCGATAACACCCCCAGAATATCTTCCTTGATGAGACAGCTTCTTGGCTTTAGACGTGAACACTACAAAGTCACTGAAAAGTGGTGATTCAAAGTCAGTTGCAACAAATGTTTCTGTCAAACATATAAAGTCGTAAGTGAGAAGAAAATTGGCAAAATCATTATTTTCTAGTTTTTCCAAAAGGCCATTTACACAATAATTAAGAAAATTAACATGTAATTTATTTGCAGTATTTACACGGCAAGCACATTTGGATTCCAATGGTGTTGTTGTCTTCTGATTCCAAATATAACTGTCGTCACCTGTGGCAGATCGTACAGGTCTACCTGATATTGTGGCCTGGCTGATATCCTATCTGTTAGTACCTGAGGCCTCGCTCACACTGGGTTTGGTTTTAGAAGATTGGGACCTGCTTCTTGTTTTTGGCAGATCTTTAGCCTGCGTTTTCTTAAACGAATCAGTAATTTTGCTCTGATTGTAGACCTTGGTGGAGCATGGCCACTGCTCTTACCGTTTATCCGTGTGTGCGAGGCAGCACGTCTAGGTCGCAGAGCATGGGTGACAGAAGGTGTCTGTATGCTCTGGTTTGTGTCTAGATCATCAGAATCTAGAACTAGATTGTCAGCGTGCGAGTGTGACAAGCTTTTGGCGTTCGCGTTTTGTGTTATCGTGTGTGTATCATTTAATGCTTGATCTGAGGTGTGTGCCACAACGTTAGTGTGGGCAGCTGACTTTGTTCTGACATTGAGCACAGTGACCTCATCGGTACTCACATTCTCAGTATTTATTTTACCCGATTCTTTGGTCGCTTCACGCACATCTTCAGCTAAGACCTCACCCATACTTTCCATTTCCGCACCACTGATACAGGTGTCTTTGTCACTGACATCGGTGTGATCGTCACTTTGATCACTAGGCTGGATTTCGTGAACGTCACTGTTTGTGTCATGGCTGACTTCCTCACAAGGGTCATCATGTGGGGGAGGGGCCACTGAGTCCATGCTTTTGCAAATGTCATAAGTCCATGGGCCATCACATGTGGAAGGGGCCACTGGGTCTTTCCTGCTTCGTTTAACGTGAGGACAAGAGTCATCATTTGGGGAAGGGATCACCGAGTCTATCCTGCTACGTCTGTCCTGAGCACAGGTGTCGTGGCGTGGGGAAGGGGCAACTGTCTGTTCTATATCCCGCTGATGTCCATACATCCGTTTGGCAGTGACTCTGTTTGATTTAGGTGGAACTGAATGATCCCTGCCAGTGTTTTCTTTCAGGAAGACAAACCTTCTGTGGTTTGATGCCGGTCGTCTGGTCATTTCACTATATGAATATGGACCATGGACTAGTGGTCTGGGCTTACTCCTATCACGATCCAAGCGTTCAGAGCGTTTATGAGTTCTTCCTCTAGTCTCTTCTGTGTACTCCCTGACGACGTGGACAGCTCCTACACCAGCATAATCTCTGCTGGATCTGTGCGGATTCCTGTTGGTCTCATAGTGGTATTGTTAATCTTTTGTATAAGATTGTTCTGTCTCCCAGTGGTCCAGGTTGTCTTCTTGCATTGAAACTGTGTGACGCCTTATGCTCTGGTTTCCTGTGGTGACGTCCAAATTTGTTCTTTGAGGAATATCTGTGGTGAAGATGTTCATTTCTTTTGCCATCATGCACAGATTGCCTGTTGTCCTGAATATGTGGCCAATGTTTGTCAAAGTGGGGGGCAACTGAAGGGTAGTCATGACCGTTATCATAGTCGTAATATGATTGTTGTCTGTCCCTCACACGCAGTTTTCCGTTGTAAATGTATGCGATTTTACCACGCCCACGATGGAACTCGACCATTTGCCTCTGCCGCGAGGTGAGGTCAGACGCTACCTTGATCCCGCTTTCCCTGAGGTTGTCTCTGAGTTCTTTGTTTCCTAGCACAGTCATTTTGTCCATCCACTGGTAGAACTGAACTAAAATGGGACGGGGATTGCTACCAGAGGTACGAGGTTTCCCAAGTCTGAGAGCATTTGCAATGTCTTCTTGATGCCAATGGGTTTGGTTGCATGGTTATTCAAGATGTTGTGATTATCTCAGTAGTAGAGTAACTGTCCTCCCAAGTATACTCTTCCACATTGATAACAAAACGTTGCACCTCTTGATATCTTGCTCCGTGGACTCTAGCTTTCTTTCCAGGTTATCCAGTCTGTCCGTGATTGTTGTATTGTATTCTCTGAGGTCATCGATTTCTTCTTTATTTGTTTGAACACATTCCTTTAGTTTACTAACATCCTCAAAGAACTGTGAAAAGTTAGCCTCTAAAGCACTAAAACTTGTCGTCCACGAGTGTCTTGATTGTGGCTGCATGCGAATGTAGTCCTTGCTGGATTTGTGCAAATCTCCAGTCTATCAGCTGCATTATACTGGCATCTGGTGTTGTATACCCGTGTTGAGCCATGATCGCTGTCCACACCAAGGACTTTTACAAACGCCGGGGAAAGAGACAGATAAAGAGAAAGAGAAAGAGAGAGAGAAGAGAGAGAGAGAGAGAGACAGAGACAAAGACAAGACAAAGACAGAGACAGCTGCTAAGTGGCTGCTAAAGATAATCCAAAGCCACCTACCCTACTAAGACAGAAAAACTATTCCCCACCTTCCTTAGAGGCGTGTTCCTTCACACATGAAGTCTCTTGCACTCATATTCAACACATCAGTTACATTCAAACATGCATGCTGTGTTTGTGCAACACGTCTTTACAAACTTCTCTTTATTGATATCTACTCTTAAGTTTTAATTTATCTGCTTTTCCTTAAAAACTGTTCGACTGAGATTCAAAACAAGTGGGACCACCGCGTTCAAGCAAACAGAAACCAGAAAAACACAAAAATAGAATCAGAATGCACATTTGATGTAGCCAGACAAGACATGACATTTGGTTGTTTGGCATTCTGATTCTATTTTAGTGTTTTTTTGGTTCCTGTTCAACTGAGTTTGTAGGCTAATAGGGAAACAAAGGGAATAAAGTTATATAATAGTTTACACACACACACATACGCGTTGCGCTCGCGCTCAGACGCAACCACGCACGCACACATATATAATTATGTATAATATATATAGATTAACATATATATGTATATGCAAATAGACAAATAGATGGATAGACAGATAGATAGATAGATAGATAGATAATAGAAGTAGATAGATATAGATAGATAGATAGATAGATATAAGTGTGACTGCCCGCGTTCAGGCAAACAGGAACCAGAAAAAAACATGAAAGAAGAATAAGAACGCGTATTTAATACAACAAACAAGACAGGCGCAAAATTTCGGCCAACTGGCCTTTGTCAAGCGTAAGATTTCAAACAAACAAACACAGATACAAAAATTAGGAGAAAAAGACTGAATCTTCCCTGCTGTTGGGTCCAATGTGTATGTGTGTGTGTGTGTGTGTGTGTAAACTATTATACAACTTTATTCTCTTCATTTCCCTCTAGACAGATAGACAGATAGATAGACAGATAGATGGATGGGTGAATGGATGGATGGAGGGATAGACAGATAGATGGAGAAATAGATGGATGGAGGGATAGATAGATGAATAGACAGATAGATAGGCAGATACAAAAATATCTAGGTAGATAGATAGATAGACAGATAGACAGATAGATATATAGATAGATAGATGGATAGATAGAGAGGTAGATAGATAGATAATAGACAGATAGATAGATAGACAGACAGATAGGAAGAGAGATAGACAGAGACACACACATATATGATAGATAGATAGAGATAGACAGACAGACTGACAGACAGACAGACACATACACACACATACATATAACATAATATATATAATATATATGTGTGTATATATATGTATATATATGTATATATATCTACATGTACACACACAAACATACAGAGACACACACAATCACTGATAGATATGTGTGTGCATGTGTGTGTGTGTGTGTGTGTGTGTGTGTGTGTTTGTGTGTGTGTGTGCGTGTACGTGTGTGTGCGTGCGTGTGTGTGTGTAAATCAAATATGTACATCTTTAAAAATAGATACATGGCTCTTGCACACATGTTTGTAATGTAAAGTTATCTCTAATTGGTAACATCAATGTAAAAACAATAGGAAAAAATGGATGCACCAGTTCCTACGCCTGTCTTCTGTGAGAATCGAGCTGCAAGTGAAAGAAAAGACAAAGATGAAACCTGTAGTATATAATTTACATTTACTTAAAACCATGGAAAATTAAAACAGAAGGAGACATAAACTAAACAAATCTAAACCACAAGATTTTGATCCTTTTAAAGCTGGATTTAGCTGTCCATTGTAATCATAAAAAGATAATGACTGCCAGGGATGGCATACAGAGTAGATACAGATACATTTCATCAGTCGACGTTTTCCTCCCTTTAGACTGATAAATAATATATTCTGGTGGAAACTCACATGAAAGAGGAGTAGGCATCATAATTGACAGGGACAAAACAAAGGTGGTTGAGGGATACTGGGCTGTGTCCGACAGAATTTTGCTGGTTAAATTGGATGACAAGCCATTTGATATCAACATGATTCAGGTGTATATACGAACATCTGCAAGTACTCAGGACGAAATTGACAACTTCTACGAAGTATTAGAGATGGCCAAGGCCCAATGTAAATCACAAGAAGTTACAATAATAATGGGAGATTTTAATGCTAAAATGGGACAGGAGAGGGTGGAGGATATAGTTGGACCTCATGGCCTTGGTACACAAAGTGAAGGGGAGGAGGGAAACTTGTAGAATGGGCACAGATGACTGAGTTCATAGTAGGAAACACCTGGTTTGAGCAGCCTAATAGAAGAAAATGGACATGGATGAGTCCAGGAGACAATAACAAAAAAATCAGATTGACTACATCTTGATCAACAAAAGATTTATAAATTCTTTGCAGACAGCAAAAACACTACCAGGCGCAGACTAAAACAGTGACCACAATCCTGAATTAAGGAAAAGGAAACAGACCAAAAGCAACATCAAACTTGGACTCTTAAAGACAGACGAAGTGATTCGTGAAAAATTTAACGTACATGTTTAAAACAAATTCAGTGCTTTGGAAGACGTCGGTGACTGTAACAAGATGTCTTTTAGTCCAGAGGCCGTTTTTGTCAGATCAGAAAAATATAACTTTTCAGCTTAGTTTAAAATTTGATATAAAATTAGCTCAGCGTTAGTTTAAATCACGTGCAGTTTTTTGTTGGGAAGCTAGGCAGTGTGTTTCTGTCTGCCACTTCACACTTGTCCAGAGTCTCTGACGGTGGAGGCTGCTTTCTAGATACTGCCTATGCCTGTGTGTAGGCCTGTTATTTGCCTTTTGAAGGTATGTACATATCAAGTAGCTAGTGGTAGGAAACTGTACATTTAATTTGTAATAACTCAAGGCTTAATAGCATTTAGATTTTTCTGTTACAGAATTTTGACCTTGTGTGACTTCGGTTTTGATGGGAAAAAAACAAGCTACTGAAGTTGAGGTGATCTGTGTATGTTGAATGAAAGATTATATTGCCTTTGTTTATTAGCGTTTCAATTTATGGAGTTTATGATGAACACACACACACGCGTGCGCGCGCGCGCACACACACACACACACACACACACACACACAAAAACACACACACACACACAACACACACACACACACACACACACACACACACACACACACACACACACACAGGAGGTATGATTATGTATTTATTAGTGACACTTGTTTACATGGATCAGAAAGAAAGTTTGATGGTTGACTATGAGCATTTTCCCCTTGAATTCGTCGGATTATCATTGCATTAGTCAGTACACATTAACATAATATTTTCGATGATATTTTGTAAGAGGGTGAGAAATGGAAGCCTTTTCTTAAAAAGAGTATTGAATGGAAATTCTTCTTTTGGATCGTGTTTATGTAAAGGTATAGTGTCTATGTTGTCTTGTGTGTCCGCGTAGGGTTATAGGGACAATTAATCATGGTTTGTGGGAGACTGGGGAGAAGGGAGGAGGTTCAAACACCAGTGAGACAGAAGTGAGATTTAAGAAGGAATTTGACAGACTTTAAATGTGCAGGCTGCTTGTGCCAGGGTATAGGTACGCGTCCGTGTAAGCGCCGGGAAATGGGCTCCAACTGACGTCATCACCTTGACCGAATTATGGACAAGCTATCTTCCAGGACAAGGAAGGGGATCCTGATGGGACCACCCATGTGCAATCAGAATCAAATCTGCTGAGGCGTTTGATGTGATGAATAGCCAGGAGCAGGCCAGAAAAGAAATTATGTATCTGCAAGTGACAGATGAGTTGTAAATACATGTATTCATTTCTCCTCTGTATCTCAACCCAGGCCACGAACATTATTTTAGTATTACTTTAATAAAAGGGTGTAATGACTACCGGGCTAAACCTATCTCTCAGTAAAATGGCTACTCGCACAACTGCTGGATTGAGATCTGGCTACAGTGCGCACCGTCGTGAACGAACTTACGACAGCGTGACTGAACGAGTGAGGAGTATACCAAAGGCAGGTTGTGTCGGCCCCAGTCATGGTTGAAGGTGGGGTTCCTTGCAGTGATGTCGACTGCCTCCTTTACTTCCCTATGGAACCATTCTGCTTCTTTGTCGAGAACTTGCACATTGTCCTTTTCAAAGTGATGTTGGGTGTGGGTCAGATGTTCCCCCACAAGAGAGGACTCACGTTTGTGTTCTTTTAGTCTTCTGTGCATGTTGTGCTCAGTTTCGCCAATGTAACTTTGGTCACAGTCCTGGCAGTCTATCTTGTATATCACCCTTGATTTGTCCAATTTGTCTGTTTTGTCTTTGGGTTGACTAACTGGCTTCTGATAGTGTTGGTGGGCTTGGCGTGGACACTGAATCCCAACTTCCTGGTCTTCCTGTTGAGAGCCTCAGTGACGCCGCTGACGTATGGCATGGAGACGTACCCTCTCGAAGGGGTTTGCCATTCAGTGGAGGGGTGGGGTATGGTTTTCTTGCCCCCTGGGATATCCCAGGCCCACTTCTGGTATCCCGACACACTGAGTACTTTCTTGATGTACTGCACCTCTTCTTCCCTAGCGGTGTCAGTAGAGCAGATGGTCTTTTGCGGATTACTCCAAGCTTGTGTTCCTGTGGCTGGTGACTGTCGAATTGTAAGTACTGGTCCAGGTGGGTCGGCTTTCTATAGACGGAGAAGGCGAGGCCTGTCTCTGTCCGGGTGATGCGGGTATCCAACATCGCGATGCTGCCGTTCTCTTATACCTCGTAGTGAACTTGATGGCAGGGTGTTGGTTGTTGAGATGGTTTGTGAAGTCTTCGACCACCGATCTTTTCAGCACGGTCATAGTGTCGTCCACGTAGCGGCCCCAGTAGCGTGGAGGAGTGTGGAACGACGCCAAAGCTTTCTCCTCGATGTTTTCCATAAAGAGGTTGGCAACAATGAGGCTCACGGGGGACCCCATGGTTTAATTTGCTGTAGTATTGTTCTTTCCACAGTGGGAGATCACGCTCTGATATGGATTGACAGTGTACAGATTACAGGCACACATTCAAGCAAACATATTATATTTCTGTTCTGTCTTTCTTACACTCTCTTTACAGTGGTGACCCCTTCTTTACGGTTGCAATTGGGAAAAGATCTTTTGTTTGAATTACTTAGAGGACTTGATTGCTTTGTTAGATGGACTTGATTGTTGGGGGTTCAGATGGAAATGCTTAATTCCTCTCAATAATTTTTCAAAATTGTTTTTTTTTCTATCACCTCCAGTTTTGTGGTGGTACTTCATTGTATATATTAGTGTTCTGGGGTACCAAGGGCTTTAGGTTCTTTGTCTTCCTGTTAGTTATTTTTATCTCTTGTTACTACTCCTGCTTTTCAGCACTCAACTTTCCTTTCCTCTGTCTATCATTCTGGTCATCATCATCATCATCAGGTGCCCTGCCGCATGGCGCTGGCGACCATGGACTTCCAACCATCTCTATCTCTCGTTGCCCCCAGCATCTCCCCCACCCTCTTCATCCCCAACCACTCTGCAAGTCCGTCCAGCAATGTCTCCCTGGATCTACCTGGTGCTCTCTTTCCCTCCAGCTTCCACACTGTGACCAGGTGTTCCAAATCCCCCTTCCTCATAAAATGGCCTATAAATGTTGCTTGTATTTTCCTAATCTTCCTTATAAGTGATGTACTTGCGTCTGCCTCCATCAAGACTGTCTCGTTTGTTTCTTTGCTATCTATGGAACTCGCAACATTCTTCTCAGAAACCACATCTCGGCTGCCTCGATCCTGCTCTGGCTTTGCTCGCTGATTGTCCACGCCTCGCATCCGTACAACAGTATTGGTTCTATATAACATTCAAGGACTCTCTTTCTGATGTTAATTGATAACATTTGTTGGTAAGAATGCTTGTCATCTTCTTGAACGCTGTTTTGGCTTGACCGATTCTGCCAGCTATTTCTGATGTGCATCTGCCGTCTGATGAAATGACCGTTCCCAGGTATTTGAACTTATTAACCTGTGCAAGGTTGTGCCATTTGCTGTTATTTTGCGTGAGGGGATTTCATGATTTTTACTGATCACCATGACTTCAGTCTTCCAGCTGTTTAGTTCCAAGCCTTTACCTTTGCTTTCTATTTCTAGTATATTCACAAGGTTTTGTAGGTCCCTTTCATTTTCTGCAATTAGCATGGTGTCATCTGCTTACCGAATGTTGTTTATCATTTTCCCTCCAACCTTTAATCCAGGGTCTTCTTCTAGGTTTCTCATGATGTTTTCGCTATATAGTGAAAACAGATCTGGTGACAAAACACAACCCTGTCTGACTCCTCTTTTGATGTTTTGAAAAGAGCTTATATTGTTTTCTATTCTCATTGCAGCTGTTTGTTCCCAGTACATATTCCTGATTATTCGTAGATCTTTTCCATCAATATTGAGTCTCTCCAGTTGGTTGATCAATTCTTCATGTCGTACCCGATCGAAAGCCTTGGTATAGTCAACAAAGCATAAATACAAATCCTTATTCATCTCAATTGACCTCTCTATGATAGTTCTTAGGATGTATATGGCATTAATAGTTCCTTTCCCTTCCACAAATCCACGCTGTTCTTCTGCTATTTCTCTTTTGATTCTATTCCTTGTCCTCATCATGATTATTCTTAACAGGATTTTTGTTACATGACTCATCAAACTGATTGTGCGATGGAGTTCGCATTCTATAGCCCCTGTCTTCTTTGGAAGTGCAATGAAAATTGATTTTGACATATCTTTGGGGATTTTTCCAGTGTCATAAATTTCATTTAGGAGAACTGTTATTTTTGCTATGCCAAATTCCTCCAGGGCTTCAATTATCTCTGTAGTAATGTTGTCTGGTCCTGGGGCTTTTCCTGGTTTCATCTTTTTCAGTGCTGCTCTAACTTCATCTTTCATTATGGGTGGTCCTTCAGCGTTCTTTCTTATGATGTGTTCTTCGTTTCTGTCATCCTCAAAAAGGTCTTTAATGTACTCTCCCCATCTCTCCAGTATTTTGTCTTTTTCCATGATAAGCGTGCCATCTTTCGATTTTAAGCAACCAGTTGATGTGCATGTATTTTTTCTGTGGACAATTTCATTCTCGTAGCCTGTCTAAATGTGAGTAGTAAAAACCACACTCTTTAGTGTTTGTTTGTGTTTCTGTTGTTTTGTCCGTTTCCATACCTCATATTTTGTTGTTATTGTTGTTTTTTCTTTTGTTGTTGTTAAACATATAAGTACATTTTTGATAACATGTTTTTTTCTATTTAAACAAGTCAGTATGGATGATGAAGCATTTGATCGCTTATGAAGCAGGCAGAATTACTTGGCTTACAAGGTGATGAAAAAGTACGTTGAAGACGCTTTTGAGCGGAATGAGCGACAAAAAGAGCGAGAAGCAAAACAAAAGGAATTGGAAGCTCAGAGTTTAAGGAAGAATAAAATGCTAGACTGAAAGAAAAGCAAATGGAACTGGAGCAAGACGAAATCAAACTAGAGCTACGTCCAACAAAAATCTTTGCAGGATTTTCAGATGTTGAGTTCCTGGGACACGTTGTTGGTCAGGGAGTATGTCAACCACAGAAAGACAAGATTGAAAAACTCTTGGAGATCCAGACCCCTTCCAAAAACAATAACGTGCTGGCTATTATAGGAAATTCATTCCACATTTTCCCAAAGTCACTGCTCCCATATCCAACTTGTTGGCTGGTCATTCATCTCAGCGGATCGTGTGGACTCCAGATTGTCAGGGTGCATTGCAGACTCTCCAGCATCGTTTGTCGAGTTCCCCTTTCAAAGCCATTTGTTGTCAGGACAGATGCCAGTTCAGTCGGAAATGGTGGGAGGTCTTTTGCAGGACTGTGAGGGCACTCTGCATCCTGTGACCTTTGTCAGCAGAAAACTATCACTGAGAGAAACACTGTACAGCACAGTAGAAATGGAATGCTTAGCAATTATCTGGGAATCAAATCTACTCAGGCGTTTTCGTGTGATGAATAGCCAGGAGCTGACCAGAAAAGAAATCATACATCTGCAAATGACAGATGAATTGTAAATATTAATTTCTCCTCTGTGTCTCTACACAGGCCATGAACATTATCTTATTATTACTTTAATAAAAGGGTGTGGTTTATTTGCTGTTTAGTGTTATTCTTTACCCAGTGGGAGATTACGCTCTGATATGGAGTGACAGAATGTAAGATTACAGGTACACATTCAAGCAAACATATCATATTTCTATTCTGTTTTTCTTGCGCTCTCTTTACAGTGACAGTGAGAAACAATGGACAAAGTTGAGGAACTCGATAAATGAAGGTTGTGAAGAAATCCCTAGAGTAGATAGAAAAGCAAAAAACAAACAAACAACAGCAACAACAAAACTGGATGACAAAAGAAATTCTAGGCTTGATGGAGGAACGGAGGAAGGCAAAGTTAAATGAGGAAATGTACAGGGAGACAGACAAAGAAATCAGAAATAGGTGCAACGAAGCTAAGGAAGCTTGGCTGAAAACAAAATGCAAAGAAATAGAAGACCGACACAAAGCGGATCCTCAGGGTATGTGCAGAAGAACTGAAGACATTGTCCACAGGAAAAATACATGCACATCAACTGGTTGCTTAAAATCGAAAGATGGTACGCTTATCATGGAAAAAGACAAAATATTAGATAGATGGGGAGAATACATTAAAAACCTTTCTGAAGATGACAGAAACGAAGAACACATCATAAGAAAGAACGCTGAAGGACCACACATAATGAAAGATGAAGTTAGAGCAGCACTGAAAAAGATGAAACAGGAAAAGCCCCAGGACCAGACAATATTACTACAGAGATAATTGAAGCCCTGGAGGAATTTGGTATTGAAAAAATACCAGACCTTCTAAATGGGATTTATGACTCTGAAAAATCCCCAAAGAATGTCAAAATCAATTTTCATTGCACTTCCAAAGAAACAGGGCTACAGAATGCGAACTCCATAACACAATCAGGTTGATGAGTCATGTAACAAAGATCCTATTAAGAATAATCATGATGATGACAAGGAATAGAATCAAAAGTGAAATAGCGGAAGAACAGCGTAGATTTGTAGAATGGAAAGGAACTATTAATGCCATGTACATCCTAAGAACTATCATAGAGAGGTCAATAGAGACGATTTAAAGGATTTTATTTATGCTTTGTTGATTATACCAAGGCTTTCAATCGGGTAAGACATGAAGAATTGATCAATCTACTAGAAAGACTCAATATTGATGGAAAAAATCTACGAATAATCATGAATCTGTATTTGGAACAAACATCTACAATGAAAATAGAAAACGATATAACCTCTTTCCAAAATATCAAAAGAGGAGTCAGAAAGGTTGTGTTTTGTCACCGGGTCTGTTTTCACTTTACAGCGAAAACATTGAAAAACCTGGAGGAATACCCTGGATTAAAGGTTGGAGGAAAATGATAAACAACATTCGATATGCAGATGACACCATGCTAATTGCAGAAAAAGAAAAGGACCTACAAAACCTTGTGAACAAATAGAAATAGAAAGCAAAGGTAAGGGGTTGGAGCTAAACAGCAAGAAGACTGAAGTCATGGTAATCAGTAAAAGCATGAAATCCCCTCATGCAAAACAACAGCAAACGGCACAACCTTAAGACAGGTTGATAAGTTTAAATATCTGGGAACGATCATTTCACCAGACGGCAGATGCAGATCAGAAATAACCAGCAGAATCGGCCAAGCCAAAACAGCATTCAAGATGATGAAAAGCATTTTTACTAACAACTGCCTATCAATTAATATCAGGAAGATGCATTATGGAGGGCCATGATCGCCAACGCCATATGGCAAGGCACTTGATAATGATGAGACTGATCAAACGTTCCCGTATTCACTCTTCCAGTGTAAACATAGTGTGACTGACTAGCATTGCACTGAACATTACTTTTCATCTGGTTGTTGCTTTCTTCTGCTGAACAGTGCCCAGAACGTTTCTCTGTACCGAGACCCCATTGCATAATATACGAAAATGTTAAAAGTGGCGTTGGTGCAACTGAATATGACGTGAATCCACACAGAAGAGATAAACAAGTTTTGATAGCGTCCTCCAGGTCTCATTTCTGGTACAAACAGCCAACTAAAACGAGTTACAGCAAGAGGAAAGGCACATATGATAAAGAAAATGGAATTCCCGATCAACATCTTAGTCAATGTTATTTCCCGGGAGCTCAGTTGTGACGTTGTATCAGTACGCCATTTCACGATCTTACGAAGTTTCACTGAAGTAGCTATCGTTGTCGTTATCACTACTATCATCACCAACCCAGGCAGACCGGCACCAAACACAAAGCTGTCCAAAGGATCAATGAAGTCTTTGTGAGCTTTATAAAAGTCTCCAGCAACATGCTTCTTGAAGACTTCACCAGATTCTGAATTGTAAAAACACCTAATACGATATTGGGATGCCACGACAAAAAACAGACCTAACACTGTCACATAAACAGCAATAATGATAGCAGCCATTGTCCTGGTTCGTAGCAAAGTCTGAAACCTCAGTGGACTAAACACACAAAGAAATCTCTCACTGGCAATGATGGCAGAAAGAACAAGAGACACAAAAGCACAGCCTGTTAAACCTGCCACATTCCTGTTGACCAAGAAAATATGCATAGGACCATATGTCTCTTTGGTGGTGAATTGTAAATACAGTTGCTCACAGTGGAAAAGCATTTCTACACTCAAATAGACTTCATCAGCTAAGGACAAGGCAAAGAGACACAGGTTGACACGATCCTTAAGGCCTTGTTTGTAGAACACAGCCATGTTGATGACGTTACCTGGTCCACCAATCAGAAACAGGAATGCCGACAAATTGTCTAGAATTCTACGGATGATTTCTTCCATTTCTGCATGTTCAGTATTATCTGGACTATCTGCAGACAAATTCCCATTGACTTCTAATTCCATGCATCCATCATAGTGAGATGAGTTCTGGATGAAGGACTGTACGCTTGAAAAAGTGGGTTGGAAGGTGACATTGTCTCTTTTACTCTTAAACTGCGCAGTAATACTGAACATGTTGTCTTGAAGAGTGATGCTACGGAGATGTGCAGACTGTCTCTTTCATCTCTCACTGATAAAACAATGTCACTTCCAGTAATTTTTAAGATTCATTTGTTATGACGAAAACCAGCAAATCTGAAACATCATGCACATATATTCAAGCCATAGCATATGAGAAAACTTTACCTTAACATGAGGCGTAGTGTCAGCGTAATGTTAACACCAAAAAGACCACAATCGCAACATGGAACATGAGAACATTGTTACAAAAAGGTAAATTAGACAATATCAAAATGGAGACGGAAAGGCTTAACATTAGTATTTTAGGACTAGGGGAAGTGAGATGGAAGGGGGCAGGCATGATAGCATCAGGAGTGTATACATTAATATACTCTGGTGGAAACTCACTTGAAAGAGGAGTAGGCATCGTAATGGACAAGAACAAATCAAAAGCAGTTAGGGGATACTGGGCTGTATCCGACAGTTTTGCTGTTTCAATTGGGAGGCAGGCCATTTGATATCAACATCATTCAGGTGTATGCACCAACATCTGCAAGCACTCACGAAGACATTGACAACGTCTACAAGGTAGTAGAGATGGCCAAGGCCCAATGTAAATCACAAGAAGTTACAGTAATAATGGGAGATTTTAATGCTTAAGTAGGGCAGGATGGGGTGGAGGATATACATGTAGTTGGACCTCATGGAGGATATACATGTAGTTGGACCTCATGTCCTTGGTACACAAATTGAAAGGGAAGGAAACTTGTAGAATGGGCACAGATGAATGAATTCATAGTAGGAAACACCTGGTTTGAGCAGCCTAATAGTAGAAAATGGACCTGGATGAGTCCAGGAGATAATACCAAAATCAGATTGACTACATCCTGTTTAATAAAAGATTTAGAAATTCTTTATTGTCAGCTAAAACACTACCAGGCACAGACTGCAACAGTGACCACAATCCTGTAGTGAGAAGATTTAGGTTGAAATTAAGGAAAAGGAAACAGATCAAAACAATATTAAACTAAATCTTGGACTCTTAAAGACAGATGAAATGAGAAGTAAAATTTAACGTACATGTTCAAAACAAATTCAGTGCTCTGGAAGACGTTGCTGACAGTGAGGAACAATGGACAAAGTTGAGAAATTCGATAAATGAAGCTTGCGAAGGAATCCCTGGAGTAGATAGAAAAGCAAAAATGAACTGGATGACAAAAGAAATTTTAGGCTTGATGGAGGAACGGAGGAAGGCAAAGAGAAACGAGGAGATATACCAGAAGATAAACAAAGAAATGAGGAATAGGTGCAATGAAGGTGATGAAGCTTGGCAGAAAACAAAATGCAAAGAAATAGAAGACCAACACGACACGGATCCTCAGGGTATGTACAGACGAACTGAAGAAATTGTCCACAGGAAAAATACATGCACATCAACTGGTTGCTTAAAATCTAAAGATTGTACACTTATCATGGGAAAAGACAAAATATTAGACAGATGGGGTGTAATGTATGTCTTGATTAGCGCACCTGTTACAACAGTTAGCTCCCCTGTTGATATAGCTTAGGGGAATCGTGAGCAATAGTCAGGGAAACCAGTGGAGAATCAGGGAAAATCTAACGCTCAGAATACTTTCTGACTTCGAGTTGAATAGACGGTGACGTACCATGTCTCGGACACATGTTTATACAGAATCTGATGCCGAGCTTATGCCTTTTTCATCATTCAGAAAATCTAATATGGTGTCAGAAGTGAACTGGAACTGAGAAGCAGCGCCTGCTAATTCTGTTTCTTTATTTGATTAAAAAAAAAGAAAAGAAATGGAAACATACCACCAGAGGAGCTGTTGTCAAGATCATCATCAACAACAGACAATCCTAGCAGTCATGGGGCAAATGGAAGAAAGATTTGACATTTTTTTGAAAGCTTGTGGAGCTTCTGCTGAACCTTATGTAGTGAAGATTGGACTTCTGTTAAATCACACTGGTGATGAAGGCATTGAAATCTTTCAGAACTTCATGTTTCATCCAGAACGTGTTTCAGACAGCGGTGAAAGAGTCCCAGCAGAAGATAAGGACAATTTCAACACAGTGCTGAGTAAGTTTGATGAACAGTGTGGATTTGTGGAAAGGAAAGGAACTATTAATGCCATATACAGCCTAAGAAACTATCATAGAGAGGTCAATCGAGATGAATAAGGATTTATGTTTATGCTTTGTTGATTATACCAAGGCTTTCGATTGCGTAAGACATGAACAATTGATCAACCAACTAGAAAGACTCAATATTGATGGAAGAACTCTACGAATAATCAGAAATATGTATGGGAACAAACAGTGCAATAAGAATAGAAAACGATATAAGCTCTATCCAAACATCAAAAGAGGAGTCAGACAGGGTTGTGTTTTGTCACCAGATCTGATTTCACTTTACAGCGAAAACATCATGAGAAATCTAGAGGAAGACCCTGGATTAAAGGTTAGAGGAAAAATGATAAACAACATTCGAAACGCAGATGACAGCGTGCTAACTGCAGAGAATGAAAGGGACCTACAAAACCTTGTGAATATACTAGAAATAGACAGCAAAGGTAAGGGCTTGAAACTAAACAACAGGAAGACTGAAGTCATGGTGATCAGTAAAAAACATGAAATCCCCTCATGCAAAATAACAGCAAATGGCACAACCTTGACACAGGTTAATAAGTTCAAATACCTGGGAACGTTCATTTCACCAGACGGCAGATGCACATCAGAAATAGCCAGCAGAATTGGCCAAGCCAAAACAGCATTCAAGAAGATGACAAGCATTCTTACCAACAAATGCCTATCAATTACCATCGGTAGGAGAGTTCTTGAATGTTATATAGAACCAATACTGTTATGCCGTTGTAAGGCGTGGACAATCAACAAACAAAGCCAGAACAAGATTGAGGTAGCCGAGATTTGGTTTCTGAGAAGAATGTTGAGAGTTCCATGGGCAGCAAAGAAAACAAACGGGATGGTCTTGATGGAGGCAGACACAAGAAGGTCATTCATAAGGAAGATTAGGAAAAGACAGGCAACATTTATAGGCCATTTTATGAGAAAAGCGAAATTGGAGCACCATAAGAAAGATTATGAAAAGACAAGCAATATTTATAGGCCATTTTATGAGGAAAGGGGAATTGGAGCACCTGGTCACAACAGGAAAGCTAGAGTGAAAGAGAGCACCAGGTAGACCCAGGGAGAAGATATTAGACGGACTTGCAGATTGGCTGAAGACAAAGAGGGTGGAAGAAATGCTTGAGGCAACAAGAGATAGAGACAGATGGAAGGCCATGATCGCCAATGCCATGTGGCAAGGCACCTGGTGATGATGATGATGATGATGAAAACATCAACCTTGAAGATTTAGAGTAATTAGAGGTAATGTGTGCAATAGAAATGTGACTATTAAGAGCCTTGTGCCTAAAATCCCTCAAACTAATTAAAAAAGTTGTCCTTGGGGATAGCTAACAGTCTTGTTATCTGACTTAACTAAATGACCAAACAAACAGATGTGGCAGTGAACATAAATCTGGCTGGAGACCTGCCCCGACCACTACTGGTATTGCAACATAGAGACCAAAATGCTGTAAGTGCACGTGTTCACACTCTGAAAATGTTTTGTCTTGAATTGTAAAGTAACATCAATGCATGGGCATTCATTTTACATATAACATAGATAAGTCGCTCTCACAAATGGTACATTAATCGCTGGATGCCATATTCCTACAAGCCTGTGAAGCTGTGTTGGCCTACTTGTTTTTATTTATATTGTTATATTTTCCACTTCTTCGATCATTGCTTGGTTGATATTTGGGCTTGTTCTAGTCAGTTAATATATCGGATGTACCGTTTTATACAACAATATTACTGACATTGAAGAAAAAATCTTCACTTACTTGAAATAATTTCCCAAACGGTCAATTGCTGATTTCAAACTTCTATAACTAGATTGATGGCTGTGTCTGTGTGACTGGACAATGGATGCGCCCAGTTAAGGACTCAAATGGATGTAGAACAGCGTTGGCTGTGGCTGAACTGGCGATTGTTGGGTGGCAGTCTTTGACAATGCTGATGCACGTAAAGACTTATGTTTGTGGCTTGGGTTTCTTGAATCCTGTTTTATCTTGGCTGATTCTGCTGGATATTTCTAATCTTGAGATGCTGTCTAGTTCGATGATCGTTCCCAGATATTTAAACTTATCAACTTGTCTCAGTGTTGTGCCGTTTGCTGTTATTTTGCGTGAGGGGATTTCTTGCTTTTTACTGATTACCATGACTTTAGTCTTCTTGCCATTTAGCTCCAGCCCTTCATTTATGCTTTTTTCTATCATGTTCAAAAAGTTTTTAGGTCTGTTTTATTTTCCGCAATTAGAATGGTGTGATATGCATAAGGAAGATTGTTTAGCATTTTTCCTCCAATCATTATCCAAGGGCATTCTTTAAGGTTCCTCATAATGATTTCGCTGTAAAGCGAAAATAAGTCTGGTGACAGAACACATCCCTGCCTAATTCTTCTTTTGATATTTTGGAAACACCGTATATCATTTTCTACTATCATCGTTGCCATTTGTTCCCAATACATATTCCTCATTATTTTTAGAACCTTTCCATCAACTTTGAAATTTCTAGCTGGTTGATCAATTCTTCGTATCTTACCCAATCAAAAGCAGCTTTGGTATAATCAACAAAACATAAACAGAAATCCTTATTCAACTCTACTGATCTTTCTATGAGAGTTCTTAGGGTGTACATGGCATTAATATTTCCTTTCCCTTTAACAATTCCATAATAATCTTCTGCTATTTTTCTTCAAATTCTGTTCCTTGTCCTCATCATGATTAATCTTAATAAAATCTTTGTCACATGACTTATTAAAACTGATTATCTGATAGATGTTTCCTTCTACAGCCCCTGCTTTCTTTGGAAGTGCAATGAAATTGATTTTCATATATGTTTAGAGATTTTTCCGGTGTCACAAATTCCATTGAGGAGGACAGTTACTTTTTCAATACTACATTCATCTAGAGCCTCTCAATCATTTCTGTAGTAATATTGTCTGGTCCTGGTGCTTTTCCCAGCTTTATCTTTTTCAACGCTGCTCTAACTTGATCTTTCCATTATTGATGGTCGTTCAACGTTCATTCCTATGATATAATCTTCGTTTATGTCACTGTCAAAAAGGTATTTAATGTACTTTCCTCATCTATGCAATATTTTGTCTTTTTCCGGAATACTCGTACCATGAACATTTTAAGCAATAGTTGATGTGCGCGTCTTTTTCCTGTGAGCAATTTCTGAATCCATGGTAGTCAGTAAAAAGCAAGAAATCCTCTTATGCAAAAATAACAACAAATGACACAACACTGAGACAAGTTGATAAGTTTAAATATTTGGGAACAGTCATCTCACAAGACGACAGATGCACATGAGAAATAGCCATAAGAATAGGCCAAGCTAAAACAGTATTCGAGAAAATGAAAAGCGGTTTACCACCAAATGTCTACCAATTAACATCAGGAAGAAAATTCCTCAGTGCTACATAGAACCGATTCTGTTGTATGGATGTGAAGCGTGGACAGTCAACACACAAAGTCAGAAAAAGATTGAGGCTGCTGAAATGTGGATTCTAAAGCGACTGTTAAGAGTTTCAAGGACAGCAAAGAAAACAAATGAGACAGTCTTGAAAGAAAGAACATTATCAATCCTAAGAAAAAGTATATAAGACTTCATCACATACAGTGAATAAAGCACATACAGAAATATTATCACAGTCAAGAGCGCACGCTGGACACACCACAGTGCACAGTAGTGGAGTAAACAGTCAACTATAGGGGTAATAATGCTCTAATATTTATACATACTGTCAGCAACAGATAGATAATTTGAAACTCACGACAACAGTTGAAAGTTTTGTTTTTGTTTTCTTTTTCTTCCTTTTCTTTTCTTATCATTAGTGAAACCATTAAATAAAACAAGAAACATAAACCACATACATACACACACAAACATGCACGCGTGCGCGGGCACACACACACACACACACACACACACACACACACACACACACACACACACACACACACACACACACACACACACACACACAAACACACACATAAACACACACATGTACACACACTTACACACACACACACATATACACCACCACCACACCCACCACCACCACAAATTATCATTATCATCATCACCATCACCACCTTCAGTCATTATTCATTCAAACTGTTCCAATTTAATTGGTACACAAACTCAATCGATCACACGTGCACGCGCGAACATACCTGCATACCTATACACTAACATCCATACTCACACACAGAGAGAAACGCACACGCTCACATATGCATGCACGCCCACGCGCACGCGCACACGCACACGCACGCCCACGCGCACGCGCACGCGCACGCGCACACGCACACATATACCGCTTGTGGACGCATGCACACAACAAACACACATGCACACACGCACGCAGACACAAACACAGACACACACACACAGACACAGACACAGACATAAACACACACACACACACACACACACACACACACACACACACAACTGATACACACACACACTGATACACAGACACACAGACTCAGACAGACAGATATATTAACTTACTCACGTAATCAACAATGCTGTCGTAAACAAAGGGAAATAAAGAAATGAATAAACAATTGAATGAACCAACTAATTAAAAGATAGATAATCACAGACAATATTCTTTTCCCGAAACATTGCGCACATAATTACAGTCATTAGTACGACTACAACTAACATCAATGCAACAAACGAATTTGGGATCGATAATTTTCCATTGTGAGAAAAATAATGAGCAAACTGCAGCAACCCTGTATGTATGTGTGTGTGTGTGTGTGTGTGTGTGTGTGTGTGTGTGTGTGTGTGTGTGTGTGTGTGTGTGTGTGTGTGTGTGTGTGTGTGTTTGTGTGTGTGTGTGTGTGTGTGTGTGTGTGTTTATATCTGTGTGTGGGAAAAATAATGAGCAAACTGCAGCAACCCTGTATGTGTTTGTGTGTGTGTGTGTGTGTGTGTGTGTGTGTGTGTGTGTGTGTGTGTGTGTGTGTGTGTGTGTATGTGTGTTTATATCTGTGTGTGGGTGTTCGTATATGTGTGCGCATGTGTGCATGTGCGTGCATGTATGTATCTGTGTGTTTATATGTGTGTATGTGAATGTATGTGTGTGCATATGTGTATGTGTGTGCATGTATGTGTGTATGTGCGCGTAGTGTGTGTGTGTGTGTGTGTGCGCGCGAACGCGCACGTGAGTGTGTGTGCGTGTTTAAGAACGCGCGCGCTAGGTGGCAGTTGCAGTATTCTCTTCTCAGATCACCAATTAGTGGCCACTATACTCTGTCCACAGGTCACCAATCAGTGACTACTATACACTGTCCACAGGTCACCAATCAGTGACTACTATACTCTGTCTACAGGTCACCAATCAGTGGCTACTGTGTCCACAGGTCACCAATCAGTGGCTACTGTGTCCACACGTCACCAATCAGTGACTACTATACTCTGTCCACATATCACCAATCAGTGGTTACGCTATTCTGTCCACATGTCACCAATCAGTGGCTACTTTAATCTATCCACAGGTCACCAATCAATGGATATTCTGTCCACGGGTCACCAATAAATGGCTACTCTATTCTGTCCACAGGTCGCCAATCAATGGCTACTCTATTCTGTCCACAGGTCGCCATTCAGTGGCTACTCTATTCAGTCCACAGGTTGCCAATCAGTGACTACTATACTATGTCCACAGGTTACAATCAGTTGCTACTGTACTATGAATACAGGTCACTGATCGGTTGATACAGTGATGAAAGTGTCTACAATATACAAACAAATATGTAAACCATTCATTAAGTGTTTAAGTGGCAGGTTTTTCCTTGAAATTACACAAACAGATCTACGTTAAGACTAGTAAAATAATGGAAACAAAGTTGTTCATAGATATCCATCTAAATATATGAAGCAAGACCTGAAAAGTTGTACTGTAGTATGAAAATGATATGACCATAACCCTTGCTATGTGTATTACGTTTTTTAGAATTTCGAAGACAGAAAAATCCGATGTGTAAATTTATAGTTTAGCCGCTGAATGTCTAAACTAGTGCAGTCAAAAACAGACCTACAGCTTTAGGAATTTGATGGATTGGCTGTAAATACTGAACAGTATTTGCAGAATATGGCTGCTGGTTTTATCCAAAACATCTGATGTGTGAGTAATATAAGATGCTGTTTAAGTGTTGGACAAATGTTTTTGAGAAAAGGATTTATTAAGTATAAAGAGTAGTGGCTGCTGTGTGGTTGTACTTACCAAAACACTTTATTTGTATTGGGCATTATTTACTCTTTTTTTTCTTTATTTACCCTGGTCCATCTGTCGCTTCTGTAACTATGCACACTTTTTTAAAACAAAAACTGTATTTTTGATATTACTACGCTTATTGTTATGTTATTGTTATTACTTTGTTTTTACTGTTGAGGATTGATATATACTTGCTGTCCATTGTCTGCCGTTGTTATTATAGAGGGTTGACATGTGTTCGCTGTCCATTGTCTGCCTTTGTTATTATTAGGGATTGACAGGTGTTTTCTGTCCATTGTCTGCCTTTGTTATTATAGGGGGTTGACATGTGTTTGTTGTCCATTGTCTGCCTTTGTTATTATTGGGGGTTGACATGTGTTTGCTGTCCATTGTCTGCCTTTGTTATCATTGGGGGTTGACAGGTGTTTTCTGTCCATTGTCTGCCTTTGTCTCATACCTTTGTATAAGGACTGGACCAGTTGACGTATGAAAGCCAATAGTTTACTGCAATTCATTAATTCATTTGCATTTACTTCTTTGACGTTGATGTGTTCTGGTTTATCTGTGTTTTTTGTTTTAAACTAACCTTGTATGATATCACAGAGTAGCGAGGACTCTGTGTAGACAGATCCAATACTACTATCTTTGAGTAATATAGTGTTTTGATGTTTGAAGTTTTGAAGTGTGGCCACACGCACTGTCCACAGTAGAAATGAGGAATGACACACACACACACACACACACACACACACACAGACACACACACACACACACACACACACACACACACACACACATACACGCACACACACACACACACATCTGTACAATGACCAGGAAAGCATTTGATGCAGGCTCTTTATTCAAGATTAGGGGGGAAAATTGTCAACAGTGGAATCTATAAAAATAAACAACACAGTATACAGAATGTCCTAATAAGACATAGATTATCGTTTATGATGATGATGATGATGATGATGATGATGATGATGATGATGATGATGATGATCAAAATAATCAATCGCCTCATTCGGGTGGACAACTTTACTGCATCCTCCATACTCACCAGACTTAGCGCCTTCAGACTATCATCTCTTCGGCCACATGAAAGAGGGTTTGAGAGGCAAAAATTATGCCAGTGACGAGGACGTGAAAACTGCAGTGAAGACGTGGCTCCAAGCACAGTCAACAGAATTTTACGAGGCTAGGATACATGCCCTTATTCGAAGGTGGAACATTGCCATTGAGAGAAACGGTGACCATGTTGAGAAGTAGGGATGTGATCCCCAGAGACCAGCTTCATTTTAATGTATGATACATGTTCCTGTGTCGGTAATTGTTCCTGTACTAAAGAAAAAGGCATTACTTTTTGACTCACCCTCGTGTAAGACATAACTACGATAAGAATCTGGTTATCAAAATACGTACTGCTTAACAATAAAAAATATCTACCTATAAATATAACGGTGCCTAAAATCTTAGTTTCCATACTTTAAGCCCTGGACCTTCTTCAGGATAAAACAATACTAAAATGGCATGATCACTTTTTAAATTCCAGAATTCATCTCACTTCCCCTCTGATATCATATTTGCCTCCCCTTTCGCCAGTTCTTACCATTACTCACGAACATACTTTGATTTGATTTTATCCTTTTCTCCCACTGGACGAAGCAACAGGGAAGATTTAGTCTTTTTCTTTTAATTTTTGCTATTTGGTGTTTGTTCCTTTGCGATCTTACGTCTACGCTTGACAAAGGCCAGTTGGCCAAAAACTTGCGACTGTCTCGTCTGGTTGTATAAATACGCGTTCCGATTCTATTTTAGTGTGTTTTTTTTCCTGGTTCCTAAAACCTTAGTGCAACAAACAAAACCCTTGTGATACCTGACAAACCCTGGCACCTGACAAACGTCTGGCCACTGGCGAACCCCTAGTCTTGCAATTATACCTTGGCGAACCCCTAGTCTTGCAATTATACCTTGGCGAACCCCTAGTCTTACAATTATACCTTGGCGAACCCCTAGTCTTGCAATTATACCCTGGCAAACCCCTATTCTTGCAATTATACCTTGGTGAACCCATAGTCTTGCAAATGAAGGTCAAAATACTGTAGGTACAAGTATGCCAACCAATACTAAAATCATACTATCGGGCAAACAATGCACCTAAAGCATTCCTACTTCTTTGCCTATCAGCTCTAAAACTCTACACTGAAATAAAATGTCAACGTACCTTCGCTACATGTTCTGGCAAAGGCTCAGCACCTCTGCCAAGTTGAGTGGCCCATCTCCTAACATAACCGTGACTGACTGACCGTTCTGTCTCTCTGTCTCTGTCTTCTCTGTGGATCTGTATTCTCTGTGGGTCTGTATTTTCATTTTATGCACATTTTAGGGGATGGTGAGCATAAATAGAATTACGTATAGGTATTTATTAGCTCAGGATTTGTTCTTTTACACAAATGACAGGCCATAGGAAGGTTTGGGAATGGGGAATTTTACCATCTTCAATTAATGCCAAGGTGCGTGAATCTGAACACACTTTTGCATGCTTCCTGGGCACTGTAGAAGTCGAGATGGGCAGTTCAGTTCCAGAGAAGATAACTGTCTTTGTAAGGCAGCAGTTTGACTGCATATTCTTGTCAAGAGTCACTCTCACACATGTATATGTTCTGGAGCACTACGGGAACAGTCTCACTGGTAAAGTTTATGTCCTGCTGCTCTGCGACAAGAGAGTCGCACACATATGAATAAGCTCTGGTTGCACAGCAAAGTTCATGTCCGTTTGACGTATGTAGGAGAATGTCAAAAGAAATATGGAGGAAAAATGTGAACAGGTGTGTCAGCAGGCACTCAGGTAGAAGACACGAAGAAATGCAGATTGCCTGGTGGCCGTAGAGATGAGGGTGGTGATCCATGTGGCGAAGACCATGTCAGGAGTCACACCCATGATAATTATACTGTCTGTGTCACCCTCTGTAACATGCAATGGTAAGGAATCTGTGTGTGGATAATTTCTCCGAAATGGATGATGTCTCCGAAACTGACTGTAGCTGAGCAGGTGGGTGGCACAGTGAAGATCTAAGCCGATGCAGGGGATGGCTCAGAAATGAGTGCTGGGATAGCTGGACAGTTCTTGTAGCTTGGAACCGAAATCAGTAGTGAAGCACGCTTATGAAGAACTGGTGTGATAGTGTGGAACGTCCCGTTGATGAAGAGCAGATGATGCATGCACAGTGGTTCGTGATTCATGGGGTTTGGGGAATTGGGTATAAGAGAGTTTTAGCAAGAAAAGAAGAACAATCGCTTGTTATCCATGTCAAGAATATTTGCGAAGGGGAAGCATACTTAAAGGATGAATGAGATTGAATACAATACCCGACATTATTACACTGTATTCTAAAATAAGGATATGGAACGTATATAGGAAGGCAAGGCATGAGAAATGGAAAACAATAGTACAAAACATCATTCCGGAAAATTGTTGGTAGAGAAACGCAATGTATACATGGAGAAATGCTGTTTGAAAACACACTTCAAATATGGAGAAATG
Organism: Monoplex corrugatus; assembly: GCA_030674185.1. Classification (NCBI taxonomy): domain Eukaryota; kingdom Metazoa; phylum Mollusca; class Gastropoda; order Littorinimorpha; family Ranellidae; genus Monoplex; species Monoplex corrugatus. The sequence continues at coordinate 29,016,347 of JAPXFY010000033.1, forward strand.
CAAATTAAAAACGCGATTTAGATATGAAGAAATATTGTTAAAACAATCAAAATGCATACCTTGGGAAATGCAGCTTAAAAACGTAAAGCATATATGGAGAAATGCAGGTTGAAAATGAAATTTACACGTAGAAATATTCAGCATGAAACGCAATTCATATATGGAGAATTACAGCGTGAAAACAAAATACAGACATGGAGAGATGCAGAATGAATCACGATTCATACATGGAGAAATACTGTGAAAAAAGCAAGATGTATACATTAGAAAATGCAGCTTAACTACGCAATTCATTTATGGATAATTGCAGCATGAAAAAGAGAATTCTTACATGTTGAAATTCAGATTAAATACGCAATACATATGTGGAGAAGTACCTACCACTTGAAGGCACTATGCATACATGGGAAAATGCAGCTTAAAACATATGGAGAAATGCAATTGGAAAAATGCAGCTAAACAATGGAGAAATGCAATTGGAAAACACAGTTCATACATGTACATGGAGCAATGTAACTTGAAACAAAATCGCACATGGAGAATACAACTTGAAAACGCAAATCATAATGTTAAGTATCGTGCATAATATATGTTCAGCCTGGAAAAGAAATTGCTGGTGTAAACAATCATAATAATCCTTAGGAAAGGCGAACATGGATTGTGGTTCGTAAAATGAACCTTCATAACTTTGATATCTTCACAAGATTGCAAGGCATGCAGTGCTGTGCTACACTGCACATGAAAACTATGAAGACAAGTTAAGATTGCTGCTAGGAAGCGAATGGGATTCCTCAAAGAAAAATGCCACTTGAAATATCATCAAAGCATTAGTACACATTATCATAGTCCCAGGAGGAAGCAAGATTGAAGACGACAGTGTATTTGTAGCATAAGGAGTCCAATGCTGATATACTTGTTGCAAAAGTTCGTCGGCGATTGAGCAAGGTCGTCTCACATGACGTACACAAAGTAATTAACATATAGTACTATGATACACCTATTCGAAAAAAACAACAACTGCAAAGTACACAAAATAACATAAAGTGGCGTATCTCCTTGGTACGGGAGAGGGTATAGGAAGTCTTGCAAACTTGTGACAGAGCTCAATTGAGGTTTCATCATACCATTTTTATCGCACATAATTACTTTATAGCAAATGAATGACAATGAAATGAAAGGTGTAGGTCTCATGGAAAAAATCGAATCACTTGAATTATGTTATTGTTGTTAGTACGGTTAGTATGGTCATGTGAAAAAATACTGAGAAACATGTGGCCACGACACAACAGACATGAGAATTCTGTTCAAAGAATGAAACAAGACATGTATTGACGAGGAGGTGCATATAGTAACTTTCAAGACGTCAATGAAGTGATGAAAACGTGAAAAACAGGTAGAGGATGTTGACAATGAACATGAAGTCAAGGAAACAAGGAGACAGAGGAGAGCAGGAACTGCATGATGTAATATGATACGAGACACGTATGAAGTCAAGGAAGAAAGTGATATGGTATGATGTCACATACGAGATAATATCAAATGGTACAACAGGATACACGATGATACCAGATGATATGAAATAATGTAACTGGTACACGATGATAACGTATGACGTATGAGAGGACGACATATGATATACAATGATAAACAGTGATTCGCAAGGATACCCCGGGGCTGCATGAAAACGATGAGTACACGAATAACGTGGTGAACATGTAATGGACGCAGGTACTAAATATGCAGATACACGTTTAATGGACGCAGGATTGGAGAGCGCACATGAATGCAGAGTATGCAAGTGAACGCTTATGAGCATGATAATGAAATTATGCACAGGGATGGGAAAATGTATGCACAAAATAAATGAGTTCTAGAGCGCGAGCAATCATTCTGAGGACGGTGTCGCTAGAGTAACGACTGTGTAACGTAACGAATGGAGATGAACGCACAAACCCCTTCTTGCCATAATATCAACAGGCGTGAAACACTTGGTTCGATAATGTCAACAGCCATGAAACACTTGGTTTGATAATTTCAACAGGTTTGAAAAACTTGCTTCGATAATATCAACAGATATGAAACACTGTCAAAGACCATACTTCAGGATATCCTGAGAGGAGACTGTCACCAAGCTCAACAGAAGAAGGACTGGGTGGCAAATATCGAAGACTGTCCACCTCCAGAAACTTAACCCTGTGATTCCCTCACCCTATCGACCAACTTCCTGCATGAAGCTGGTGGATAGGGTGAGGTAGTCAAAGGGTTGTTTTTGCTTTTCCAGCATGGTTGGTAATGCAGGATACATTTCTGAACCAAGCCATCAAAAAGGTCACATTCTTGACTGGATCATTTCTCGTGATCAGCACAATTCAGCTACTGACAACTGCTTAGTTCTTTCTACCCGTCTAACTTCAGCCCTTCCATCTGACCACCCTGCAATTCTCTGTTCTCTTGACATTCCTCCTCCTTCCCGTACCATGCGCACAGTGATTCGACGCAATCTCAAATTTATCGACCTCTCCACATTTTCATCTGATGCCTTCCGTCTCCTTTCTGAAAAGTCACATAACCTTGCCGATGAATTCTATACTACTCTCCACCATCATGCTCCAGCCACAACCCGTCTTTTACCTGACCGCCCCCCCCTACCCCCTGGCTCACTCATGAGATTGCCTGTGCAAAACGTGCCCGCCGGAGAGCAGAGCGCCGCTGGCGAAATCCAAACTCACTATACATAGGCAACTTTTCCAAGCCTCTAAAACAAAAGTATCCACCCTCATTGCATCTGCAAAAACAAGCTATTTCCAAACCAAAATCCTGAATGCCTCTTCTTCAAAAGAACTCTTTACAACCATGAATCATCTCCTTGACACACGAAAAGATTTACCTCTCCCAACAAAACACACAAATGAAGAACTCCCATCTGTATTCTCCAAGTATTTCACCACCAAAATACAAACTCTTCGTGACAGGCTTGACAGGACACCCTGTCAACCATGCCCACCTGACCCTTCTTTCTCTGGCACACCTCTTACTACTTTTACCCCAGTCTCACAAGAAGAAATTCTCAACACAATCAGATCCATGTTCAAAACCTGCGAACTGGATCCTCTTCCAGGTTCTCTCTACTCTGACTGTCTCCCTACTCTCCTCCCATTCATCACTGACATCATCAACACTTCTCTCCAAACTGGAACTGTCCCAGATTCTTTCAAGTCTGCTATTGTTCACCCTCTCCTCAAGAAATACAATTTAGACCCAAATGAACTGAAAAATTACCGGCCTATCTCTAATCTCTCTTTCTTGTCAAAACTGCTTGAAAAAGTTGTCCTCAAACAACTGAACTCTCACCTGTCTGCCAACAATCTCCTCAATCCTTTCCAGTCAGCCTACCGCCAGTGCCATAGCACTGAAACTGCCTTGCTACACATTCTCAACAATCTCCTCCTTGCAACTGATACTGGCAAAGTCTCTCTCCTCACACTCCTTGATCTGTCTGCAGCCTTTGATACCATTGATCATGGTATTGTCCTTTCTAGACTTCATCATACTTTTGGCATCTCTGACATTGCTCTCCTGGTTCACTTCATATCTATCAAATAGAAAACAAACTGTTCTCATCAATGGCACTTACTCTCAACCTGCATACCTGACCTGTGGTGTTCCACAAGGATCTGTCCTTGGCCCTGTTCTTTTCACTCTTTACACCTCCCCCCTGTCCACCATCATCAACTCCCACTCTATAAAACACCACTTCTATGCTGATGACACCCAACTTCAAGACAGTGACTCACCTGACAATATACAGCGCCTCCTGACTCGCACCACTGAGTGTTACTCGGATATTAAAAATTGGATGACATACAACAAACTTCAGCTTAATGATGACAAGACAGAAGCTATCCTCATTGGCACCCATCAGACACTTTCTCAGCTGCCTCCTCTTTCTCTCCCATTATGTAATACATCAGTCCCAATTTCTGATTCAGCTAAAAACCTTGGTGTCTGCATTGACTCTACCCTCTCCATGAACAACTTTGTTTCTCAAACAGCCAGATCTTGCTACTATCACCTCCATCGTATAAGCCTGATCAGGAAGTATCTCTCTGTGGAAACAACTGCAAAATTCGTTCTCTCCTTCATAATGTCTCGCATTGACTATTGCAATTCACTCCTGTCCGGTCTTCCTGCCTCCACCATTCACATCCTACAGCGCATTCAAAACAATGCTGCACGCCTTGTACGCAAAAAGAAAAAAGCTGACCACATATCTCCTCTCCTGGCACAACTTCACTGGCTCCCTGTATCAAAGCGCATACAGTACAAACTAGACACCATGTGCTACAAAAGCCTCAATAACGCAGCCCCCGATTACCTGTCAAGCCTACTTGAGATCTATGTTCCCTCACGTACCCTCCGCTCTGCCTCCGATCCTCTGACTTTTCGCTTTCCACGCACTAAGCTCAATACCTATGGTCCACGAGCCTTCTCTGTTTCTGGTCCGCTCTCCTGGAACAAACTTCCTCTCTCAGTCCGTCAGCAACCTACTTTTGTCTCCTTCAAGTCCGCTCTCAAAACTCACTTTTTCTCCTCTGCATAAAATCCTGACCTCACTCAATCCCCTCTGCAGCCTGTCTCCACTCGGAGGGGAATCACATTGTAATATATAATTGTATATAATATGCTCTCTATAATTTTCCATTGCTTTTATTCTTTCTCCCCATTTATAGCCATGTGCGTGTGTGTGTGTGTGTGTGTGTGTGTGTGTGTGTGTGTGTGTGTGTGTGTGTGTGTGGTGCGTGCGTGTGTGTGCGTGCGTGCGTGTATGTATCTGTTTCAGTGCTTAGATTTGATTTTATCAAGATTTTGCGCTATATAAATATTGTAATTATTATTAATTATTATGATACTGGTGGAAGAGGGTGCGAGAGTCAAAGGGTTACTCTTTTGACTCCTGCATCCTACTCACCTGCGTCCTGCACTGTCAACTATGCTATCGAAGCAAAAACTGCGGGAAGCTGGTGGATAAGGGGAGGGAGTCAAAGGGTTAAATTTTTGCAGTTGGTGGATAGGGATCAGGAGTCAAAAGTTAAGTTTTTGCAGTTGGTGGATAGGGAGTAGGAGTCAAAGGGTTAAGTTTTTGCAGTTGGTGGACAAGGAGTAGGAGTCAAAGGGTTAAGTTTTTGCAGTTGGTGGGATAGAACGCAGATTTAACCTGTCAGCTGAAATGGGGTACCAGGATATGACACTTGGAGCCAGACGTGAGAGATTAATAAGACATAAAACGATTGTTTCAATAATGTCAACGCACATGAAATACTTGGTTCGATAATGTCAACAGACATAAATACTTGGTTAAAAATGTAAACCAACGTAAAATTCTTGATTCATAAATATCAACAGACATGAAATACTTGATTTGCTAATGTCAACAGACATAAACACTTGGTTCGATAATGTCAACAGACATAAATACTTGGTTCAAAAATGTCAACAGACGTGAAATTCTTGTTTCAATAATATCAACAAACATGAAACACTTGGTTTGATTATCTTAACAGACACGAAACACTTGATTTGATAATGTCAACATATATGAAACACTTGGTTCCATAATATCATTAGAAATGAAAAACTTAGTTCCATAATATCATTAGAAATGAAAAACTTGGTTCCATAATATCAACAGACATGAAACACTTGGTTCGATAATACCAACAGACATAAAACATTTGGTTCGATAATACCAACAGACATAAAACATTTGGTTCGATAATATCAACAGACAAACACTTGGTTCGATGATGTCAACAGACTTGAAACACTTGGTTCAATAACATCAACAGACATAAAACACTTGGCTCGATGATACCAACAGACACGAAATAATTGATTTGATAATTTCATCAGACATGAAACACTTGGTTCAATAATATTATCGCAGAAATGACTCATGTAGAAATAGGCACATACATTACTTCAGTCTGAGCCAAGATGTTGACAATGTCTGGCAAGGCAGACGAACAAGCCTGTAGTGAAAGCTTAGGATTAATCAACGTACAACCCCTCAAGTAGAAACAGGCCTTCACGGGTACTTCAGTGTACACCAGCATCAGGCAGCACAGCCGTTCTCACACTTATGTAGACTGTAAACGAGACAGTTAACCAATAGAGCCATCTGTAAACGCAGCTCTGCTGGGACGTTTTCAAAGATGGCCCCAGTGAAAGAGAGCGGTCCATTGTTTCAGTGGACAGGTGCTGGTCAGTGCTTGTTGACGTCAACCCCTCCTTCATGCATTCTCAAATAGAACTTTCTCGAAAGTCGTCTTAAGATAGGCGGGGTCAAAGCCCCAGCGTGTTCTGATCCACGCCCTATAAATGAAAAGGGAAAATAACACATAGGAGAATACAGACCCACAGAGAATACAGACTCACAGAGAAGACAGACAGAGAGACAGGACGGTCAGTCAGTCATGGTTGTGTTAGGAGATAGGCCACTCAACTTGGCAGAGGTGCTGAGCCTTTGCGAGAAACATGTAGTGAAGGTACGTTGATATTTTATTTCAATGTAGGGTTTAGGGCTGATAGGCAAAGAAGTAGGATTGCTTTAGGACGTAGGCAAATAAAAATAAGAGGATGAATGACTATGCTTTCAGTTGAATATGTTTAATTAAAGAAACTTATTGAATTGTAATGCTATGTGTGGACTGCTTTTGAAAGTTATTGCAAGTGTGCTTTGTGCGTTTCTGCTCGTTTTTCTGTTTCCTTCTTGTTGTGTGTGTGACTTCTAAGTAGAGAAACAACTCACCTATAAACATCCCCAATTCATCTACCTGTTATAGATGATAACGCACAAACCCCTTCTTGCCATAATATCAACAGGCATGAAACACTTGGTTCGATAGTGTCAACAGACATAAAACACTTGGTTCGATAATACCAACAGACATAAAACACTTGGTTCGATAATACCAACAGGCATGAAACACTTGGTTCGATAATACCAACAGGCATGAAACATTGTTTCGATAATATCAGCAGACAAACACTTAGTTCAATGATGTCAACATACTTGAAACACTTGGTTCAATAACATCAACAGACATAAAACACTTGGTTCGATGATACCAACAGACACAAAATAATTGATTTGATAATATCAACAGACATAAAACACTTGGATCAATAATTTCATCAGACATGAAACACTTGGTTCAATGATATCAACAGGCATGAAACACTTGGTTTGATAATGTCAACAGCCATGAAACACTTGGTTTGATAATTTCAACAGGCTTGAAAAACTTGATTCGATAATGTCAACAGATACGAAACACTGTCAAAGACCGTACTTCAGGGTACCCTGAGAGGAGACTGTCACCAAACTCAACAGAACAAGAGCTGGGTGGCAAATATCGAAGACTGTCCACAACCTCGGTTTGCCTGATCTACCTGTTGCTGCAACCCAGAGAGAAAGAGATGGATGATCCTGTCTGCAAATCATACTATCAGTGATCTCCTGAAGACTGCAATGTTTACATCATTCAAAACAGTGTCTGCAAGCTGCTGTTCTAAATTTACATGGCGGAAATGACCCCTTCGCCCACCCCAACCCCAGGAAAGAGAGAGAGAGAAGAGGGAAAGAGAGAGAGAGGGAGAAAGAGAGAGAGAGTGATAGACAGTGAGAGAGAGAAAGACAGAGAGAGAGAGTGTGTGTGATAGACAGAGAGAGAGAGAGAGAGAGAGAGAGAGAGAGAGAGAGAAAGACAGAGAGAGACAGAGAGAGCTGCTGAGTGGCTGCTACAGATAATCTAAAGCCACCTACCCTACTAAGACAGAAAAAGTGTTCCCCAACTTCCTAAGCGGCGTGTTCCTTCACACATGAACTCTCTTGCACTCATATTCAACACATCAGTTACATTCAAACATGCATACTGTCTTTGTGCAACACGTCTTTACAAATTTCTCTTTTATTGATGTCGACTCTAAAGTTCTAATTTATCTGCTTTTCCGTACAAACTGTTCAACTAAGATCCAAAACAAGTGCGACCACCCGCGTTCAAACAAATTGAAACCAGAAAAACACGAAAATAGAATCAGAACTCGTATTTAATGCAACCAGACAAGACAAGTCATTTGGTTGTATTAAATGCACGTCCTGATTCTGTTTTCGTGTTTTTCTGGTTCCTGTTCAATTGAGTTTGTAGGCTAATAGAAGAAAACAAGGGGAATAAAGTTGCATAATAGTTTACACACACACACGCTCGCTCGCGTGAGCACGCACACACCATGCAAACACATTCACATATAATCATGTGTATATATATTGAGAGATTAACATACACACATACATACATACATACATACATACATACATACATACATAAATACATAGACAGACAGACAGACAGACAGATGCAGAGATAGCTAGCTAGCTAGATAGCTAGCTAGATAGCTAGATAGCTAGATAGCTAGATAGCAAGCTAGCTAGATAGACAGCTAGCTAGACAGATAGACAGATAGATACATAGATAGATAGCTAAATAGATAGATAGATAGATAGACAGATAGACAGAAAGATAGATAGATAGATATAGACAGATAGACAGACAGACAGACAGCAGGCGGGCAGACAGACAGACAGACAGACACATACACACACACAATGTACACACACACACGCACACACACACACAATATATATATATAATATATATATATCTACATGTACACACACCCAGACACACACACAAACACACACAAGTATAGATAGATATGTGTGCATGTGTGTGTGTGTGCGTGCGTGCGTGCGTACGTGCGTGTGTGTGTGTGTGTGTGTGTGTGTGTGTGTGTGTTGTAATGTGTGTGTAGCAGAATATGTACATCTTTAAAAATAGATACATGGCTCTTGAATACATGTTTGTAATGTAATGTGTTATCTGTAATTCGTAACATCAATGTAAAACAATAGGAAAAAATGGAAGCACCAGTTCACATGTCTGTCTTCTTGAGAATCGAGCTGCAAGTGAAACAAAAGACAAAGACGAAACCTAAAGCTATATGATAACGCAATTGTATTTGACATGACAATTCGTGTGGTAATATGTAATCTACATTTACTTATAAACTTGGAAAACCAAAAGAGAAAGAGACATAAACTTAAAAAATCTATATCATGAGATTTTGATCCTCTTAAACCTGGATTTAGCTGTCTATTGTAATCATAAAATGATAATGACTGCCAGGGGTGGCACTGTTAAAGTAGATTCCGATACATTTCATGTCAACTTTTTTCTCCCTTTAGGCTGATAAATAATATATTCTGGTGGAAACTCACATGAAAGAGCAGTAGGCATCATATTTGACAGGGACAAAACAAAAGCGGTTAGGGATACTGGGCTGTGTCCGACAGACTTTTGCTGGTTAAATTGGATGGCAAGCCATATGATATCAACATCATTCAGGTATATGCACCAACAACCGCAAGTACTCAGTAAGACATTGACAACTTCTACGAAGTATTAGAGATGGCCAAAGCCCCACGCAAATCACAAGAACTTAAAACAATAATGGGAGATTTTAATGCTAAAGTGGGACAGGATAGGGTGGAGGATATAGTTGGACCTCATGGCCTTGGTACACAAAAAGAAAGGTGATGGAAACTTGTAGAATGGGCACAGATGAATGAGTTCATAGTAGGAAACACCTGGATGAGTCCAGGAGACAATACTAAAAATCAGATTGACTACATCCTGACTAATAAAAGATTTAGAAATTCTTTACTGTCAGCGAAAACACTACCAGGCGCAGACTGCAACAGTAAGCACAATCCTGTAGTGGGAAGCTGAAATCAAGGAAAAGGAAACAGACCAAAAGCAACATCAAACTAAATCTTGGACTCTTAATTAAAGACAGATGAATTGATTCGTAAAAAAATTAACGCACATGTTCAAAACAAATTCAGCGCTTTGGAAAACGTTGGTGACTGAAGAACAATGGACAAAGTTGAGAAACTCGATAAATGAAGCTTGTGAAGAAATCCTTAGAGTAATAGAAAAGCAAAAAAGAACTGGATGACAAAGAAATTCTAGACTTGATGGAGGAATGGAGGAAGGCAAAGAAAAAGGAGGAAATATACAGGAAGATAAACAAAGAAATCAGGATAGGTGCAGCGAAGCTAAGAAGCTTGACTGAAAACAAAGTGCAAAGAAATAGAAGACCGACACAAAACGGATCCTCAGGATATGTACAGAAGAATAGAAGAAATTGTCCACAGGAAAAATACATGCACATCAATGGTTGCTTGAAATCGAAAGATGGTACGCTTATCATAGAAAAAGACAAAACATTAGACAGATGGGGAGACTACATTAAAGACATTTTCGAAGATAACAGAAACAAAGAACACATTATAAGAAAGAACGTTGAACGAGCACCCATAATGAAAGATGAAGTTAGAGCAGCACTGAAAACGATGAAACCAGGAAAAGCCCCAGGACTAGATGATTGAAGCCTTGGAGGAAATCGGTATTTAAAAAAAAACAGGCCTTCTAAATGGAATTATGACACTGGAAAAATCCCCAAAGATATGTCAAAATCAGTTTTCACTGCACTTACAAAGAAACCAGGGGCTATAGAATGCAAACTCCATCGCACAATCAGCTTGATGAGTCATGCAACAAAGACCCTGTTAACAATGATGAGGACAAGGAATAGAATCAAAATTGAAATAGCAGAAGAACAGTGGGGATTTGTGGAAGGGAAAGGAACTATTAATGCCAAATACATCCCGAGAACTATCATAGAGAGGTCAATCGAGACGAATAAGGATTATATGTATGCTTTCTTGATTATATTAAGGTTTTCGATCAGGTAAGACATGAAAAATTTATCAGTCAACTAGAAAGACCCAATATTGATGGAAAAGATCTATGAATAATCAGAAATATATATTGGGAATAAACAGCTATAATGAGAATAGAAAACAATATAAGCTCTTTCCAAAATATCAAAAGAGGAGCCAGAGAAGATTGTGTTTTGTCACCAGATCTGTTACTTTACGGCGAAAACATCATGACAAACCTGGAGGAATACCTTGGATTAAAGGTTAGAGGAAAAATGATAAACAACATTCGATACGCAGATGACAGTGCTAATTGCAAAAACGAAAAGGACCTACAAAACCTTGCGAATATAATAGAAACAGAAAGCAAAGGTAAGGGGTTGGAGCTAAACAGCAAGAAGACTGAAGTCATGGTAAATAGTAAAAAGCATGAAATCCCCTCATGCAAAATAAAGCAAACGGCACAACCTTGAGACAGGTTGATAAGTTTAAATATCTGGGAACGATCATTTCATCAGACGGCAGATGCAGATCAGAAATAGCCAGCAGAATCGGCCAATCCAAAACAGCATTCAAGAAGATGAAAAGCATTCTTGCCAACAAATGCCTATCAATTAACATCAGGAAAAGAGTTCTTGAAAGTTATGTATAAGCGATAATGTTATACGGTTGTGAGGCGTTGACAGTCAACAAGCAAAGCGAGAACAAGATTAAAGCAGCCAAGACGTGGTTTCTAAGAAGAATGTTGAGAGTTCCATGGACAGCAAAGAAAATAAACGAGACAGTCTTGATGGAGGCAGACACAAGAAGATCATTGATAAGGAAGATTAGGAAAAGACAGGCAACGTTTATAGGCCATTTATAGGCCATTCTATGATGAAAGGGGAATTGGAGCACCTGGTCACAACAGGAAAAGTGGAGGGAAAGAGAGCATCATTTAGACCCATGGAAAAACCATTGGACACTCAAGACACTCAAACTATGTTACACTTAGCGATTTCTTTGGTTCGATCGAAACTGCTCTATGGACAAGAGGTATATTTTATGCCTTGACTTCACTCTAAAAAAATACGGAGTGTAGACAGCAAAGCTATTAAATGGGCTCTCGGTGTGCCCGTTCATACAAACACAATGAAGTCTTACAAAGAAAGTAACATATTACCGCTTACAGATCAACGTGAATTAACGGTGACAAAGTATGTTATTAGAGCTCTTGCCGTAAAGAACTCAGTTAAGGATGAATTACTATACACCTCAGAAACTGACTATCCTCAGAACGCTCGAAAGGTGCATACTCTTCAACCTATTGAACATTTTGCAGATGTTCTCCTAAGCAAAAATAATATTCATGTAAATGACATTCCAGTAATGCTCCTTATTCCATCCATAATGCCCCTTATTCCATCCATACCTTCCTGGGAACTTGAAAAAGCTAACTTTGACATAGACTACATAAATTTCAATAAAACAAAAGAAAGAAATATTTTAGTATCAGAAGTCAAATCTCATTTAACCACATGTTGTTTTAATCACCTGAAAATTTTCACAGATGGATCTGTTTTAGATGCAGCTGATAGCAGAGCTGGATTTGTCATTCGTGCCTTAAAGGTACAAAAATCTTTTTACATAGGTAAAGGCTACTCTATTTTTACATCAGAATTATACGCGATCGTAATGGCTCTTAATTATTAATAGCCTTTCATACGATATCTGCGATATACTATTGTGTGTTGATTCTAAATCTGTGTTACGTAGCTTGAAACAAGCAGAACATATGATACGAAATGACATTATCTTTGAGATCAAACATTTGATACATTGTATTTCATCCAGCGGTGTTGGTATCAAATTTTTGCTGGGTTCCGCCACTTTGTGGACTTCATTGGAATGAAGTTTCAGACCAATTAGCAAAAAACTGTGCATCCAAAAATGTAAATACCGTAACATTTCATAATATACGACTATCAGATCATGAACTTGGTTCTGTGTTACAACGTTCAGTTTATATAAATTTCTCCAATACCCATAGCCTGATATCTCACTGCCCCAGACAGCTAGCGTCCTTGATATACAGACTAAGGCTTAACTCTTGGAAGACAAAACTACACAAAATGTATGTATTTGTTCAAAAGCATTATCAATCCACCATCTGCTGTTTGAATGTCGTATCTTACTTACGACATACAGAAATAACAATCTTGATTTTTCATGTACTGATTCTAGAGATATCCATTACAATAGAAATAATGATCTGATCTCGTTAGTCCAGCTGATTCTCAGATACCCTGTTGGCAGATTGTAATCAAGAGGTAATGAATTGTTGTGTTTTATTTTTTGACACTATTAATTCATTGTTCTGAATTATTAATTGTACTTATTCCCCTTCTTACATTCAAACTTCTACTACCCATCTCCATCCCCCACCCCCACCCTTTCTTCCCTTTGTGTGTGTGTGTGCGTGTGTAGGTGTGTGTGTGTGTGTGTGTGTGTGTGTGTGTGTGTGTGTGTGTGTGTGTGTGTGTGTGTGTGTGTGTGTATGTGTGTGTGTGTGTGTGTGTAAAATTATTATTGTGAACAGACATTAGATAAAAGATTCCATTCCTTCCATTGGACAGACTTGCAGAGTGGCTGAGGGCAGAGAGTGTGGAAGGTGTGCTTGTGGCAACAAGGGACAGATGCATATGGAGGGCCATGATCACCAACGCCATGTGGCAAAGCACTTGATGATGATGAGACTGATCAAACGTTCCCGTATTCACTCTTCCAATGTAAACATAGTGTGACTGACTAGCATTGCACTGAACATTACTTTTTATCTGGTTGTTGCTTTCTTCTGCTGAACAGTGCCCAGAACGTTTCCCTGTACCGAGACCCCATTGCATAATATACGAAAATGTTAAAAGTGGAGTTGGTGCAACTAAACATTACGTGAATCCACACAGAAGACACAAACAAGTTTTGATAGCGTCCTCCAGGTCTCATTCCAGGGACAAACAGCCAAGCTAAAACGAATTACAGCAACAGGAAAGGCACAGATGATAAAGAAAATGGAATTGCCGAATCAACATCTTAGTCAGTGTTATTTCCCGGGAGCTCAGTTGTGACGATGTATCAGCACGCCATGTCATGATCTCACAAAGTTTCACTGAAGTAGCTATCGTTGTCGTTATCACCACTATCATCACCAACCCAGGCAGACCAGCACCAAACACAAAGCTGTCCAAGGAGTCGATGAAGTCTTTGTGAGCTTTATAAAAGTCTCCAGCAACATGCCTCTTGAAGACTTCACCAGATTCTGGATTGTAAAAACAACTAATACGATACTGGGATGCCACTACAAAAAAGAGACCTAACACTGTCACATAAACAACAATGATGATAGCAGCCATTGTTCTGGTTCGTAGCAGAGTCTGAAACCTTAATGGATAAAACACACAAAGAAATCTCTCACTGGCAATGATGGCAGAAAGAACAAGAGACACGAAAGTACAGCCCGATAAACCTGGGGCATTTATGTTGGTCATTAAAGTCAGCACAGGACCAAGTCTCTCCCTGGTGGTGAACTGCAAATGCAGTTGTTCACCATGGAAAAGCATTTCTGCGATTAAATACACTTCATCAGCCAGGGACAAGGCAAAGAGACACAGGTTGACTCGGTCCTTAAGACCCTGCTTGCAGAACACCGCCATGTTGATGACGTTACCTGGTCCACCAATCAGAAACAGGAATCCCAACAAATTGTCTTTAATTCTACGGGTGATTTCTTCCATTTCTGCATGTTCAGTAATATCTGGACTGTCTGCAGACAAATTCCCACTGAATTCTAATTCCATGCATCCATCATGGTGAGATGAGTTCTGGATGAAGGACCGTACGCTTGAAAAAGTGGGTTGGATGGTGGCATTGTCTCTTTTACCCATAAACTGTGGAGTGATACTGAACATGGTGTCTTGAAGATTGATGCTACAGAGATGTGCAGACTGGCTCTTTCATCTTTCACCAATAAAACAATGTCACTTTAAAGTGATTTTTAAGATTTATTTGTTATTATGAAAACCAGCAAATCTGAAACATCATGCACATATATTCAAGCCATTGCATATGAGAAAACGTAACCCTAACATGATGTGTGATGTTAACGTATTGTTAACATCTATCTTGAAAGTTTAGAATAAATAGTGGTAACGTGTGCAATAGAAATGTGACTATTAAAAGCCTTGTGCCTAAGATGCCTCAAACTAATATTAAAAAACCTTGTGGAAACCTAACAATCTTGTTATCTGACTAAACTAAATGACCAAACGAAACATATGTGGCTGGAACACAAATCTGGCCATAAACCTGGCCAGACCAACACTATTACTGCAACACAGAGACCAAAGTACCGTAAGTACACATGTGTACACACTCTTTAACTGTTTTGTCTTGAATCGTAAAGCAGCATCAATGAATGGACATTCATATTATGTATACATTTCGAGATCATATATAATTCACTCTCACAAATGGTACATTCAGTGGCTGGATGCTGTATTCCTACAGGCCCATGAAGCTGTGCTGGTCTACTTTATTTTATTTTTATTGCTGTATTTTCTACTTCTTCGATCATTGCTTGGTTAATATCTGGGTTTGTTCTGGTCAATTGATATATCAGTTGTACCATTTTATACAACAATATTACTGAAATTTCTGAAAAAAATCTTCACTGATATATAATTTCTCAAACGGTCAGTTGCCGTGTTCAAAGTACTATAACTAGATATATGGCTCTGTCTGTCTGAGTGGACAATGGATGCACCCAGTTAAGGACTCAAATGGACGTAGAACAGCGTTGGTTGTGGCTGAAGTGGCGATTGTTGGGTGACTGTGTT
The DNA here is from genome assembly GCA_030674185.1 of Monoplex corrugatus. Classification (NCBI taxonomy): domain Eukaryota; kingdom Metazoa; phylum Mollusca; class Gastropoda; order Littorinimorpha; family Ranellidae; genus Monoplex; species Monoplex corrugatus. Next base: position 29,032,061 of record JAPXFY010000033.1, read on the forward strand.
TGACAATGCTGATGCACGTAAAGGATTACGTTTGTGGCTGGGTGGTCGTTGCCGCAACTTTCTTTTTCTATCTTCTGTCCGACCACAGTCGAATTTGTTTCTCCACTGCAATGGTGATGAATGCTCGTACAGCCAGTCGTCAGGCACATCGATTTATATCTGTCTCTTTGCAGGTGTCTGCACTGAAATCAGCAGAATTCAGGTCACGTTTACAAACGTCTCTATAACGCAGCAGTGGGTGACCTGTGGGCTGGAATCCCTCAGCTAGATCTCCATACAGGATATCTTTTGGGATGCAGCTATCCTGCATGTGGGGGCTATAGCCAGGCAAGCATAGTCATCAGTGTGTAAAAAGGGCAAACATGTTTGCATGCTGACGTGGTTCAGGACGTGTTTTTATGGCACATGGTTCTCTCAGGAACCGCAAAGGATTTCGTGCAAGCGCCACAGTTAGAAGCTATCGAGGCAGTGCTTTTGCTGCGCATAGATTGTCCATCTCTCGCTGCTTCGAGAAAGGTATTCAATATGCAGGATCTGTATACTCTAGTCTTGGTGACTGCGGTGCGCTTGTCATTTTCCCACACGCTCTTGGATAGCTTGGCCATGGCAACAGCGGTTTTTCCTATCCGCCTAGTGAGCAATGGGTCATGGAACAGGATGGTGGAAAAGGTGAATCCTAGGTAGATGAATTCATCTAACTCTTGACTGATGCTGACGCTGGGATCTTAACTGACGTTCTGCTGTCTAATCTATGTCTTTTTTAGACTGATGAGATTAAACTCTTGGCAAACTGCGTTAGGGCTGTGACTGGCTTCTGCAGACCATGAGGTGTGATTGTCAAGATGACATCATCAGCAAAGAATGTCTCTTAATCAGGGTCCGACACACTTTAGTCTTTAGTCTGAAACATGCAAGACTAAAGAACTTGTCGTCAGACCAAATGGGTAGGTAGATTCCGTCATCAGATGATCTGAAAAAAACATACTAAGCAGCGTGTGGGCGAGGAGGCATCCCTGCTTAACTCCAATTTAAACGGATAATGGCTCTGAAGAATGGAGGAAAGCAAAGGAAAAAGAGGAAGAATACAAAAAGATAAACAAAGAAATCAGGAATAGGTGCAGTGAAGCTAAGGAAGCTTGGCTGGAAACAAAGTGCGAAGAAATAGAAGACCGACACAAAACGGATCATCAAGGTATGTACAGAAACACGAAGAAATTGTCCACAGGAAAAAGACATGCACATCAACTGGTTGTTTAAAATTGAAAGATGGTACGCTTATCATGGAAAAAGACAAAATATTAGACAGATGGGGAGAATACATTAAAGACCTTTTTAACGACGACAGAAAGATGAACACGTTATAAGAAAGAACGTTGAAGGACCAGCCATAATGAAGATGAAGTTAGAGCAGCATTGAAAACTATGAAACTGGGAAAAGCCCCAGGACCAGACAATATCACTGCAGAGATGATTGAGGCCCTGGAGGAATTCGGCATTGAAAAAATAACAGCCCTTCTAAATAAAATTTATGACACTAGAAAATCCCCAAAGATATGTCAAAGCCAATTTTCATTGCACTTCCAAAAAAAAACAAAAACGGGAAAGGAACATTAATGCCATCTACATCCTAAGAATTATCATTCAGAGATCAATCGAGTTGAATAAGGATTTATATTTATGCTTTGTTGATTATACCAAGACTTTCGATTGAGTAAGACATGAAAAATTGACCAGCCCACTAGAAAGGCTCACCATTGATGGAAAATATCTAAGAATAATCAGAAATAAATATTGGGCACAAACAGTTGCGATGACAATAGAACATGATATAAGCTCTTTCCAAAATATCAAAATAGGGGTTAAGCAGGGTTGTGTCCTGCCACCAGATTTGTTTTCACTTTACATCGAAACTATCATGAGAAACCTAGAATGATGCCCTAGGATAAACTTTGGAAGAAAAATAGAAAACAACATTCATTACGCACATGACACCGTTCTAATTGCAGAACATAAAAGGGACCTACAAAACCTTGTAAATATAATGAAAATAGAATGCAAAAATGAAGGGCTGGAGCTAAACAGCAAGAAGTCTGAAGTCATTGTAATCAGTAAAAAACACGAAATCCTCTCATGCAAAATAACAGCAGATGGCACAACTTTGAGATAGGTTGATAAGTTTAAATATCTGGGAACGATCATTTCACCAGACGGCAGATGCACATCAGAAATAGCCAGAAGAATCAGTCAAACCAAAACAACATTCAAGAAGATGAAAAGCGTTCTTATCAACAAATGCCTAAATGCCTATCAATTAACATAGGAAGAGAGCTCTTGAATGTTAGATAGAACTGATGATGTTATACGGTTGTGAGACGTGGACAGCCAACATACAAATCCAGAACAAGATTGAGGCAGCCAAAATGTGGTTTCTAAGAAGAATATTGAGAGTTCCATGGACAACAAAGAAAACAAACGAGACAGTCTTGATGGAGGCAGACGCAAGAAGATCATTGATAAAGAAGATTAGGAAAAGAAAGCAACATTTATAGGCCATTTATGAGGAAAGGGGAATTAGAGCACCTGTTACTACAAGAAAAGCTGGAGGGAAAGAGAACACCAGGTGTACCCAGGTAGAAAATATTGGATGGACTTGCAGAGTGGCTGAGGATAGAGAGGGTGGAAGATGTACTTACAACAACAAGCGATAGGTTCATATGGAGGGCCATGATCAACAACGCCATGCGGCATTCACACGATGATGATGAATGGCTCTGAATATGATCCGTTAAACTGCTCTTCCCCTGCATGCCGTCATGGAAACAGACGATGAGATGAGCAACTTTGATGGGCAATCCGATCTTCTCCAGGAGAGGCCTCTCCTGCTGACCACGTCAAAAATGTTGGTCAGAATGATGAAGGCAACGTATAAAGCTGCCTTGGTTTCCGGCTCTTGTGAGAGATCACGTCAATAGTGGATCTTTCTGCCCTGAAGCCATATTGAGCTCAGGGTAGACGTGATCTGCGAGTTTTGCAGCCTTTTTAGAACCACTTTGGTAAACGCCATGCTGGTGATGCTGAACACAGATCATAATCATCATTATCATAATCATATCATCATCATCATCATCACCATACGATTCTATCTTTTGTCGGTGCAAGTACGTCTCCCACCTTCTCTGTCTTCATCCACTCCACAGGTTCGTCCAATATTTTTTCCCTGGATCTACCTGATGCTCTTTTTCTCTTCAGCTTTCCTGTTGTAACTTTGTGCTCAAAATTCTCTGGCCTCATAAAATTTCATTAATGTTCTTTTTGTGATTGCCTCTTTCAAGACCGTCTCGTTTGTTTTCTTTGCTGTCTATGGACCTCTTAACGTTATCTCAGAAACCACATTTCAGCTGCCTTGATCTTGTTCTGATTTGTGTGTTGACTGTCCAAGCTTCGCATCTGTACAATAGTATCAGGTCTCTATAACATTTAAGAACTCTCTTCCTCATGTTAATTGATAGGCATTTGTTGGTAAGAACGCTTTTCATTTTCTTGAATGCTGTTTTAGCTTTTTAACATTTCCAGGGATGGAAGACTTGCACTACAGGGATTGAGGAAGAAGGATTCCATCATGATTCTCCCAGCCGACAAAAGCCATGCCACAGTCATCTTACCCAAGGGGCGGTACTATTAGAAGGCTTACAATCTGCTAGATGACAAAAAGACCTACCAACAGCTGAGCAAAGATCCCACCAGCAAGTATACTGCCCATCTGACCAAACTACTGCAAGCCTACAGAAGTCAGGAGAACTCCCCTCAGAACAAAACCGCAGATTGTACCCCTCAGCTACTGATGTGCCTAAGTTCTACGGACTGCCTAAAGTGCACAAGAAAGATATACCCCTCTGTCCCATTGTCGCCTCTAGAGGATCCCTGATGTATGAGACGGCCCGCTTCGTTGCAGACATCCTCTCGCCTTTGGTAGGAAAGACAGAACATTCCATTGCAAACAGTGCAGACCTGGTGAAGAAGCTGTCGAAGTTTGTACCACAACCTTATGAGATTCTGGTGTCCTATGACGTCACAGCCCTGTTCACTAGTGTCCCTGTGAAGGACAGCATTGACATCATCAGGGGGAGGTTACATGTCGACAACAGCCTTCGGCAACGCACCAACCTGCTAGTGGAACACATCTGTGAACTGCTATCCTGCTGCCTCAACACCACCTACTTCACCTTTGAAGGACAGTTCTACCAACAGACCGAGGGTGCAGCCATGGGGCCCCCCATGAGTTCCATTATCGCCAACCTCTTTATGGAAAATTTCGAGGAGAAAGCTTTGGCGTCGTTCCACACTCTTCTACGCTACTGGGGCTGCTACATGGACGACACTATGACTGTACTGAAACGATCGGTGGTCGAAGACTTCACGAACCATCTCAACAACAACATCCTGCCATCAAGCTCACCTATGAGGTAGAAGAGAACGGCAGCATCGCGATGTTGGATACCCGCATCGCCCGGATGGAGACAGGCCTCGCCTTCTCCGTCTATAGAAAGCCGACCCACACGGACCAGTACTTACAATTCGACAGTCACCAGCCACTGGAACTCAAGCTTGGAGTAATCCACACCCTCACCCACCGAGCGAAGACCATCTGCTCTATACGCTAGAGAAGAAGAGGTGCAGTACATCAAGAAAGTACTCAGAGTGTCGGGATACCAGAAGTGGGCCTGGGATATTCCAGGGGGCAAGAAAACCATACTCCACCCCTCCACTGAACAGCCAACCCCTTCGAGAGGGCATGTCTCCATGCCATACGTCAGCGGCGTCACTGAGGCTCTTAGCAGGAAGATCAGGAAGTTAGGAGTCAGTGTCCACGCCAAACCCACCAACACCATCAGAAGCCAGTTAGTTCACCCCAAAGACAAAACAGACAAATTGGACACATCAGGGTGATATACAAGATAGACTGCCAGGACTGTGACCATAGTTACATTGATGAACCTGAGCGCAACCTGCACAAAAGATTAAAAGAACACAAACGTGAGTCCTCTCCAGTGGGAGAACATCTGACCCACACCCAACACCACTTTGAAAAGGACAGTGTGCAAGTTCTCGACAAAGAAGGGGAGTAAAGGAGGCAGTTTACATCGCTGCAAGGAACACCACCCTCAACCGTGACCGGGACCGACACAACCTGCCATCGGTGTACTCCTCACTTATTCAGTCGCACTGTCGTGAGTTCGCACACGGCGGTGCGCGCTGAAGACAGTTCTCAACCCAGCAGTTGCGCCGAAGAAGTCGGCCGGATCGCCGATGAAAGCTGCGCAGTAAGTAGCTTTTTTTTCACTGAGAGACAGGTTCAGCCAGGTAGCCATTCTGTTTTAGCTTGGCCGATTCTGCTGGCTATTTCTAATGTACATTTGCCGTGTGATGAGATGACTGTTCCCAGACATTTTAAACTTACCAACTTGTCTCAGTGTTGTGTCATTTGCTGGTATTTGACATATGGGAATTTCTTGCTTTTTACCGATTACTTCTCACTATTTACATCCAGCCCTTCATTTGTGCTTTCTATTTTGTTATGCTCACACGATTTTGTAGGTCTTTTTCATCTTCTGCAATTACAACGGTGTCATCTGCATAACGAAGATCGTTTAGCGTTTTTCCTTCAATCCTTTATCCCAGGGCATTCTTGAAGATTCCTCTTAATGGTTTCTCTATAGAGTGAAAACAAATCTGGTGACAGAACACATCCTTGATTAACCCCTCTTTTGATATTTTGGAAACACCTTATATCATTTTCTACTGTCATCGTTGCTGTTTGTTCCCAATACATATTCCTTATTATTCTTAGAGTCTTTCTATCAACATTGAACCTTTGTAGTTAGTTGATCGATTATTCGGGTCTAACCTGATCAAATGCTTTGGTATAATCAACAGAACATAAATAAAAATCCTTATTCAACTCAACTGATCTTTCTATGAGAGTTCTTTGGATGTATATGGCATTAATAGTTCCTTTCCCTTCAACAATTCCATAGTATTCTTCTGCTTTTTTTCTTTTGTTTCTGTTCTTTTTCCTCATCGTGATTATTCTTAAAAGAATCTTCGTCTGAACAAGCTGATTATACGATAGAGTTTTCATTCTATAGCCCCTGCTTTCTTTGGAAGTGCAATGAAAATTGATTTTCATATATCTTAAAGGATTTTTCCGGTGTCATAAATTTCATTGAGGAGGACTGTTATTTTGTTCAATATTACATTCATCTAGAGCTCGATCAATTCTGTAGTAATATTGTCTGGCCCTGGGGCTTTTCCCAGTTTCATCTTTTTCAATGCTGCTCTAACTTTATCTTTCCATTATTGGTGGTCCTTCAACGTTCATTCTTATGATCTATACTTCCTTTCTGTCACCTTCAAAAAGATGTTTAATATACTATCCTCATCTATGCAATATTTGGTTGTCTTTTTCCATAATAATCGTTCCATTTTTACATTTAAAGCAACAGTTAATGTGCGCGTCTTTTTCCTGTGAGCTATTTCTGAAGCCATGGTAACCAGTAAAAAGCAAGAAATCCCCTCATGCAAAAATAACAGCAAATGACACAACACTGAGACAAGTTGATAAGCTTAGATTTTTGAGAACAGTCATCTCACCAGACCACAGATGCACATGAGAAATAGCCAGCAGAATCGGACAAGCCAAAACAGTGTTCAAGAAAATGAAAAGCAGTTTACCATTACATGTCTATCAATTAACATCACGAAGAGAGTTATTCAGTGTTACATAGAGCTGATACTGTTGTATGGATGCAAAGCGTGGACAATCAACACAAAGTCAGAACAAGATTGAGGCAGCTG
>JAPXFY010000033.1:29039015-29056515 GCA_030674185.1 Monoplex corrugatus
CACCAGGTAGACCCAGGGAGACATTGGTGGACGGACTTGCAGAGTGGCTGGGGATGAAGAGGGTGGGGGAGATGCTGGGGGCAACGAGAGATAGAGATGGTTGGAAGTCCATGGTCGACAGCGCCATGCGGCAGGGCACCTGATGATGATGATGATGACCAGAATGATAGATAGAGGAAAGGAAAGTTGAGTGCTGAAAAGCAGGAGTAGTAACAAGAGATAAAAATAACTAACAGGAAGACAAAGAACCTAAAGCCCTTGGTACCCCAGAACACTAATATATACAATGAGGTACCACCACAAAACTGGAGGTGATAGAAAAAAATACAATTTTGAAAAATTATTGAGAGGAATTAAGCATTTCCAATTGAACCCCCAACAATCAAGTCCATCTAACAAAGCAATCAAGTCCTCTTAGTAATTCAAACAAAAGATCTTTTCCCAATTGCAACCCAGGGGAGTAAAGAAGGGGTCACCACTGTAAAGAGAGTGAAAGAAAAACAGAACAGAAATATAATATGTTTGCTTGAATGTGTGCCTGTAATCTGTACGCTGTCACTCCATATCAGAGAGTGATCTCCCACTGTGGAAAGAACAATACTACAGCAAATTAAACCATGGGGTCCCACGTGAGCCCCATTGTTGCCAACCTCTTTATGGAAAACTTCGAGGAGAAAGCTTTGGCGTCGTTCCACACTCCTCCACGCTACTGGGGCCGCTATGTGGACGACACTATGACCGTGCTGAAAAGATCGGTGGTCGAAGACCTCACGAACCATCTCAACAACCAACACCCTGCCATCAAGTTCACCTACGAGGTATAAGAGAACGGCAGCATCGCGATGTTGGATACCCGCATCACCCGGATGAGACAGGCCTCGCCTTCTCCGTCTATAGAAAGCCGACCCACATGGACCAGTACTTACAATTCGACAGTCACCAGCCACTGGAACACAAGCTTGGAGTAATCCGCACCCTCACCCACCAAGCAAAGACCATCTGCTCTACTGACACCACTAGGGAAGAAGAGGTGCAGTACATCAAGAAAGTACTCAGTGTGTCGGGATACTAGAAGTGGGCCTGGGATATCCCAGGGGGCAATGGTTTTCTTGCCCCCTGGGATATCCCAGGCCCACTTCTAGTATCCCGTCTCCATGCCATACGTCAGCGGCGTCACTAAGGGTCTCAACAGGAAGACCAGGAAGTTGGGATTCAGTGTCCACGCCAAGCCCACCAACACCATCAAAAGCCAGTTAGTCCGCCCCAAAGACAAAACAGACAAATTGGACAAATCAAGGGTGATATACAAGATAGACTGCCAGGACTGTGACCAAAGTTACATTGGCGAAACTGAGCACAACATGCACAGAAGACTAAAAGAACACACACGTGAGTCCTCTCTTGTGAGGGAACATCTGACCCACACCCAACATCACTTTGAAAAGAACAATGTGCAAGTTCTCGACAAAGAAGCAGAATGGTTCCATAGGGAAGTAAAGGAGGCAGTCTACATCACTGCAAGGAACCCCACCTTCAACCGTGACCGGGGCTGACACAACCTGCCTTCGGTATACTCCTCACTCGTTCAGTCACGCTGTCGTAAGTTCGTTCACGGCGGTGCGCACTGTAGCCAGATCTCAACCCAGAAGTTGCGCTGAAGAAGTCGGCCGGATCGCCGATGAAAGCTACGCAAGCGAGTAGCCATTTTACTGAGAGATAGGTTTAGCCCGGTAGTCATTACACCCTTTTATTAAAGTATACTAAGATAATGTTCATGGCCTGGGTTGAGATACAGAGGAGAAATCAATATTTACGACTCATCTGTCACTTGCAGATACATAATTTCTTTTCTGGCCTGCTCCTGGCTATTCATCACATCAAACGCCTCAGTAGATTTGATTCTGATTGCACATGGGTGGTCCCATCAGGATCCCCTTCCTTGTCCTGGAAGATAGCTTGTCCATAATTCGGTCAAGGTGATGACGTCAGTTGGAGCCCATTTCCCGGCGCTTACACGGACGCGTGCCTATACCCTGGCACAAGCAGCCTGCACATTTAAAGTCTGTCAAATTCCTTCTTAAATCTCACTTCTGTCTCACTGGTGTTTGAACCTCCTCCCTTCTCCCCAGTCTCACCACAAACCATGATTAATTGTCCCTATAACCCTACGCGGACACACAAGACAACATAGACACCATACTTTTACATAAACACTACCCAAAAGAAGAATTTCCATTCAATACTCTTTTCAAGAAAAGGCTTTCATTTCTCACCCTCTTACAAAATATCATCGAAAATATTATTTTTAATGTGTAGGACTACTGAATAATGCAATGATAATCCGACGAATTCAAGGGGAAATGCTCATAGTCAAAAAATCAAACTTTCTTTCTGATCCATGTAAACAAGTGTCACTAATAAATACATAATCATACCTCTGTGTGTGTGTGTGTGTGTGTGTGTGTGTGTGTGTGTGTGTGTGTGTGTGTGTGTGTGTGTGTGTGTGTGTGTGTGTGTGTGTGTGTGTATGTGTGTGTGTGTGTGTGTGTGTTAATCATAAACTCCATAAATTGAAACGCTAATAAACAAAGGCAATATAATCTTTCATTCAACATACACAGATCACCTCAACTTAAGTAGCTTGTTTTTTTTCCCATCAAAACCGAAGTCACACCAAGGTCAAAATTCTGTAACAGAAAAATTTAAATGCTATTAAGCCTTGAGTTATTACAAATTAAATGTACAGTTTCCTATCACTAGCTGCTTGATATGTACATACCTTCAAAAGGCAAATAACAGGCTTACACAGACATAGGCAGTATCTAGAAAGCAGCCTTCACCGTCAGAGACTCTGGACAAGTGTGAAGTGGCAGACAGAAACACACTGCCTAGCTTCCCAACAAAAAACTGCACGTGATTTAAACTAACGCTGAGCTAATATTATATCAAATTTTAAACTAAGCTGAAAAGTTATATTTTTCTGGTCTGACAAAAACGGCCTCTGGACAAAAACACATCTTGTTACAGTCACCGACGTCTTCCAAAGCACTGAATTTGTTTTAAACATGTACGTTAAATTTTTCACGAATCACTTCGTTGTCTTTAAGAGTCCAAGTTTGATGTTGCTTTTGGTCTGTTTCCTTTTCCTTAATTTCAGGATTGTGGTCACTGTTTCAGTCTGCGTCTGGTAGTGTTTTTGCTGTCTGCAAAGAATTTATAAATCTTTTGTTGATCAAGATGTAGTCAATCTGATTTTTTTGTTATTGTCTCCTGGACACATCCGTGTCCATTTTCTTCTATTAGGCTGCTCAAACCAGGTGTTTCCTACTATGAACTCAGTCATCTGTGCCCATTCTAGAAGTTTCCCTTCTCCCCTTTCACTTTGTGTACCAAGGCCATGAGGTCCAACTATATCCTCCACTCTCTCCTGTCCCATTTTAGCATTAAAATCTCCCATTATTATTGTAACTTCTTGTGATTTACATTGGGCTTTGGCCATCTCTAATACTTCGTAGAAGTTGTCAATTTCGTCCTAAGTACTTGCAGATGTTCGTATATACACCTGAATCATGTTGATATCAAATGGCTTGCCATCCAATTTAACCAGCAAAATTCTGTCGGACACAGCCCAGTATCCCTCAACCACCTTTGTTTTGTCCCTGTCAATTATGATGTCTACTCCTCTTTCATGTGAGTTTCCACCAGAATATATTATTTATCAGTCTAAAGGGAGGAAAACGTCGACTGATGAAATGTATCTGTATCTACTCTGTATGCCACCCCTGGCAGTCATTATCTTTTTATGATTACAATGGACAGCTAAATCCAGGTTTAAAAGGATCAAAATCTTGTGGTTTAGATTTGTTTAGTTTATGTCTCCTTCTGTTTTAAGTTTCCATGGTTTTAAGTAAATGTAGATTATATACTACAGGTCTCGTCTTTGTCTTTTGTTTCACTTGCAGCTCGATTCTCACAGAAGACAGGCGTGTGAACTGGTGCATCCATTTCTTTGCTTTTGTTTTTACATTGATGTTACGAATTAGAGATAACACATTACATTACAAACATGTATGCAAGAGCCATGTATCTATATTTAAAGATGTACATATTTGATTACACACACACACGCGCACGCACACACACGTGCACGCATACACACACACAAACACACACACACACACATGCACACACATATCTATCAGTGATTGTGTGTGTCTCTGTATGTTTGTGTGTGTACATGTAGATATACATATACATATATATACATATATATATATATACATACATCTATCTCCTATCTATCTATCTATCTATCTATCTATCTATCATAAATGTGTGTGTCTCTGTCTATCTCTCTTCCTATCTATCTATCTATCTATCTACCTCTCTATCTATCCATCTATCTATCTATATATCCATCTGTCTTTCTATCTATCTATCTATCTACCTAGACATTTTTGTATCTGACTATCTATCTGTCTATTCACCTATCTATCCCTCCATCCATCTATTTCTCCATCTATCTGTCCATCCCTCCATCCATCCATTCACACATCCATCTATCTGTCTATCTATCTGTCTATCTATCTAGAGGGAATAAAGAGAATAAAGTTGTATAATAGTTTACACACACACACACACACATTGGACCCAGCAGCAGAGAAGTTTCAGTCTTTTTCTCCTAATTTTGTATCGGTGTTTGTTTGTTTGAAATCTTATGCTTGACGAAGGCCAGTTGGCCGAAATTTGCGCCTGTCTTGTCTTGTTGTATTAAATACGCGTTCTTATTCTTCTTTCGTGTTTTTTCTGGTTCCTCTTTGCTTGAACGTGGGCAGTCACACTTGTTTTTGATTTTGTCTCTCTATCTATCTATCTATCTATCTATCTATCTATCTATCTACTTCTTTCTATCTATCTATCTACTATCTATCTATCTATCTATCTATCTATCTATCTATCTATCTATCCATCTATTTATCTATTATCATTATCATTATTTTATCTATATATATACCCTAATCTATTATATTAGTGGTGCGTGATTCTGCAACGAGGCGTATTGTGTGTGTGTGAGTAAACCTATTTTAATCAACTTTATTCCCTTTGTTTCCCTCTATTAGCCTACAAACTCAGTTGAACAGGAACCAAAAAACAACAACAAAAAAACAACAACAAAAAAACGAAAATAGAATCAGAATGCCAAACAACCAAATGTCTTGTCTTGTCTTGTTGCATCAAATAAGCATTCTGATTCTATTTTCGTGTTTTCTGGTTTCTGTTTGCTTGAACGCGGGTGGTCGAACTTGTTTTGGATCTCAGTCGAACAGTTTATATGGAAAAGCAGATAAATTAAAACTTAAGAGTAGATGTCAATGAAGAGAAATTTGTAAAGACGTGTTGCACAAACACAGCATGCATGTTTGAATGTAACCGATGTGTTGAATATGATTGCAAGAGACTTCATGTGTGAAGGAACACGCCTCTCAGGCAGGTGGGGAATAGTTTTTCTGTCTTAGTAGGGTAGGTGGCTTTGGGTTATCTGTAGCAGCCACTCAGCAGCTCTCTCTCTCTCTCTCTCTCTCTGTCTCTCTCTCCCTCTGTCTCTCTCTCTCTCTCTTCCTCTCTTTCTCTCTCTCTCTGTCTATCACTCTCTCTCTTTTTCTCTCTCTTTCCTTTTTTCACTCTCTCTCTGTCTCTCCTCTCTCTCTCTCTCTTTCCTAGGGTTGGTGTGGGGAAAGGGGTAATTTCTGCCATGTCAATTTAGAACAGCAGATAGCAGACGCTGTTTTCAATGATGTAAACATTGCAATCTTCGGGAGATCACTGATGGCATGCATTAGCAGACAGGATTATCCATCTCTTTCTCTCTGAGTTGCAGCAACAAGTAGATCAGGCAAACAAAGGTTGGTCCAGTCTTCGATATTTGCCATCCAACTTTTGTTCTGTTGAGTTTGGTGACAATCTCCTCTCAGGGTACCCTGAAGTATGGTCTTTGACAGTGTTTCATATCTGTTGATATTATCAAAAATAAAGTTTCATGTCTGACCAATGGCTACCTGGTTGAACCTGGCTCCAAGTTACAAAAAAGGCTACTTACTGCGTAGCTTTCATCGGCGATCCAGCCGACTTCTTCAGCGCAACTGCTGGGTTGAGAACTGGCTTCAGTGCGCACCGCCGTGAGCGAACTCACGACAGTGCGACTGAATAAGTGAGGAGTACACCGATGGCAGGTTGTGTCTGCCCCGGTCACGGTTGAGGGTGGGGTTCCTTGCGGCGATGTAAACTGCCTCCTTTACTTCCCTCTGGAACCATCTTGCTTCTTTGTCGAGAACTTGTCTGACCAAGTTTTTCCATGCCTCTTGATTTTATCGAACCAAGTGTTTCATGTCTGTTGATATTATCAAGCCAAGTATTTCACGTCTATTGATATTATCGAACCAAGCGTTTCATGTCTGTTGATATTATTGAACCTAACATTTTATGTCTCTTGACATTATCGAACCAAGTTTTTCATGCCTGTTGATATTATCGAACCAAGTGTTTCATGTCTGCTGACATTATCAAACCAAGTGTTTCATGTCTGTTGACATTATCGAATCAAGTGTTTCATGTCTGTTGATATTATCGAATCAAGTGTTTCATGTCTGTTGATATTATCGATCAGGTGTTTCATGTCTGTTGATATTATTGAACCAAGTGTTTCGTGTCTGTTGATATTATCAAATAAGTGTTTCATATCTGTTGACATCGAACCAAGTGTTTCATGTCTGTTGATATTATTGGACCAAGTGTCTGTTGACATTATTGAACCAAGTGTTCCATATCTGTTGACATATTATTGAACCAAGTGTTTCTTGTCTGTTGACATTATTGAACCAAGTGTTTCTTGTCTGTTGACATTATTGAACTAAGTGTTTCATGTCTGTTGATATTATTGAACTAAGTGTTTCATGTCTGTTGACATTATTGAACCAAGTGTTTCATGTCTGTTGACATTATTGAACCAAATGTTTCTTGCCTGTTGACATTAATGAACCAAGTGTTTCTTGTCTGTTGACATTATTGAACCAAGTGTTTCATGTCTGTTGATATCATCGAACCAAGTGTTACATGTGTGTTGAGATTATTGAACCAGTTGTTTCATGCCTGTTGATATTATTGAACCAAGTGTTTCATGTCTGTTGATATTATTGAACCAAGTGTTTCATGCCTGTTGATATTATTGGACCAAGTGTTTCATGTCTGTTGATATTACTGAACTAATTCTTTCATAAATGTTTAAAGCAGTTTTTACTTTTCATGGTGGGCTAAAAAAAAATGGGTCCAATGATATCACTCTTGCTTAGAATTTAGGTAGTAATTATCAGCGTAGCAGGTAGTAATTATCAGAGTAGTAGGCAGTGATTACCAGGGTAGTAGGTAGTAATAATTGTAGGAGGAGAAGTAATTCTCAGGGAAGTAGATAGTAATTATCAGGGTAGTAGGTAGTAATTATCAGGATAGTAGGTAATAATTATTGGAGTAGTAGGTAGTAATCATCAGGGTAGTAGGTAGTAATTATCAGGGTAGTAGGTAATAATTATTGGGGTAGTAGGTAGTAATTATCAGGGTAGTCGATAGACATTATCAAGGTAGTAGATAATAATTTTCAGGGTAGTAAGTAGTAATCATCAGAGTAGTAGTCCGTCAGCAACCTACTTTTGTCTCCTTCAAGTCCGCTCTCAAAACTCACCTTTTCTCCTCTGCATAAAATCCTGACCTCACTCATCCCCCCTCTGTAGCCTGTCTCCACTCGGAGGGGAATCACATTGTGTTTCAAGTCTGTTGATATTACTGAACTAATTCTTTCATGTATATTTGTATATAATATGCTCTATAATTTTCCATTGCTTTTATTCTTTTTCTCCATTTATAGCCATGTGTGCGTGTGTGTGTGCGTGTGTGTGCGCGCGTGCGTAAGTGTATGTTCAGCGCTTAGATTTGATTTTTATCGAGATTTTGCGCTATATAAATATTGTAATTATTATTTTTTATTATTATTAGTAATTATCGAGGTAGTAGGTAGTAATTATCAGGGTAGTCGGTAGTGATTATCAGGACAGTAGATAGTAATTATCAGGGTAGTAGATAATAATTATCAGGGTAGCATATGTGTTTACTCCCATGGAGTGAGTGATATTCCTCAGTTTGGTGATAATAATGATACCATTAATTATATTGTCCAGTGCATTGTTTGCTTGACAATATGATTTTAGTGTTGGTTCGCATACGTGCGCTTGCAGTATTTTCTCCTTGTGTTGCAAGACCAGGGGTTCACCAAGGTATAATTGCAAAACTAGGGGTTCACCAAGGTATAATTGCAAGACTAGGGGTTCACCAAGTATAATTGCAAAACTAGGGGTTCACCAAGATATATAAATTGCAAAACTAGGGGTTCACCAAGATATAATTGCAAAACTAGGGGTTCACCAAGATATAATTGCAAAACTAGGGTTCACCAAGATATAATTGCAAAACTAGGGGTTCACCAAGATATAATTGCAAAACTAGGGGTTCACCAAGATATAATTGCAAGACTAGGGGTTCACCAAGATATAATTGCAAAACTAGGGGTTCACCCAAGATATTAATATATGCAAAACTAGGGGTTCACCAAGTATAATTGCAAAACTAGGGGTTCACCAAGATATAATTGCAAAACTAGGGGTTCACCAAGATATAATTGCAAAAGGGTCACAAGATATAATTGCAAATAGGGTTCACCAAGGTATAATTGCAAGACTAGGGGTTCACCAAGATATAATTGCAAAACTAGGGGTTCGCCAGTGGCCAGATGTTTGTCAGGTGCCAGGGTTTGTCAGGTATCACAATTTGTTTGTTACTCCAAGGTTTTAGGAACAACAACAAAAAAAGAAAAAGAAAAACGAAAAGAAAACAGAGTGCGTATTTAATATAACAAGACAGGCGCACATTTTCGGCCAACTGGCCTTTGTCAAGCGTAGACGTAAGACCACAAACAAATAAACACCAAATACAAAAATTAGGAGAAAAAGACTAAATCTTCCCTGTTGCTACGCCCAGTGGGAGAAAAGGCCTAAAACAAAATGGAAATGTGTTCTTGAGTAATGATAAGAACCGCGAGAGGGGAGGCAAATATGATGTCAGAGGGAAATGAGATGAACTCTGCGATTTGAAAAATGGTCATGCCATATTTGTATTGTTTTATCCTGAAGAGGGTGCAGGACTAAAACTATGGAAACTTAAGTTTTAGGCATCGTTATGTTTTAGGAAGATTTTTTTTATATTGTGAAGCAGTAAATTTTTAGGTAACCGGGTTTTTATTGTCTAATGTGGCAACTTTTTCTGTGACCTAGAACTTGCTGGTGGCCTTTAGTGATGTGTTGTTGTGGTGTTCATGTAGTTGATTTGTCTGTTGTATTTGCTTCTGAAAAACTATTGGGTTTGGGTTTGCTATTGATGAATTTTTGTGAGTGTAGGAGTCAAGTAATTTGATTTTAATATGTTAGTGTGCGCGTTTTGATTTTGTAGTTTATGAGCTGAGTTAAATATGAGTGTCATATGACTGAGTGTATAGTCTGTTATTTGATTTTGTTTAATTTTGTGCTGTGATTTCTATTTTGGTTAAATTTTTCCCCACTGTTTCAATTGATTTTCTACACGGCAAGGGTGATGTTGATTAGATGTCAGTGTTCATAATGATAATAATATTAATGATAATGATAATGACGATAAGAAGAAGAAAAAGAAGAAGAAGAATTATAACAATTATTATAATAATGATAATATAATAATGATAAAACGAAAATGATGATGATGATGATGATGATGATGATGGTGATGATTCATGCGGCATTGGGACATTCTGTATACTCTGTTTTGTATTTTTGTAGATTACATTCTTGACAAAATTTCCCCCTAGCCTTTAATAAAGAGCCTGCATCAAATGCTTTCCTGATCATTGTACGCTTGTGCGCGCGTGTGTGTGTATGTGTGTCTATATGTGTGTGTACATATGTATGTTTGTATGTATGTGTGTGTGTGTGTGTGTGTATGTGTGTGTGTGTGTGTGTGTGTGTGTGTGTGTGTGTGTGTGTGTTGTGTGTGTGCGTGCGTGCGCGCTAATCCTCATTTCTACTGTGGACAGTGTGTAGTGGCTACACTTCAAACCTCAAACATCAAAACACTATATCACTCAAGGATAGTAGCATTGGATCTGTCTACAGGTAGTTCTTGCTACTCTATACATATCATACAAACTTATTTTTAAAAAGCACAGATAAACCATAACTGCCTTTCATACGTGTTTGTGTTTGTTATTGATGAGTTTTTGTTGAGTGTAGTAGTCAAGAAATTTATCACTACCACCACCACTAGTACCATGACAATCATCATCACCATAATACTGACAATAAAAGTAATATTGAGGAGGAGGAGGAGGAGGAGAAAGAGGAGGAAAATAAATAGTGATGATGATGATAATGATGATGATGATGATGATGATGATGATGATGATGATGAAGAGAAGGAGGTGGAGGATAACAATAATGCCAACAATGATAATTCATGCGGTCTTGGGATATTTGTATACTGTCTTGGTTATTTTGTAGATTCCATTGTTCATAACATTTCCCACTAACCTTTAATAAAGAACCTGCATCTAATGTTTTCCCAGTCATTGTATAGGTGTGCGTGTATGTGCGCGTGCGGGCGGGCGTGTGTGTATTCGTGTGTGTGCGTGTGTGTGTGCGTGTGTGTGTGTGAGTGTGTGTGTGTGTGTGTGTGTGTGTGTGTGTGTGTGTGTGTGTGTGTGTGTATGTGTTTCATTTCTACTCTGGACTGTGTGTAGTGGCTACACTTCAAAACTTCAATCATCAAAACACTATGTTACTCAAGGATAGTAACATTGGATCTGTCTACAGATAATCCTTGCTATTCTATACATATCATACAAACTTATTTTCAATAAAATAAAAAAGCACAGATAAACCATAACATATCAATGTCAAAGAAGTGATGAAAATGAATTATAGTAAACTAGTGACCATCTTACGTCAGTTGGTCCAGCCCTTATACAAAGGTACGAGACAAATTCAGACAATGGAAAGCAAACACATGTCAATCTCTAATGAACAAAGGAGGACAATGGACTGCAAACACATGTCAACCTCCACTAATAATAAAGGCTGACAATGGATAGCAAACACATGTGAGTAGATGTCACGCCAGCAGGCAGCAAAAGTGTGTGTGGTGTTTTACAGTGATTTTATCGTGGTTCTATTTGGTTTTATGCATTGAATTTTGTATCAGTTTGTTGCTTTGAAATCCTGACACACGGTGATGTAAATATTTTTTTAAAATTTTGAATATTTTACCAGATAATCTGATTTTAAAGTTTTTATACCTACTTTTCAGCATTTTAATTCAGCCGCTCAAGTCGACATTTTATCTGTGAACTGTGTTTACATCTTAGCCGACTGTGTTCGCCCAACGCTACAGCTTCCAAACCTTTGTGTTCTGCGTTCTCTGGATTTAAGTGTTGTGAACTGACCAACCCATACACCAACCTGCAAGTATCTTCCTCTCCTGCCTGCCTCGCAATTATGGACCCGTATTTCATAAAACAAATTGGACTGACACTTTTTAAAAACAGCAAATGCTACCTCGGTGGAGGCGTCTACCAGCGAATACGAACACTGGGGCTGTGTCCTAAGCCCGCACTGCACGATCCTGTCGTGGTGGACGTCTCCACCGTCTTTGGCACAACCTGCCTCCTGCCCGACGCCACTTTTCGTCTCCTGCTTCTTCTTCTCCTCCACTGCCCCTGCCCTCGACCTCGCTGCTGCAAGCTTCGTCTCCTCCTCTGCCGTCTTCGCCTTTGCCTTCTGTCCTGATGGTGCCGCCTTCGCCTTCTGTCCCGCCGGTGCCGCTTTCGCCTTCTGTCCCGTCGGTGCCGCCTTCGTCGCCACCTCGGCCGCCACCATATGACTGTGATAGGCTGAAACTACGCCTTTTTAATGCTCAGTCAACATGCACTGATGGCAAAGCCGAAGTCATTGCTGATTTTATCGCAGATGAGCATGTTGACATTGCTTTTATCACAGAGACATGGCTTAACCCCCTAGGTCACGAACCTATACATGCTAGCCTCACTCCTAGTGGTTACAGGCTTGCTTCTTTCCATCGCTCATCCCGAGGTGGCGGTATCGCCATCCTCTACAACGACTCACTCCATTCCCGCCTATCTTTCTCGCAGTCTCTGCCTTTCTCCCATCCTTCTTTCGAGCACGTTGAAGTATCCTTCCAATCCACCCCTCACCCCATCACCTTCTCCTGTGTCTATCGACCCCCACCTAGCTCTGCCAACAAACTCACCACATCCACGTTTCTGTCTGACTTTGACCAATTGCTTGACCACTACTGCCTCTTACCTGGAAATCTCATCATTCTAGGTGACATCAATGTCCACTATGACAACACTCACCGTTATGACACAAGACATATCATCAACTCTCTGTCCAATCACAATATGACTCAACACATTTCTGAACCAACCCATCAAAAAGGTCACATTCTTGACTGGATCATTTCTCGTGATCAGCACAATTCAGCTACTGACAACTGCTTAGTTCTTTCTACCCGTCTAACTTCAGCCCTTCCATCTGACCACTCTGCAATTCTCTGTTCTCTCGACATTTCTCCTCCTTCCCGTACCATGCGCACAGTGACTCGACGCAATCTCAAATCTATCGACCTCTCCACATTTTCATCTGATGCCTCCCGTCTCCTTTCTGAAAAGTCACATAACCTTGCCGATGAATTCTATACTACTCTCCACCATCTTCTGGACACTCATGCTCCAGCCACAACCCGTCTTTTACCTGACCGCCCCCCTACCCCCTGGCTCACTCATGAGATCGCCTGTGCAAAACGTGCCCGCCGCAGAGCAGAGCGCTGCTGGCGCAAATCCAAACTCACTGTACACAGGCAACTTTTCCAAGCCTCTAAAACAAAAGTATCCACCCTCATTGCATCAGCAAAAACAAGCTATTTCCAAACCAAAATCCTGAATGCCTCTTCTTCAAAAGAACTCTTTACAACCATGAATCATCTCCTTGGCACACGAAAAGATTTACCTCTCCCAACAAAACATACAAATGAAGAACTCCCATCTGTATTCTCCAACTATTTCACCACCAAATACAAACTCTTCGTGACAGGCTTGACATGACATCCTGTCAACCATGCCCACCTGACCCTTCCTTCTCTGGCACACCTCTTACTACTTTTACCCCAGTCTCACAAGAAGAAATTCTCAACACAATCAGATCCATGTCGTTCAAAACCTGCGAACTGGATCCTCTTCCAGGTTCTCTCTACTCTGACTGTCTCCCTACTCTCCTCCCATTCATCTCTGACATCATCAACACTTCTCTTCAAACTGGAACTGTCCCAGATTCTTTCAAGTCTGCTATTGTTCACCCTCTCCTCAAGAAACACAATTTAGACCCAAATGAACTGAAAAATTACCGGCCTATCTCTAATCTCTCTTTCTTGTCAAAACTCCTTGAAAAAGTCGTCCTCAACCAGCTGAACTCTCACCTGTCTGCCAACAATCTCCTCAATCCTTTCCAGTCAGCCTACCGCCAGTGCCATAGCACTGAAACTGCCCTACTACACATTCTCAACAATCTCCTCCTTGCAACTGATACTGGCAAAGTCTTTCTCCTCACACTCCTTGATCTGTCTGCAGCCTTCGATACCATTGACCATGGTATTCTCCTTTCTAGACTTCATCATACTTTTGGCATCTCTGACATTGCTCTCTCCTTTTTCACTTCGTATTTATCAAACAGAAAACAAACTGTTCTCATCAATGGCACTTACTCTCAACCTGCATACCTGACCTGTGGTGTTCCACAAGGATCTGTCCTTGGCCCTGTTCTTTTCACTCTTTACACC
The DNA here is from genome assembly GCA_030674185.1 of Monoplex corrugatus. Lineage (NCBI taxonomy): Eukaryota > Metazoa > Mollusca > Gastropoda > Littorinimorpha > Ranellidae > Monoplex > Monoplex corrugatus. The sequence goes on from JAPXFY010000033.1 coordinate 29,052,996, forward strand.
TCCCCCCTGTCCACCATCATCAACTCCCACTCTATAAAACATCACTTCTATGCTGATGACACCCAACTTCAAGACAGTGACTCACCTGATAATATACAGCGCCTGTTGACTCGCACCACTGAGTGTTACTCAGACATTAAGAACTGGATGACGTTCAACAAACTTCAGCTTAATGACGACAAGACAGAAGCTATCCTCATTGGGACCCGTCAGAAACTTTCTCAGCTGCCTCCTCTTTCTCTCCCATTATGTAACACATCAGTCCCAATTTCTGATTCAGCTAAAAACCTTGGTGTCTGCATTGACTCTACCCTCTCCATGAACAACTTTGTTTCTCAAACTGCCAGATCTTGCTACTATCATCTCCATCGTATAAGGCTGATCAGGAAGTATCTCTCTGTCGAAACAACTGCAAAACTCGTTCTCTCCTTCATAATGTCTCGCATTGACTATTGCAATTCACTCCTGTCTGGTCTTCCTGCCTCCATCATTCACATCCTACAGCGCATTCAAAACAATGCTGCACGCCTTGTACTCAAAAAGAAAAAAGCTGACCACATATCTCCTCTCCTGGCACAACTTCACTGGCTCCCTGTATCAAAGCGCATACAGTACAAACTAGACACCATGTGCTACAAAAGCCTCAATAACGCAGCCCCCGATTACCTGTCAAGCCTACTTGAGATCTATCTTCCCTCACGTACCCTCCGCTCTGCCTCCGATCCTCTGACTTTTCGCTTTCCACGCACTAAGCTCAATACCTATGGTCCACGAGCCTTCTCTGTTTCTGGTCCACTCTCCTGGAACAAACTTCCTCTCTCAGTCCGTCAGCAACCTACTTTTGTCTCCTTCAAGTCCGCTCTCAAAACTCACCTTTTCTCCTCCGCATAAAATCCTAACCTCACTCAACCCCCCCCCCCCCTCTGCAGCCTGTCTCCGCTCGGAGGGGAATCACATGGTTATAATATATAATTGTATATGCTATGCTCTCTATAATTTTCCATTGGTTTTATTCTTGCTTTTATTGCTTTTATTCTTTCTCCCCATTTATAGCCATGCGTGTGTGAGAGTGTGTGTGTGTGTGTGTGTGTGTGTGTGTGTGTGTGTGTGTGCGTGCGTGTGTGTGCGTGCGTGCGTGCGTGCGTGCTTGCGTGTGTGTCTGCTTCAGCGCTTAGATTTGATTTTATCAAGATTTTGCGCTATATAAATATTGTAATTATTATTATATTATTATTATTATGTCAGCCTCCACTAAGAACAAAGGCTGACAATGGATAGCAAATACATGTCAACCTCCACTAGTAACAAAGGCTGACAATGGATAGCAAACACATGTCACCCTCCACTACTAAGGCTGACAATGGATAGCAAACACATGTCACCTCCACTAATAACAAAGGCAGACAATGGACAGCAAACACATGTCAACCCCCAATGACAACAAAAGCAGACAACGGACAGCAAACACATGTCAGCCCCTGTAATAACAAAGACAGACAATGGACAGCAAACACATGTCAACCCCCAATAACAACAAAGGCAGACAACGGACAGCAAACACATGTCAACCCCCAATAACAACAAAGGCAGACAACGGACAGCAAACACATGTCAACTCAAAATAATAACAAAGACAGACAATGGATAGCAAATACATGTCAACCCTCAACAATAAAAACAAAATAGTAACAACAACATAACAATAAGCGTAGTAGTAGCAAAAATACAGTTTTTGTTTTAAAAAAGTGTGCGTAGTTAGAGAAAGGACAGGTGGCCCAGGGTAATAGAGAAAAAGGAATAGACAATACGCAATACAAATAAAATGTTTTGCTAAATATAACCACACAGCAGCCACTACTCTTTATATTTAATAAACCCTTTTGTCAAAAACATTTGTCCTATGCTTAAACAGCATATTACATTATACCTAGGCATCAGATGTTTTGGATAAAGCGAGCAACCATATTTGCAATCAGTGTTCAGTATTTACAGCCTAATCCATCAAATTCCAAAAGATATAGGTCTGTTTTTGACTGCAGCAGTTTAGACATTCCACTATCCAAATACAAATTTACATTTACGATTTCTCGAAATTTTGAAAAACATTATATGAATAGCAGATGTTATATTCATATCATTTTCATAATACATCATCATCATCATCATCATCATGTCGAGCTTGCTCGGCTATCCATGACACGTTTCTTCCATCCTTCTCTGTCAGACATTGCAGTAGGTAGTTCATCATACTGACAGCCCGTATCATCCATCAGTTGGTTGATGAAGGTCTTCTTTGGACGTCCTGGTCTTTGTTTGCCATGGCTGGGTCTCCATAGTAGAACATCCCCCACCAGTTCTTCTTTGCTACGCCAGCAGTGTCCCGCGAAGTGCAGTCTTTGTTGACGTATTGATTTACTGATTGGTGGGATCTTACCATATAACTCTTTGTTAGTTGGATGTTCTCTCCAGGATTTGTTCAGGGCTGTACGCAGCATTTGTGTATATGCTCCATCAATCTTCTTCTCCAATGTCGTTGTTTGGGTCTAAGAGATTGAGCCATATGTAAGAACGGACTCTACTGCTGCTCGGAAGAAGTTCCTTTTCAGGTTGTCTGGTAGATCAGATTTCCAGATTTTGTCCAGTTGATTTACAGCGCCCCAGACATTTCCGAGTCTGGTGTTGACGTTTTGTTCTGTGGAGTCAATGTAACTGCCCAGGTATTTTAAAGTCTTGAACTTGTTTGATTGTATCTCCATTGAGACTTTTCATGCCTTCTGATGCATCCTGGTTCAGACAGATGAACTCTGCTTTGTTCGCATTGAGGTGGAGCCCGATCTCCATTGCTGTTCTTTCGACAATGTGAAGGAGAGATGTTGCATCCTTTAGAAGGTCTGCGAGAACAGCCAGGTCATCATTTTTTTTCCATTTACTAGTCGTAGTATAGTAGCCACTGATTAGTGACCAGTGGACAGAGTGTAGTAGTCACTGATTGATGACCTGTGGACAGAGTATAGTAGTCACTGATTGGTTACCTGTGGACAGAGTATAGTAGTCACTGATTGGTGACCTGTGGACAGAGTATAGTAGTCACTGATTGGTTACCTGTGGACAGAGTAGTCACTGCTTGGTGACCTGTGGACAGAGTATAGTAGTCACTGATTGGTGACCTGTGGACAGAGTATAGTAGTCACTGATTGGTGACCTGTGGACAGAGTATAGTAGTCATTGATTGGTGACCTGCGGACAGAGTACAGTAGCCACTGATTGGTGACCTGTGGACACAGTATAGTAGTCACTGATTGGTGACCTGTGGACACAGTATAGTAGTCACTGATTGGTGACCTGTGGACACAGTATAGTAGTCATGATTGGTGACCTGTGGACAGTATAGTAGTCACTGATTGGTGACCTGTGGACAGGTATAGTAGTCACTGATTGGTGACCTGTGGACAGAGTACAGTAGTCACTGATTGGTGACCTGTGGACAGAGTATAGTAGTCACTGATTGGTGACCTGTGGA
>JAPXFY010000033.1:29059015-29224059 GCA_030674185.1 Monoplex corrugatus
TGTGTGTGTGTGTGTGTGTGTGTGTGTGTGTGTGTGTGTGTGTAAGTATGTGAGCATGTTGTGTGTGTGCATTTATATCTGTGTGTGTGTGTGTGCGCGTACGTGCATGTTTGTCTGTGTGTATGTACTTGGCTTATATTTTTTGTTTTATTTAATGGTTTCAATAATGATAAGAAAAGAAAAAAATATAACTATCAACTGTTGTCATGAGTTTCAAAATATCTATCTGTTGCTGACAACATGTATAAATATTAGAGCATTATTACCACATAGTTGACTGTTTACTCCACTACCGTGCACTGTGGTGTGTGTTCAGCGTGTTCTCTTGACTGTCATCATATTTCTTTATGTGATTCATTCACTTAGAAAAGCCCCACTTTCTGGAAATTCTGTGCTGAAAATTTTCTCTTTCCTCTCACTCCCTCTGTTCCTGCCTTGTTCCTTTCCTTTCTGTCATTTCTTTCTATTGCTTTTGTGCCTTGCTGGTCCATTCACCTGTATGTGTTTGATGAAGTTTTATATAATCTTTCTCAATAATGAGAATTGGGTACACGTATTTACTGTATTTTGGCTCTAGGAAAATGTGATGTGCTGAAGCAACTTTAGGTAACTTAGGCCCGTCTTTATATATGTCACAGTGTCCATCATCATCATCATCATCATCATCATCATCATCATCATCATCATCATCATCATCATCATCATTGCCCTGCCACCTACTAATAGTGATCATGGCCCTTTATACGAATCTTTTTGTCGCAGCAAGTACATATCCCACTCTTTCTGTCTTCATCCACTCTACAAGTCCACCCCAATATTTTCTCCCCAGGTCTATCTGGTGATTTATTTTTCGCTCCAGCATTCCTGGTGTGACTAGGTGATCAAATTTCTCTTGCCTCATAAAATATCCTATAGATGTTATTTGTCTTTTCCTAATTTTCTTCATTAATGTTCTTTCTGTGGTTGCCTCTTTCAAGACTGTCTCGTTTGTTTTCTTTGCTGTCCATGCAACTCTTTAACAGTCGCCCTAGAAACTACATTTCAGCTGCCTCAATGTTTTTTCTGACTTTGTGTGTTGACTGTCCACGCTTCGCATCCATACAACAATATCGGTTCTATATAATACTGAAGGACTCTCTTCCTGATGTGAATTGATATACATTTTGTGGTAAACCACTTTTCATTTTCTTGAATACTGTTTTAGCTTGGCCGAGTCTGCTGGCTATTTCTCATCTGTATCTGTCATCTGGTGGGATGACTGTTCCCAAATATTTAAACTGATCAATTTGTCTTGGTGTTGTTTCATTTGCTGTTATTTTTGCATAAGGGGATTTCTTGCTTTTTACTGACTATCATAGCTTCAGTATTTGCTCACAAGAAAAAGACGTGCTCATCAACTGTTGCTTAAAAATCTAAAGATGGTACGATTGTTACGGGAAAAGACAAAATATTGCATAGATGAGGAGAGTACATTAAACACTTTTTGACGGTGACAGAACGGAAGAATACATAATAAGAATGAACGTTGATGGATCACCAATGATGGAAAGATCAATTTAGAGCAGCGTTGAAAAAGATAAAAATGGGAAAAGCCCCACGACCAGACAATATTACTACAGAAATGATTGAGAGGCTCTAGATGAATGTAGTATTGAAAAAATAACTGTCCTCCTCAATGGAATTTGTGACACTGGAAAAATCTCTAAACATACATGAAAATCAATTTCCATTGCACTTCCAAAGAAAGTAGGGGCTGTAGAAGGAAAAATCTATCAGATAATCAGTTTTAATAAGTCATGTGACAAAGATTTTATTAAGATTAATCATGATGAGGACAAGCAACAGAATTTGAAGAAAAATAGCAGAAGAATATTATGGAATTGTTAAAGGGAAAGGAAATATTAATGCCATGTACACCCTAAGAACTCTCATAGAAAGATCAATAGAGTTGAACAAGGATTTCTGTTTATGTTTTGTTGATTATACCAAAGCTTTTGATTGGGTAAGATACGAAGAATTGATCAACCAGCTAGAAATTTCAATGTTGATGGAAAGGATCTAAAAATATTTAGGAATATGTTTTGGGAAGAAACAGCAACGATGACAGTAGAAAATGATATACGGTGTTTCCAAAATATCAAAAGAAGAATTAGGCAGGGATGTGTTCTGTCACCAGACATATTTTCGCTTTACAGCGAAATCATCATGAGGAACCTTAACGAATGCCCCTGGATAAAGTTTGGAGGAAAAATGCTAAACAATCTTCCTTATGCAGATCACACCATTCTAATTGCGGAAAAGAAAACAGACCTAAAAAGCTTGTGAACATAATAGGAACAAAAGCACAAATGAAGGGCTGGAGCTAAATGGCAAGAAGATTAAAGTCATGGTAATCAGTAAAAAGCAAGGAATCCCCTTATGCAAAATAACAGCAAACGGCACAACACTGAGACAAGTTGGTAAGTTTAAATATCTGGGAACGATCATCTTACTAGACAGCATCTCAAGAGTAGATATATCCAGCGGAATCAATCAAGCTAAAACAGCATTCAAGAAACCCAAGCAACAAACGTAAGTCTTTACGTACATCAGCATTGTCAAAGACTGCCCCCCAACAATCGCCAGTTCAGCCACACCCAACGCTGTTCTACATCCATTTGAGTCCTTAACTGGGCGCATCAATTGTCCAGTCAGACAGACAGAGCCATCAATTTACTTATAGAAGTTTGAAATCAGCAATTGACCGTTTGGGAAATTATTTCAAGTAAGTGAAGATTTTTTTCTTCAATGTCAGTAATATTGTTGTATAAAACGGTACATCCGATATATTAACTGACTTGAACAAGCCCAAATAGCAACCAAGCAATGATCGAAGAAGTGGAAAATATAACAATAAAAAGAAAAACAAGTAGGCCAACACAGCTTCACAGACTTGTAGGAATATGGCATCCAGTGATGTAATGTACCATTTGTGAGAGCGACTTATCTATGTTATATGTAAAATGAATGCCCATGCATTGATGTTACTTTACAATTCAAGACAAAACATTTTCAGAGTGTGAGCACATATGCACTTACGGCATTTTGGTCTCTATGTTGCAATACCAGTAGTGGTCTGGGCAGGTCTACAGCCAGATTTATGTTCACTGCCACATAGGTTTCGTTTGGTCAGTTGTTTAGTCAGATAACAAGATTGCTAGGTATCCCCAAGGGTAGTTTTTTTTTTATTACTTTGAGGGATTTTCGGCACAAGGCTTTTAATAGTCACATTTCTATTGTATACGTTACCTCTAATCATTCTAAACCTGCAAGGTTGATGTTATCATCATCATTATCATCAGATGCCTTGCCACATGGCGTTGGCGATCATGGCCATCCATCTGTCTCTATCTCTTGTTGCCTCAAGCATCTCTTCCACCCTCTCTGTCTTCAGCCACTCTGCAAGTCCGTCTGATGTCTTTCCTGTTGTGGACCAGGTGTTCCAATTCCCCTTTCCTCATAAAGTGACCTATAAATGTTGCCTGTCTTTTCCTAATCTTCCTTATCAATGATCTTCTTGTGTCTGCCTCCATCAAGACTGTCTCGTTTGTGTTCTTTGCTGTCCATGGAGCTCTCAACATTCTTCTTAGAAACCACATCTCGGCTGTCTCAATCTTGTTCTGGCTTTGTTTGTTGACTGTCCACGCCTCACAACCGTATAACAGTATTGTTTCCATATAACATTCAAGAACTCTCTTCCTGATGTTAATTGTGATAGGTATTTGTTGGTGAGAATGCTTTTCATCTTCTTCAATGCTGTTTTGGCTTGGCCGATTCTGCTGGCTAGTTCCGATGTGCATCTGCCGTCTGGTGAAATGATCGTTTCCAGATATTTAAACTTATCAACCTGTCTCAAGGTTGTACCGTTTGCTGTTATTTTGCATGAGGGGATTTCTTGTTTTTTACTGATCACCATGACTTCAGTATTCCTGATGTTGATGTTTTTTTCGTGTGACAGGTCCTATTTTCTCTAGAGCTGATGTATAGACATGGTCCCTGAACACTGCCCACTCTTCTTCGACACTAGCATTACCAAAATGAAGGTCAGCCAGCTTGACGTTCAGGTCACTAATGAGGTTCTCTACAGAGAAAACGACCAGCATATCCAAACCCTTCTGGATGAGAAACACAGACGCCATCTTGCCTACCAGTGTGACCCAAAGTCTGATTCAAAGAAAACTGCATTCATGGCGTGTCGTCGACAAGTCCAGACATAAACTCAGGAACATGCAAGACAAGTGACTAAGTGACAAGGCTGATGAAATCCAGCTATATGCAGACCGTCACGACTCGAAAACGTCATCTGGCACCTCTCCACTACTATCTGCGGATGGGGAAATGTTGATCACCGAGCGATCAGAAATTCTTGAAAGGTGGGCGGATCACTTCGACAGTGTCTTGAACCGCCCTTCCTCAATAAATGAAGCAGCCATTGATCGCCTCCCAAATAGAAAAGAACACCAACTTGATGTACCACCTAAATACAAGAGGTCACAAAGCATTGGCCAACTCTTCTGTGCAAGGCCCCTGTGCGACGCCATACCTGCTGAGATTACAAAGAGGGAGGTCCAATGCTCACACAAAAATTAACTGAGATGTTTGTAACACTCTGGAACAGTCAGTCGCTCCCTCAAGATTTCAAGGATGCCTCAATAGTCCACCTATACAAGAGGAAGGGAAACAAACAATCACGTGACAACCACAGAGGAATATCACTACTGTCCATTGCAGGCAAGATATTAGCAAGGGTGCTGCTGAACCGCCTCATTAATCATCTTGAGCAGGGTATGTTGCCAGAGAGTCAATGTGGATTTCGGCTGGGAGAGGTACGGTGGACATGATCTTTGCTGCTCGTCAACTGCAAGAAAAGGCGCAGGAACAACACTGATCACTGTACACAATCTTTGTCGACTTGACAAAAGCGTTTGACACGGTGAGTCGCGAGGGGCTGTGGAAGATAATGGCGAAGTTCGGCTGCCCTCCAGCCTTCGTAAATATGGTGCGACAATTCCACGATGGTATGATGGCACGGGTCCTTGATGACGGAGAAATGTCTAGAGACTTTTCAGTCAGCAATGGCATGAAACAAGGATGCGTTCTTGCGCCTACACTATTCTCTATGATGTTCTCGGCAATGTTATCAGATGCATTCTCTCCAGTAGACACTGGCATAGATATACGCTACCGCACAGACGGCAAGTTGTATAACACAAGACGCCTCAAGGCGACCACTAAATGCAGTTACAGCACTCTTCGTGACCTCCTTTTCACAGACGATTGTGCGTTAAATGCTTACAGTGGTGAACAGATGCAACAATGCATGGACACATTTTCAACTGCTTGCGACAACTTCGGTCTTACAATAAGCACCAAGAAAACCGAAGTCATGTATCAGCCTCCTCCAGGTGTTCCATATACTGAACCAAATATCGAGGTCAAGGGCACAAAACTACATGCAGTCGACAACTTCACATATCTCGCAGTTCCCTATCACGTTGTGTGCATATTGACGACGAAGTCAACAAACGCATAGCTAAGTCCAGCACTGCATTTGGGAGGCAGCGTCCTACTGTATGGGACAGAAGAGGTATCTCGGCCATAACTAAACTCAAAGTGTACAAAGTAGTGGTCCTCACCACTCTCCTCTACGGTAGTGAGACCTGGACTCTTTACAGTAGACACGCAAGGAAACTGAATCATTTTCACACCAAAAGCCTCAGAAAGATTCTCAATATCGATGCAAGAGAAGATCCCTGATACAGAAGTACTAGAGAGAGCCAATCTCCCCTCCATCCACACTTTACTTCAAAAGAGTCAAGTTCGCTGGGCTGGCCATGTGTACCGGATGTCTGACACCAGAATTCCAAAGCAACTCCTCTACGGGGAACTAGTGTCTGGCAAGAGAACAGTTGGAGGCCAGAAAAAACGGTTTAAAGACAGCTTAAAGGCATCGCTAAAGTCCCTCAACATAGACTGTGAGAATTGGGAAAACCTTGCCCTCGACCTACTGTCTGGCGTAGAAGAATTGAAACCGGATGTACCGACTTCAGAAGTGTCTCGTATCCAATCTGCACAAGAAAAACGAGCTGCACAGAAAGCTAGGTCGCAACCTTCAACCACAGTAACCAACCACAGATGTCCAACCTGTGGACGTTACTTCCGTGCCCGGATCGGATTGATCAGTCACCTCCAGACACACTGACTCAAAATCAACTTCATGAAGCCGTGGTCATTGTCGACGACGACAGACGAACACCATTCCTGTTGTTTAGTTCCAACCCCTTAACTTTGCTTTCTTTTTTCTAGTATATTCACAAGGTTTTGTAGGTCCCTTTCATTTTCTGCAATTAGCATGGTGTCATCTGCGTATCGAATGTTGTTTATCATTTTTCCTCTAAACTTTAATCCAGGGTCTTCTTCTAGGTTTCTCATGACGTTTTCGCTGTAAAGTGAAAACAGATCTGGTGACAAAACACAACCCTGTCTGACTCCTCTTTTGATGCTTTGGAAAGGGCTTATATCGTTTTCTATTCTTATTGCAGCTGTTTGTTCCCTATACATATTTCTGATTATTCGTAGATCTTTTCCCGTCTTTCTAGTTGGTTGATCAATTCTGCATGTCTTACCCGATCAAAAGCCTTGGTATAATCAACAAATCATAAATATAAATCCTTATTCATCTCGATTGACCTCTCTATGATAGTTTCTTGATGGTGAGTATAATATGGCATTAATAGTTCCTTTCCCATCCACAAATCCACACTGTTCATCTGCTATTTCTCTTTTGATTCTATTCCTTGTCCTCATTATGATTATTCTTAATAGGATTTTTGTTACATGATTCATCAAACTGATTGTGCGATGGAGTTCGAATTCTATAGCCCCGGTCTTCTTGGGAAGTGTAAATGAAAAATTGATTTTGACATATCTTTGGGGATTTTTCCGTTTCATACATTTCATTTAGGAGGACTGTTATTTTTTTTAATACCAAATTTCCTCCAGGGCTTCAATCATTTCTGTCGTAATGTTGTCTAGTCCTGGGGCTTTTCCTGGTTTCATCGTTATCTTATTCAGTGCTGCTCTAACTTCATCTTTCATTAATGGGTGGTCCTTCAAAGTTCTTTCTTATAATGTGATCTTCGTTTCTGTCATCTTTAAAAAGGTCTTTAATGCTCTCCCCATCTATCTAATATTTTCGCTTTTTCCATGATAAGCGTACCGTCTTTCCATTTTAAGCAACCAGTTGATGTGCATGCATTTTTCCTGTGGACAATTTCTTCACTTCGTCTGTACATACCCTGAGGATCCGTTTTGTGTTGGTCTTCTATTTCTTTGCATTTTGTTTTCAGCCAAGCTTCCTTAGCTTCATTGCACCTATTCTTGATTTCTTTGTTTATCTTCCTGTATATATCCTCGTTTCTCTTTGCCTTCCTCCTCCCTCCATCAAGCCTAAAATTTCTTTGTCATCCAGTTCTGTTTTGCTTTTCTATCTTCTTCAGGGATTTCTTCACAAGCTTCATTTATCAAATTTCTCAACTTTGTCCATTGTTCCTCACTGTCACTAACGTCTTCCAGATCACTGAATTTGTTTTGAACATGTACGTTAAATATTTTACGTATCATTTCATCTGTCTTTAAGAGTCCAAGATTTAGTTTGATATTGCTTTTGGTCTGTTTCCTTTTCCTAAATTTCAGCCTAAATCTTCCCACTACAGGATTGTGGTCACTGTTGGAGTCTGCGTCTGGAGTGGTTTTGCTGACAGTAAAGGATTTCTAAATGTTTTGTTGATCAGGATGTAGTCAATCTGATTTTTGGTATTATCTCCTGGACTCATCCGAGTCCATTTTCTTCTATTAAGCTGCTCAAACCAGGTGTTTCCTACTATGAACTCATTCATCTGTGCCCATTCTACACGTTTCCCTCCCCTTTCATTTTGTGTACCAAAGCCATGAGGTCCAACTATATCTTCCACCCTATCCTGTCACACTTTAGCATTAAAATCTCTTATTATTACTGTAACTTCTTGTGATTTACATTGGGCCTTGGCCATCTCTAATACTTCGTACAGTTGTCGATGTCTTCCCGAGTACTTGGGGATGTTGGTGCATACACCTGAATGATGTTGATATCAAATGGCCTACCTCCCAATTTAACTAGCAAGATTCTGTCGGAACACAGCCAGTATCCCCTAACTGCTTTTGATTTGTTCTGTCCATCACGATGCCTACTCCTCTTTCATGTGAGTTTCCACCAGATATATTATGTATACACTCCTGATGTTATCATGCCTGCCCCCTTCCATCTCACTTCCCCTAGTCTAAAATACTAATGTTAAGCCTTTCCATCTCCATTTTGATGTTGTCTAATTTACCTTTTTGCAACGATGTTCTCATGTTCCATGTTGCGATTTTGGTATTTGTGATGTTAACATTACGTTAACATTAGACCTGATGTTAAGGTTGTAAGTTTTCTCATATCTATGGCTTGAACATATGTGCATGATGTTTCAGATTTACTGGTTTTTGTCGTAACAAATGAATCTTAAAAATCACTTCAAATGACATTGCTTTATTAGTGAGAGATGAAAAAAGCCATTCTGCACATCTCCTTAATATCAATCTTCAAGACACCATGTTCAGTATCACTGACAATCCCTACCAGTCCAACCCACTTTTTCAAACGCACAGTCCTTCATCCAGAACTCATCTTACCATGATGGATGCATGGAATTAGAATTCAATGGGAATTTGTCTGCAGATAGTCCAGGTATTACTGAACATGCAGAAATGGAAGAAATTACCCGTAGAATTACACAAAATTTGTTGGGATTCCTGTTTCTGATTGGTGGACCAGGTAACGTCATCAACATGGCGGTGTTCTACAAACAAGGACTTAAAGATCGTGTTAACCTGTGTCTCTTTGCCTTGTCCTTAGCAGATGAAGTCCATTTTACTTGTACAAATGCTTTTCCACGGTGAGCAACTGTATTTACAATTCACCACCAAAGAGACATATGGCCCTATCCATATTTTCTTGGTCAACAGGAATGTTGCAGGTTTATCAGGCTGTAATTTTGTGTCTCTTGTTCTTTCTGCCATCATTGCCAGTGAGAGATTTCTTTGTGTAGTTTAGTCCACTAAGGTTTCAGACTCTGCTACGAACCAGGACAATGGCTTCTATCATTATAGTTGTTTATGTGACAGTGTTAGGTCTGTTTTTTGTAGTGGCAACCCAGTATCGTATTAGATGTTTTTACAATCCAGAATCTGGTGAAGTCTTTCAAGAGGCATGTTGCTGGAGACTTTTATAAAGCTCACAAAGACTTCATCGACCCCTTAGACAGCTTTGTGTTTGGTGCTGGTCTGCCTGGGTTGGTGATAATAGTGGTGATAACGACAACGATAGCTACTTCAGTGAAACTTCGTGAGATCGTGAAATGGCGCGCTGACACATCGTCACAACTAAGCTCACGGGAAATAACATTGACTAAGATGTTGATCAGTAGTTCTGTTTTCTTTATCGCCTGTGCCTTTCCTATTGCTGTGATTCGTTTTAGTTGGCTGTTTGTCCCAGGAATGAGACCTGGAGGACGCTATCAAAACTTGTTTATGTCCTCTGTGTGGATTAACATAATGTTCAGTTGCACCAACTCCACTTTTAACATTTTCGTATATTATGCAATGGGGTCTCGGTACAGGGAAACTTCTGGGCACTGTTCGGTAGAGAAAGCAACAGCCAGATAAAAAGTAACGTTCAGAGCAATGCTGGTCAGTCAAATTATGTTTACATAGAAAGAGCAAAAACTGGACCGTTTGATCAGCCTGAAGGGAGGAAAACGTTGGCATGAAATGTATCTGTATCTAGATTATCTTTTTATGATTACACTAGACAGCTTAATCCAGGTTTAAGAGGATCAAAATCTCATGGTTTAGTTCTTTTTTGTTTTTGTTTTTGTTTTTGTTTTGTTTTTTGTTTTTTAGTTTGTCTATTTTCGTTTTAGTTTTCCGTGTTTACAAGTAAATATGGATTATATGTCACCACACGGATTGTCATGTCATGTAGAATTATGTTATCATATAGCTTTAGGTTTCGTCTTTGTCTTTGTCTTGCAGCTTGATTCTCACAGAAAACAGACATGTCAACTGGTGCTTCCATTTTCTCCCCATTGTTTTACATCGATGTTACGAATTAGAGATAACACATTTCATAACAAATATGTATGCAAGAGCCATGTATCTATTTTTAAAGATATACATATTCTACTACACACACATGCACACACACGCGCTGTGCACGCGCATGCGCCCACACACACACACACACACATACACATGCACAAACATATCTATCTATGATTGTGTGTCTGTGTGTGTGTGCTTGTGTGTGTGTACATGTAGATATATATATCTGTGTGTCCCACTTTAGCACGTTAGCATTGGACAAGATGGGTGGAGGATATAGTTGGACATCTTGGCTTCTTTACACAAAATGAAAGGGGAGGGAAACTTGTAGAATGGGCACAGATGAATGGGTTCATAGTAGGAAACACCTGGTTTGAGCAGCCTAATGGAAGAAAATGGACTTGGATGAGTCCAGGAGATAATACCAAAATCATGTTGACTACATCCTGATCAATAAAAGATTTAGAAATTCTTTACTGTCAGCAAAACCACTACCAGGCACAGACTGCAACAGTGACCACAATCCTGTAAGTAAAAGTAAGGTGTTTGAACTAAACAGCAAGAAGACTGATATCATGGTAATCAGTAAAAAAAACATGAAATCCCATCATGCAAAATAACAGCAAACAGCACAACTTTGAGACAGGTTGATAAGTTTAAATATCTGGGAACGGTCATTTCACCAGACGGCAGATGCACATCGGAAATAGCCAGCAGAATCGGCCAAGCCAAAACAGCATTCAAGAAAATGATAATATTCTTACCAACAAATACCTATCAATTAACATCAGGAAGAGAGTTCTTGAATGTAATATAGAACCAATACTGTTATATGGTTGTGAGGCGTGGACAGTCAACAAGCAAAGCCAGAACAAGATTGAGGCAGCTGAGATGTGGTTTCTAAGAAGAATGTTGAGAGTTCCATGGACAGCAAAGAAAATAAACGAGACAGTCTTGATGGAGGCAGACACAAGAAGATTATTGATTCGGAAGATAAGGCAACATTAATAGGCCATTTTATGAGGAAAGGGGAATGGACCACCTGGTCATAACAGGTAAGCTGGAGGGAAACAGAGCACCAAGTAGACCCACAGACAAATATTGGAAGGACTTGCAGAGTGGCTGAAGCCAAAGAGGGTGGAAGAGGTGCTCGAGGCAACAAGGGATAGAAACAGATGGAAGGTCATGATCGCCAATGCCATGTGGCGAGGCACTTGATGATGATGATGATCTGTGTGTGTGTGTGTGTGTGTGTGTTGTGTGTGTGTGTGTGTGTGTGTGGTGTGTGTGTGTGTGTGTGTGTGTGTGTCTGTGTCTGCATCTGTGTGTCTATCTGTCTCTCTGTCTATCTCTCCATCTATCTCTCTTCATTTATCTATCTATCTATCTAACTATCTCTCTCTCTTTTATATATATATATAAAAAATTATAATATATATATATATATATCTGTCTGTCTGTCATATGTATTTGTGTCTCTGTCTCTGTCTTTGTCTCTCTCTCTCTCTCTCACTATCTCTATCTATCTATCTATCTATCTATTTGTCTATCCATCTATCTATTTATCCATCTATCCCTATTTATCTGTCTTTCTATCTACTTATCTATCTATTTATCTATCTATCTATCTATTTATCTATATTTCTATCTGTCTAGATATCTTTCTATCTGTCTATTCTCCCAGTTATCCCTCCATTCATCTATCTCTCCATCTATCTCTCTATCCCTCCTTCCATCCAGTCACCCATCCATCTATCTATCTATCTGTCTGTCAATCAGTCTATATATCTACTTATCTATCTATCTATCTATCTGTCTGTCTGTCTATCTATCTATCTATCAATCTACCTATCTATCTATATGTCTGTCTGTTTGTCTATCTATCTATCTATTTATCTATTTATCTATCTATCTATCTATCTATCTATCTGTCTATCTATCTATCTATCTATCTGTGTATCGATCTATCTATCTATCTATCTTTCTATCTGTCTGTCTGTCTGTCTGTCTGTCTAGCTATATCCATCTATTTATCTATCTATACGTACATGTATGTTAGTCTATACATATACATAATTATACATGTATGTGTGTGTGTGCCTGCATGCGTGCACGCGCGCGCCTATGTGTGTGTGTGTATGTGTGTAAACTAATATACAAATTTATTCCCAGTATTTTCCTCTATTAGCCTACAAACTCAGTTGAACAGGAGCCAGAAAAACACGAAAATAGTATCAAAACTCGCATTTGATACAACCAAATGTCTTGTCTTGTCTGGCTACATCAAATATGCATTCTGATTCTATTTTCGTGTTTTTCTGGTTTCTGTTTGTTTGAACGCGGGTGGTCCCACTTGGTTTGGATCTCAGTCGAACAGTTTGTACGGAAGAGCAGATAAATTAAAACTTAAGAGTCGATATCAACAAAGAGAAGTTTGTTAAGACGTGTTGCACAAACACAGCATGCATGTTTGAATGTAACCGATGTGTTCAATATGAGTGCAAGAGAGTTCGTGTGTGAAAAAAGGCCCTCTCAGTTGGGGAATAGTTTTTCTGTCTTAGTAGGGCAGGTGGCTTTGGGTTATCTGTAGCAGCCACTTAGCAGCTCGCTCTGTCTCTCTATCTTTCTCTCTGTCTGTCTGTCTGTCTCTCTCTTTCTGTATGTCTCTCTCTCTTTCTCTTTCTCTTTCTCTGTCTCTCTCTTTTCTTTCTATCTCTCTCTTTCTCTCTGTCCCTCATCTCCCTCTTTCTTTCTCTCTCTGCCATTTCTCTCTGTCTCTCTCTCTCTCTTTCTCTCTCTGTGTCCCTCTTCTCTCTCTCTTTCTCCTTCTCTCTCTTTCACTCTCTTTCTCTCTCTGTCTGTCTGTCTCTCTCTTTCTCTCTGTCTTTCTCTCTGTCTTTCTCTCTCTGTCTTTCTCTCTCTCTTTCTCTCTCTTTCTCTCTCACTCTTTCTCTCTCTGTCCCTCTTCTCTCTCTTCTCTCTCTCTCTCTTTCTCCTCACTTTCTCTTTCTCTCTCTTTCTCAGTTTCTCTCTGCTCTTCTCTCTCTCTCTCTCTCTTTCTTTCTCTCTCTCTCTTTCTCTCTCTCTCCCTCTCTCTCTCTTTCAATTTCTCTCTATATATGTATATCACTCTCTCTCTCTCTCTCCCTATTTCTCTCTCTTTTTCCTCTTCTCTCTCTCTCTTTCCTGGAGTTGGAGTGGGATAAGGGGTCATTTCCGCCATGTAGATTTAGAACAGCGGATAGCAGACACTTTTTTCAATGGTGTAAACATTGCAGTCTTCGGGAGATAACTGATGGCATGCGTTAGCAGACAGGATCATCCATCTCTTTCTCTCTGGGTTGCAACAACAAGTAGATCAGTCAAACCAAGGTTGGTCCAGTCTTCAATATTTCAACCCAGTTCTTCTTCTGTTGAGTTTGGTGACATTCTCCTCCCAAGGTACCCTGATGTATGGTCTTTGACAGTGTTTCATGTCTGTTGATTTCATCAAACCACGTGTTTCATATCTGTTGATATTATCGAACCAAGTGTTTCATGTCTGTTGATATTATTGAACCAAGTGTTTCATATCTGTTGATATTATCGAATCAAGTGTTTCGTGTCTGTTGATATTATTGAACCAAATGTTTCATGTCTGCTGACATTATCGGACCAAGTGTTTCATGTCTGTTGATGTTATCGAACCAAGTGTTTCATGTCTGTTGGTATCATCGAACCAAGTGTTTCATGTCTGTTCATGTTATCGAATCAAGTGTTTCGTGTCTGTTGATGTTATCGAACCACGTGTTTCATGTCTGTTGATGTTATCGAACCGAGCAAGCTCAACTTTTTCACTGTTCACAAAAGCAGTGCTTGTACAACAATCATAGTAATCATGGAAAGGTGGATCGAACTCACGTCCAGTGAAGGCAATTCAATAATCTGGATGCAGGAAGGCTTTGGACAGGGTCAGTACCTTTGCTCTCTAGCAACTGTAGGATGAACGGAAACACTGATCCCTACCTACCTCTTTAATCTCTCATGGCTGGCTCCAAGTGCCACATCCCAGTAGTCCCTTTCAGCTGACAGGTTAACTCTTTGACTTTTGCTGTCTATCCCACCAACAGCAACAGCTTCACCCTTTGACTCCTGCTCCCTATCCACCAACTGCAAAAACAACTCTTTGACTCCCTCACCCTATCCACCAGCTTTCTGCCGTTTTTGCTTTGATAGCATGGTTGACAGTGTAGGATGCTGGTGAGTAGGATGCAGGAATCAAAAGATTAACTGTTTGACTCTCGCACGCTCTTTCACCAGCATCCTTCATTATCACCCATGCTAGCAAAGCAAAAACTTAACCCTTTGACTCCCTCACCCTATCCACAGCTTCCTGCAGGAAGCTGGTGGATAGGGTGAGGGAGTCAGAGAGTTAAGATCTGGGAGTCAAAGAGTTAAATTAAACTACGCAAGGGGTTGAACCAGTGTCGTAAATTTCATTTCACGGGTAAGATATGATGAATTGATCAACCAACTGGAGAGACTCAATGTTGATGGAAAAGATCTACAAATAATCAGAAATATGTACTGGGAACAAACAGCTGCAATGAGAATAGAAAACAGTGTAAGCTCTTTCCAAAATATCAAAAGAGGAGTCAGACAGGGTTGTGTTTTGTCACCAGATCCGTTTTCACTTTACAGCGAAAACATCATGAGAAACCTAGAAGAACACACTGGATTAAAGGTTGGAGGGAAAATGATAAACAACATTCGATACGCAGATGACACCGTGCTAATTGCAGAAAGTGAAAGAGACCTACAAAACTTGTGAATATACTAGAAATAGAAAGCAAAGGTAAGGGGCTGGAACTAAATAACAGGAAGACTGAAGTCATGGTGATCAGTAAAAAGCATGAAATCCCCTCAGGCAAAATAACAGCAAATGGCACAAAACCTTGACACAGGTTGATAAGTTCAAATACCTGGGAACGTTCATTTCATCAGACGGCAGATGCACATCAGAAATAGCCGGCAGAATCAGCCAAGCCAAAACAGCATTCAAGAAGATGACAAGCATTCTTACCAAAGAATGCCTGTCAATCAACATCAGGAAGAGAGTTCTTGAATGTTATATAGAACCAATACTATTGTACGGACGCGAGGCGTGGACAGTCAACAAACAAAGCCAGAACAAGATTGAGGCAGCCGAGTTGTGGTTTCTAAGAAGAATGTTGAGAGTTCCATGGACAGCAAAGAAAACAAACGAGACAGTCTTGATGGAGGCAGACACAAGTAGATCACTCATAATGAAGATTCGGAAAAGACAGGCAACATTTATAGGCCATTTTGTGAGGAAGGGGGATTTGGAGCACCTGGTCACAACGGGAAAGCTGGAGGGAAAGAGAGCACCGGGTAGACCCAGGGAGAAAACGCTGGACGGACTTGAAGAGTGGCATCGAGAGATAGAGACAGATGGAAGTCCATGATCGCCAACGCCATGCGGCAGGGCACCTGATGATGTTGATGAAGGGGTTGAAGTTAACACGACACATCACTGGGTGGACGAACATCCTCAAAGAAGTCCACGGCCAGGATGGAGGGGCTCCAAAGAGTTCAACGGCCTGATGTTCATGACTACTTTGAGTCATTTGGTTGGACGGCAGATGACAACTTGGATCAAGTTTATCAGCTTCAAGTGTTTTTGAGGGGATTGTCAGTTTTGACTTAGTAAATTAACAGTGCTAATTTACTCACCTAAGATTTAACAGTATATAATTTCAGCAGAGTAAGTCCAATGAAAAATTAGAGTATTTGCTGTAAAAGCAGTTTTTACTTTTGACAGTGGGCTAAAAAAATGTGTCCAGTGATATCACTTTTACTTAAGTAGTAATTATCGGGATGGCCATCATCATCATCATCATCATCATCATCATCATCATCATCATCATCACGTGCCCTGCTGCATGGCATTGGCGATCATGGCCCTCCACACGACTTTATCCCTTGTCACTGCAAGTACATCTCCCACCTTCTCTGTCTTCAGCCACCCTGCAAGTCCGTCCAATACTTTCTCCTTGGGTGAACCTGGTGTTCTCTTATTATCAAGGTAGTAGGGAGTAATTATCAGGGTAGTAGGTAGTAATTATAAGAGTAGTAGGTAGTAATTATCAGGGTAGTAGGTAGTAATTATAAGGGTAGTAGGTAGTAATTATCAAATCGCAGAGTTCATCTCACTTCCCCTCTGACATCAAGACAGGCGCATTTTTTCGACCAACTGGCCTTTGTCAAACATAAACATAAGATCACAATTATCAGGGTAATAGGTAGTATCAATTAGTAGACCAGGTAGTAATTATCAGGGTGGTAGGTAGTAATTATCAGGGTAGCCATATGTGTGTACATGTACTCCTATGGAGTGAGTGATGTTGCTCAGTGTGGTGACAGTAATAACACCATTTATCATACTGTCTAGTGTATTGTTTGCCCGATAATATGATTTTAGTATTGGTTCACATACGTGTAGCCGCAGTATTTTCGACTTGTGTTGCAAGACTAAGGATTAGCTATGGTATAATTGCAAAACTAGGGGTTCACCAATGTATAATTGCGGTGGCCAGATGTATGTCAGGTGCCAGGCTTTTGTCAAGTATCACAAGGTTTCTTGATTTTTGTTTTGTTTTTTGTTTTTTTTTCACTAAGGTTTCAGGAACCAGAAAATACACGAAAGTAGAGTCAGAACGTGTATTTAATACAACCAGACAAGACAGGCGCATTTTTTCGACCAACTGGCCTTTGTCAAACATAAACATAAGATCACAAACGAACAAACACCAAATAACAAAAATTAGGAGAAAAAGACTAAATCTTCCCTGTTGCTACGCCCAGTGGGAGAAAAGGCCTAAAACAAAATGGAAATGTGTTTTTGAGTAATGGTAAGAACCGGCGAGAGGGGAGGCAAAGATGATGTCAGAGGGGAAGTGAGATGAACTCTGCGATTTGAAAAATGGTCATGCCATATTTGTATTGTTTTATCCTAAAGAGGGTCCAGGACTAAAACTATGGAAACTTAAGTTTCAGGCATCGTTATGTTTTAGGAAGATTTTTTTTATTGTGAAGCAGTAAGTTTTTAGGTAACCAGGTTTTTATTGTAGCTATGTCTTATGTGGCAACTTTTTCTGCGATCTAGAACTTGTTGGTGGCCTTTAGTGATGTGTTGTTGTGGTATTCATGTAGTTAATTTGTTTGTTGTATTTGCGTCTGAAAACCTATTGGGTTTGGGTTTGCTATTGATGAATTTTTGTGAGTGTAGGAGTCAAGTAATTTGATTTTGATGTGTTACTGTGCGCGTTTTGATTTTGCAGTTTATGAGCTGAGTTTAATATGAATGTCATATGACTGAAAGTAGGGTCTCTTATTTGATTTTGTTTAATTTTGTTTTGCTGTGATTTCTATTTTGGTTAAATTTTTTTCCCACCGTTTCAATTGATTTTGTACACAGCAAGGGTGATTTTGATTAGATGTCAATGTTCACAATATTAAAAATACTAATGATAATGACAATGACGATAAGAAGAAGAAAAAGAAGAAGAAGAATTATAACAATAATAATAATAATAATAATATAATAATAATGATAAAACGAAAATGATGATAATGACGATGACGATAATGACGATGATGATGATGATGATTACGACGATGACGACGACGATGATGATGATGATGATGATGACGACGACGATGATGATGATGATGATGATGATGGTGATGATTCATGCGGCAATGGGACATTCTGTATACTCTGTTGTGTATTTTTGTAGATTACATTCTTGACCAAATTTTCCCCTAGCCTTTAATAAAGAGCCTGCATCAAATGCTTTCCTGATCATTGTACGCTTGCGCGAATGAGTATGTATGAATATATGTATGTGTGTCTATATGTGTGTGTATATATGTATGTTTGTAATGTGTATGTGTGTGTGTATGTGTGTGTGTGTGTGTGTGTGTGTGTGTGTGTGTGTGTGTGTATATATATATATATGTGTGTGTGGTGTGTGTGTGTGTGTGTGTGTGTGTGTGTGTGTGCGTGCGCTAATTCTCATTTCTACTGTGGACAGTGTGTAATGGTTACACTTCAAACCTCAAACATCAAAACACTATATCACTCAAGGATAGTAGCATTGGATCTGTCTACAGGTAGTTCTTGCTACTCTATACATATCATACAAACATATTTTTAAAAAGCACAGATAAACCATAACTGCCTTTCATACGTGTTTGTGTTTGTTATTGATGAGTTTTTGTTGAGTGTAGTAGTCAAGAAATTTATCACTACCACCACCACTAGTACCATGACAATCATCATCACCATAATACTGACAATAAAAGTAATATTGAGGAGGAGGAGAAGGAGGAGGAAAATAAATAGTGATGATGATGATGATGATGATGATGATGATGATGATGATGAAGAGAAGGAGGAGGAGGATAACAATAATAACAACAACGATAATTCGTGTGGTATTGGGATATTTGTATACTGTCGTGTTTATTTTTGTAGATTCCATTGTTGATAAAAATTTCCCCCTAATCTTGAATAAAGAGCCTGCATCTAATGCTTTCCTGATCATTGTACGGATGTGTGTGTGTGTGTGTGTGTGTGTGTGTGTGTGTGTGTGTGTGTGTGTGTGTGTGTGTGTGTGTGTGTGTGTGTGTGTGTGTGTGTGTGTGTGTGTGTGTGTGTGTGTGTGTGTGTGTGTGTGTGTGTGTGTGTGTGTGTGGTTCCTTATTTCTACTGTGGACTGTGTGTACATGTAGTGGCTACCTTTAATAAAGATCCTACATCTAATGCTTTCCTGTTCATTGTACGGATGTTTGTGTGTGTATGTATGTATGTGTGTGTGTGTGTGCGTGCGTGCGTGCAGGCAGGCGAGCGTGGGTGTGTGCATGCGTGTGTATGTGTGTGTGTGTGTGTGTGTGTGAGTGTGTGTGTGTGAGTGTGTGTGTGTGTATGTGTGTGTGAGTGTGTGTGTATGAGTGTGTGAGTGTGTGTGTGTATGTGTGTGTGAGTGTGTGTGTGAGTGTGTGTGTGAGTGTGTGTGTGTGTGTGTGTGTGTGTGTGTGTGTGTGTGTGTGTGTGTGTGTGTGTGTGTGTGTTAGTTCCTCATTTCTACAGTGGACTGTGCGTAGTGGCTACACTTCAAAATATGAAACATCAAACATCAAAACACTATATCACTCAAGGATAGTAGCATTCGATCTGTCTACAGATAGTCCTTGCTATTCTGTACTAGCACACAAGCTTATTTTAAAAAAATAAGCCATAACACATCAATTGTAGTAAACTTTTGCCTTTCATACGTGTTAGTGTTTGTTATTGATGAATTTTTGTTGAGTGTAGGAGTCAAGAAACTATATTTTAATGTGTATGAGTGGGTGCTTTGGTTTTGTAGTTTTTGAATTGAGCTAAATATGAATGTCTTATTACTGAAAGTATGGTCTTTT
The DNA here is from genome assembly GCA_030674185.1 of Monoplex corrugatus. Classification (NCBI taxonomy): domain Eukaryota; kingdom Metazoa; phylum Mollusca; class Gastropoda; order Littorinimorpha; family Ranellidae; genus Monoplex; species Monoplex corrugatus. The sequence continues at coordinate 29,078,720 of JAPXFY010000033.1, forward strand.
ATTTGATTTTGTTCAAATTTGTGCTGTGATTTTGTACTTTCATCATTTTTTTCAACCGTTTAAATTGATTTCGTACGCGTCAAGGCTATTTTGATTAGACATCAGTGTTCATAATGATGATGATGATGATGAAAAGAAGAGGATGAGGAGGATAATAATAATAACAGCAACGATAATTCGTGCGGTGTTGGGACATTTATATACCGTCGTGTATATTTTTGTAGATTCCATTGTTGATAAAAATTTCCCCCTAATCTTTGATAAAGAACCTGCATCTAATTGTTTCCTGGTCATTGTATAGGGTGTGTGTGTGTGTGTGTGTGTATGTGTGTGTGTGTGTGTGTGTGTGTGTGTGTGTGTGTGTGTGTGTGTGTGTGTGTGTGTGTGTGTGTGTGTGTGTGTGTGTGTGTGTGTGTTTCATTTCTACTCTGGACTGTGTTAAGTTGCTACACACTTCAAAAAACTTCAATCAGCAAAAAACTATGTTACTCAAGGAAAGTAACATTGGATCTGTCTACAGATAACCCTTGCTATTCTATACATATCACACAAGCTTATCTTAAATAAAAAAAAAGCACAGATAAACCATAACACATCAATGTCAAAGAAGTGATGAAAATGAATTATAGTAAACCACAGACCTTCATATGTCAATTGGTCCAGCCCTTATACAAAAGTACGAGACAAATTCAGACAATGGAAAGCAAACACATGTCAATCTCCAATGACAAAGGAGGACAACGGACTGCAAACACATGTCAACCTCCACTAATAACAAAGGCTGACAATGGATAGCAAACTCATGTCAACCTCCAGTAACAACAAAGGCTGACAATGGATAGCAAACAAATGTCAACCTCCAGTAACAACAAAGGCTGACAATGGATAGCAAACACATGTCAACCTCCAGTAATAACAAAGGCTGACAATGGATAGCAAACAAATGTCAACCTCCAGTAACAACAAAGGCAGACAATGGACAGCAAACACATGTCAACCCCTATAATAAACAAGGCGGATAATGGACAGCAAACACATGTCAACCCCTATAATAAACAAGGCGGATAATGGACAGCAAACACATGTCAACCCCTATAATAAACAAGGCGGATAATGGACAGCAAACACATGTCAACCCCTATAATAAACAAGGCGGATAATGGACAGCAAACACATGTCAATCCCTATAATAAACAAGGCGGATAATGGACAGCAAACACATGTCAACCCCTATAATAAACAAGGCGGATAATGGACAGCAAACACATGTCAACCCCTATAATAAACAAGGAGGATAATGGACAGCAAACACATGTCAATCCCTATAATAAACAAGGCAGACAATGGACAGCAAACACATGTCAACCCCAATAATAACAAAGGCAGACAATGGACAGCAAACACATGTCAACCCCCAATAACAACAAAGGCAGACAATGGATAGCAAACACATGTAAACTCAAAATAATAACAAAGACAGACAATGGATAGCAAATACATGTCAACTCAAAATAATAACAAAGACAGACAATGGATAGCAAATACATGTCAATCCTCAACAATAAAAACAATAATAACAACAACATAACTATAAGTGTAGTAGTAGCAAAAATACAGTTCTTGTTTTAAAAAAGTGTGCATAGTTAGAGAAAGGACAGGTGGCCCAGGGTTATAAAGAAAAAAGAATAGACAATACGCAAGACAAATAAAATGTTTTGCTAAATATAACCACACAGCAGCCACTACTCTTAAAACTTAATAAACCCTTTTGTCAAAAACATTTGTCCTCTGCTTAAACAGCATCTTATATTATACCTAGGCATCAGATGTTTTGGATAAAGCGAGCAACCATGTTGTGCAATCAGTGTTCAGTATTTACAGCCAATCCATCAAATTCCAAAAGTTATAGGTCTGTTTTTGACTACAACTGTTTAAACATTCCACAAAAATACAAATTTACACATACGATTTTTCGAAATTTTGAAAAACATTATATGAATAGCAGATGTTACATTCAAATCATTTTCATACTACAATACATCTTTTCAGGTCTTGCCTCACATATTTCGAGGAATATCTATGAAAACCTTTTTATTTCCATTCACTAGTTGTAGTATAGTAGCCACTGATTGGTGACCTGTGGACAGAGTATAGTAGTCACTGATTGGTGACCTGTGGACAGAGTATAGTAGTCACTGATTGGTGACCTGTGGACAGAGTATAGTAGTCACTGATTGGTGACCTGTGGACAGAGTATAGTAGTCACTGATTGGTGATCTGTGGACAGAGTATAGTAGTCACTGATTGGTGACCTGTGGACAGAGTATAGTAGTCACTGATTGGTGACCTGTGGACAGAGTATAGTAGTCACTGATTGGTGACCTGTGGACAGAGTATAGTAGTCACTGATTGGTGACCTGTGGACAGAGTATAGTAGTCACTGATTGGTGACATGTGGACACAGTATAGTAGTCACTGATTGGTGACCTGTGGACAGAGTATAGTAGTCACTGATTGGTGACCTGTGGACAGAGTATAGTAGTCACAGATTGGTGACCTGTGGACAGAGTATAGTAGTCACTGATTGGTGACATGTGGACACAGTATAGTAGTCACTGATTGGTGACCTGTGTACTGAGTATAGTAGTCACTGATTGGTGACCTGTGGACAGAGTATAGTAGTCACTGATTGGTGATCTGTGGACAGAGTATAGTAGTCACTGATTGGTGACCTGTGGACAGAGTATAGTAGTCACTGATTGGTGACATGTGGACACAGTATAGTAGTCACTGATTGGTGACCTGTGGACAGAGTATAGTAGCCAATGATTGGCGACCTGTGGACAGAGTATAGTAGTCACTTATTGGTGACCTGTGGACAGAGTATAGTAGTCACTGATTGATGACCTGTGGACAGAGTATAGTAGTCACTGATTGGTGACCTGTGGACAGAGTATAGTAGCCAATGATTGGCGACCTGTGGACACAGTATAGTAGTCACTGAATGGCGACCTGTGGACAGAGTATAGTAGTCACTGATTGATGACCTGTGGACAGAGTATAGTAGTCACTGATTGGTGACCTGTGGACAGAGTATAGTAGCCAATGATTGGCGACCTGTGGACAGAGTATAGTAGTCACTGATTGGTGACCTGTGGACAGAGTATAGTAGCCAATGATTGGTGACCTGTGGACAGAGTATAGTAGTCAGTGACTGGTGACCTGTGGACAGTGTATAGTGGTCACTGATTGGTGACCTGTGGACAGAGTATAGTAGTCACTGACTGGTGACCTGTGGACAGAGTATAGTAATCACTGACTGGTGACCTGTGGACAGAGTATAGTAGTAATTGATTGGTGACCTGTGGACAGTGTATAGTAGTCACTGATTGGTGACCTGTGGACAGAGTATAGTAGCCACTGATTGGTGACCTGTGGACAGAGTATAGTAACCACTGATTGGTGACCTGTGGACAGTGTATAGTAGCCACTGAATGGTGACCTGTGGACAGAGTATAGTAACCACTGATTGGTGACCTGTGGACAGTGTATAGTAGTCACTGATTGGTGACCTGTGGACAGTGTATAGTAGTCACTGATTGGTGACCTGTGGACAGAGTATAGTAGTCACTGATTGGTGACCTGTTGACAGAGTATAGTAGTCACTGACTGGCGATCTGTGAGGAGAATACTGTAACTGCCAACTGGCGTGTGCGTGTACATATATACATACACGCAGACACCATGCGCACATACACACATACTCGCACATACATACACAAACGCACACACACACATACACAAACACGCACACACATATAAACACACACACACATACACGCACGCACATGGACACACATATACGTATACATACACGCACACATATATATATATATATAAACACACACACACGCACACACGGGCGCACACACACATACACAGGCATACACGCACATACACAATATACACACATACACTCACAAACACAAACACACACAAACACTCACGCACGCGCGCGCACACACACACACACACACACACATACACGCACGCACACACACACACACACACACACTCACACACACACACTCACTCACACACACAAACACTCACGCACACATACTCACACACACACACATGCGCGTGCGCACACACACACGCACACATACAAGCACGCACACACACACACACGCACGCACGCACTCACGTATGCATATTCGCACGAGAAAACTTGGAAATCAGTTACCTAAATGTTTTTCAGTCTGCTGTTCGATTGACTGGTTCTGGCTATGCACTAAAACTGTGAGTTAATTTCTGGTAGCAGTGCAGTGTTTCCATAGGAGGTTCTGAAAGTGATAAATTAGGGCTGCTGTAGTTTGCTCATTATTTTTCTAACAATGGAAACATTTTCGATCCTTAACTCGTTTGTTGCAATTGACGTGATGACTCTAATTATGTGTGGAATGTTTCGGGAAAAGAGAACTGTGTATGATTATCTATCTTTTAATTCATTTCCTTTTATTTATGAGAGCAGTTTTTATTACGTGAGCTAGTTAATCTCTCTTTCTCTCTCTGGGGCATGCTGGGTAATGGCGGCGAATAGCAGCTGTTTTGAGTTGCTGTGTATACTTTTCTCCATGACAGTGTTTTGATGATCTGTATCAAACAGCTATCCTGTGCAGTGCTTCAGTGATAGTCCCATGTGAGAGACAGTGCAGGAAAATGGTGGGCATTGAAGTGTGGAGAGCTGCTATCGGCATTTTCTGTGGACATTTCAAATCTGGGTCAAGAAGGTGTGCTCGAAAAAGTTTGAGGTGCGTTCAGGTGAGCAAGGCCAGTGTCAATAACACAGTCTGGTCATCTTTGGATATTCTTGTCGCCTTTGTGGTATTTATTGCATTTGTGACATTCATTGACAGTTTCTTTTGTAATGCACATGAAATGTTGTCATTTAAAATGGCAAGACAAGCTGAACAAGAAAAAATAAAAGGAACAAGACTGGGGGCAGAAGAGGAGATATGTGTCACCGACGGTGTATGTCAGGTAGCCATGCACGTGCCATTGCTTTTCTCGGCCGTGTGCGTGCAGCACATCGTGTTTTGCGTGAGAAGGCTGCTCCTCTGCGGTGACATAGAGACAAATCCCGGCCCTATCACTGACAGTACCACACACACAGAGGACGGAAATGATAACATGGTTGACAGACTCATGCAAGTGATGCAGCAACAGTTCTCTGAGCAAACCAAATTGATAAGGAATGATCTTGGAGAGATCAAAGACGAGCTACGTCAAGTGAAAGAACGATGTGAGGAAATCAACAACAGGTGCAACAGACTGGAGAAAGATCACAGAAACCTGACGGAGACAGTGACAGATATGAGTGGCGACATACAACAACTGTTCCAGGAATCTAATGATGAGAAAGAGGAAATACAACAACTCACAGAGACAATCAGGGATATGAGACACGATGTTGCCCAATTAAAGTCAGACACAGACAGGTTAGAAGATTTTTCACGAAGAGATAATTTACGTTTTTTCGGGATTTCTCAGCAAGAATCTAGGGAAACGTTTGACTCATGTGCTACCACAGTTATTGACGTTCTCAATAGTATTGACGACCCTAAAGTCTGGACTACTGATGACATCGTACGAGCACATCGAACTGGACAGACAAGACAAGGGCAACCCAAACAAATGATAGTCAAATTCACCAGGTGGAGAGACAAAATGCTGATTATTACAAACAGAGACATACGACGAAAACTAGATGTGAAAGGTATCAGGGTCGCAAACGACCTAACAAGAACACAGGCACAAATCGTTGCAAGAGCACGTAGTGAAGGCAAAAGAGCATACTTCCAAAAGGGACAATTGGTGATTGGACCAAGACCACCAGAACAGCGATCTTATGCTCAGATTGTGAGTGGTGACACAGTTTCAGACTTACAACCTAAACACACCTCCTCTTCCGACGTGAGAGACACGCCCACCTTCACCAATCGGCGGGATGAAGTCGCTGGTGGGGACCCCCCTCAAGATGGGGAGATGACGAGAGGAGTTGTCACCTCTAACGGGGGCAGAGTCGCGAGTGGTGGTTCCCCTTCCTCCTCCTCTTCCCCGCCTGTCATCTCACGTGCAAACCGGGCCGAGCTTCAGCGTGACGCCAACAGGAGTTCCCAGGGGCATGACACCGGGCGTCTTACAGACACGGACGCACGTGCATCACGCGGCAGTCCTGCGGCAGACCGACAGACGGGTGAGAGGGTGAGCATGGGCAGCCAACCGCGACGGACGTCAACAAGCACGGCCCGCGGCAGAGGAGCAGGCGGTAACCTTGGCAACAGGAGCTTGCGTTCCGGTACTTCCAGAAAGCCATAGGACAGGCATGGCCATCCAAACCAGTGGTCCTTTTTGAATTACAACGTTGAAAATTTGTACAGTAAATTGAAGAACGTTTCCTTCATAAATTATGTAACAAAATTTGATTTTGTTTGTCTTACTGAATGTTTTCTTGATACTTCGTTTGATTTCAGCTGTTTGTTCACTGATTATTTGAAGTTTTACGCTCCAGCTAAGAAATTGTCACACCATGGCAGGAATTCGGGTGGAGTTTTATTGTTGGTGAAAAAAACTTTAGAAAATTGTGTGAAAGAAATAATGTTAGATTATGATAACACCATTGCCATCAGAGTAAACAAAAATGTATTTGATTTAGACAAAGATCTGATTTTGATTGCATGCTATGTTGCGCCAGAAGGAAGCCCTAGATATAACGAAACATTAATTAAAGATGGGATCTTGATGCTGGAAGAATTAATGCTACAACAGTTTGAAAAAGAAAAAACACATTTTATAATTATGGGAGATCTCAATGCTAGAACAGGTCACGAACAGTTTGCGCCTGAAGACATGACTACTTATTTGGAAGACATTGAGTATGACAGGATGTATAAGGAATGTGATGTACGTTGTTCTAAAGATGAAACTATGAATAGTTTTGGCAAAACATTGTTGAACTTATGTTTCATGTTGGATATGGTTATTTTGAATGGTTTTTGTGATGGAGATACAGAGGGTGAATACACTTTTGTGTCTCCAAACGGGTGTAGTGTGATTGACTATTTTCTTGTTCCATATAATCTGGTCTCATGCTTTGATTTACGGGTAGGTAACTGTGTTGATTCATGGCATCTACCTGTTGAGGTAATATGGAAAAGGGGAAATAATCATACATATGTAGAAAGTGCAAGACAACAAGGGGAAGAAAAAATTGTATGGTCTGAAGAATTAGCAAGTTTATTTGTACAAGAGCTTGATGGTTCTGAGTTCAACAATTGTCTACAGACAGCTTTCGGTTTGTTAGATTATAATGTAAATGACAGTTCGGAGCAGTTTACTAAGGCTTTATGCGGGGCAGCTGCGTGTATGGTACGAACAGTGAGACAAGGACAAAAGAAACAGAATGATTGGTTTGATAAGGAATGTGAAAGAAAGAAACAAGAAGTTAAGAGGCTACTGAAAAGATTCCAGAGATGCAAAACAGAAAAAGAAAAAAAAGAAAAAAGAGAAGCATATGTCATATCACGAAAAGAGTATGTTAAACTAAGGAAAACGAAAGAAAAGGAATACGAAGATAAGAAAATAAGAACACTCAAAGATTCCATCAATGACTCCAGGACATTCTGGTCAATAATAAGATCTGTTAATAGAAAGGCCTTTGTGTACAATGAAATCTCTATTGAACAATGGTACAATCATTTCTGCAGTGTTTTCAATGATATCGGTGGAAATACTGTACAAGTGAGTAATATAGTAGAGGAAGAAAATAATTTTGAGCCCCTTTTCAATGAGCCTATAACTAAAGAAGAAGTGACTGCGAGTATCAGGCATTTGAAAGCAGGAAAGAGCGCAGGACCAGATCAAATAATCAGCGAAATGTTAAAACATGCAAATGCTAATGTAATTGATTTCCTTGTCCATTTATGTAACAAGCTTTTTGATAATGGCATTTTTCCGTCAGAATGGGCAAAGTCCATAATAATCCCAATTCATAAAAAAGGAGATGTGAATAATCCAGATAATTATAGAGGAGTCGCTCTAACAAGTATAGTGAGTAAAGTTTATACATATATTTTGAATAAGAGATTAACAAAGTGGGCAGAAAAAGAAGAGAAAATAGTTGAAGAACAAGCTGGATTTAGAGCAAAATACAGTACAATTGATCATATTTTCACACTTTACTCCCTTGTGCAGAAGCATTTACTTTTAAATAAGAAACTTTATGTTGCATTTGTGGATTTTAGGAAGGCATTCGATTCTGTGAATCGTAATAATCTTTGGAATATATTACGTAAAAGTGGTGTGAATGGAAAATTATATATGGCCCTAAGAGGAGTTTATAACTCAGTGTTTGCATGCGTGCGTGAGAAGTGTGTATATTCAGATTATTTTGAATGCCCTAAAGGAGTGAAACAGGGGTGTCAATTGAGTCCTCAATTGTTTTCATTTTTCATTAATGAATTAGCAGTGGAACTGTCAAGAAAAGGCAGGCATGGCATTCAAATTATCCCTGGGGTTATTGAGATATTCCTATTGCTGTTTGCAGACGATGTTGTTCTTCTCTCTGGTACAGTCAAAGGCTTACAAAACCAGTTAAATGTCTTAAAGGAAGAATCGGATCGACTAGCTTTAACAGTTAACATGGATAAAACTAATATTATGATTTTCAGGAAGGGTGGACATTTATCAAAACACGAAAAATGGTTCTATGGAATTAACGAGGTTAAAGTTGTTAATTCTTATAAATACTTAGGAATAATATTTTCGAAAAAATTAAGTTTAAATTATGCATGGGAAGAATCTTGTAATAAAGGGAAAAAAGGTGTTATTGAAATTCTAAAATCCTTACGGAAGCTCAATTCTATTGATTGTAATTTATATTGGAAAATGTTTGATACACAGATAGAACCTTTACTTACATATGCAGCTGAAGTATGGGGTCTTACTGTAAATCCACATATGGAAAAAGTGCATACATATGCTATAAAACGTTTTTTGGCTGTACCAATTCACTCTTCTAATACTGTTTTATATGGAGAAACTGGAAGATATCCTTTATACATTAGAACCTTTGTGAAGAGTATTAAATACTGGTTGAAATTGTTAAGGCTTCCACAATCTCGGTTATGTAAACAGGCATATGAAATGATGGTTACTCAAATGGAAATAGGAAAACAGAACTGGGCCTATCAGGTAAAAAAGGCTTTATCAGAACTTGGGTTTGGAATCGTGTGGTTGTCCCAGGGAGTAGGAAATGAGTGTCAGTTTATTAATGAATTTAAAGACAGGCTTATTTGTTCGTTTAAACAAAATTGGCACTCAGATATGGAAAACAAAGAAAAATATAGTTGGTTCTTCTCATTTAAAGATGTTTTTCAAACCGAAAAATATCTCAGTGTTGTTACGGATAAATGGCAAAGAACTAATTACGCAAGATTTAGATTAAGAACACTTGGTTTCAATGCAAATAAAAATTGGTTTCAACCTGGGACGTCCACAGTATATCCTTGCCCCTTATGTGGAAACAATGTCGATAATGAAAAACACTTTTTATTCCAATGCCAAATTTTTGACACAATACGTGGAAAATGCAAAGTTTTTGAATCCGACATGGCCAAAAGACAAGATGTTGTATCTATTTTGTCATCTGATGACGAAGTCATAATCAAATCAGTGGCACTATACATTGCGGAAGCACAAAAAATAAGACATAAACACTTACAAGCCCGACAATAGTGCTAGACAATATCATACTGGGATTAATTTAATCTCTTTTGACTGATGTGGGCTATATCACGTTAACTCCAAAAGAAGCCGCTTTATTATAGACTTTGTTTTGTAAAGAGCTGTTTTCATTTGCTTTATTTTGCTTTGTTTGCCGATAATTTAAGAGTAGCTAATAATATGAAAATAATGGTATATTTGTAGAATATGTTAGAAGTGGATATTGAAAGGGTATATAGACACTTAAGGGTCTACTATACATGTTAACAAAAACAAAAAAAACAAACAAACCAAAAAACAAATAAATAAAAGGCATAGTGATGTCCCTTGTTAACAGAGTATTTTGGGGCAGTTATGTGAAGATTATATTATTATCACTAAATGTAAGGTTTGGGTGGTCTAGCCCAGATGTTTCATCATATTACAGTTTTGATGTGTGTGTGTGTGCGCACGAGCGCGCGCCCGCGTGTGAGCGTATATGGATGCGTGTGAGTGGGTGTGGGTGTGTGAAAAAGATTTTGGTTTGTCTAAACCTAGACAAATTATTGGCTTGAATGTGGGAACACTGTTCTGATATTTTTTGTTGTTGTTTTCTTTGCATTATGTAGTAGTGGTAAAATGGATGATTGTTCATTATATATGATTTGAATATGTTCGACTGTTTAAGGAATGGATGTTCGATATTTTTTTTGATTATGTGTGAAGAATTTGCGCACATACAAAGAGTGGATTATGTGTCGCACTACTGGAAAATTGTTATCCCCCTTGTCAAAAGACCTTTTCGGGTAATGACAATAAACAGTTTCAGTTTCAGTTTCAGTTTCTCTCTCTCTCTCTCTCTCTCTCTCTCTCTCTCTCTCTCTCTCTCTGTCTGTCTGTCTGTCTGTCTGTCTGTTTGTGTCTGAGTGTGTGTCTCTGTTTGTCTGTACCTGTGTGTGCGTGAGTGTGTGTATGTGGGCTTGTGTGCATGCGTCTACAGGCGGTATGTGTGTGTGTGTGCATGTGCGTGTGCGAGCGCGCGTGCATGCATATGTGAGTGCGTGTGTTTCTCTCTGTGTGTGAGTATGGATGTGAGTGTATTGGTGTGCAGGTATGTGTGCGTGTGCACGTGTGATTGATTGAATTTGTGCACCAATTAACTTGGAACAGTTTGAATGAATAATTACTGAAGAAGATGATGATGATGATGATGTGTGTGTGTGTGTGTGTGTGTGTGTGTGTGTGTGTGTGTGTGTGTGTGTGTGTGTGTGTGTGTGTGATTGTGTGTGTGTGTGTCTGTTTGTGTGTAAGTGTGTGTGCATGAATGTGTGTGTATGTGTGCGCGTGTGCGCATGCATGTTTGTGTGTGGTGTATGTATATGGCTTACATTTCTTGTTTTATTTAATGGTTTCAATAATGATAAAATAAAAAATAAAACTATCAACTGTTATCACGAGTTTCAGATTATCTATGTTACTGACATGTATAAATGTTAGAGCATTATTACCACATAGTTCACTGTGTACTCCACTACTGTGCACTGTGGTGTGCGTCCAGCGTGTTCTCTTGACTGTGATAATATTTCTTTATGTGATTCATTCACTATGAAAATACCCACGTGGGGATTCTGGGGGCTCTTTCGTTATAAATAGTACCCCACTTTCTGGAAAATCTCTGCTGAAAATTTCCTCTTTCCTCTCACTCTCTTTGCTCCTGCCTTGTTCCTTTCCTTTCTGTCATTTCTTCCTATTGCTTTTGTGCCTTGCTGGTCCATTCACTTGTTCGTGTTTGATGAAGTTTTATATAATTTCTCTTAGGAGTGAGAATTGCGTACGCGTATTTACTGCATTTTGGCTCTAGGAAAATGTGATGTGCTGAAGCAACTTTAGGTAACTTAGGCCCGTCTTTATATATGTCATAGTGTCCATCATCATCATCATCATCATCATTGCCCTGCCTGTTACTGATGGCAGTCATGGCCCTCCATACAAATCTCTCTTTTGTCGCTGCAAGTACACCTCCCACTCTTTCTGTCTTCATCAGGTCCTCCAGTCTATCCAATATTTTCTCCCTGTATCTACCTGGTGCTCTCTTTTCCTCCAGCTTTCCTGGTGTGACTAGGTGCTCAAATTTCTCTTGCCTGATAAAATACATATCCTATAAATTTTATTTGTCTTTTCCTAATCTTCTTCATTGATGTTCTTTCTGTGGTTGCCTCTTTCAAGCCTGTCTCATTTGTTTTCTTTGCTGTCCATGGAACTCTGAACAGTCGCCTTATAAACCACATTTCAGCTGCCTTAATCTCGTTCTGACTTTATGTGTTGACTGTGCACGCTTCCCATCCACACAACAGTATCAGTTCTATATAACACTGAAGAACTCTCTTCCTGATGTTAATTGATATACATTTGGTGGTAAACCGCTTTTCATTTTCTTGAATACTGTTTTAGCTTGGCCGTGTCTGCTGGCTATTTTTCATATGCATCTGTCGTGTGGTGAGATGACTGTTCTCAAAAAATTAAACTGATCAACTTGTCTCAGTGTTGTATCATTTGCAGTTATTTTTGCATAAAAGAATTTCTTGCTTTTTACTGATTATTATGACTTCAGAAATTAGTCACAGGAGAAAAACGCGCACATCACCTGTTGCATAAAATCTGAAGATGGTACGATTATTACTGAAAAAGACAACCAAATATTGCATAGATCAGAAGAGTACATTTAAGACCTTTTTGGCGGTGACAGAAAGGAAGAAAACATGATAAAAATGAACGCTGAAGGACCACCAATAATGAAAAGATAGAGTTAAGGCAGCGTTGAAAAAGATGAAACTGGGAAAAGCCCCAGGACCAGACGATATTACTACAGAAATGATTGAGGGTGTGCATGAATGTAGAATTAAAAAAAATAACAGTCCTCCTCAATGAAATTTTTGACACCGGAAAAAAAATCCTTTAAGATATATCATTGCACTTCCAAAGAAAGCAAGGGCTATGGAATGAGAACTCTGTCGTATAATCAGCTTGTCATGTGACACAGATTCTTTTAAGAATAATTATGATGAGGACAAGAAACAGAATCAAAAGAAAAAAAGCAGATGAATGTTCTGGAATTGTTGAAGGGAAAAGAACTATTAATGCCATATACACCCCAAGAACTTTCATAGAAAGATCAGTTGAGTGGAATAAGGACTTATAGTTGTGTTTTGTTGATTATACCCAAGCTTTTGATTGGGTAAGACCCAAATTAATCAACCAATTAGAAAGATTCAATGTTGATGGAAAGGATGTAAGAATGATAAGGAATATGTATTGGAAACAAAAGCATCGGTGACAGTATAAAATGATATAAGGTATTTCCAAAATATCAAAAGAGGGATTAGGCAGGGATATGTTCTGTCACCAGATTTGTTTTCATTTTACCACAAAACCATCATGAGGAACCTTCAAGAATGCCCTCGGATAAAGGTTGGAGGAAAAATCTTCGTTATTCAGATGACACTGTTATAATTGCAGAAAATGAAAATGACTAAACATCTTGTGAACATAATACAAATAGAAACCAAATGAAGGTCTGGGGCTAAATAGCGACAAGTAATCAATAAAAAACAAAAAATCCCCTTAAGAGTAAAAATAACAGCAAACGGCACAACACTGAGACAAGCTGATAAGTTTAAATATCTGGGAACAGTCATTTCATTGTACGGCAAATGCACATTAGAAATAGCCAGAGAAATTGGCCAAGCTAAAACAGCATTCAAGAAAATGAAAAGTGTTCTTATTAATAAAGACCTGATACTGTTGTATGGATGCGAAGCTTGGACAGTCAACACACAAAGTCATAACAAGATTGAGGCAGCTGAAATGTGGTTTCTGAGAAGATTGTTAATAGAAAATAAAAGAGACAGTCTTGAAAGAGGGAACCACAGAAAGCACATCAGTGAAGAAGATTAGGAAAAGCAACATTTAGAGGACATTTTATGAGGCAAGAGAAATTTGAGCACCAAGTCACAACAGGAAAGCTGGAGCGAAAAAAGCTCCCAATACATATTTCTGATTATTTGTAGATCTTTTCCATCAATATTGAGGCTTTCTAGTTGGTTGAACAATGCTTCAGGTCTTACCTGATCGAAAGCCTTCGTATAATCAACAAATCATAAATGTAAATCCCTATTCAACTCGATTGACCTCTCTATGATAGTTCTTAGGATGTATATGGCATTAATAGATCTTTTCCCTTCGACAAATCCACACTGTTCTTATGCTATTTCTCTTTTTATTTTGTTTCTTGTCCTCGTCAAGATTATTTTTAATAGGATTTTTGTTAAATGACTCATCAAGCTGATATTACGATGGAGTTCGCATCCTATAGCCCTTGCTTTCTTTGGAAGTGTAGTGAACATTGATTTTGACATTCTTTGGGGATCTTTTCCAGTGTCATAAATTTCGTTCAGGAGGACTATTATTGTTTTCAGTAGCAAATTCCTCTAGGGCTTCAATCATCTCTGTAGTAATATTGTCTGGTCCTGGAGCTTTTCACAGTTTCATCTTTTTCAGAGCTGCTCTAACTTCATCTTTCATTATGGTGGTACTTCAACGTTCATTCTTATAATGTTTTCTTCGTTTCTGTCATCGTTAAAAAGTCTATAATGTACTCTCCCCATCTATCTAATATTTTCATTTTTCTATCATAACCGTACCATCTTTCGATTTTAAGCAACCAGTTGATGTGCATGTCTTTTTCCTGTTGGCAATTTCTTTAATGTTTCTGTACTTACTTTGAGGATCTGTTTTGTGTCGATCTTCTGTTTCTTTGCACTTTGTTTCAAGCCGAGCTTCCTTAGCTTCATAGCACCTTATCCTGATTCTTTTATTTATCTTTTTGTATTCTTCCTCGTTTCCCTTTGCCTTCTTCCGTTCTTCAGAGCCATTATCCATTCAAATTCGTGTTGTGCAGGGATGCATCCTGGCCCACACGCTGCTAGGGATCTTTTTCTCCCTCGTACTGTCGTAAGCTTTTAGATCATCTGATGATGGAATTTACCTACACATTAGGTCTGACGACAAGCTCTTTAGTCTTGCATGTTTCAGACTAAAGACTCAAGTGTGTCAAAACCTGACTTGGAGACATTCTTTGCTGATGATGCTTGACGACTGACTGTACGAGCAGGCATCACCATTGCAGTGGAGAAACAAACTCGATGTGGTCGGACAGAGGATAGAGAAGAGAAGGAAAGTTGCGGCACTGACCACCCAGCTACAAACGTAAATCTTCATGTGCATCAGCATTGTCAAAGACTGCCACCCAACAATCGTCTGGTCAGCCACAGCCAACGCTGTTCTACGTCCATTTGAGTCCTTAACTGGGCGCATCCATTATCCAATCAGACAGACATAGCCATCTATCTAGTTATAGTAGTTTGAAATCGGCAATTGACTGTTTGAAAAATTATTTCATGTAAGTGAACATTTTTTCGTCAATGTCAGTGACATTGTTATATAAAACGTCCGATATATCAATTGACCAGAACAAGCCCAAATATTAATCAAGCAATGATCGAAGAAGTGGAAAATATAACTATTAAAATAAAAAAAATGTAGGCCAACACAGCTTCACAGGCCAGTAGGAGTACGGCATCCAGCTACTTAATGTACCATTTGTGAGAGCGAGTTATCTATGTACATGTAATATGCAATAAGAATGTCCATGCATTGATGTTACTTTACAATTCAAGACAAAGCATTTTCAGAGAGTGTGGACATGTGCCCTCACGGTATTTTGGTCTCTGTGTTGCAATACCAGTAGTGGTCTGGCCAGGTTTATAGCCAGATTTATGTTCACAGCCACTTCTGTTTCGTTTGGTCATTTGTTTTACTCAGATAAACAAGATTGTTAGATATCCCAAAGGGTTTTTTTTCATTGGTTTGAGGGGTTTAAGCACAAGGCTTTCAATAGTCATATTTCTATTGCACACGTTACCTCTAATTATTCTAAATCTTCAAGGTCGATGTTAACATTACGTAATGTTAATATTAGAAGTGATGTTAGGATTACGTTTTCCCATATGCTATGGCTTGAATATATGTACATGATGTTTCAGATTTGCTGGTTTTCGTCATAGCAAATCAGTCTTAAAATCAAGTCAAGGTGATATTGTTTTGTTAGTGAGAGATGAAAGAGCCAGTCTGCACATCTCTGTAGCATCAATCTTCAAGACACCATGTTCAGTATCACTGGGCAGTTTAGGGGTAAAACAGACATAGCCACCATCCAACCCACTTTTTCAAGCGTACAGTCCTTCATTCAGAACTCATCTCACCATGATGGATGCATGGAATTAAAATTCACTGGGAATGTGTCTGCAGATAGTCCAGATATTGCTGAACATGCAGAAATAGAAGAAATCACCCGTAGAATTACACAAAATTTGTTGGGATTCCTGTTTCTGATTGGTGGACCAGGTAACGTCATCAACATGGCGGTGTTCTACAAACAAGGACTTAAAGATCGTGTTAACCTGTGTCTCTTTGCCTTGTCCTTAGCAGATGAAGCCATTTTACTTGTACAAATGCTTTTCCACGGTGAGCAACTGTATTTACAATTCACCACCAAAGAGACATATGGCCCTATCCATATTTTCTTGGTCAACAGGAATGTTGCAGGTTTATCAGGCTGTAATTTTGTGTCTCTTGTTCTTTCTGCCATCATTGCCAGTGAGAGATTTCTTTGTGTATTTAGTCCACTAAGGTTTCAGACTCTGCTACGAACCAGGACAATGGCTGCTATCATTATAGTTGTTTATGTGACAGTGTTAGGTCTGTTTTTGTAGTGGCAACCCAGTATCGTATTAGGTGTTTTTACAATTCAGAATCTGGTGAAGTTTTCAATAGGCATGTCGCTGGAGACTTTTATAAAGCTCACAAAGACTTCATCGACCCCTTAGACAGCTTTGTGTTTGGTGCTGGTCTGCCTGGGTTGGTGATAATAGTGGTGATAACGACAACGATAGCTACTTCAGTGAAACTTCGTGAGATCGTGAAATGGCGCGCTGACACATCGTCACAACTCAGCTCACGGGAAATAACATTGACTAAGATGTTGATCAGTAGTTCTGTTTTCTTTATCGCCTGTGCCTTTCCTATTGCTGTGATTCGTTTTAGTTGGCTGTTTGTCCCAGGAATGAGACCTGGAGGACGCTATCAAAACTTGTTTGTGTCCTCTGTGTGGATTAACATAATGTTCAGTTGCACCAACTCCACTTTTAACATTTTCGTATATTATGCAATGGGGTCTCGGTACAGGGAAACGTTCTGGGCACTGTTCAGCAGAAGAAAGCAACAGCCAGATAAAAAGTAAAGTTCAGAGCAATGCTGGTCAGTCAAATTATGTTTACATAGAAAGAGCAAAAACTGGACCGTTTGATCAGCCTGAAGGGAGGAAAACGTTGGCATGAAATGTATCTGTATCTAGATTATCTTTTTATGATTACACTAGACAGCTTAATCCAGGTTTAAGAGGATCAAAATCTCATGGTTTAGTTCTTTTTTGTTTTTGTTTTTGTTTTTGTTTTGTTTTTTGTTTTTTAGTTTGTCTATTTTCGTTTTAGTTTTCCGTGTTTACAAGTAAATATGGATTATATGTCACCACACGGATTGTCATGTCATGTAGAATTATGTTATCATATAGCTTTAGGTTTCGTCTTTGTCTTTGTCTTGCAGCTTGATTCTCACAGAAAACAGACATGTCAACTGGTGCTTCCATTTTCTCCCCATTGTTTTACATCGATGTTACGAATTAGAGATAACACATTTCATAACAAATATGTATGCAAGAGCCATGTATCTATTTTTAAAGATATACATATTCTACTACACACACATGCACACACACGCGCTTGCACGCGCATGCGCCCACACACACACACACACACATACACATGCACAAACATATCTATCTATGATTGTGTGTCTGTGTGTGTGTGCTTGTGTGTGTGTACATGTAGATATATATATCTGTGTGTCCCACTTTAGCACGTTAGCAGTAGGACAAGATGGGTGGAGGATATAGTTGGACATCTTGGCTTCTTTACACAAAATGAAAGGGGAGGGAAACTTGTAGAATGGGCACAGATGAATGGGTTCATAGTAGGAAACACCTGGTTTGAGCAGCCTAATGGAAGAAAATGGACTTGGATGAGTCCAGGAGATAATACCAAAATCATGTTGACTACATCCTGATCAATAAAAGATTTAGAAATTCTTTACTGTCAGCAAAACCACTACCAGGCACAGACTGCAACAGTGACCACAATCCTGTAAGTAAAAGTAAGGTGTTTGAACTAAACAGCAAGAAGACTGATATCATGGTAATCAGTAAAAAAACCATGAAATCCCATCATGCAAAATAACAGCAAACAGCACAACTTTGAGACAGGTTGATAAGTTTAAATATCTGGGAACGATCATTTCACCAGACGGCAGATGCACATCGGAAATAGCCAGCAGAATCGGCCAAGCCAAAACAGCATTCAAGAAAATGATAATATTCTTACCAACAAATACCTATCAATTAACATCAGGAAGAGAGTTCTTGAATGTAATATAGAACCAATACTGTTATATGGTTGTGAGGCATGGACAGTCAACAAGCAAAGCCAGAACAAGAATGAGGCAGCTGAGATGTGGTTTCTAAGAAGAATGTTGAGAGTTCCATGGACAGCAAAGAAAATAAACGAGACAGTCTTGATGGAGGCAGACACAAGAAGATTATTGATACGGAAGATTAGGCAACATTAATAGGCCATTTTATGAGGAAAGGGGAATGGAGCACCTGGTCATAACAGGTAAGCTGGAGGGAAACAGAGCACCAAGTAGACCTACAGACAAATATTGGAAGGACTTGCAGAGTGGCTGAAGCCAAAGAGGGTGGAAGAGGTGCTCGAGGCAACAAGGGATAGAAACAGATGGAAGGTCATGATCGCCAATGCCATGTGGCGAGGCACTTGATGATGATGATGATCTGTGTGTGTGTGTGTGTGTTTGTTGTGTGTGTGTGTGTGTGTGTGTGTGTGTGTGTGTGTGTGTGTGTGTGTGTGTGTGTGTGTGTGTGTGTGTCTGTGTCTGCATCTGTGTGTCTATCTGTCTCTCTGTCTCTCCATCTATCTCTCTTCATTTATCTATCTATCTATCTAACTATCTCTCTCTCTCTCTCTCTCTATATATATATATATATATATAATATATATATATATATCTGTCTGTCTGTCATATGTATTTGTGTCTCTGTCTCTGTCTTTGTCTCTCTCTCTCTCACTATCTCTATCTATCTATCTATCTGTCTATCCATCTATCTATTTATCCATCTATCCCTATTTATCTGTCTTTCTATCTACTTATCTATCTATCTATTTATCTATCTATCTATCTATTTATCTATCTTTCTATCTGTATAGATATCTTTCTATCTGTCTATTCTCCCATTTATCCCTCCATTCATCTATCTCTCCATCTATCTCTCTATCCCTCCTTCCATCCAGTCACCCATCCATCTATCTATCTATCTGTCTATCAATCAGTCTATATATCTACTTATCTATCTATCTATCTGTCTGTCTGTCTATCTATCTATCTATCTATCTATCTACCTATCTATCTATATGTCTGTCTGTTTGTCTATCTATCTATCTATTTATCTATTTATCTATCTATCTATCTATCTATCTATATGTCTATCTATCTATCTATCTATCTGTGTATCGATCTATCTATCTATCTATCTATCTATCTATCTGTCTGTCTGTCTGTCTGTCTAGCTATATCCATCTATTTATCTATCTATACGTACATGTATGTTAGTCTATACATATACACAATTATACATGTATGTGTGTGTGTGCCTGCATGCGTGCACGCGCGCGCCCATGTGTGTGTGTGTATGTGTGTAAACTATTATACAAATTTATTCCCAGTATTTTCCTCTATTAGCCTACAAACTCAGTTGAACAGGAGCCAGAAAAAGACGAAAATAGAATCAAAACTCGCATTTGATACAACCAAATGTCTTGTCTTGTCTGGCTACATCAAATATGCATTCTGATTCTATTTTCGTGTTTTTCTGGTTTCTGTTTGTTTGAACGCGGGTGGTCCCACTTGGTTTGGATCTCAGTCGAACAGTTTGTACGGAAGAGCAGATAAATTAAAACTTAAGAGTCGATATCAACAAAGAGAAGTTTGTTAAGACGTGTTGCACAAACACAGCATGCATGTTTGAATGAAACCGATGTGTTCAATATGAGTGCAAGAGAGTTCGTGTGTGAAAAAAGGCACCTCTCAGTTGGGGAATAGTTTTTCTGTCTTAGTAGGGTAGGTGGCTTTGGGTTATCTGTAGCAGCCACTTAGCAGCTCGCTCTGTCTCTCTATCTTTCTCTCTGTCTGTCTGTCTCTCTCTCTCTTTCTGTATGTCTCTCTCTCTTTCTCTTTCTCTTTCTCTGTCTCTCTCTTTTCTTTCTATCTCTCTCTTTCTCTCTGTCCCTCATCTCCCTCTTTCTTTCTCTCTCTGCCATTTCTCTCTGTCTCTCTCTCTCTCTTTCTCTCTCTGTGTCCCTCTTCTCTCTTTCTTTCTCCTTCTCTCTCTTTCACTCTCTTTCTCTCTCTGTCTGTCTGTCTCTCTCTTTCTCTCTCTCTTTCTCTCTGTCTTTCTCTCTCTGTCTTTCTCTCTCTCTTTCTCTCTCTCTTTCTCTCTCGCTCTTTCTCTCTCTGTCCCTCTTCTCTCTCTTTCTCTCTCTCTCTCTTTCTCTCTCACTTTCTCTTTCTCTCTCTTTCTCAGTTTCTCTCTGCCTTCTTCTCTCTCTCTCTCTCTTTCTCTTTCTTTCTCTCTCTCTCTTTCTCTCTCTCTCCCTCTCTCTCTCTTTCAATTTCTCTCTATATATGTATATCACTCTCTCTCTCTCTCCCTATTTCTCTCTCTTTTTCCTCTTCTCTCTCTCTCTTTCCTGGAGTTGGAGTGGGATAAGGGGTCATTTCCGCCATGTAGATTTAGAACAGCGGATAGCAGACACTTTTTTCAATGGTGTAAACATTGCAGTCTTCGGG
This sequence comes from Monoplex corrugatus, assembly GCA_030674185.1. Lineage (NCBI taxonomy): Eukaryota > Metazoa > Mollusca > Gastropoda > Littorinimorpha > Ranellidae > Monoplex > Monoplex corrugatus. The sequence continues at coordinate 29,099,576 of JAPXFY010000033.1, forward strand.
AGATAACTGATGGCATGCGTTAGCAGACAGGATCATTCATCTCTTTCTCTCTGGGTTGCAACAACAAGTAGATCAGTCAAACCAAGTTTGGTCCAGTCTTCAATATTTCAACCCAGTTCTTCTTCTGTTGAGTTTGGTGACATTCTCCTCCCAAGGTAACCTGAAGTATGGTCTTTGACAGTGTTTCATGTCTGTTGGTATCATCGAAACCAAGTGTTTCACGCCTGTTGATGTTATCGAACCAAGTGTAATATATCTGTTGATATTATCGAATCAAGTGTTTCGTGTCTGTTGATATTATTGAACCAAATGTTTCATGTCTGCTGACATTATCGGACCAAGTGTTTCATGTCTGTTGATATTATCGAACCAAGTGTTTATATGTCTGTTGGTATCATCGAACCAAGTGTTTCATGTCTGTTCATGTTATCAAATCAAGTGTTTCGTGTCTGTTCATGTTATCGAACCACGTGTTTTATGTCTGTTGAAGTTATCGAACCGAGCAAGCTCAACTTTTTCACTGTTCACAAAAGCAGTGCTTGTACAACAATCATAGTAATCATGGAAACGTGGATCGAACTCACGTCCAGTGAAGGCAATTCAATGATCGGGATGCAGGAAGGCTTTGGACAGGGTCAGAACCTTTGTTCTCTAGCAACTGCATCCTACTTGTAGGATGAACGGAAACACTGATCCCTACCTACCTCTTTAATCTCTCATGGCTGGCTCCAAGTGCCACATCCCAGTAGTTCCTTTCAGCTGACAGGTTAACTCTTTGACTTTTGCTGTCTATCCCACCAACAGCAAAAGCTTCACCCTTTGACTCTGCTCCTTATCCACCAACTGCTAAAACTTAACTCTTTGACTCCCTCACCCTATCCACCAGCTTTCTGCCATTTTTGCTTCGATAGCATGGTTGACAGTGCAGGATGCTGGAGAGTAGGATGCAAGAGTCAAAAGATTAACTCTTTGACTCTCGCACCCTCTTCCACCAGCATCCTTCATTGTCACTCATACCGGCAAAGCAAAAACTTAACCCTTTGACTCCCTCACCCTATCCACCAGCTTCCTGCAGGAATCTGGTGGATAGAAGAGGATGAGGAAGATAATAATAATAACAGTAACGATAATTCGTGCGGTGTGGGGACATTTGTATACCGTCGTGTATATTTTAAATCATTGAAAACATCTTACACTGCTAACAGTCGAAAGCTCCGAGGGCCGGACTCTGGCGTGGAGATCATCAGGAGAGAATGCGTCGCTGTTTCGGGCTCTTCCTCTCTACAGCTTCAATGACGCACCTAGCCCCCTCACCGATGTGAGGTCTCCCTGCCAGTTCGACTGTACGCCTTTGCCATCAACCGTCAGGACTCGCTCCAGGAGATGTCCTCTCTCTTCAACCAGATCCAATGACTTGCTTTCTCTACGGTCTTCTGTAGAGCTTTTGTCATGGTTTTCACTTTCTTCGGACCAAGTCCAGCCACTTTCATCCACTTTCTGACGCTATTTGCGATGTAACCTCTGCAGCCGACTTCGACTGGGAAGTGCGCTGCTTTCCATCCCGCCTCCTCGCATTCATCGACAAGAGCCTCGTAGCGATTCTCCTTCCGCTCGTGTGCAGCCCTGATATTGTCTTCGTGGGGCACCGTCAGCTCCACAAGGTGCACCTCTCTCTCTTCCTTGCTCCATACCACCAGTTCTGGCTTCTTCGTTGTTGGGATTGGGAAGAATCTCTCGCAGCCCTCAAGGTCTGCGGCTACCTCCCACAGACCACCACACTGGCCATCTGTGGCCTCGCTTGCCTTCTTTCCATCAGGAACCTCGCTTCCTTGCGGTACAAACACGATCTTGCCCAGTCCTTGTTTCTGCGGCTTAAGAGCGTATTTTCCCTCCTCCACCTGCTCCATCGCCATCTTGGTAAACACCTTGAGCACTTCATTGTGTCTCCAGGTGTATCTATTCTGGGCCAGGTGGCAGTTTGAGAGGATATGCTTCATGGTTCCTAGTTTGCCGCACCTGCACTTGTCATCTTCCTGGACCTTCCATCTGACTAAGTTCACTGGTGAAGGCAGAACATCATAGGTGGACCGGAGAAGAAAACTTAACCTCGATGTGTTCCACTCCCAGATCTCACTCCATCCAATCTTTCTTTCCACTACGTGCTCCTCCCACCTGGTCACCCGCCCTTGTTGAGCACACTAGATGAGGTGAACTTCTCGCCTTTAAGCCTCATTCTTTCGCACCTGCCCTGCTGCAGCTGCTCTTCTGTCTCGTTGGGACATCTTCCTAAAAGGTCTGAAGTCGCCGTTGCCAAGTCCCAACCTGCCCGTCTGTGCTGGACCTACAATGTCGCCATGTTCCAACGAAGAGATGATCTCGTCAGCTGCATCCTCCGCATTCCATTTTCTCGCTGTTCTGACTTCTGGCGGGTTGTCGCTGACTTTTTGATCCCTCGACTCCCTCAGCATCATCACAGTCCTGATCTTTCCTGCCTTGTAGATCTCCACGATGGATGCGAGGGGTAGCTGGAGCGCACCCTTCTGCCTGTACAGGGCTGATGTGTTGGTTGTGCGAGGCAGCCCCAGCCACTTCCTGATGTAGGTGTTACATGTTTTCTCGATCATCTCAACTCTCGACACGGTGACTTCGTACGTTATCAGCGGCCATGCCAGTCGAGGGTAGAGGGCAAACTGTAAACACCATATCTTATACTTTCCTGGCAGTTTTGTTTGGTCAATCGCTTTCAGCCCATCTTTAGCCTGCTTCATGATTTCCACACCCCGACTCCTGTCCGACAGGGTTCCTGCATACCACCGTCCCAAACTTTTCACAGGTTGCTCTTTTACTGTAGGCATCTGTTCCCCTGCGATTGTAAACTTCTGTTGCTTCTGCTTCCCTTTGTGAATAGTCAGGCTTCTAGATTTCTTGGCTTTAAACTTCATCCTGGACCAAGTGATCAGCTCATCCAGCCGAGTCAAAACACCCTGCATTGTGTCCGTATCTCTTGTCAGCAAGGTCACGTCATCCATGAAGGCTTTCTTTGGTGATCTCACCTTTGCTTTTTCCTCAGCGCAGTCTGCAGATCTCAGTAGCATCTCCATCACCAGGATGAACCAGATGACAGATATAGTGCAGCCAGCTGCGATCCCAATCTCCAATCGGTGCCACTCAGTTATGAAGTCTTTGGTCGAGAATCGCATCTGGAAGTTACCGTAGTATTCTTTCATGATGCCTTGCACCTCGTGCGGGATGTAAAAGAAGTCCATTGCTTTCATCAGCAGTTCATGGGGAACGGATCCGTAGGCATTCGCCAGATCCAACCAAACCACACTTAAGCTTCCTTTGGTTTTCTTGGCCTCCTGGATTGCATCCCAGATCGTAAAAGAGTGTTCAATGCATCCTGGAATCCCGGGGATCCCAGCTTTCTGCACGCTCTCATCCACATAGCCGTTGCTTTGCAGATATGCCACAGTCCTCTTCGCAAGTATTCCCATGAAGATCTTGCACGCCACATTGATGATGGAGATGGGTCGGAACTGCCCTAAAATCTCTGCATTCTGTTCCTTTGGTAGGTACACTCCTTCTGCTCTGCACCAACCTTCAGCAAGCTCCTTGTCTTCGCACAAAGCTCTCAGCATCTCAAAAAGGGTGCCTCAACTCGTCGCTATACTTGAAAACCTTGTAGGACACGCCATCTCCTCCAGGTGCACTTTTGGCTCTTGCTTTTCTGACAAACTCGTCCACTTCTTTTTCTCTGATCGGACCAAGCTGGAAGCTCACGCCAGGGGCAGTCGGATGCTTCAGGCCTTTCATGTCTGGCAGCGGCTCATCCCTTTTTGGATCGCTGTACGTCTGCTTAACATGAATGTCTAGCTCTTCTTTCGTACACTTCAACTTCCCGCTCCGTGCCTCCGTGAACAACTTCTTAGCTGCTCCATATGGATTCTTCATAAATTCCTCACGTGCTCTTCTGCTCTCTTTTCTTCTGGTGCGTCTTCTTTCTTGCCTCTGGAGGTCTCTGCTCTTTTTTTTAAGGTCTTCAAACATGATTCTCAGGCCTTCTTGTTCTTCTGGTGGTGCACCTTTTCTCTGCTTCTGCAAGTCACGTTTCTGTTTTCTCAGTTTTGCTAGCACTCTCTGACCTTCTACTCAATCCCCCTTTCTGCAAAGGTGTTTTCTTCTCTACCTCGCCGCTACCAAATTCTTCCATCGCCGACTCGAGATAATGTTTGCAAACACGCCCAGCATCTCTTTGGCTTCGCCTCCGCTGGAATTCTTCTTGGCTTCTTTCAGTTTCTTCCTGACTTTATCTTCCAGTACCTTGTACTTTGCCTTCTCATTGGCAGCGGGCCACAGTATTCTCGGCTTCCTTGTCCCTAGTTCCTGGGTTTGCTGCTCTGCATCGCTCTGGGTCTGGATGGAAGGAGAGTGGACTGGAGCACTAATCGATCCACTGTGGTTTTCGTCCTGGGATGATTTGCTTCGTGTCTTACGATCTGTCGATCTGCACTGTCTTCTCTCCTCATACAGACCCTAGCCTGGTGCACCCTCAACCTTCGCCAGGTGCCGAACTTTCTGCAACACTGCAACACTCGCAAGTGAAGCTGCTTTCTTGATGGTCTTGAGTCACTGTCCTGTCCCTGCCTAGGTCGTTATCCGTTGAATCAATCTTTGTGGATCCATCTTCCGCCCCTCCCTCTCGGTGGATCCTGAGGCTGTCATCTTGATTCGTTGTCCTGTCCATGCCTGGGTCGTTATCCGTTGGATCAATCCTTGTGGCTCCATTCTCTACTCCCACCTCTCGGTGGATCCTGGGGCTGTCTTTCCTTGTGGTTGACGTAACTCTTGATTACAGTGGCATGGGTAGTTAGCCCTACACCGCCGGTCTTTCCCGACGTCCTCGGTCTTTCCCGATGTCCACCCGTCTCTCCGGGTTGTCGTCCTGTCTTTCCAGGATGCCAGTGGCGTAGACCAGCCACAGGTAGGTAAATCATTGAAAAAAGCTTACACTGCTAACAGTCGAAAGCTCCGAGGGCCGGACTCTGGCGTGGAGATAATCAGGAGAGAATGCATTGCTGTTTCGGGCTCTTCCTCTCTACAGCTTCAATGACGCAACGAGCCCCCTCACCGATGTGCCATCAACCGTCAGGACTCGCTCCAGGAGGTGTCCTCTCTCTTCAACCAAATCCAATGACTTGCTTTCTCTACGGTCTTCTGTAGAGCTTTTGTCATGGTTTTCACTTTCTTCGGACCAAGTCCAGCTACTTTCATCCACTTTCTGACGCTATTTACGATGTAACCTCTGCAGCCGACTTCGACTGGGAAGTGCGTTGCTTTCCATCCCGTCTCCTCGCATTCATCGACAAGAGCCTCGTAGCGATTCTCCTTCCGCTCGTGTGCAGCCCTGATATTGTCTTCGTGGGGCACCGTCAGCTCCACAAGTGCACCTCTCTCTCTCCATTGTTGATAAAAAAATTCCCCCTAACCTTTGATAAAGAACCTGCATCTAATTGTTTCCTGGTCATTGTATAGGTGTGTGTGTGTGTGTGTGTGTGTGTGTGTGTGTGTGTGTGTGTGTGTGTGTGTGTGTGTGTGTGTGTGTGTGTGTGTGTGTGTGTGTGTGTGTGTGTGTGTGTTTTTTCATTTCTACTCTGGACTGTGTTAAGTTGCTACACACTTCAAAAAACTTCAATCAACAAAAAACTGTTACTCAAGGAAAGTAACACTGGATCTGTCTACAGATAATCCTTGCTATTGTATACATATCACACAAGCTTATCTTAATTAAAAAAAATCACAGATAAACCATAACACATCAATGTCAAAGAAGTGATGAAAATGAATTATAGTAAACTACTGACCTTCATACGTCAATTGGTCCAGCCCTTATACAAAGGTGCGAGACAAATTCAGACAATGGAAAGCAAACACATGTCAATCTCCAATGAACAAAGAGGACAATGGACTGCAAACACATGTCAACCTCCACTAATAACAAAGGCAGACAATGGACTGCAAACACATGTCAACCTCCACTAATAACAAAGGCAGACAATGGACTGCAAACACATGTCAACCTCCACTAATAACAAAGGCGGATAATGGACAGCAAACACATGTCAACCTCTACCAATAACAAAGGTAGACAATGGACAGCAAACACATGTCAACCTCCACTAATAACAAAGGCAGACAATGGACAGCAAACAAATGTCAACCCCCAATGACAACAAAGGCAGACAATGGACAGCAAACACATGTCAACCTCCACTAATAACAAAGGCAGACAATGGACAGCAAACACATGTCAACCTCCACTAATAACAAAGGCAGACAATGGACAGCAAACACATGTCAACCTCCAGTAATAACAAAGGCAGACAATGGACAGTAAACACATGTCAACCCCAATAACAACAAAGGCAGACAATGGACAGCAAACACATGTCAACCCCCAATAACAACAAAGGCAGACAATGGACAGCAAACACATGTCAACTCAAAATAATAACAAAGACAGGCACTGGATAGCAAATACGTGTCAATAACAACAACATAACTATAAGCGTAGTAGTAGCAAAAATACAGTTCTTGTTTCAAAAAAGTGTGCATAGTTAGAGAAAGGACAGGTGGCCCAGAGTTATAAAGAAAAAAGAAATAGACAATACGCAAAACAAATAAAATATTTTGCTAAATATAACCACACAGCAGCCACTACTCTTTATACGTAATAAACCCTTTTGTCAAAAACATTTGTCCTATGCTTAAACAGCATCTTATATTATACCTAGGCATCAGATGTTTCGGATAAAGCGAGCAACCATGTTGTGCAATCAGTGTTCAGTATTTACAGCCAATCCATCAAATTCCAAAAGTTATAGGTCTGTTTTTGACTGCACCAGTTTAGACATTCCACTACTAAAATACAAATTTACACATACGATTTCTCGAAATTTTGAAAAACATTATATGAATAGTAGATGTTATGTTCATATCATTTTCATACTACAGTACATCTTTTCAGGTCTTGCCTCACATATTTCGAGGAATATCTATGAACAACTTTTTTTTCCATTTACTAGTCGTAGTATAGTAGCCACTGATTGGTGACCTGTGGACAGAGTATAATAGTCACTGATTGGTGACCTGTGGACAGATTATAGTAGTCACTGATTGGTGACCTATGGACAGAGTATAGTAGTCACTGATTGGTGACCTATGGACAGATTATAGTAGTCACTGATTGGTGACCTATGGACAGAGTATAGTAGTCACTGATTGGTGACCTGTGGACAGAGTATAGTAGTCACTGATTGGTGACCTATGGACAGAGTATAGTAGTCACTGATTGGTGACCTGTGGACACAGTATAGTAACCACTGATTGGTGACCTGTGGATAGAGTATAGTAGTCACTGATTGGTGACCTGTGGACAGAGTATAGTAGTCACTGATTGGTGACCTGTGGACAGAGTATAGTAGTCACTGATTGGTGACCTGTGGACAGAGTATAGTAGTCACTGATTGGTGACCTTTGGACAGAGTATAGTAGTCACTGATTGGTGACCTGTGACACAGTATAGTAACCACTGATTGTGACCTGTGGACACAGTATAGTAACCACTGATTGGTGACCTGTGGACAGAGTATAGTAGTCACTGATTGGTGACCTGTGGACAGAGTATAGTAGTCACTGATTGGTGACCTGTGGACAGAGTATAGTAGTCACTGAATGGTGACCTGTGGACAGAGTATAGTAACCACTGATTGGTGACCTGTGGATAGAGTATAGTAGTCACTGATTGGTGACCTGTGGACAGAGTATAGTAGTAACTGATTGGTGACCTGTGGACAGAGTATAGTAGTCACTGATTGGTGACCTGTGGACAGAGTATAGTAGTCACTGATTGGTGACCTGTGGACAGAGTATAGTAATCACTGATTGGTGACCTGTGGACACAGTATAGTAACCACTGATTGATGACCTGTGGATAGAGTATAGTAGTCACTGATTGGTGACCTGTGGACAGAGTATAGTAGTCACTGATTGGTGACCTGTGGACAGAGTATAGTAGTCACTGATTGGTGACCTGTGGACAGAGTATAGTAGTCACTGATTGGTGACCTATGGACTGATTGGTGACCTGTGGACAGAGTATAGTAGTCACTGATTGGTGACCTGTGGACAGTGTATAGTAGTCACTGATTGGTGACCTGTGGACAGAGTATAGTAGTCACTGATTGGTGACCTGTGGACAGAGTATAGTAGTCACTGATTGGTGACCTATGGACAGAGTATAGTAGTCACTGATTGGTGACCTATGGACAGAGTATAGTAGTCACTGATTGGTGACCTGTGTACAGAGTATAGTAGTCACTGATTGGTGACCTGTGGACAGAGTATAGTAGCCACTGATTGGTGACCTGTGGACAGAGTATAGTAGCCACTGATTGGTGACCTGTGGACAGAGTATAGTAGCCACTGATTGGTGACCTGTGGACAGAGTATAGTAGTCACTGATTGGCGATCTGAGAAGAGAATACTGTAACTTCCAACTAACGCGCGCGTTCACAAACACACACACACACAGGCGCGCGCACAGACGCGCGCGCATACACACACACACACACACCACGCGCACATACACACATACACGCACACACATATATACACGCACACATATACATAAACAAACACGCACACACATGTAAACACACACGTACACACAGACACGCACATGCACGCACACATACATATACAAAAACGCATGCACATATCTAAACACACACACACACACGCACACGCACACGCACACACACACACACGCACACACACGCACACGCACACACACACACACGCATGCACACACTCACACACACAAATATGCACACACCTACAAATGCGGACGCACGCACACATGCACACACACACACAGACATACATAAACACGCTCACACACACGCGCGCACACACACACACCACACACACACAACACACACATACACACGCACACACACATGCACGCACACAGGCTGCATCCTAGCACGAGAGCACTTGGAAATCATTTACCCGATTGTTTTCCAGTCCGCTGTTTGAATAGCTGGTTCCTGGCTATTCCGTCAAACTGTAAGTTAACTTCTGGTAGCAGTGCAATGTTTCCATAGGAGGTTCTGAAAGGGATAAATTAGGGTTGCTGTAGTTTGCTCATCATTTTTCTCATAATGGAAACATTTTTTATCCCAAATTCATTTGTGGCATTGATTTTAGTTGTAGTTGTATCGTACTAATGACTCTAATTATGTGCACAATGTTTCGGAAAAAGAATATTATGTATAATTATCTATCTTTTAATTTGTTGGTTCATTCAATTGTTTATTCATTTCTTTATTTCCTTGTGTTTACGAGAGCATTGTTGATTACGTGAGCTAGTTACCCCCCTCTCTTTCTCTTTCTCTTCTCTCTCCTCTCTCTCTCTTTTCCTCTCTCTCTCTCTCTCTCTCTCTCTCTCTCTCTCCTCTCTCCCCTCTGTCTGTCTGTTTGTCTGAGTCTGTGTCTGTGTCTGTGTGTGTCTGTGTCTGTGTCTGTGTGTTTATGTCTGTGCCTCTGTGTGTGTGTCTGTGTTGGTGTCTGCGTGCGTGCGTGTATGTGTGCTGGTGTGCTTGTGTCCACAAGAGGTATATGTGTGCATGTGCGCGTGCTTGTGCGCGCTCGCGTGCATGTGTATGTGAGAACTTGTGATTCTGTATGTGTGTGTGTGAGTATGGATGCGAGCGTATTGGTGTGCAAGTATGTGCGTGCGTGTGCGTGTGATCGATTGAGTTTGTGTAGCAATTAAATTGGAACAGTTTGAATGAATAATGACTGGAGGTGGTGGTGATGATGATGATAATTTGTGGTGGTGGTGGTGGTGGTGGTGGCGGCGGTGGTGGTGAGTATGTGTGTGTGTGTGTGTTTGTTTGTGCGCACGCGCGTGCATGTTTGTGTGTGCGTATGTATGTGGTTTGTATTTCTTGTTTTATTTAATGGTTTACTAATGATAAGAAAAGAAAAGAAAAAACTATCAACTGTTGTCATGAGTTTCAAATTATCTATCTGTTGCTGACAACATGTATAAATATTAGAGCATTATTACCACATAGTTGACTGTTTACTCCACTGCTGTGCACTGTGGTGTGTCCAGCGTGCGCCCTTGACTGTGATAATATTTCTTTATTTGATTTATTCACTTTGAAAAACCCTCACGTGGGGATCCTGGGGCTCTTTCATAATAAGTAGTACCCCCAATTTCTGGAAATTCTGTGCTGAAAATTTCCTCTTTCCTGTCACTCTCTGTTCCTGCTTGTTCCTGTCCTTTCTGTCATTACATCCTGCTACGTTTCTGCCGTGCTGGTCCATTCACCTGTATGTGATGAAGTCTTATATACTTTCTCTTAGGATTGATAATGTTCTTTCTTTCAAGACTGTCTCGTTTGTTTTCTTTGCTGTCCTTGGAACTCTTAACAGTCGCTTTAGAATCGACATTTCAGCAGCCTCGACCTTTTTCTGACTTTGTGTGTTGACTGTCCACGCTTCACATCCATACAACAGTATTGGTTCTATGTAGCACTGAAGAATTCTCTTCCTGATTTTAATTGATATACATTTGGAGGTAAACCGCTTTTCATTTCTTGAATACTGTTTTAGCTTGGCCTATTCTCATGTGCATCCTGTTGTCTGGTGAGATGACTGTTCCCAAATATTTAAACTTATCAATTTGCCTCAGTGTTGTGTCATTTGTTATTATTTTTGCATAAGAGGATTTCTTGCTTTTTACTGAGCACCATGGATTCAGAAATTGCTCACAGGAAAAAGACGCGCACATCAACTATTGCTTAAAATATTCATGGTACGAGTATTCCGGAAAAAGACAAAATATTGCATAGATGAGAAAGTACATTAAATACCTTTTTGACAGTGACATAAACGAAGATTATATCATAGGAATGAACGTTGAACGACCACCAATAATGGAAAGATCAATTAGAGCAGCGTTGAAAAAGATAAAGCTGGGAAAAGCCCCAGGACCAGACAATATTACTACAGAAATGATTGAGAGGCTCTAGATGAATGTAGTATTGAAAAAATAACTGTCCTCCTCAATGGAATTCATGACACCGGAAAAATCTCTAAACATACATGAAAATCAATTTCCATTGCACTTCCAAAGAAAGCAGGGGCTGTAGAAGGAAACATCTATCAGATAATCAGTTTTAATAAGTTATGTGACAAAGATTTTATTAAGATTAATCATGATGAGGACAAGGAACAGAATTTGAAGAAAAATAGCAGAAGATTATTATGGAATTGTTAAAGGGAAAGGAAATATTAATGCCATGTACACCCTAAGAACTCTCATAGAAAGATCAGTAGAGTTGAATAAGGATTTCTGTTTATGTTTTGTTGATTATACCAAAGCTGCTTTTGATTGGGTAAGATACGAAGAATTGATCAACCAGCTAGAAATTTCAATGTTGATGGAAAGGTTCTAAAAATAATGAGGAATATGTATTGGGAACAAATGGCAACGATGACAGTAGAAAATGATATACGGTGTTTCCAAAATATCAAAAGGAGAATTAGGCAGGGATGTGTTCTGTCACCAGACTTATTTTCGCTTTACAACGAAATCATTATGAGGAACCTTAAAGAATGCCCTTGGATACAGATTGGAGGAAAAATGCTAAACAATCTTCCTTATGCATATCACACCATTCTAATTGCGGAAAATAAAACAGACCTAAAAACCTTTTGAACATGATAGAAAAAGCACAAATGAAGGGCTGGAGCTAAATGGCAAGAAGACTAAAGTCATGGTAATCAGTAAAATGCAAGAAATCTCCTCACGCAAAATAACAGCAAATGGCACAACACTGAGACAAGTTGATAAGTTTAAATATCTGGGAACGATCATCTAACTAGACAGCACCTCAAGATTACAAATATCCAGCAAAATCAGCCAAGCTAAAACAGGATTCAAGAAACCCAAGCCACAAACATAAGTCTTTACGTGCATCAGCATTGTCAAAGACTGCCACCCAACAATCGCCAGTTCAGCCACAGCCAACGCTGCTCTACATCCATTTGAATCCTTAACTGGGCGCATCAATTGTCCAGTCACACAGACAGAGCCATCAATCTAGTTATAGAAGTTTGAAATCAGCAATTGACCGTTTGGGAAATTATTTCAAGTAAGTGAAGATTTTTTTCTTCAATGTCAGTAATATTGCTGTATAAAACTGTACATCCGATATATTAACTGACTTGAACAAGCCCAAATATCAACCAAGCAATGATCGAAGAAGTGGAAAATATAACAATAAAAATAAAAACAAGTAGGCCAACACAGCTTCACAGGCTTGTAAGAATATGGCATCCAGCGACTTAATGTACCATTTGTGAGAGCGACTTATCTATGTTATATGTAAAATGAATGCCCATGCATTGATGTTACTTTACAATTTAATACAAAACATTTTCAGAGTGTGAACATGTGCACTTACAGCATTTTGGTCTCTATGTTGCAATACCAGTAGTGGTCGGGGCACGTCTCCAGCCAGATTTATGTTCACTGCCACATCTGTTTGTTTGGTCATTTAGTTAAGTCAGATAACAAGACTGTTAGCTATCCCCAAGGGCAACTTTTTAAAATTAGTTTGAGGGATTTTAGGCACAAGGCTCTTAATAGTCACATTTCTATTGCACACATTACCTCTAATTACTCTAATTCTTCGAGGTTGATGTTTTCATCATCATCATCATCATCATCATCATCATCATCAGGTGCCTTGCCACATGGCGTTGGCGATCATGGCCTTCCATCTGTCTCTATCTCTTGTTGCCTCAAACATCTCTTCCACCCTCTTTGTCTTCAGCCACTCTGCAAGTCCGTCTAATATCTTCTCCCTGGGTCTACCTGGTGCTCTCTTTCACTCTAGCTTTCCCGTTGTGACCAGGTGCTCCAATTCCCCTTTCCTCATAAAATGGCCTATAAATATTGCCTGTCTTTTCCTAATCTTCTTATGAATGACCTTCTTGTGTCTGCCTCCATCAAGACCGTCCCGTTTGTTTTCTTTGCTGTCCATGGAACTCTCAACATTCTTCTCAGAAACCAAATCTCGGCTGCCTCAATCTTGTTCTGGCTTTGCTTGTTGATTGTCCACGCCTTACAACGGCATAACAGTATTGGTTATATATAACATTCAAGAACTCTCCTACTGATATTAATTGATAGGCATTTGTTGGTAAGAATGCTTTTCATCTTCTTGAATGCTGTTTTGGCTTGGCCGATTCTGCTGGCTATTTCTGATGTGCATTTTCCGTCTGGTGAAATGACCGTTCCCAGATATTTAAACTTATTAACCTGTGTCAAGGTTGTGCCATTTGCTGTTATTTTGCATGAGGGGATTTCATGTTTTTTACTGATCACCATGACTTCAGTCTTTCTGTTGTTTAGTTCCAAGCCCTTACCTTTGCTGTCTATTTCTAGTATATTCACAAGGTTTTGTAGGTCCCTTTCATTTTCTGCAGTTAGCACGCTGTCATCTGCGTTTCGAATGTTGTTTATCATTTTTCCTCTAATCTTTAATCCAGGGTCTTCCTCTAGATTTCTCATGATGTTTTCGCTGTAAAGTGAAATCAGATCTGGTGACAAAACACAACCCTGTCTGACTCCTCTTTTGATGTTTGGATAGAGCTTATATCATTTTCTATTCTTATTGTAGCAGTTTGTTCCCAATACATATTTCTTCCATCAATATTGAGTCTTTCTAGTTGGTTGATCAATTTTTCATGTCTTACGCAATCGAAAGCCTTGATATAATCAACAAAGCATAAACATAAATCCTTATTCATCTCGATTGACCTCTCTATGATAGTTCTTAGGATGTATATGGCATTAATAGTTCCTTTCCCTTCCTCAAATCCACACTGATCTTCTACTATTTCTCTTTTGATTCTATTCCTTGTCCTCATCATGATTATTCTTAATAGGATTTTTGTTACATGACTCATCAAACTGATTGTGCGATAGAGTTCGCATTTTATAACCCCTGTCTTCTTTGGAAGTGCAATGAAAATTGATTTTGACATATCTTTGGGGATTTTTCCAGTGTCATAAATTTCATTTAGGAGGACTGTTATTTTTTCAATACCGAATTCCTCCAGGGCTTCAATCATCTCTGTGGTAATGTTGTCTGGTCCTAGGGCTTTTCCTGGTTTCATCTTTTTCAGTGCTGCTCCGACTTCATCTTTCATTATGGGTGGTCCTTCAACGTTCTTTCTTATAATGTGTTCTTCGTTTCTGTCATCTTCAAAAAGGTCTTTAATGTACTCTGAATAATGAAAAAGGTGTAAGCTCAGCATCAGGTTCTATATAAACATGTGTCCGGGACATGTTACGTCAACATCTATTCAACTCGAAGTCAGAAAGTATTCTGAGTGTCGTTAGATCTTCCCTGATTCTCTGCTGGCTTCCCTGACTATCGCTCACGATTCCCCCAAGCTGTATCAACAGGGTGGCTAACTCTCGTAACAGGGGCGCTAATCAAGACATGCATTACATCTCCTTTTCTTTTCGTATTAATTGATTACAAGAGAATCACAAATTCAGCATTATAGTCTAGTATTATGCGTTGATGGACTTTGACCCCAGGTATCTTAAAATTTATTCAATCAGTGTCTGGAGTTTCCGTTTTTCTCTTGTCGAAAGGTGACGACTTGACTCAGAGATGAGTTGAGGTCCTACTTGAGTATCAACCAAACTGTCTCCTGTTGGTGTTGGTTGTCAGATCTTTCTCTTCATCTGACTATTTCGGCGGACGGTTGCACCATCCTGTGTCTCAATAAGAAGGCTTCTCGGTGCATCATGGTGTTGGATGACTGTGCCTTCTCGCTGTAAGTCAGGTTCCAGACATAGTCACCCACTGAGATGTCTTCTGGATTGACCACCTTATGCCATCGATCATAGTTAGGCTTCATCTTCTCCCTGTAGTCTCTCTCCTGCTTCTTCAGAACATTGACATCAGGTCTCTGTGGAAGAAAACTTTTGGAGAACAAGGCACCCTGGTCTTCAATCGACGTCCCATACTCATCTGGGCTGGGGAATAACCATTGAACAGAGGTGTGTTCCTGTACACCAGTAAACCAAGGTAGTCATTTTTGCATTTCTTCATGAAAGACTTTATGGTTTGCACTGCTCTTTCCACTTCACCATTGCTCTGGGGATAGCGAGGCGATGTGATGTGTTCGAAACCCCATGCCTCAGCAAACCTTGCAAGCTCTCAAGCGGAAAACTGTGGTGCATTGTCCATGACCATGACATCCGGAATGCCGTGTCTGCTGAAAATCTTCTTGCATTTGGTAATGGTTTCGATTGTTGTTACTCACTTGGACATTATGACAATCTCCCCATCTACGTCATCTACGTCAACCAGTGTTCCGGATCAAAAGCTGTGCAAGTACTGCAATGGAAAACATGCCTTTGGGAAGAAGAACTGTCCAGCCGCCTATGCAAAGTGTTCTTACTGCAAAAAACTGGTCACTACACAGCTGTCTGCTACAAGAAGAAGTCCAATGTCCAAAGGGTTGTTCAAAACGATGATGATTCTTCAGAGCGTGAAGAAACAAGTTTCATGGGAATGGTTGACACCAAGCGCACAAAGAAATACGCAAGGGGTTGGCAGATCAAGCTGTGCATTGCTCAGGACGAACTAACCTGGTGTATAGACACAGGAGCTGAAGTCTCAGTGATGCCAGTCCAGATTTACAAAAGGTTTAGCAAAAGCTCTGCAACATTCAAAAAAATGTCAAATCTTGTCTTCCATTTGTCCCATGAACTGCTAGGATTGTCTGTTGTTGATGATGATCCTGACAACAGTTCCTCTGGTGGGCAAATGTATGTTTCCATTTCTTTTTTTTAATCAAATAAAGAAACAGAATTAGTAGGCGCTGCTTCTCAGTTCCAGTTCACTTCTGACACCATATTAGATTCTCTGAATAATGAAAAAGGCATAAGCTCGACATCAGGTTCTGTATAAACATGTGTCCGGGACATAGTACGTCAACTTCTATTCAACTCGAAGTCAGAAAGTATTCTGAGCGTTAGATCTTCCCTGACTATCGCTCACGATTCCCCTAAGCTATATCAACAGGTAGCAACTCTCGTACAGGCGCTAATCAAGACATACATTATCTGTCTAATACTTTGTCTTTTTCCATTATCAGCGTACCATCTTTCGATTTCAAGCAACCAGTTGATGTGCATGTATTTTTCCTGTGGACAATTTCTTCAATTCGTCTGTACATACCCTGAGGATCCGTTTTGTGTCAGTCATCTATTTCTTTGCATTTTGTTTTCAGCCAAGCTTCCTTAGCTTCATTACACCTATTCTTGATTTCTTTGTTTATCGTCCTGTATATCTCCTCGTTTCTTTTGCCTTCCTCCGTTCCTCCATCAAGCCTAAAATTTCTTTTGTCATCCAGTTCATTTTTGCTTTTCTATCTACTTCAGGGATTTCTTCAAAAGCTTCATTTATCGAATTTCTCAACTTTGTCCATTGTTTCCTCACTGTCACTAACGTCTTCCAGAGCACTGAATTTGTTTTGAACATGTACATTAAATTGTTAATTTTTTACGTACCATTTCATCTGTCTTTAAGAGTCCAAGACTTAGTTTAATATTGCTTTTGGTCTGTTTCCTTTTCCTTAATTTCAGCTTAAGTCTTTCCACTACAGGATTGTGGTCACTGTTGCAGTCTGCGTCTGGTAGTGTTTTTGCTGACAGTAAAGAATTTCTAAATCTTTTATTAATCAGGATGTAGTCAATCTGATGTTTGGCATTATCTCCTGGACTCATCCAAGTCCATCTTCTTCTATTAGGCTTGTCAACCAGTGTTTCCTACTATGAGCTCATTTATCTGTGCCCATTCTACAAGTTTCCTTCCCTTTTCAATTTGTGTACCAAGGCCATGAGTCCAACTGTATCCTCCACCCTATCCTGTCCCACTTTAGCATTAAAATCTCCCATTACTACTGTAACTTCTTATTTTTTACGTTGTTCCTTTGCCATCTCTAATACCTCGTAGACGTTGCGATGTCTTCCTGAGTGCTTGCAGATGTTTGTGCATACACCTAAATGATGTTGATATCAAATGGCGTGACTCCCAATTTAACCAGCAAGACTCTGTCGACACAGCCCAGTATCCCCTAACTGCTTTCGATTTGTTCTGTCCATTACGATGCCTACTCCTCTTTTATGTGAGTTTCCACCAGAGTATATTACTGTATACCTCCTGATGTTATCATGCCTGTCCCCTTCCATCTCACTTCCCCTAGTCTTAAAATACTAATGTTAAGCCTTTTCATCTCCATTTTGATATTGTCTAATTTACCTTTTTGTAACAATGTTCTGATGTTCCATGTTGCGATTTTGGTCTTTTTGATGTTAACATTACGTTGACATTACACCTCATGTTAGGGTTAAGTTTTCTCATATGCTATGGCTTGAATATATGTGCATGGTGTTTCAGATTTGCTGGTTTTCCTCATAACAAATGAATCTTGAAAATTACTTCAAAGTGACATTGCTTTATTAGTGAGAGATGAAGATCCAGTTTGCACATCTCCATAGCATCAATCTTCAAGACAACATGTTCAGTATCACTGCGCATATAGGGTGAAAGAGACAATGTCACCATCCAACCCACTTTTTCAAGCGTACAGTCCTTCATTCAGAACTCATCTCACCAAGATGGATGCATGGAATTAGAAGTCAATGGGAATTTGTCTGCAGATAGTCCAGATATTACTGAACATGAAGAAATGGAAGAAATCACCCGTAGAATTATAGACAATTTGTTGGGATTCCTGTTTCTGATTGGTGGACCAGGTAACGTCATCAACATGGCGGTGTTCTGCAAGCAGGGTCCTTAAGGATCGTGTCAACCTGTGTCTATTTGCCTTGTCCTGGCTGATGAAGTCTATTTGATCGCAGAAATGCTTTTCCACTGTGAGCAACTGTATTTACAATTCACCACCAAGAGACATATGGTCCTATGCATATTTTCTTGGTCAACAGGAATGTTGCAGGTTTAACAGGATGTACTTTTGTGTCTCTTGTTCTTTCTGCCATCATTGCCAGTGAGAGATTTCTTTGTGTGTTTTATCCACTAAGATTTCAGACTCTGCTACGAACCAGGACAATGGCTGCTATCATTATTGTTGTTTATATGACAGTGTTAGGTCTGTTTTTTGTAGTGGCATCCCAGTATCGTATTAGGTGTTTTTACAATTCAGAATCTGGTGAAGTCTTCAAGAGGCATGTTGCTGGAGACTTTTATAAAGCTCACAAAGACTTCATCGACCCCTTGGACAGCTTTGTGTTTGGTGCCGGTCTGCCTGGGTCGGTGATGATAGTGGTGATAACAACAACGATAGCTACTTCAGTGAAACTTCGTGAGATCATGACATGGCGTGCTGATACATCGTCACAACTGAGCTCTCGGGAAATAACATTGACTAAGATGTTGATTGGGAATTCCATTTTCTTTATCATCTGTGCCTTTCCTGTTGCTGTGATTCGTTTTAGCTGGCTGTTTGTACCAGAAATGAGACCTGGAGGACGTTATCAAAACTTGTTTGTGTCTTCTGTGTGGATTCACGTCATGTTCAGTTGCACCAACTCCACTTTTAACATTTTCGTATATTATGCAATGGGGTCTCGGTACAGGGAAACATTCTGGGCACTGTTCGGCAGAAGAAAGCAACAACCAGATGAAAAGTAATGTTCAGTGCAATGCTAATCAGTCAAACTATGTTTACATAGAAAGAGTAAATACTGGAGCATTTGATCAGCTTAAAGGGAGGAAAAAGCTGACATGAAATGTATCTGTATCTACTCTGTTTAACAGTGGCACCCCTGACAGTCATTATCTTTTAATAATTACAATAGACAGCTAAATCCAGGTTCAAAAGGATCGAAATCTCATGATTTAGATTTTTTTTTAGTTTATGTCTATTTCTGTTTAGTTTTCCATGTTTATAAGTAAATGTAGATTATATATTACCACACGGATTGTCATGTCATGTAGAATTGTGTTACCATATAGCTTTAGGTTTTGTCTTTGTCTTTTGTTTCACTTGCAGCTCGATTCTCACAGAAGACAGACATGGTGCATTCATTTTTCCTATTGTTTTACATTGATGTTACGGATTAGATATAACACATTACATAATAAACATGTTGCAGCCATTATCTATTTTTAAAGATGTACATATTCGACTATACACACACGCACAAAACACGCGCACGCACGCACACGCACACACACACACACACACACACAACATGCACACACATATTTATCTATTATTGTGTGTGTCTCTGTGTGAGTGTGTTTGTGTGTTTGTGTGTGTACATGTATATATATATATATATATATATAATAGATAGGATAGATAGATAGATGATATATAGATAGAGAGATAGATAGATAGATAGATGTATCATAGTAATTACAGATATAGATACACACACAGATATATATATATACATGTATATGTGTGTGTGTGTGCGTGCGTGCACGCGCGCACGTGTGTGTGTGTGTCTCTCTCTCTTGTATTTCTCTCTCTCTCTCTCTCTATATATATATATATATGTATCGCACTCTCTCTCTCTCACTATCTCTGTCTATCTATCTATCTATCTATCTAGCTATCTTTCAGTCTATCTTTCAGTCTATCTATCAGTCTATCTATATAATTATCCATCTACCTAGGTATCTTTCTATCTGTCTCTCTGTCTATTCAGCTATCTATCCCTCCATCCATCTATATCTCCATCTATCTATCTATCCCTCCCTCCATCCATTCACCCACCATCTATCTAGCTAGCTATCTTTCTACCTGTCTATCTATCTGTCTATTCACCTATCCATCCCTCCATCCATCTATCTATCTCTCCATCCATCTATCTACCCCTCCATCTATCTCTCCCTCTATCTATCTCTCCCCCCTCATCCATCCATCTATCTATGTATCTCTCTTTCTCTCTCTACTCTCTCTCTCTATCTATCTATCTATCTCTCTCAATATCTATCTATGTATGTATCTATGTATCTATCCATCTATCTATGTATCTATCTATCTATGTATGTTAATGTATATATATATATATATATATATATATATGTGTGTGTGTGTGTGTGTGTGTGTGTGGTGCCCGCTCGCGCGCGCGTGTTTGTGTGTATGTGTGTGAGTGAGTGCACGTGCGTGTGTTTGTGTATGTGTGTGCATGTGTGTGTGTGTGTGTGCGCATGTGTGTGTGTGTGTGTGTGTGTGTGTGTGTGTGTGTGTGTGTGTGTGTGTGTGTGTGTGTGAACTGTTATACAACTTTATTCTCCTTATTTTCTTCTATTAGCCTACAAACTCAATTTATCAAGAACCAGCAAAACATGAAAATAGATTCAGAACACGCATTTAATACAACAGAATGTCTTGTCTTGTCTGGTTGCATCAAATACGCATTCTGATTCTATTTTCGTGTTTTTTCTAGTTTTCTGTTTGCTTGAACGCGGGTGGTCACACATGTTTTGGATCTCAGTCGAACAGTTTATATGGAAAAACAGATAAATGAAAAGTTAAGAGTCGATATCAATAAAGAGAAGTTTGTTAAGACGTGTTGCACAAACACAGTGTGCGTGTTTGAATGTAACCGATGTGTTGAATATGAGCGCAAAGAGACTTCATGTACGAAGAAACGCGCTTCTCAGGAAGTTGGTGAATGATTTTTCTGTCTTAGTAGGGTACGCGCTTTGGATTATCTGTAGCAGCCACTCAGCAGCTCTTTTTCTCTCTGTTTCTCTCCCTTTTTCTTTCTCTCTCTCTCTCTCTGTCTTTCTTTATCTCTCTCTTTATCTGTTTAACAAAACTGTTTAATATAATTTTCGACTCGGGGATATATCCAAAAAGAGTGGTCCAAAGCCATTATCATTCCCATATTCAAGAAAGGGATCCTGAAAATGCAGATAATTAAAGAGGTGTATCTTTATTAAGCATGATATCTAAATGTTACATAACGATATTGAACATGAGATTGTACACCTGGTTAGGAGCTAATAATTTGATCTCAGAGAGTCAGGCAGGTTTTCGTAATAGATACTCAACTGTTAATCACATATTCACACTACATGCTATCATTCAGAAATGATGCATAAGAAAGGGATGAAATTATACGTTGCTTTTGTCGACTTTAAAAAGGCTTTCGATTCTGTCAGACATGATAAACTCCTTCACTGTATCAGAGATGAGGGTGTTAAAGAGAAATTTCTCGCATCATTAATGGCAATGTACAAGTCATTGGTGTCATGTATCCGAGTCAGAGATGTTTCAATGTCCAGTTGGAGTAAGACAAAGTTGTGTCTTGAATCCGACGTTGTTTTCGATATTTATCAATCAGTTAGCGAATTGCATGGGCGACAAAGGAAAACATGGCATCCAGTTACCACCTGGGGTGTTGGAAATATTTGTTTTACTTTTTGCAGATGATGTGGTTCTTTTTTCAACTACACCAAATGGTTTACAGAATCACTTGAACGTTCTAAGTACGTGTTGTAACAACATATAATGAAAAACAAATATTGACAAAACGAAGGTCATTGTTTAGAAAAGGAGTGTTCCTCGGAAAACGTGAAAAATGATCATATGAAAAAAATAAGTTGGAAATGGCGAATAATTCTTGCTTTTTAGGATTTAATTTCACAACAATCATCATCATCATCATCAGGTGCCCTGCCGCATGGCTTTGGCAATCATGGACTTCCATCTGTCTCTATCTCTTGTTGCCCCAAGCAAGCATCTCTTCCACCCTCCTTGTCCCCAGCCACTCTGCAAGTCCATCTAGTATCTTCTCCCTGGGTGTCTACCTGGTGCTCTCTTTCCCTCCAGCTTTCCCATTGTGACCAGTTGCTCCAAATCCACCTTCCTCATAAAATGGCCTATAAATGTTGCCTGTCTTTTCCTAATCTTCCTTGTGAGCGATCTACTTGTGTCTGCCTCCATCACGACTGTCTCGTTTGTTTTCTTTGCTGTCCACGGAACTCTCAACATTCTTCTGAAAAACCACATCTCGGCTGCCTCATTCTTGTTCTGGCTTTGCTTGTTGACTGTCCACGCCTCGCAACCATACAGCAGTATTGGTTCTATATAACATTCAAGAAGTCTCTTTCTGATTATAATTGATAGGCATTTGTTGGTAAGAATGCTTTTCATCTTCTTGAATGCTGTTTTGGCTTGGCTTATTCTGCTGGCTACCTCTGATGTGCATCTGCCGTCTGGTGAAATGATCGTTGACAGGTATTTAAACTTATCAACCTGTCTCAAGGTTGTGCCGTTTACTGTTATTTTGCATGAGTGTATTTCATGTATTTTACTGATCACCATGACTACAGTCTTCTTGCTGTTTAGTTCCAACCCCTTACCTTTGCTTTCTATTTGTAGTATATTCACAAGGTTTTGTAGGTCCCTTTCATTTTCTGCAATTAGCACGCTGTCATCTGCGTATCGAATGTTGTTTATTATTTTTCCTCCAACTTTTAATCCAGGGTCTTCTTCTAGGTTTCTCATGATGTTTTCGCTGTAAAGTGAAAACAGATCTGGTGTCAAAACACATCCCTGTCTGACTCCTCTTTTGATGTTTTGGAAAGAGCTTGTATCATTTCCTATTCTTTCTAGTTGTTTGATCAATTCTTCATGTCTTACCCGATCGAAAGCCTTGGTAAAAAACAACAAAACATAAATACAAGTCCTTATTCATCTCGATTGACCTCTCTATGATAGTTCTTAGGATGTATATGGCATCAATAGTTTCTTTCCCTACCACAAATTCACACTCTTCTTCTGCTATTTCTCTTTTGATTCTATTCCTTGTCCTCATCATGATTATTCTTAACAGTACTTTTGTTACATGACTCATCAAACTGATTGTGGGATGGAGTTCGCATTCTATAGCCCCTGTCTTGTTTGGAAGTGCAATGAAAATTGATTTTGACATATCTTTGGGGATTTTTCCATGATAAGCGTGCCATCTTTCGATTGTAAGCAACCAGTTGATGTGCATGTATTTTTTCCTGTGGACAATTTCTTCAATTCGTTTGTGACATACCCTGAGGATCCGTTTTGTGTCGGTCTCTATTTCTTTGCATTTTGTTCTCAGCCAAGCTTCCTTAGCTTCATTGCACCTATTTCTGATTTCTTTGTTGATCTTCTTGTATATCTCCTCGTTTCTCTTTGCTTTCCTCCGTTCCTCCATCAAGCCCAAAATTTCTTTTGTCATCCATTTCTTTTGTGGT
Source organism: Monoplex corrugatus (assembly GCA_030674185.1). Lineage (NCBI taxonomy): Eukaryota > Metazoa > Mollusca > Gastropoda > Littorinimorpha > Ranellidae > Monoplex > Monoplex corrugatus. Next base: position 29,122,957 of record JAPXFY010000033.1, read on the forward strand.
TTTCTATCTACCTCAGGGATTTCTTCAAAAGCTTCATTTATCGAATTTCTCAACTTTGTCCATTGTTCCTCACCTTCACCAACGTCTTCCAGAGCACTGAATTTGTTTTGAACATGTACATTAAATTGTTTTACGTATCACTTCATCTGTCTTTAAGAGTCCAAGATTTAGTTTGATGTTGCTTTTGGTCTGTTTCCTTTTCCGTAATTTCAGCATAAAACTTCCCACTACAGGATTGTGGTCACTGCTGCAGTCCGCGCCTGGTAGTGTTTTTGCTGACAGTAAAGAATTTCTAAATCTGTTATTAATCAGGATGTAGTCAATCTGATTTTTGGTGTTATCTCTTGGACTCATCCAAGTCCATTTCCTTCTATTAGGCTGCTCAAACCAGGTGTTTCCTACTATGAACTCATTCATCTGAGCCCATTCTACAAGTTTCTCTCCCCTTTCATTTTGCGTACCATGGCCATGAGGTCCAACTATATCCTTCACCCTGTCCTGTCCCACTTTAGCATTAAAATCTCCCATTATTACAGTAAAGTCTTGTGATTTACATTGGGTCTTGGCCTTTTCTAATACTTCATAGAAGTTGTCGATGTCTTCTTGAGTACTTGTGGATGTTGGTGCATACACCTGAATGATGTTGATATCAAATGGTTTGCCTCCCAATTTGACCAGCAACACAGCCCAGTATCCCTTAACTGCTTTTGATTTGTCTTTGTCCATTACGATGCCTACTCCTCTTTCATGTGAGTTACCAGGTTGTAATTATCAGGAAGGTACGTAGCAATTATCAGGGTAGTACGTAGTAGTAGGTGGTAACCTAGAAGAATAACCTGGGTTAAAGGTTGGAGGAAAAATGTTAAACAACATTCGATACGCAGATGACACAATGCTAATTGCAGAAAATGAAAGGGACCTACAAAACCTTTTGAATATACTAGAAATAGAAAGCAAAGGTAAGGGGTTGGAGCTAAACAGCAAGAAGACTGAAGTCATGGTAATCAGTAAAAAACATGAAATCTCCTTATGCAAAATAACAGCAAATTGTACAATCTTGAGACAAGTTAAGTTTTAATACCTGGGAATGATCATTTCACCAGACGGCAGATGCACATCAGAAATAGCCAGAAGAATCGGCCAAGCCAAAAGAGCATTCAAGAAGATGAAAAACGTTCTTACCAACAGATGTCTATCAATTGACATTGTGGAAGAGAGTTCTGGAAAGTTATACAGAACATATAATGTTATGATTGTGAGTCATGGACAGTCAACAAGCAAAGCCAGAGCAAATTCGAGGCAGTCGAGATGTGGCTTCTAAGAAAAACGTTGAGAGTTCCATGGACAGCAAAGAAAACAAACGAGACAGTATTGATGGAGGCAGACACAAGAAGATCATTTATAAGGAAGATTAGGAAAACACACGTAGCATTTATAGGCCATGTTTTTAGGAAAGGGGAATATTGGCACCTGGTCACAACAGGAAAGCTGGAGGGAAAGAGAACACCAGGTAGACTCAGGGAAAAAATAATGGACAGACTTGCAGAGTAGCTGAAGACAGAGAGGGTGGAAAATGTGCTTGCAGCAACAAGGTAGTAATCATCAGGGTGGTAGGTAGTAATTATTGGGGTAGTAGGTAGTTATTATTAGGGTAGTAGGTAGTAGTTATCAGGGTATTAGGTAGTAATTATCAGGGTAGTAGGTAGTAATTATTAGGGTAGTAGGTAGTAATTATCAGGGTAGTAGGTAGTAATTATTGGGGTAGTAGGTAGTTATCATTAAGGTAGTAGGTAGTAATTATCAGGGTAGCCATAAGAGCTCTGTGTGTACTCCCATGGATGTTCCTCAGTATGGTGATAGTAATAATACCATCAATTATGCTATCCAGTGTATTGTTTGCCCGATGATATGATTTTAGTATTGGTTCGCATACGTGCACATGCAGCATTTTCGCCTTGTGTTGCTAGATTAGGGTTCACCAAGGTATAATTTCTGCGGCCAGAAGTTTGTCAGGTGCCAGGGTTTGTCATGTATTGCAAGTTTGTTTTTGTTTTGTTTGTTTGTTTTTTGTTTGTTTGTTTGCTTGTTTGTCTTGTTTGCACAAACGTTTTAGGGACCAGCAAAAAACACAAAAATAGAATCAGAACGCATATTCAATACAACCAGACAAGACAAGCGCAAATGTTCGGCCAACTGGCCTTTGTCAAGCGTAAACGTAAGATCACAAACGAACAAATATCAAATAACAAAAGTTAGGAGAAAAAAGCTAAATCTTCCCTGCTGTTTCATCCAGTGGGAGAAAAGGATTAAAATTGAAATCAAGATGTGTTCGTGAGTAATGGTAAGAACTGGCGAGAGGGGAGGTAAATATGATGTCAGACGGAAATGAGATAAACTCTGCAATTTGAAAAATGGTCAGACCATATAGTATTGTTTTATTCTGAAGAGGGTCCAGGGCTAAACCCGTGGAAACTAAGATTTTAGGCACCGTTATATTTATAGGTAAATTTTTTTTTATTGTTAAGCAGTAAGTTTTTAGGTGTTGGTGGCCTTTAATGATGTGTTGTTGTGATATTCATCTAATTGATTTGTCTGACCAGTCGCCATGGTGTAGTGGTTAACGCAGTGGACTACCGACCGGAACGTTGTGAGTTTGAATCCCCATCAGTCCCTTCAAAAATATATGATTGTGGGATTTTTCGTCTCTAATCGATTCCTATTATAGTTAGGCGTGCTATGGGCTCATGGGAAGACCACACAGTCGAGTCTCATCCACTTCACGGATGCATCATTGAGGGTGTTGCTCAAATTTTCTGAACAGCACCGCAGGTGTCTGTATTTCTTGGATGTGGTTGACGCCAGGATATATTATGAAAGTACAGCCCAGTCACGCATTTCAAAAAACAAAATAAAATAAAACAAAAAAAAAAACCTGTGCCAGCTTCTGTGGCCATTACGATGGCGTACATAATAGGACGAAAAAAATGTGAGCACAAAGGTAACCGCTCTGAGTGCAATGAACCTTAAAAGAATTAATTTGTCTCTTGTCTTTTCTTCTGAAAAACTATTGGGTTTGTGTTTGTTATTGATAAAGTTTTGTTGAGTATAGGAGACAAGCACGAGAACTTTGATTTTAATGTGTATGTGTGCGCGTTTTGATTTTGTATTTAATGAGCTGAATTTAATATGAATGTCATATGACTAAAAGTCTGGTCTCTTATTTGATTTTGTTCAAATTTGTGCTGTGACTTTGTACTTTGATAATTTTTTTCTACCGTTTCGATTGATTTGTACTCGCCAAGGCTATTTTGATTAGATGTCAATGTTCATCATCATCATCATCATCATCATCATCATCATCATCATCATCATCATCATCATCATCATCATCATCATCATCATCATCATCATCATCATCGTCGTCGTCGTCATCATCATCATCATCATCATCATCATCATAACAATAATAATAATAATATAATAATAATAACAGTAATAATAATAATAGTGATAATAATAATAATAGTGATAACAATCGTGATAATAATAATGAAATAATCTCAATGATAACAATAATAATAATAATGATAATAATAATAATAATAACAATAATAATAATAATAGTAATAAATAATAATATAATAATGATGATGAGATGAATGATGATGATGATGATGATTGATGATGATGATGATGATGATGATTGATTATGATGCAAAAATAATGAGGAGGAAAAGGGGGAGGAGGAGGAGGACAGCAACGATAATTCGTGCGGTATCGGGAAATTTGTATACTATATTGTTTATTTTTTTATAGATTCTACTGTTGACAAAATTTCCCCCTAATCTTCAATAAAGAGCCTGCACCAAATGCTTTCCTGGTCATTGTACAGATGTGTGTGTGTGTGTGTGTGTGTGTGTGTGTGTGTGTGTGTGTGTGTGTGTGTGTGTGTATGTGTGTATGTGTGTTTGTATGTGTGTGTGGTGTGTGTATATGTGAATCTGTATGTGTGTCTGTGTATGTGTGCTGTGTGTGTGTGTGTGTGTGTGTGTGTGTGTGTCTGTATGTGTGTGTGTGTGAGTGTGTGTGTGGTGAGAGAGAGAGAGAGAGAGTGTATATGTGTGTGTATGTATGTGTGTGTTGTGAGTGTGTGTGTGTGGTGTGTGTGTGTGTGTGTGAGTGTGTGTGTGTGAGTGTGTGTGTGTATGTGTGTGTGTGTGTTTGTGTGTGTGTGTGTGTTTCCTCATTTCTACAGCGTACAGTGTGTAGTGGCCATACTTCACACCTCAAACTTCAAAACACTATATTACTCAATGATAGTAACGCTGGATCTGTCTGCAGATAATACTAGCTACTCTATGCACATCATACAAGCTTACTTTAAAAAAAAGCACACACAGATAAACCATAACTTATTAATGTCAAAGAAGTTATAAAAATGATTTATAGTAAACTATTGACTTTCATATGTCCATTGGTCCAGCCCTTTACAAAACGTCGAGACAACGGCAGACAATGGACAGCAAATACATGTCAGCCCCTAATAATAACAAAGGTAAACAATGGACAGCAAACACAGTCAACCCCTATAATAACAGTCAGACAATGGATAGCTAATACATGTCAACCCTCAATAATAACAAATGCAGACAATGGAAAGCAAACACATGTCAACCCCAATATAACAAAGGCAGAAAATTTGACAACAAACACATGTCAACCCCAATAATAACGAAGGCAGACAATGGACAGCAAACACATGTCAACCCCAATAATAACAAAGGCAGACAATGGACAACATACATACGTCAACCCCCAATAATAAAAAAGCAGACAATGGACAGCAAACACATGTCAACCCCCAATAATAACAAAGGCAGACAATGCACAGAAAACACATGTCAACCCTCAATAACAACAAAGGCAGCCGATATACAGAAAACACATGTCAACCCCAATAACAACAAAGGCAGACAATGGACAGCAAAGACATGTCAACCCCATTAATAACAAAGGCAGACAATACTCAGCTAATACATGTCAATCTTCAATAATAACAAAGACAGAAAATATACAGCAAAGACATGTCAACCCCTATAATGACAAAGGCAGACAATGGACAGCAAACACTGTCAACCCCCTATAATAACAAAGGCAGACAATGCACAGCAAAGACATGTCAACCCCAACAGCAACAAAGGCAGACAATGGACAGCAAACACATGTCAACCCCTATATTAACAAAGGCAGATGATGGACAGCAAAGACATGTCAACCCCAACAGCAACAAAGGCAGACAATGGACAGTTAACGCACGTCAATCCCCAATAATAGCAAAGGCAGACAATGGACAGCAAAGACATGTCAACCCCCTATAATAACAAAGGCAGACAATAGAGCAAGCACATGTCAACCCCAATAATAACAAAGGCAAACAATGGACAGCAAACACATGTCAACCCCCAATGATGACGAAGGCAAACAATGGACAGCAAACAGATGTCAACCCCCTATAATAACAAAGGCAGACAATGGACAGCAAACATATGTCAACCCCCAATAATAACAAAGGCAGACAATGGACAGTAAGCACATGTCAACCCCCCAATAATAACAAAGGCAGACAATGGACAGCAAACATATGTCAATCTCCAATAATAACAAAGGCAGACAATGGACAGCAACTACATGTCAACCCTCAACAATAAAAACAATGCAATAATAACAGCATAACAGTGAGTGTAGAAGTAGTAGTAGCAAAAATACAGTTTTTGTTTCAAGAAAGTGTTCATAGTTACAGAAGCGACAGGTGACACAGGGTAAAATAGAAAAAAGAATAAACGATACGCAATACAAATAAAATGTTTTACTAAGTATAACCACACAGCAGCCACTACTTTTCATACTTAATCAATCCTTTTCTCAAAAACATTTGTCTTTAAACAGCATCCTACATTACCTAGGCGTCAGATTTTTGGATAAAGCTAGCAGCCATATTCTGGAAACACTGTTAAATATTTACAGCCAATCCATCATATTCTAAAAACTGTAAGCCTGTTTTTGACTGCAACAGTTTAGACATTCAGCAACTAAAACATAGATTTACTAATACGATTTTTCGAAATTATGAAAAACGTCATATGCATAGCAGATGATATATTCATATCACTTTCATACCACAGTATGTCATCTATTCAGATCTTGCCTCACATATTTGGATGAATATCTACGAACAATTTTTTCCCCATTTACTAGTCCTAACGTACTCGTAGATCTGTTTGTGTAATTTCCGGGAAAAACATGCCGCACACACACTTAATGAATGGTTTACATATTTACTTCTACACTATAGAGATTTTCATCACTGTATCATGATCAACCGATCACGATATGCTGAGTATGCAGAGTACAGTGGACACTGATTAGTAACCTGTGGACAGAGTATAGTAGTCACCAGTGGAAAAACTATAGTAGCCACTGATTGGTGACCTGTAGACAGAGTATAGTAGTCACTGATTGGTGACCTGTGGACAGAGTATAGTAACCACTGATTGGTGATCTGTAGACAGAGTATAGTAGTCACTGATGGTGACCTGTGGACAGAGTATAGTAATCACTGATTGGTGACCTGTGGACAGAGTATAGTAGTCAATGATTGGTGACCTGTAGACAGAGTATAGTAGTCACTGATGGGTGAACTGTGGACAGAGTATAGTAGTCACTGATTGGTGAACTGTGGACAGAGTATAGTAGTCACTGATTGGTGACCTGTGGACAGAGTATAGTAGTCACTGATTGGTGACCTGTGGACAGAGTATAGTAGTCACTGATTGGTTAACTGTGGACAGAGTATAGTAGTCACTGATTGGTGACCTGTGGACAGAGTATAGTAGCCACTGATTGGTGACCTGTGGACAGTGTATACAGTAGAAGCCACTGATTGGTGACCTGTGGACAGAGTATTATTAGTCACTGATTGGTGACCTGTGGACAGAGTATAGTAGTCACTGATTGGTGACCTGTGGACAGTGTATACAGTAGTAGCCACTGATTGGTGACCTGTGGACAGAGTAGCCACTGATTGGTGACATAGGGACAGAGTATAGTAGTCACTGATTGATGAGCTGTGGACAGAGTAGAGTAGTAACTGATTGGTGACCTGTGGACAGAGTATTGTAGCCACTGATTGGTGACCTGTCGACAGAGTATTGTAGCCACTGATTGGTGACCTGTGGACAGAGTATAGTAGTCACTGATTGGTGTCAAGTGGACAGAGTATAGTAGTCACTGATTGGTGACCTGGACAGAGTATAGTAGTCACTGATTGGTGAACTGTAGACAGAGTATAGTAGTCACTGCTTGGTGACCTGTGGACAGAGTATAGTAGTCACTGATTAGTGACCTGTGGACAGAGTATAGTAGTCACTGATTGGTGACCTGTGGACAGAGTATAGTAGTCACTGATTGGTGACCTGTGGACACAGAGTAGCCACTGATTGGTGACCTGTGGACAAAGTAGAGTAGCCACTAATTGGTGACCTGTGGACAGAGTATAGTAACCACTGATTGGTGTCCTGTGGACAGAGTATAGTAGTCACGGATTTGTGACCTGTGGACAGAGTATAGTAGTCACTGCTTGGTGACCTGTGGACACAGTATAGTAGTCACTGATTGGAGACCTGTGCACAGAGTATAGTAGTCACTGCTTGGTGACCTGTGCACACAGTATAGTATCACTGATTGGTGACCTCTGGACAGTGTATAGTAGTCACTGATTGGTGACCTGTGGACAGAGTATAGTAGCCACTGATTTGTGACCTGTGGACAGAGTATAGTAACCACTGATTGGTGACCTGTGGACAGAGTGTAGTAGTCACTGATTGGTGACCTGTGGACAGTGTATAGTTGTCACTGATTGGTGATATGTGGACAGTGTATACAGTAGTAGTCACTGATTGGTGACCTGTGGACAGTGTATACAGTAGTAGCCACTGATTGGTGACCTGTGGACAGTGTATAATAGTCACTGATTGGTGACCTGTGGACAGTGTATACAGTAGTAGTCACTGATTGGTGACCTGTGGACAGTGTATACAGTAGTAGTCACTGATTGGTGACCTGTGGACAGTGTATACAGTAGTAGCCACTGATTGGTGACCTGTGGACAGTGTATACAGTAGTAGTCACTGATTGGTGACCTGTGGACAGTGTATACAGTAGTAGTCACTGATTGGTGACCTGTGGACAGTGTACACAGTAGTAGCCACTGATTGGTGACCTGTGGACAGTGTATACAGTAGTAGTCACTGATTGGTGACCTGTGGACAGTGTATACAGTAGTAGCCACTGATTGGTGACCTGTGGACAGTGTATACAGTAGTAGCCACTGATTCGTGACCTGTGGACAGTGTATACAGTAGTAGTCACTGATTGGTGACCTGTGGACAGTGTATACAGTAGTAGCCACTGATTGGTGACCTGTGGACAGTGTATAATAGTCACTGATTGGTGACCTGTGGACAGTGTATACAGTAGTAGTCACTGATTGGTGACCTGTGGACAGTGTATACAGTAGTAGTCACTGATTGGTGACCTGTGGACAGTGTATACAGTATTAGTCACTGATTGGTGACCTGTGGACAGTGTATACAGTATTAGTCACTGATTGGTGACCTGTGGACAGTGTATACAGTAGTAGCCACTGATTGGTGACCTGTGGAGAGAGTAGCCACTGATTGGTGAGCTGTGGACAGAGTATAGTAGTCACTGATTGGTGAGCTGTGGACAGAGTATAGTAGTCACTGATTGGTGACCTGTGGACAGAGTATAGTAGTCACTGATTGGTGACCTGTGGACAGAGTATAGTAGTCACTGATTGGTGACCTGTGGACAGAGTATAGTAGTCACTGATTGGTGACCTGTGGACAGAGTATAGTAGTCACTGATTGGTGACCTGTGGACAGAGTATAGTAGTCACTGATTGGTGACCTGTGGACAGAGTATAGTAGTCACTGATTGGTGACCTGTGGACAGTGTATACAGTAGTAGCCACTGATTGGTGACCTGTGGACAGAGTATAGTAGTCACTGATTGGTGACCTGTGGACAGAGTATAGTAGTCACTGATTGGTGACCTGTCGACAGAGTATAATAGTCACTGATTGGTGACCTGTGGACAGTGTATACAGTAGTAGCCACTGATTGGTGACCTGTGGACAGTGTATACAGTAATAGCCACTGATTGGTGACCTGTGGACAGTGTATACTGTAGTAGCCACTGATTGGTGACCTGTTGACAGAGTATAGTAGTCACTGATTGGTGACCTGTTGACAGTGTATAGTAGTCACTGACTGGTGACCTGTTGACAGAGTATAATAGTCACTGACTGGTGACCTGTCGACAGAGTATAGTAGTCACTGATTGGTGACCTGTGGACAGAGTATAGTAGTCACTGATTGGTGACCTGTGGACAGTGTATAGTAGCCACTGATTGGTGACCTGTGGACAGAGTATAGTAGTCACTGATTGGTGACCTGTGGACAGAGTATAGTAGTCACTGATTGGTGACCTGTGGACAGAGTATAGTAGTCACTGATTGGTGACCTGTGGACAGAGTATAGTAGTCACTGATTGGTGACCTGTGGACAGTGTATAGTAGCCACTGATTGGTGACCTGTGGACAGAGTATAGTAGTCACTGATTGGTGACCTGTGGACAGAGTATAGTAGTCACTGATTGGTGACCTGTGGACAGAGTATAGTAGCCACTGATTGGTGACCTGGGAAGAGTATACTGTAAACTTTGCTAACCTGTGCAGGTACATAGTACCACTAATACCGGCGACAGAGGGCACATACCGACACATCAACTACGCGCACATTACACACATATACGCACACACATAGTTACACGCACACATATACATAAACAAACACCACACACACGAACACACAACGTACACACACGTACACACGCACATGCACGCACACATTATACAAAAACAGCACGCCACCATTAAACACACACACACACACACACGCACAGCACACACATACAAACGCACACAACACAACACACACGCACACCCCACACACAACACGCAACACACACCTCACACACACAAACATGCACACACCTACAATACACGCACAGCACACACCAATAGCCACACACACACACACAGAAATACATAAAAACGCTCACACACACACACACACACTACACACACACCACACACACACACACACACACACACACACACAAACAAACAAACGCACACACACATGCACGCACACAGGCTGCATCCTAGCACGAGAGCACTTGGAAATCAGTTACCCGATTGTTTTCCAGTCCGCTGTTTGAATGGCTGGTTCCTGGCTATGCCGTCAAACTGTGAATTAACTTCTGGTAGCAGTGCAGCGTTACCATAGGAGGTTTTGAAAGGGATAAATTAGGGTTGCTGGAGTTTGCTCATTATTTTTCTCATAATGGAAACATTTTTTATCCCAAATTCATTTGTGGCATTGATTTTAGTTGTAGTCGTACTAATGACTTATTATGTGCACAATGTTTCGGAAAAAGAATATTATGTATAATTATCCATCTTTTAATTTGTTGGTTCATTCAATTGTTTATTCATTTAATTATTTCCTTGTGTTTACGAGAGCATTGTTGATTACGTGAGCTAGTTACCTCCCCTCTCTCTCTTTCTCTCTCTCTCTCTCTCTTCTCTCTCTCTCTCTCTCTCTCTCTCTCTCTCTTTCTCTCTCTCTCCCTCTCTGTCTGTCTGTCTGTCTGAGTCTGTGTCTGTGTCTGTGTGTTTATGTCTGTGTCTGTGCCTCTGTGTGTGTGTCTGTGTTGGTGTCTGACTGCGCGCGTGTATGTGTGCTTGTGTGCTTGCGTCCACAAGAGGTATATGTGTGCGTGTGCGTGTGCTTGTGCGCGCGCGCGTGCATGCGTATGTGAGAGCTTGTGTTTCTGTATGTGTGTGTGTGAGTATGGATGCGAGCGTATCGGTGTGCAAGTATGTGCGTGCAAATGAATAATGACTGGAGGTGGTGGTGATGATGATGATAATTTGTGGTGGTGGTGGTGGTGGTGGTGGTGGCGGCCGTGGTGGTGAGTATGTGTGTGTGTGTGTTTGTGTGTGCGCACGCGCGTGCATGTTTGTGTGTGCGTATGTATGTGGTTTGTATTTCTTGTTTTATTTAATGGTTTACTAATGATAAGAAAAGAAAAGAAAAAACTATCAACTGTTGTCATGAGTTTCAAATTATCTATCTGTTGCTGACAACATGTATAAATATTAGAGCATTATTACTACATAGTTGACTGTTTACTCCACTACTGTGCACTGTGGTGTGTCCAGCGTGCGCCCTTGACTGTGATAATATTTCTTTATGTGATTTATTCAGTTTGAAAAACCCTCACGTGGGGATCCTGGGGGCTCTTTCATAATAAGTAGTACCCCCAATTTCTGGAAATTGTGTGCTGAAAATTTCCTCTTTCCTGTCACTCTCTTTGTTCCTGCATTGTTCCTGTCCTTTCTGTCATTACATCCTGCTACTTTTCTGCCATGCTGGTCCATTCACCTGTATGTGATGAAGTCTTATATACTTTCTCTTAGGATTGATAATGTTCTTTCTTTCAAGACTGTCTCGTTTGTTTTCTTTGCTGTCCTTGGAACTTTTAACAGTCGCTTTAGAATCCACATTTCAGCAGCCTCGACCTTTTTCTGACTTTGTGTGTTGACTGTCCACGCTTCACATCCATACAACAGTATCGGTTCTATGTAGCACTGAAGAATTCTCTTCCTGATGTTAATTGATATATATTTGGTGGTAAACCGCTTTTCATTTTCTTGAATACTGTTTTAGCTTGGCCTATTCTTATGGCTATTTCTCATGTGCATCTGTCGTCTGGTGAGATGACTGTTCCCAAACATTTAAACTTATCAATTTGCCTCAGTGTTGTGTCATTTGTTGTTATTTTTGCATAAGAGGATTTCTTGCTTTTTACTGAGTACCATGGATTCAGAAATTGCTCACAGGAAAAAGACGCGCACATCAACTATTGCTTAAAATATTCATGGTACGAGTATTCCGGAAAAAGACAAAATATTGCATAGATGAGGAAAGTACACTAAATACCTTTTTGACAGTGACATAAACGAAGATTATATCATAGGAATGAACGTTGAACGACCACCAATAATGGAAAGATCAAGTTAGAGCAGCGTTGAAAAAGATAAAGCTGGGAAAAGCCCCAGGACCAGACAATATTACTACAGAAATGATTGAGAGGCTCTAGATGAATGTAGTATAGAAAAAATAACTGTCCTCCTCAATGGAATTCATGACACCGGAAAAATCCCTAAACATACATGAAAATCAATTTCCATTGCACTTCCAAAGAAAGCAGGGGCTGTAGAAGGAAACATCTATCAGATAATCAGTTTTAATAAGTCATGTGACAAAGATTTTATTAAGATTAATCATGATGAGGACAAGGAACAGAATTTGAAGAAAAATAGCAGAAGAAAATTATGGAATTGTTAAAGGGAAAGGAAATATTAATGCCATGTATACCCTAAGAACTCTCATAGAAAGATCAGTAGAGTTGAACAAGGATTTCTGTTTATGTTTTGTTGATTATACCAAAGCTTTTGATTGGGTAAGATACGAAGAATTGATCAACCAGCTAGAAATTTCAATGTTGATGGAAAGGATCTAAAAATAATAAGGAATATGTATTGGGAAGAAACAGCAACAATGACAGCAGAAAATGATATAAGGTGTTTCCAAAATATCAAAAGAAGAATTAGGCAGGGATGTGTTCTGTCACCAGACTTATTTTCGCTTTACAGCGAAATCATCATGAGGAACCTTAAAGAATGCCCCTGGATAAAGATTGGAGGAAAAATGCTAAACAATCTTCCTTATGCTGATCACACTATTCTAATTGCGGAAAATAAAACAGACCTAAAAAAAGTTGTAAACATAATAGAAAAAAAAGCAGAAATGAAGGGCTGGAGCTAAATGGCAAGAAGATTACAGTCATGGTAAACAGTAAAAAGCAAGAAATCCCCTCACGCAAAATAACAGCAAACGGCACAACACTGAGACAAGTTGATAGGTTTAAATATCTGGGAACGGTCATCTTACTAGACAGCATCTCAAGAGTAGAAATATCCAGCGGAATCAACCAAGCTAAAACAACATTCAAGAAACCCAAGCCACAAACGTAAGTCTTTACGTGCATCAGCACTGTCAAAGACTGCCACCCAACAATCGCCAGTTGAGCCACAGCCAACGCTGTTCTACATCCATTTGAGACCTTAACTCGGCGCATCCATTGTCCACTCACACAGACACAGCCATCAATCTAGTTATAGAAGTTTGAAATCAGCAATTGACCGTTTGGGAAATTATTTCAAGTAAGTGAAGAGGTTTTCTTCAATGTCAGTAATATTGCTGTATAAAACGGTACATCCGATATATTAACTGACTTGAACAAGCCCAAATAGCAACCAAGCAATGATCGAAGAAGTGGAAAATATAACAATAAAAATAAAAAAATAAGTAGGCCAACACAGCTTCACAGGCTTGTAGGAATATGGCATCCAGCGACTTAATGTACCATTTGTGAGAGCGAGTTATCTATGTAATATGTAATATGAATGTCCATACATTGATACTGCTTCACAATTCAAGACAAAGCAGTTTCAGAGTGTGTACACATTTACATTTACAGTATTTTGGTCTCTGCGTTAAAGTATCAGTAGTGGTCGGGGCAGGTCTACAGCCAGATTTATGTTCACTGCCACATATGTTTCGTTTGGTCAGTTGTTTAGTCAATAACAAGATTGCTAGGTATCCCCAAGGGTAGTTTTTTTTTATTACTTTGAGGGATTTTAGGCACAAGGCTTTTGATAGTCACATTTCTATTGTACACGTTACCTCTAATCATTCTAAACCTTCAAGGTTGATGTTATCATCATCATTATCATCAAGTGCCTTGCCACATGCGTTGGCGATCATGTCCTTCCATCTGTCTCTGTCTCTTGTTGCCTCAAGCATCTCTTCCACCCTCTTTGTCTTCAGCCACTCTGCAAATCTGTCTGATGTCTTCTCCCTGGGTCTACCTGGTGCTCTCTTTCTCTCCAGCTTTCCTGTTGTGACCAGGTGCTCCAATTCCCCTTTCCTCATAAAATGGCCAGAAATGTTGCCTGTCTTTTCCTAATCTTCCTTATCAATGATCTTCTTGTGTCTGCCTCCATCACGACTATCTCGTTTGTTTTCTTTGCTGTCCATGGAACTCTCAACATTCTTCTTAGAAACCACATCTTGGCTGTCTCAATCTTGTTCTGGCTTTGTTTGTAGACTGTCCACGCCTCACAACCGTAAACAGTATTGTTTCCATATAACATTCAAGAACTCTGTTCCTGATGTTAATTGATAGGTATTTGTTGGTGAGAATGCTTTTCATCTTCTTGAATGCTGTTTTGGCTTGGCCGATTCTGCCGGCTATTTCCGACGTGCATCTGCCGTCTGGTGAAATGATCGTTTCCAGATATTTAAACTTATCAACCTGTCAACCTCGGTATAACCAACAAAGCATAAACATAAATCCTTATTCATCTCGATTGATCTCTCTATGGTAGTTGTTAGGCTGTATATGGCATTAATAATTTCTTTCCCATCCACAAATCCACACTGTTCATCTGCTATTTCTCTTTTGATTCTATTCCTTGTTCTCATCATGATTATTCTTAATAGGATTTTTCTTACATGACTCATCAAACCGATTGTGCGATGGAGTTCGAATTCTACAGCCCCGGTCTTCTTTGGAAGTGTAAATGATAATTGATTTTGACATATCTTTGGGGATTTTTCCAGTTTCATAATTTTCATTTAGGAGGACTGTTGTTTTTTTTAATACCAAATTCCTCCAGGGCTTCAATTATTTCTGTCGAAATGTTGTCTAGTCCTGGGGTTTTTCCTGGTTTCATCTTTATCTTATTCAGTGCTGCTCTAACTTCATCTTTCATTAATTAAGGGTGGTCCTTCAAAGTTCTTTCTTATAATGTGTTCTTCGTTTCTGTCATCTTCAAAAAGGTCTTTAATGTACTCTCCCCATCTATCTAATATTTTCGCTTTTTCCATGATAAGCGTACCATCTTTCCATTTTAAGCAACCAGTTGATGTGCATGTATTTTTCCTGAGGACAATTTCTTCACTTCGTCTGTACATACCCTGAGGATCCGTTTTGTGTCGGTCTTCTATTTCTTTGCATTTTGTTTTCAGCCAAGCTTCCTTAGCTTCATTGCACCTATTCCTGATTTCTTTGTTTATCTTCCTGTATATATCCCCGTTTCTCTTTGCCTTCCTCCTCTCCTCCATCAAGCCTAAAATTTCTTTGTCATCCAGTTCTTTTTTGCTTTTCTATTTTCTTCAGGGATTTCTTCACAAGCTTCATTTATCAAATTTCTCAACTTTGTCCATTGTTCCTCACTGTCACTAACGTCTTCCAGAGCACTGAATTTGTTTTGAACATGTACGTTAAATATTTACGTATCACTTCGTCTGTCTTCAAGAGTCCAAGATTTAGTTTGATATTGCTTTTGGTCTGTTTCCTTTTCCTTAATTTCAGCCTAAATCTTCCCACTACAGGATTGTGGTCACTATTGGAGTCTGCGTCTGGTAGTGGTTTTGCTGACAGTAAAGGATTTCTAAATTTTTCGTTGATCAGGATGTAGTCAATCTGATTTTTGGTATTATCTCCTGGACTCATCCAAGTCCATTTTCTTCTATTAGGCTGCTCAAACCAGGTGTTTCCTACTATGAACTCATTCATCTGTGCCCATTCTACACGTTTCCCTCCCCTTTCATTTTGTGTACCAAAGCCATGAGGTCCAACTATATCTTCACCCCTATCCTGTCGCACTTTAGTATTAAAATCTCTCATTATTACTGTAACTATTTGTGATTTACATTGGGCCTTGGCCATCTCTAATACTTTGTACAGGTTGTCGATGTCTTCCCGAGTACTTGGGGATGTTGGTGCATACACCTGAATGATGTTGATATCAAATTGCCTGCCTCCCAATTTAACCAGCAAAACTCTCGGAAAAGCCCAGTATCCCTTAACTGCTTTTGATTTGTCCCTGTCCATCACGATGCCTACTCCTCTTTCAAGTGAGTTTCCACCAGAGTATATTAATGTATACACTCCTGATGTTATCATGCCTGCCCCCTTCCATCTCACTTCCCTTAGCCCTAAAATACTAATGTTAAGCCTTTCCATCTCCATTTTGATATTGTCTAATTTACCTTTTTGTAACAATGTTCTCATGTTCCATGTTGCGATTGTTTTCTTTTTGATGTTAACATTACGTTGACATTACGCCTCATGTTAGGGTAAAGTTTTCTGATATGCTATGGCTTGAATATATGTGCATGATGTTTCAGATTTGCTGGTTTTCGTCATAATAAATGAATCTTAAAAATTACTTCAAAGTGACATTGTTTTAATAGTGAGAGATGAAAGAGCCAGTCTGCACATCTCTGTAGCATCAATCTTCAAGACAACATGTTTAGTATCACTGGGCAGTTTAGGGGTAAAAGAGACAATGCCACCATCCAACCCACTTTTTCAAGCGTACAGTCCTTCATCCAGAACTCATCTCTCCATGATGGATGCAAGGAATTAGAAGTCAATGGGAATTTGTCTGCAGATAGTCCAGATATTACTGAACATGAAGAAATGGAAGAAATCACCCGTAGAGTTCTAGACAATTTGTTGGGATTCCTGTTTCTGATTGGTGGACCAGGTAACGTCATCAACATGGCGGTGTTCTACAAACAGGGCCTTAAGGATCGTGTCAACCTGTGTCTCTTTGCCTTGTCCCTAGCTGATGAAGTCTACTTGATTGCAGAAATGCTTTTCCACTGTGAGCAACTGTATTTACAATTCACCACCAAAGAGACATATGGTCCTATGCATATTTTCTTGGTCAACAGGAATGTTGCAGGTTTAACAGGATGTACTTTTGTGTCTCTTGTTCTTTCTGCCATCATTGCCAGTGAGAGATTTCTTTGTGTGTTTAGTCCACTGAGGTTTCAGACTCTGCTACGAACCAGGACAATGGCTGCTATCATTATTGTTGTTTATGTGACACTGGTAGGTCTGTTTTTTGTCGTGGCATCCCAGTATCGTATTAGGTGTTTTTACAATTCAAGATCTGGTGAAGTCTTCAAGAGGCATGTTGCTGGAGACTTTTATAAAGCTCACAAAGACTTCATCGACCCCTTAGACAGCTTTGTGTTTGGTGCTGGTCTGCCTGGGTTGGTGATGATAGTGGTGATAACGACAACGATAGCTACTTCAGTGAAACTTCGTGAGATCATGAAATGGCGTGCGGATACATCGTCACAACTGAGCTCCGGGAAATAACATTGACTAAGATGTTGATTGGGAATTCATTTTCTTTATCACGTGTGCCTTTCCTGTTGCTGCAATTCGTTTTAGTTGGCTGTTTGTACCAGAAATGAGACCTGGAGGACGCTATCAAAACTTGTTGTGTCTTCTTTGTGGATTCACATAATGTTCACTTGCACCAACTCCACTTTTAACATTTTCGTGTATTATGCAATGGGGTCTCGGTACAGGGAAGCGTTCTGGGCACTGTTCAGCAGAAGAAAGCAACAACCAGAAAGAAAGTAATGTTCAATGCAATGCTAATCAGTCAAACTATGTTTACATAGGAAGAATGAATACGGGAAGGTTTGATCAGCCTAAAGGGAGGAAAAAAGTTGACATGAAATGTATCTGAATCTACTTTGTTTTACTGTGCCACCCCTGGCATTGATTATCTTTTATGATTACAATAGACAGCTAAATCCAGGTTTAAGAGGATAAAAATCTCATGGTTTAGTTCTTTTTTTTTAGTTTGTCTATTTTCGTTTTAGTTTTCCGTGTTTATAAGTAATATAGATTTCATATTACAACACAGATTGTCATGTCATGTAGAATTGTGATATCATATAGCTTTAGGTTTTGTCTTTGTCTTTTGTTTCACTTGCAGCTCGATTCTCACAGAAAACAGACATGTGAATTGGTGCATCCATTTTTCCCTATTGTTTTACGTCGATGTTACGAATTAGAGATAACACATTACATAACAAACATGTATGCAAGAGTCATGTATTTATTTTTAAATATTTACATATTCTACTACATACACATGCACAAATGCGAGCGCGTGCACGCGCGCACACACACACATACACATGCACAAACATATCTATCTATGATTATGTGTCTGTGTGTGTGTGTGTTTGTGTGTGTACATGTAGATATATACATATATCTGTGTGTGTCCCACTTTAGCTCTTTAGCAGTGGGACAAGACGTTATAGTTGGACCTCATGGCTTTGGTACAGAAAATGAAAGGGGAGGGAAACGTGTAGAATGGGCACAGATGAATGAGTTCATAGTAGGAAACACCTGGTTTGAGCAGCCTAATAGAAGAAAATGGACTTGGATGAGTCCTGGAGATAATACCAAAACTCAGATTGATTACATCCTGATCAATAAAAGATTTAGAATGTTTTTACTGTCAGCAAAAACACTACCAGGCGCAGACTGCAACAGTGACCACAATCCTGTAAGCAAAGGTAAGGTGTTGGAACTAAACAGCAAGAAGCTGATGTCATGGTAATCAGTAAAAAACATGAAATCCCCTCGTGCAAAATAACAGCAAACGGCACAACCTTGAGACAGGTTGATAAGTTTAAATATCTGGGAACGATCATTTCACCAGACGGCAGATGCACATCGGAAATAGCCAGCAGAATTGGCCAAGCCAAAACAGCATTCAAGAAATGATTAATGATAAGCATTCTTATCAACAAATACCTATCAATTAACATCAGGAAGAGAGTTCTTGAATGTTATATAGAATCGATAATGTTATATGGTTGTGAGTCATGGACAGTCAACAAGCAAAGCCAGAACAAGATTGAGGCAGCTGAGATGTGATTTCTAAGAAGAATGTTGAGAGTTCCATGGACAGCAAAGAAAACAAACGAGACATTCTTAATGGAGGCAGACACAAGAAGATCATTCATACGGAAGATTAGGAAGAGACAGGCAACATTTATCGGCCATTTTATGAGGAAAGGGGAATGGAGCACCTAGTCACAACAGGAAAGCTGGAGGGAAAGAGAACACCAGGTAGACCCACAGACAAAATGTTGGAAGGACTTGCAGAGTGGCTGAAGACAAAGAGGGTGGAAGAGGCGCTCGAGGCAACAATGGATAGAAACAGATGGAAGGCCATGATCGCCAATGCCATGTGGCAAGACACTTGATGATGGTGATGATCTGTGTGTGTGGTGTGTGTGTGTGTGTGTGTGTGTGTGTGTGTGTGTGTGTGAGTGTGTGTGTGTATGTGTGTGTGTGTGTGTGTGTGTGTGTGTATGTGGTGTGTGTGTGTGTGTGTGTGTGTGTGTGTTGTGTCGTTTCTGTGTCTGTGTCTGTATCTGTATCTGTCTGTCTGTCTCTCTGTCTATCTCTCCATCTATCTATCTCTCTTTATCTATCTATCTATCTATCTTCTGTCTGTCTGTCTGTCTGTCATATGTATGTGTGTCTCTATCTCTGTCTCTGTCTCTGTCTCTGTCTCTCTCTCTCACCTATCTCTCTCTATCTATCTGTCTATCCATTTATCTATTTATCCATCTATCCCTATATCTGTCTTTCTATCTACTTATCTATCTATCTATCTATTTATTTATCTATCTTTCTATCTATCTATCTAGATATCTTTCTATCTGTCTGTCTATTCACCTATTTATCCCTCCATTCATCTATCTCTCCATCTATCTGTCTGTCCCTCCTTCCATCCAGTCACCCATCCATCCATCTATCTATCTATCTGTCTATCAATCAATGTATCTATCTACTTATCTTATCTATCTATCTATCTATCTGTTTGTCTATCTATCTATCTGTTTGTCTATCTATCTATCTATCTATCTATCTATCTTCTATCTGTTTGTCTATCTGTGTATCTATCTGTGTATCTATCTGTGTATCTATCTGTGTATCTATCTTATCTATCTATCTATCTATCTATTTATCTATCTACCCAGATGTCTTTCTATCTATCCATGTCTGTTCACCTATCTATCCCTCCATCCATCCATTCAACCATTTGTCTATCTATCTATCTAATTATCTGTCTATCAATCTATCTATCTATCTGTCTCTCTATCAGTCTGTCTGTCTTGCTATCGATCTATCTATATCCATCTATCTATCTATACGTATATGTATGTTAGTCTATACATATACATAATTATACATGTATGTGGGTGTGTGCCTGCGTGCGTGCGCACGCGCACCCTCGTGTGTGTGTGTAAACTATTATACAAATTTATTCCCAGTATTTTCCTCTATTAGCCTACAAACTCAGTTGAACAGGAAACAGAAAAACACGAAATTTGAATCAGAACTCGCATTTGATACAACCAAATGTCTTGTCTTGTCTGGTTACATCAAATACACATTCTGATTCTATTTTCGTGTTTTTCAGGTTTCTTTTTGTCTGAACGCTGGTGGTCCCACTTGGTTTGGATCTCAGTCGAACAGTTTGTACGGAAGAGCAGATAAATTAAAACTTAAGAGTCGATATCAATAGAGAGAAGTTTGTAAAGACGTGTTGCACAAACACAGCATGCATGTTTGAATGTAACTGATGTGTTGAATATGAGTGCAAGAGACTTCGTGTGTGAAAGAACACGCCTCTAAGGAAGTTGGGGAATAGCTTTTCTGTCTTAGTACGGTAGGTGGCTTTAGATTATCTGTAGCAGCCACTTAGCAGCTCTCTCTCTCTCTCTCTCTCTCTCTCTCTTTCTCTCTCTCTCTCTCTCTCTCTTTCTGTATATATATATATCTCTCTCTCTTTCTCTTTCTCTGTCTCTCTCTTTTTCTTTCTATCTCTCTTTCTCTCTGTCCCTCCTCTCCCTCTTTCTTTCTCTCTCTGCCATTTCTCTCTGTCTCTCTCTCTCTCTTTCTTTCTCTCTCTCTCTCTGTGTCCCTCTTCTCTCTCTCTTTCTCCTTCTCTCTCTTTCACTCACTTTCTCTCTCTGTCTGTCTGTCTCTCTCTTTCTCTCTCTCTTTCTCTATCTCTTTCTCTCTCTGTCTTTCTCTCTCTTTCTCTCTCTTTTTCTCTCTCTTTCTCTCTCTCTTTCTCTCTCACTGTCCCTCTTCCCTCTCTTTCTCTCTCTCTCTCTCTCTTTGTCCCTCTTCTCTCTCTCTCTCTTTCTCTCTCACTTTCTCTTTCTCTCTCTTTCTCAGTTTCTCTCTGCTTTCTTCTCTCTCTCTCTTTATCTTTCTTTCTCTCTCTCTCTCTCTCTCTCTCTTTCAATTTCTCTCTATATATGTATATCACTCTCTCTCTCTCTCTCCCTATTTCTCTCTTTTTTTTCCTCTTCTCTCTCTCTTTCCTGGAGTTGGGGTGGGGGAAGGGGTCATTTCCGCCATGTAAATTTAGAACAGCTGAAAGCAGACACTGTTTTCAATGATGTAAACATTGCAGTCTTCGGGAGATAACTGATGGCATGCATTAGCAGACAGGATCATCCATCTCTTTCTCTCTGGGTTGCAACAAGAAGTAAATCAGGCAAACCGAGGTGGGTCCAGTCTTCAATATTTCACCCCAGTTCTTCTTCTGTTGACTTTGGTGACATTCTCCTCCCAAGGTACCCTGAGGTATGGTCTTTGACAGTGTTTCATGTCTGTTGATATTATCAAACCAAGTGTCTCATATCTGATGATATTATTCAACCAAGTGTTTCATATCTGATGATATTATTGAACCAAGTGTTTCATATCTGATGATATTATTGAACCAAGTGTTTCATATCTGATGATATTATTGAACCAAGTGTTTCATATCTGATGATATTATTGAGCCAAGTGTTTCATGTCTGTTGGTAATATCGAAACCAAGTGTTTCACGCCTGTTGATATTATCGAACCAAGTGTTTCGTGTCTGCTGACATTATCGGACCAAGTGTTTCATGTCTATTGATATTATCGAACCAAGTGTTTATATGTCTGTTGGTATCATCGAACCAAGTGTTTCATGTCTGTTCATGTTATCGAACCGAGCAAGCTCAACTTTTTCACTGTTCAGAGAAGCAGTGCTTGTACAACAACCATAGTAATCATGGAAACGTGGATCGAACTCACGTCCAGTGAAGGCAATTCAATGATCGGGATGCAGGAAGGCTTTGGACAGGGTCAGTACCTTTGCTCTCTAGCAACTGCATCCTACTTGTAGGATGAACGGAAACACTGATCCCTACCTACCTCTTTAATCTCTCATGGCTGGCTCCAAGTGCCACATCCCAGTAGTCCCTTTCAGCTGACAGGTTAACTCTTTGACTTTTGCTGTCTATCCCACCAACAGCAACAGCTTCACCCTTTGACTCCTGCTCCCTATCCACCAACAGCAATAACAACTCTTTGACTCCCTCACCCTATCCACCAGCTTTCTGCCGTTTTTGCTTTGATAGCATGGTTGACAGTGCAGTAGATGTCGCGCCAGCAGGCAGCAAAAGTGTGTGTGGTGTTTTACAGTGATTTTATCGTGGTTCTATTTGATTTTATGCATTGAATTTTGTATCAGTTTGTTGCTTTTAAATCCCGACACACGGTGATGTAAATATTTTTTTTAAATTTTGAATATTTTACCAGATAATCTGATTTCAAAGTTTTTACACCTCTTTTCATCATTTTAATTCAGCCGCTCAAGTCGGACATTTTATCTGTGAACTGTGTTTACATTTTAGCCTACTGTGTTCGCCCAACGCTACAGCTTTCCCAAACCTTTGTGTTCTCTGCAAGTATCTTGCTCTCCTGACTGGCTCGCAATTATGGACCCTTCTTTTATAAAACAAATTGGACTGACACTTTTTAAATACAGCAAGTGCTACCTCGGTGGAGGCGTCTACCAGCGCATACGAACACTGGGGCTGTGTCCTAAGCCCTGCACTGCGCGATCCTGTCGTGGTGGACGTCTCCACCGACTTTGGCACAATCTGCCTCCTGCTGTGCCAGTCCGACACCACTCTTCTGCTTCTTCGTCTCCTCCACTGCCCCTGCACTCGACCTTGCTGCTGCAAACTTCGTCTCCTCCTCTGCCGTCTTCGCCTTCGTCTTCTGTCCCGCCGGTGCCGCCTTCACCTTCTGTCCCACCGGTGCCGCTTTCGTCTTCTGTCCCGCCGGCGCTGCCCTCGTCTTCTGTCCCGCTGGTGCTGCCTTTGTCTTCTGTCCCGCTGGTGCCTCCTTCGTCTTCTGTCCCGCTGGTGCCTCCTTCGTCTTCTGTCCCGTCGTTGCTGCCTTCGTCTTCTGCCCCGCTGGTGTCTCCTTCGTCTTCTGTCCCGTCGGTGCTGCCTTCGTCTCCACCTCGGCCGCCGCATTGTGATAAACTAAAACTATGCCTTTTTAACGCTCAGTCAACATGCACTGATGGCAAAGCTGATGTTATTGCTGACTTTATCGCAGATGAGCATGTTGACATTGCTTTTATCACCGAAACATGGCTTAACCCCCTTGGTCATGAACCTATACATGTGAGTCTCACTCCGAGTGGTTACAGGCTTGCTTCTTTCCATCGCTCATCCCGAGGTGGTGGTATCGCCATCCTCTACAACGACTCACTCCATTCCCGCCTGTCTTTCTCGCAGTCTCTGCCTTTCTCCCATCCTTCTTTCGAGCACGTTGAAGTATCCTTCCAATCCACCCCTCACCCCATCACCTTCTCCTGTGTCTATCGACCTCCACCTAGCTCTGCCAACAAGCTCACCACATCCATGTTTCTCTCTGACTTTGATCAACTTCTTGATTACTACTGTCTCTTACCTGGAAATCTCATCATTCTAGGTGACATCAATGTCCACTATGACAACACTCACCGTTATGACACAAGACATATCATCAACTCTCTGTCCAATCACAATATGACTCAACACATTTCTGAACCAACCCATCAAAAAGGTCACATTCTTGACTGGATCATTTCTCGTGATCACCAAAATTCCGCTACTGACAACTGCTTAGTTCTTTCTACCCGTCTAACTTCAGCCCTTCCATCTGACCACTCTGCAATTCTCTGTTCTCTCGACATTTCTCCTCCTTCCCGTACCATGCGCACAGTGACTCGACGCAATCTCAAATCTATCGACCTCTCCACATTTTCATCTGATGCCTCCCGTCTCCTTTCTGAAAAGTCACATAACCTTGCCGATGAATTCTATACTACTCTCCACCATCTTCTGGACACTCATGCTCCAGCCACAACCCGTCTTTTACCTGACCGCCCTCCTACCCCCTGGCTCACTCATGAGATCGCCTGTGCAAAACGTGCCCGCCACAGAGCAGAGCGCCGCTGGCGCAAATCCAAACTCACTGTACACAGGCAACTTTTCCAAGCCTCTAAAACAAAAGTATCCACCCTCATTGCATCAGCAAAAACAAGCTATTTCCAAACCAAAATCCTGAATGCCTCTTCTTCAAAAGAACTCTTTACAACCATGAATCATCTCCTTGGCACACGAAAAGATTTACCTCTCCCAACAAAACATACAAATGAAGAACTCCCATCTGTATTCTCCAACTATTTCACCACCAAAATACAAACTCTTCGTGACAGGCTTGACAGGACACCCTGTCAACCATGCCCACCTGACCCTTCCTTCTCTGGCACACCTCTTACTACTTTTACCCCAGTCTCACAAGAAGAAATTCTCAACACAATCAGATCCATGTCGTTCAAAACCTGCGAACTAGATCCTCTTCCAGGTTCTCTCTACGCCGACTGTCTCCCTACTCTCCTCCCATTCATCACTGACATCATCAACACTTCTCTTCAAACTGGAACTGTCCCAGATTCTTTCAAGTCTGCTATTGTTCACCCTCTTCTCAAGAAACACAATTTAGATCCAAATGAACTGAAAAATTACCGGCCTATCTCTAATCTCTCTTTCTTGTCAAAACTCCTTGAAAATGTCGTCCTCAACCAGCTGAACTCTCACCTGTCTGCCAACAATCTCCTCAATCCTTTCCAGTCAGCCTACTGCCAGTGCCATAGCACTGAAACTGCCCTACTACACATTCTCAACAATCTCCTCCTTGCAACTGATACTGGCAAAGTCTCTCTCCTCACACTCCTTGATCTGTCTGCAGCCTTTGATACCATTGATCATGGTATTCTCCTTTCTAGACTTCATCATACTTTTGGCATCTCTGACATTGCTCTGTCTTGGTTCACTTCATACCTATCCAACAGAAAACAAACCGTTCTCATCAATGGCACTTACTCTCAACCTGCATACCTGACCTGTGGTGTTCCACAAGGATCTGTCCTTGGCCCTGTTCTTTTCACTCTTTACACCTCCCCCCTGTCCACCATCATCAACTCCCATTCTATAAAACACCACTTCTATGCTGATGACACCCAACTTCAAGACAGTGACTCACCTGATAATATACAGCGCCTCTTGACTCGCACCACTGAGTGTTACTCGGACATTAAGAACTGGATGACACACAATAGACTTCAGCTTAATGACGACAAAACAGAAGCTATCCTCATTGGCACCCGTCAGAAACTTTCTCAGCTGCCTCCTCTTTCTCTCCCATTATGTAACACATCAGTCCCAATTTCTGATTCAGCTAAAAACCTTGGTGTCTGCATTGACTCTACCCTCTCCATGAACAACTTTGTTACTCAAACTGCCAGATCCTGCTACTATCATCTCCATCGTATAAGGCTGATCAGGAAGTATCTCTCTGTCGAAACAACTGCAAAACTCGTTCTCTCCTTCATAATGTCTCGCATTGACTATTGCAATTCACTCCTGTCTGGTCTTCCTGCCTCCACCATTCACATCCTACAGCGCATTCAAAACAATGCTGTACGCCTTGTACTCAAAAAGAAAAAAGCTGACCACATATCTCCTCTCCTGGCACAACTTCACTGGCTCCCTGTATCAAAGCGCATACAGTACAAACTAGACACCATGTGCTACAAAAGCCTCAATAACGCAGCCCCCGATTACCTGTCAAGCCTACTTGAGATCTATCTTCCCTCACGTACCCTCCGCTCTGCCTCCGATCCTCTGACTTTTCGCTTTCCACGCACTAAGCTCAATACCTATGGTCCACGAGCCTTCTCTGTTTCTGGTCCACTCTCCTGGAACAAACTTCCTCTCTCAGTCCGTCAGCAACCTACTTTTGTCTCCTTCAAGTCCGCTCTCAAAACTCACCTTTTCTCCTCCGCATAAAATCCTAACCCCCCTCTGCAGCCTGTCTCCGCTCGGAGGGAATCACATGGTTATAATATATAATTGTATATGCTATGCTCTCTATAATTTTCCATTGCTTTTATTCTTGCTTTTATTGCTTTTATTCTTTCTCCCCATTTATAGCCATGCGTGTGTGTGTGTGTATGTGTGTGTGTGTGTGTGTGTGTGTGCGTGCGTGTGTGTGCGTGCGTGCGTGCTTGCGTGTGTGTCTGCTTCAGTGCTTAGATTTGATTTTTTATCAAGATTTTGCGCTATATAAATATTGTAATTATTATTATTATTATGCTGGTGAGTAGGATGCAGGAATCAAAAGATTAACTGTTTGACTCTCACACGCTCTTTCACCAGCATCCTTCATTATCACCCATGCTAGCAAAGCAAAAACTTAACCCTTTGACTCCCTCACCCTATCCACAGCTTCCTGCAGGAAGCTGGTGGATAGGGTGAGGGAGTCAGAGAGTTAAGATTTTGGAGTTGGTAGACAGGATCCGGGAGTCAAAGAGTTAAATTAAACTACGCAAGGGGTTGAACCAGTGCCGTAAATTTCATTTCACGGGTAAGATATGATGAATTGATCAACCAACTGGAGAGACTCAAAGTTGATGGAAAAGATCTACCAATAATCAGAAATATGTACTGGGAACAAACAGCTGCAATGAGAATAGAAAACAGTGTAAGCCATTTCCAAAATATCAAAAGAGGAGTCAGACAGGATTGTTTCGTCACCAGATCCGTTTTCACTTTACAGCGAAAACATCATGAGAAACCTAGAAGAACACACTGGATTAAAGGTTGGAGGGAAAATGATAAACAACATTCGATACGCAGATGACACCGTGCTAATTGCAGAAAGTGAAAGAGACCTACAAAACCTTGTGAATATACTAGAAATAGAAAGCAAAGATAAGGGGCTGGAACTAAATAACAGGAAGACTGAAGTCATGGTGATCAGTAAAAAGCATGAAATCCCCTCATGCAAAATAAGAGCAAATGGCACAACCTTGACACAGGTTGATAAGTTCAAATACCTGGGAACGTTCATTTCATCAGACGGCAGATGCACATCAAAAATAGCCGGCAGAATCGGCCAAGCCAAAACTTCATTCAAGAAGATGACAAGCATTCTTACCAAAGAATGCCTGTCAATTAACATCAGGACGAGAGTTCTTGAATGTTATATAGAACCAATACTGTTGTACGGATGCGAGGCATGGACAGTCAACAAACAAAGCCAGAAGAAGATTGAGGCAGCCGAGATGTGGTTTCTAAGAAGAATGTTGAGAGTTCCATGGACAGCAAAGAAAACAAACGAGACAGTCTTGATGGAGGCAGACACAAGTAGATCACTCATAATGAAGATTCGGAAAAGACAGGCAACATTTATAGGCCATTTTGTGAAGAAGGTGGATTTGGAGCACCTGGTCACAACGGGAAAGCTGGAGGGAAAGAGAGCACCGTGTAGACCCAGGGAGAAAATGCTGGACGGACTTGAAGAATGGCATCGAGAGATAGAGACAGATGGAAGTCCATGATCGCCAACGCCATGCGGCAGGGCACCTGATGATGTTGATGAAGGGGTTGAAGTTAACACGACACATCACTGGGTGGACGAACATCCTCAAAGATGTCCATGGCCAGGGTGGAGGGGCTCCAAATTGTTCAACGGCCTGATGTTCATGACTACTATGAGTCATTTGGCTGGACGGCAGATGACAACTTGGGTCAAGTTTATCAGCTTCAAGTGTTTTTTAGGGGATTGTCAGTTTTGACTTAGTAAATTAAATAGTGCTAATTTACTCACCTAAGATTTAACAGTATCTAATTTCAGCAGAGTAAGTCCAATGAAAAATTAGAGTCTTTGCTGTAAAAGCAGTTTTTACTTTTGACAGTTGGCTAAAAATATGTGTCCAGTGATATCACTTTTACTTAAGTAGTAATTATCGGGATGACCATCATCATCCATCATCATCATCATCATCATCATCATCATCATCATCATCATCATCATCATCATCATCATCATCATCATCATCATCATCATCATCATGTGCCCTGCTGCATGGCATTGGCGATCATGGCCCTCCACACGACTCTATCCCTTGTCACTGCAAGTACATATCCCACCTTCTCTGTCTTCAGCCACCCTGCAAGTCCGTCCAATACTTTCTCCTTGGGTGAACCTGGTGTTCTCTTATTATCAGGGTAGTAGGTACTAATTATCAGGGTAGTAGGTAGTAATTATAAGAGTAGTAGGTAGTAATTATCAGGGTAGTAGGTAGTAATTATAAGGGTAGTAGGTAGTAATTATCAGCGAAGTAGGTAGTAATTATCAGGGGAGTAGGTAGTATCAATTAGTAGGTAGTAATTATCAGGGTGGTAGGTAGTGATTATCAGGGTAGTAGGTAGTAATTATCAGGGTAGCCATATGTGTGTACATGTACTCCTATGGAGTGAGTGATGTTGCTCAGTGTGGTGACAGTAATAATACCATTTATCATACTGTCTAGTGTATTGTTTGCCCAATAATATGATTTTAGTATTGGTTCACATACATGTAGCCGCAGTATTTTCGCCTTGTGTTGCAAGACTAAGGGTTAGCTATGGTATAATTGTAAAACTAGGGGTTCACCAATGTATAATTGCGGTGGCCAGATGTATGTCAGGTGCCAGGGTTTTGTCAGGTATCACAAGGTTTCTTGATTTTTGTTTTGTTTTTTGTTTTTTTCACTAAGGTTTCAGGAACCAGAAAATACACGAAAATAGAGTCAGAACGTGTATTTAATACAACCAGACAAGACAGGCGCATTTTTTCGACCAATTGGCCTTTGTCAAACATAAACATAAGATCACAAACGAAAAAACAGCAAATAACAAAAATTAGGAGAAAAAGACTAAATCTTCCCTGTTGCTACGCCCAGTGGGAGAAAAGGCCTAAAACAAAATCGAAATGTGTTTTTGAGTAATGGTAAGAACCGGCGAGAGGGGAGGCAAAGATGATGTCAGAGGGGAAGTGAGATGAACTCTGCGATTTGAAAAATAGTCATGCCATATTTGTATTGTTTTATCCTGAAGAGGGTCCAGGACTAAATCTATGGAAACTTAAGTTTTAGGCATCGTTATGTTTTAGGAAGATTTTTTTTATTGTGAAGCAGTAAGTTTTTAGGTAACCAGGTTTTTATTGTAGCTATGTCTTATGTGGCAACTTTTTCTTTGACCTAGAACTTGTTGGTGGCCTTTAGTGATGTGTTGTTGTGGTATTCATGTAGTTAATTTGTTTGTTGTATTTGCGTCTGAAAAACTATTGGGTTTGGGTTTGCTATTGATGAATTTTTGTTGAGTGTAGGAGTCAAGTAATTTGATTTTGATGTGTTACTGTGCGCGTTTTGATTTTGTAGTTTAGAGCTGAGTTTAATATGAATGTCATATGACTGAAAGTAGGGTCTCTTATTTGATTTTGTTTAATTTTTTTTTGCTGTGATTTCTATTTTGGTTAAATTTTTTCCCCACCGTTTCAATTGATTTTGTACACAGCAAGGGTGATTTTGATTAGATGTCAATGTTCACAATTTTAAAAATACTAATGATAATGACAATGACGATAAGAAGAAGAAAAAGAAGAAGAAGAATTATAACAATTATAATAATAATAATATAATAATAATGATAAAACGAAAATGATAATGATGACGATGACGATAATGACAACGATGATGATGATGATGATGATGACGACGACGACGACGACGATGACGATGATGATGATGATGATGATGATGATGATGATGATGATGATGGTGATGATTCATGCGGCATTGGGACATTCTGTATACTCTGTTGTGTATTTTTGTAGATTACATTCTTGACAAAATTTCCCCTAGCCTTTAATAACGAGCCTGCATCAAATGCTTTCCTGATCATCGTACGCTTGTGCGCGCGTGTGTGTGTATGTGTGTCTATACGTGTGTATATATATGTATGTTTGTATGTATGTATGTGTGTGTATATATATATATATATATATATATATGTGTGTGTGTGTGTGTGTGTGTGTGTGTGTTGTGTGTGTGGCGCGTGCTAATCCTCATTTCTATTGTGGATTGTGTGTAGTGGCTACACTTCAAACCTCAAACATCAAAACACTCTATCACTCAAGGATAAGCATTGGATCTGTCTACAGGTAGTTCTTGCTACTCTATACACATCATACAAACATATTTTTAAAAAGCACAGATAAACCATAACTGCCTTTCATTCGTGTTTGTGTTTGTTATTGATGAATTTTTGTTGAGTGTAGTAGTCAAGAAATTTATCACTACCACCACCACTAGTACCATGACAATCATCATCACCATAATACTGACAATAAAAGTAATATTGAGGAGGAGGAGGAGAAGCAGGAGGAGGAAAATAAATAGTGATGATAATGATGATGATGATGATGATGATGATGATGATGATGATGATGATGATGATGAAGAGAAGGAGGAGGATAATAATAACAACAACGATAATTCGTGCGGTATTGGGATATTTGTATAGTCTTGGTCATTTTTGCAGATTCCATTGTTCATAACATTTCCCCCTAACCTTTAATAAAGAACCTGCATCTAATGTTTTCCCGGTCATTGTATAGGTGTGCGTGTATGTGCGCGTGCGGGCGGGCATGTGTGTATTCGTGTGTATTCGTGTGTGTGCGTGTGTGTGCGTGTGTGTGTGTGTGTGTGTGTGTGTGTGTGTGTGTGTGTGTGTGTGTGTGTGTGTGTGTGTGTGTGTGTGTTGTGTGTTTTCATTTCTACTCTAGACTGTGTTAAGTTGCTACACACTTAAAAAAAGCTTCAATCAGCAAAACACTATGTTACTCAAGGAAAGTAACACTGGATCTGTCTACAGATAATCCTTGCTATTCTATACATATCACACAAGCTTAGATTAAATAAAAAAGCACAGATAAACCATAACATATCAATGTCAAAGAAGTGATGAAAATGAATTATAGTAAACTACTGACCTTCATACGTCAATTGGTCCAACCCATATACAAAAGTACGAGACAAATTCAGACAATGGAAAGCAAACACATGTCAATCTCCAACGAACAAAGGAGGACAACGGACTGCAAACACATGTCAACCTCCACTAATAACAAAGGCTGACAATGGATAGCAAACAAATGTCAACCTCCAGTAACAACAAAGGCTGACAATAGATAGCAAACAAATGTCAACCTCCAGTAACAACAAAGGCTGACAATGGATAGCAAACACATGTCAACCTCCAGTAATAACAAAGGCTGACAATGGATAGCAAAGAAATGTCAACCTCCAGTAACAACAAAGGCAGACAATGGACAGCAAACAAATGTCAACCCCTATAATAAACAAGGCAGATAATGGACAGCAAACACATGTCAACCCCTATAATAAACAAGGCGGATAATGGACAGAAAACACATGTCAACTCCTATAATAAACAAGGCGGATAATGGACAGCAAACACATGTCAACCCAATAATAAACAAGGCAGACAATGGACAGCAAACACATGTCAACCCCTATAATAAACAAGGCGGATAATGGACAGCAAACAAATGCCAACCCCAATAATAAGAAAGGCACACAATGGACAGCAAACACATGTCAACCCCCAATAACAACAAAGGCAGACAATGGATAGCAAATACGTCAACTTAAAATAATAACAAAGACAGACAATGGATAGCATATACATGTCAATCCTCAACAATAAAAACAATAATAACAACAACATAACTATAAGCGTAGTAGTAGCAAAAATACAGTTCTTTTTTTTAAAAAGTGTGCATAGTTACAGAAGGGACAGGTGGCCCAGGGTAATAAAGAAAAAAGAATAGACAATACGCAAGACAAATAAAATGTTTTGCTAAATATAACCACACAGCAGCCACTACTCTTTATACTTAATAAACCCTTTTGTCAAAAACATTTGTCCTATGCTTAAACAGCATCTTACATTATACCTAGGCATCAGATGTTTTGGATAAAGCGAGCAACCATGTTGTGCAATCAGTGTTCAGTATTTACAGCCAATCCATCAAATTCCAAAAGTTATAGGTCTGTTTTTGACTGCAGCAGTTTAGACATTCCACTACTAAAATACAAATTTACACATACGATTTCTTGAAATTTTGAAAAACATTATATGAATAGCAGATGTTATATTCAAATCATTTTCATACTACAATACATCTTTTCAGGTCTTGTCTCACATATTTCGAGGAATATCTATGAACAACTTTTTTTTCCATTTTCTAGTTGTAGTATAGTAGCCACTGATTGGTGACCTGTGGACAGAGTATAATAGTCACTGATTGGTGACCTGTGGACAGAGTGTAGTAGTCACTGATTGGTGACCTGTGGACAGAGTATAGTAGTCACTGATTGCTGACCTGTGGACAGAGTATAGTAGTCACTGATTGGTGACCTGTGGACAGAGTATAGTAGTCACTGATTGGTGACCTGTGGACAGAGTATAGTAATCACTGATTGGTGACCTGTGGACAGAGTATAGTAGTCACTGATTGGTGACCTGTGGACAGAGTATAGTAGTCACTGATTGGTGACCTGTGGACAGAGTATAGTAGTCATTGATTGGTGACCTGTGGACAGAGTATAGTAGTCACTGATTGATGACCTGTGGACAGAGTATAGTAGTCACTGATTGGTGACCTGTAGACAGAGTAGAGTAGTCACTGATTGGTGACCTGTGGACAGAGTAGAGTAGTCACTGATTGGTGACCTGTGTACAGAGTAGAGTAGTCACTGATTGGTGACCTGTGGACAGAGTATAGTAGTCACTGATTGGTGATCTGTGGACAGAGTATAGTAGTCACTGATTGGTGACCTGTGGACAGAGTATAGTAATCTCTGATTTGTGACCTGTGGACAGTGTATAGTAGTCACTGATTGGTGACCTGTGGACAGAGTATAGTAGCCACTGATTGGTGACCTGTGGACAGTGTATAGTAGTCACTGATTGGCGACCTGTGGACACAGTATAGTAGTCACTGATTGGTTACCTGTGGACAAAGTATAGTAGTCACTGATTGGTGACCTGTGGACAGAGTATTGTAGTTACTGACTGGCGATCTGTGAGGAGAATACTGTAACTGACAATTGGCGTGTGCGTGTACATATATACATACACGCAGACACACATGCGCATATACACACATGCGCATATACACACATACACACATACACGCACATACATACACAAACGCACACACACACATACACAAACACGCACACACATATAAACACACCACACATACTCACACGCACGCACATGGACACACATATACGTATACAAACACACACACACACATATATATATAAACACACACACACACACACACGGGCGCACACACACATACACAGGCATACACGCACATACACAATATACACACATTCACTCACAAACACAAACACACACAAACACTCACGCACGCACGCGCACACACACACACATACACACACACACACACACACACACACACACACACGCGCGCGCGCGCACACACTCTCACACACACACACACACTCACTCACACACACACAAACACTCACGCACACATACTCACATACACACACACATGCGCGTGCGCACATACACACGCACAGATACACGCGCGCGCACACACTCTCACACACACACACACACTCACTCACACACACACAAACACTCACGCACACATACTTACACACACACACACACACACATGCGCGTGCGCACATACACACGCACAGATGCACGCACAACACACACACACACACGCACGCACGCACTCACGCGCGCACTCACGCATGCATATTCGCACGAGAAAACTTGGAAATCAGTTACCTAAATGTTTTTCAGTCCGCTGTTCGACTGACTGGTTCTGGCTATGCACTATAAACTGTGAGTTAATTTCTGGTAGCAGTGCAGTGTTTCCATAGGAGGATTCTGAAAGGGATCAATTAGGGTTGCTGTAATTTACTCATTATTTTTCTAACAATGGAAACATTTTCGATCCTTAACTCGTTTGTTGCAATTGACGTGATAATGACTCTAATTATGTGTGGAATGTTTCGGGAAAAGAGAATTATGTATGATTATCTATCTTTTAATTCATTTCCTTTTATTTATGAGAGCATTTTTTATTACGTGAGCTAGTTAATCTCTCTCTCTCTTCTCTTTTTGTCTGAGTGTGTGTCTCTGTGTGTCTGTACCTGTGTGTGCATGAGTGTGTGTATGTGGGCTTGGGTGCATGCGTCTACAGGCTGTATATGTGTGTGTGTGCAGTGTGTGTGTGCGAGCGCGCGTGCATGCATATGTGAGTTCGTGTTTCTCTCTGTGTGTGAGTATGGATGTGAGTGTATTGGTGTGCTGGTATGTGTGCGTGGCACGTGTGATTGATTGAGTTTGTGTACCAATTAACTTGGAACAGTTTGAATGAATAATTACTGAAGATGATGATGATGATGATGATTTGTGTGTGTGTGTGTGTGTGTGTGTGTGTTGTGTGTGTGTGTGTGTGTGTGTGTGTGTGTGTGTGTGGATTGTGTGTGTGTGTGTCTGTCTGTTTGTGTGTAAGTGTGTGTGCATGAATGTGTGTGTATGTGTGTGCGTGTGCGCATGCATGTTTGTGTGTGTGTATGTGTATGGCTTACATTTTGTTTTTAATGGTTTCAATAATGATAAGAAAAGAAAAAATAAAACTGTTGTCACGAGTTTCAAATTATCTATCTGTTGCTGAAAACATGTATAAATGTTAGAGCATTATTACCACATAGTTCACTGTGTACTCCACTACTGTGCACTGTGGTGTGTGTCCAGCGTGTTCTCTTGACTGTGATAATATTTCTTTATGTGATTCATTCACTATGAAAATACCCACGTGGGGATTCTGGGCTTCGTTATAAATAGTACCCCACTTTCTGGAAAATCTCTGTGCTGAAAATTTTCTCTTTCCTCTCACTCTCTTTGCTCCTGCCTTGTTCCTTTCCTTTCTGTCATTTCTTCCTATTGCTTTTGTGCCTTGCTGGTCCATTCACTTGTTCGTGTTTGATGAAGTTTTATATAATTTCTCTTAGGAGTGAGAATTGCGTACGCGTATTTACTTTTTTTGTTCTAGGAAAATGTGATGTGCTGAAGCAACTTTAGGTAACTTAGGCCCGTCTTTATATATGTCATAGTGTCCTTCATCAATCATCATATCATTGCCCTGCCTGCTACTGATGGCAGTCATGGCCCTCCATACAAATCTCTCTTTTGTCGCTGCAAGTACACCTCCCACTCTTTCTGTCTTCATCAGGTCCTCCAGTCTATCCAATATTTTCTCCCTGTATCTACCTATGCTCTCTTTTCCTCCAGCTTTCCTGGTGTGATTAGGTGCTCAAATTTCTCTTTCCTCATAAAATACATATCCTATAAATTTATTTGTCTTTTCCTAATCTTCTTCATTGATGTTCTTTCTGTGGTTGCCTCTTTCAAGCCTGTCTCGTTTGTTTTCTTTGCTGTCCATGGAACTCTGAACAGTCGCCTTATAAACCACATTTCAGCTGCCTTAATCTCGTTCTGACTTTGTGTGTTGACTGTCCACGCTTCCCATCCACACAACAGTATCAGTTCTATATAACACTGAAGAACTCTCTTCCTGATGTTAATTGATATACATTTAGCAGTAAACCGCTTTTCATTTTCTTGAATACTGTTTTAGCTTGGCCGTGTCTGCTGGCTATTTTTCATATGATCTGTCGTCTGTTGAAATGACTGTTCCCAAAAAATTAAACTGATCAATTGTCTCAGTGTTGTGTCATTTGCTGTTATTTTTGCATAAAAGGATTTCTTGCTTTTTACTGATTATTATGACTTCAGAAATTAGTCACAGGAGAAAAACGCGCACATCACCTGTTGCATAAAATCTGAAGATGGTACGATTATTACTGAAAAAGACAACCAAATATTGCATAGATCAGGAGAGTACATTTAAGACCTTTTTGGCGGTGACAGAAAGGAAGAATACATGATAAAAATGAACGCTGAAGGACCACCAATAATGAAAAGATAGAGTTAAGGCAGCGTTGAAAAAGATGAAACTGGGAAAAGCCCCAGGACCAGACGATATTACTACAGAAATGATTGAGGGTGTGCATGAATGTAGAATTAAAAAAAATAAAGTCCTACTCAATGAAATTTTTGACACCGGAAAAAAAATCCTTTAAGATATATGGAAATCAATTTTCATTGCACTTCCAAAGAAAGCAAGGGCTATGGAATGAGAACTCTGTCGTATAATCAGCTTGTTAAGTCATGTGACACAGATTCTTTTAAGAATAATTATGATGAGGACAAGGAACAGAATCAAAAGAAAAAAAGCAGATGAATGTTATGGAATTGTTGAAGGAAAAAACATTAATGCCATATACACCCCAAGAACTTTCATAGAAAGATTAGTTGAGTGGAATAGGACTTATAGTTGTGTTTTGTTGATTATACCCAAGCTTTTGATTGGTAAGACCCAAATTAATCAACCAATTAGAAAGATTCAATGTTGATGGAAAGGATGTAAGAATATAAGGAATATGTATTGGGAAACAAAAGCATCGGTGACAGTATAAAATGATATAAGGTATTTCCAAAATATCAAAAGAGGGATTAGGCAGGGATATGTTCTGTCACCAGATTTGTTTTCATTTTACACAAAACTCATCATGAGGAACCTTCAAGAATGCCCTCGGATAAAGGTTGGAGGAAAAATGCTAAACAATCTTCGTTATTCAGATGACACTGTTTATAATTGCAGAAAATGAAAATGACTAAAATCTTGTGAACATAATACAAATAGAAACCAAATGAAGGTCTGGGGCTAAATAGCGAAAGTAATCAATAAAAAACAAAAAATCCCCTTAAGAGTAAAATAACAGCAAACGGCACAACACTGAGACGAGCTGATAAGTTTAAATATCTGGGAACCGTCATTTCATAGTACGGCAAATGCACATTAGAAATAGCCAGAGAAATTGGCCAAGCTGAAACAACATTCAAGAAAATGAAAAGTGTTCTTATTAACAAAGACCTGATACTGTTGTATGGATGCGAAGCTTGGACTGTCAACACACAAAGTCATAACAAGATTGAGGCAGCTGAAATGTAGTTTCTGAGAAGATTGTTAATAGAAAATAAAAGAGACAGTCTTGAAAGAGGGAACCACAGAAAGCACATCAGTGAAGAAGATTAGGAAAAGCAACATTTAGAGGACATTTTATGAGGCAAGAGAAATTTGAGCACCAAGTCACAACAGGAAAGCTGGAGGGAAAAAAGCTCCCAATACATATTCTGATTATTGTAGATCTTTTCCATCAATATTGAGGCTTTCTAGTTGGTTGAACAATGCTTCAAGGTCTTACCTGATCGAAAGCCTTCGTATAATCAACAAATCATAAATGTAAATCCCTATTCAACTCGATTGACCTCTCTATGATAGTTCTTAGGATGTATATGGCATTAATAGATCTTTTCCCTTCGACAAATCCACACTGTTCTTCTGCTATTTCTCTTTTATTCTGTTTCTTGTCCTCGTCAAGATTATTTTTAATAGGATTTTTGTTAAATGACTCATCAAGCTGATATTACGATGGAGTTCGCATCCTATAGCCCTTGCTTTCTTTGGAAGTGTAATGAACATTGATTTTGACATTCTTTGGGGATCTTTTCCAGTGTCATAAATTTCGTTCAGGAGGACTATTATTGTTTTCAGTAGCAAATTCCTCTAGGGCTTCAATCATCTCTGTAGTAATATTGTCTGGTCCTGGAGCTTTTCACAGTTTCATCTTTTTCAGAGCTGCTGTAACTTCATCTTTCATTATGGTGGTACTTCAACGTTCATTCTTATAATGTTTTCTTCGTTTCTGTCATCGTTAAAAAGTCTATAATGTACTCTCCCCATCTATCTAATATTTTCTTTTTTCTATCATAACCGTACCATCTTTCGATTTTAAGCAACCAGTTGATGTGCACGTCTTTTTCCTGTTGGCAATTTCTTTAATGTTTCTGTACTTACTTTGAGATCTGTTTTGTGTCGATCTTCTGTTTCTTTGCACTTTGTTTCAAGCCGAGCTTCCTTAGCTTCATAGCACCTTTTCCTGATTTTTTTTATTTATCTTTTTGTATTCTTCCTCGTTTCCCTTTGCCTTCTTCCGTTCTTCAGAGCCATTATCCATTCAAATTCATGTTGTGCAGTGATGCATCCTGGCCCACACGCTGCTAGGGATCTTTTACTCCCTCGTACTGTCGTAAGCTTTTAGATCATCTGATGATGGAATTTACCTACACATTAGGTCTGATGACAAGCTCTTTAGTCTTGCATGTTTCAGACTAAAGACTCAAGTGTGTCAGACCCTGACTTGGAGACATTCTTTGCTGATGATGCTTGACGACTGGCTGTAGAAGCAGGCATCACCATTGCAGTTGAGTAACAAACTCGACTGTGGTCGGACAGAGGATAGAGAAGAGAAGGAAAGTTGCGGCACCGACCACCCAGCTACAAACGTAAATCTTCATGTGCATCAGCATTGTCAAAGACTGCCACCCAACAATCGCCTGGTCAGCCACAGCCAACGCTGTTCTACGTCCATTTGAGTCCTTAATGGGCGCATCCATTGTCCAATCAGACAGACATAGCCATCTATCTAGTTATAGTAGTTTGAAATCGGCAATTGACTGTTTGAAAAATTATTTCATGTAAGTGAACATTTTTTCTTCAATGTCAGTGACATTGTTATATAAAACGTCCGATATATCAATTGACTAGAACAAGCCCAAATATTAATCAAGCAATGATCGAAGAAGTGGAAAATATAACTATTAAAATAAAAAAAAAAGTAGACCAACACAGCTTCACAGGCCAGTAGGAGTACGGCATCCAGCTACTTAATGTACCATTTGTGAGAGCGAGTTATCTATGTACATGTAATATGCAATAGAATGTCCATGCATTGATGTTACTTTACAATTCATGACAAAGCATTTTCAGAGAGTGTGGACATGTGCACTCACGGTATTTTGGTCTCTGTGTTGCAATACCAGTAGTGGTCTGGCCAGGTTTATAGCCAGATTTATGTTCACAGCCACTTCTGTTTCGTTTGGTCATTTGTTTTACTCAGATAAACAAGATTGTTAGATATCCCCAAGGGGTTTTTTTCTCATTGGTTTGAGGGGTTTAAGCACAAGGCTTTCAATAGTCACATTTCTATTGCACACGTTACCTCTAATTATTCTAAACCTTCAAGGTCGATGTTAACATTACGTAATGTTAATATTAGAAGTGAAGTTCGTTTTCCCATATGCTATGGCTTGAAAATATGTACATGATGTTTCAGATTTGCTGGTTTTCGTCATAGCGAATCAGTCTTAAAAATCAAGTCAAGGTGATATTGTTTTGTTAGTGAGAGATGAAAGAGCCAGTCTGCACATCTCTGTAGCATCAATCTTCAAGACATCATGTTTAGTATCACTGCGCAGTTTAGGGGTAAAACAGACATGCCACCGTCCAACCCACTTTTTCAAGCGTACAGTCCTTCATCAGAACTCATCTCTCCATGATGGATGCATGGAATTAGAATCAATGGGAATTGTCTGCAGATATTCCAGATATTGCTGAACATGCAGAAATAGAAGAAATCACCCGTAGAATTAAAGACAATTTGTTAGATTCTTGTTCCTGATTGGTGGACCAGGTAACGTCATCAACATGGCGGTGTTCTACAAACAGGGCCTTAAGGATCGTGTCAACCTGTGTCTCTTTGCCTTGTCCCTGGCTGATGAAGTCCGTGTACTTGTAGAAATACTTTTCACGGTGAGCAACTGTATTTACAATTCACAACCAAAGAGACATATGGCCCTATGCATATTTTCTTGGTCAACAGGAATGTTGCAGGTTTAACAGGTTTGGTTATGTGTCTCTTATTCTTTCTGCCATCATTGCCAGTGAGAGATTTCTTTGTGTGTTTAGTCCACTAAGGTTTCAGACTCTGCTACGACCAGAACAATGGTTTCTATCATTATTGTTGTTTAGTGACAGTGTTAGGTCTGTATTTTGTAGTGGCATCCAGTATCGTATTAGTTGTTTTTACAATCCAGAATCTGG
Organism: Monoplex corrugatus; assembly: GCA_030674185.1. Lineage (NCBI taxonomy): Eukaryota > Metazoa > Mollusca > Gastropoda > Littorinimorpha > Ranellidae > Monoplex > Monoplex corrugatus. The sequence continues at coordinate 29,163,499 of JAPXFY010000033.1, forward strand.
TGAAGTTTTCAATAGGCATGTGCTGGAGACTTTTATAAAGCTCACAAAGACTTCATCGACTCTTGGACAGCTTTGTGTTTGGTGCTGGTCTGCCTGGGTTGGTGATGATTAGTGGTGATAACGACAACGATAGCTACTTCAGTGAAACTTCGTGAGATCGTGAAATGGCGTGCTGATACATCGTCACAACTGAGCTCCCGGGAAATAACATGACTAAGATGTTGATCAATAATTCCATTTTCTTTATCATCTGTGCCTTTCCTTTGCTGTGATTCGTTTTAGTTGGCTGTTTGTTCCAGGATTGAGACCTGGAGGACGCTATCAAAACTTGTATTTCTCTTCATTGTGGATTCAAGTCATATTCACTTGCACCAACTCCACATTTAACATTTTCGTATATTATGCAATGGGGTCTCGGTACAGGGAAACATTCTGGGCACTGTTCGGTAGACAAAAGCAACAACCAGAAAGAAAGTAACGTTCAGAGCAATGCTAGTCAGTCAAACTATGTTTACATAGGAAGAGTGAATACGGGAAGGTTTGATCAGCCTAAAGGGAGGAAAAAAGTTGACATGAAATGTATCTGTATCTACTTTGTTTAACTATGCCACCCTGGCAGTCATTATCTTTTCATGATTACAATAGACAGCAAAATTTCAGGTTTAAAAGGAGACAAATCTCATGATTTAGATTTTTTAAGTTTATGTCTCTTTCTGTTTTGTTTTCCATGTTTATAAGTAAATTAGATTATATATACCACACGATTGTCATGTCATTAGAATTGTGTTACTATTAGCTTTAGGTTTTGTCTTTGTCTTTTGTTTCACTTGCAGCTCGATGTTCACAGAAGACAGACATGTGAACTGGTGTTTCCATTTTTACATTGTCGTTACGAATTACAGATAACACATTACATTACAAACATGTGTGCAAGAGCCATGTATCTATTTTTAAAGATGTACATATTCTGATACACACACATGCACACACACACACACACACACACACACACACACACACACACACATACACACACACACACACACACACGCACACGCACACGCACAACACCACACACACACAACACACACACACACATACACACATACACACACACCACACCACACACACACACACACACACACACACACACACAACACACATATCTATCTATCTATGATTGTATGTGTGCGTTCGTTCTTTGAATTAACGTCTTTTCACTATACGTGATGTTAGACGTGGGATGGGGGGAGGGATGGAATAAAACATGAATAATAAAATTAAATATAGAACGATAGTTGGACGGGTTGGATTGGGGCAGAGGGGAGACAGAGTAAAAAGACATAAGTAGGTGGGAGAACAGAAAAATGGAACGAAAACTTAACACTAACAATTAACTTCAACAATGTGAAGGGAAATTGTAACACTAAAACACAAACCGCATAAAGTAATGCATTAACAGGATTGTGAACTAATGATTCTGAAATTTTGACTAACAAAGATTGATCTGATAAACTTTTTAAAAATGAGTTTCAAATACTTTTCTTGGGTAAAGATTTTCGGTAAAAAAAAAAGTAGCATTTTGCAGTAGAATAAACAGTGAAACAGTGTGAACTGTTCGCCACAAATACACTTGACATTTTCACCATATTTTGTTTTCAATGCGTTTAGCTGAATACGAAAACGAACAGCAACAATCGATCTCAAATGACACATGGAAGAATACTGCAATTTGTTACATACATTTTGAACCGTAAGTTTTATCATTTGTTGTGACACAAACTGTTCATTTAAATGATCATGAAATCGAGTCCATGAGGCTGATTCGAGCAAGTTGCAAGCTTCTTTTACGGAAGTATGAACATGTAATTCTATAGAATTATCAGAATTCTGCGCGCCTTGCTTAGCTGCTCCGTCAACTACTTCGTTGCCATGGAGACCAACGTGAGAAGGCACCCAGCATAAACTGATATCTGTACCTTTGACCCTCAAACGATGTATAAGATGATTTGCCTCAGTAATTCAATCAGGTCTTGTGTGGGCATCAAAAGACTGTAAGACATATAATACAGATTTTGAGTCAACACAGAGAACTACTTTGAAAGACACGGGTTTAAGATTTACTAGATAATGCAATGCTTGTATAATAGCGATTGTGTGTGTCTGTGTGCGTGTGTTTGTGTGTGTACATGTAGATAAATATACGTGTGTGTGTGTGTGTGTGTGTGTGTGTGTATGTGTGTGTGTGTGTGTGTGTGTGTGTGTGTGTGTGTGTGTGTGTGTGTGTGTGTGTGACGTGTCACACAAACACAGCATGCATGCTTGAATGTAACTGATGTGTTGAATATCAGTGCAAGAGAGTTCGTGTGTGAAGGAAAGCGCCTCTCAGAAAGTTGGGGAATAGTATTTTTAGTAGGGTAGGTGGCTTTAGATTATCTGCAGCAGCCACTCAGCAGCTCTCTCTGTCTCTCTGTCTTTGTCTCTGTCTGTCTGTCTGTCTGTCTGTCTGTCTGTCTCTCTTTCTCTCTTCTCTCTCTCTCTTTCTCTTTCTCTTTATCTGTTCTTTATCTCTCTCGTTATCTCTCTCTCTTTCTCTCTGTGTCTCTCTCTTTTTCTCTGTTTCCCTCTTCTCTCTCTCTCTTTCTTTTTTTCTCTCTCTCTCAATCTCTCTCTTTCTCTCTCTCTTTCTTTCTATATCTCTCTCTTTCTATCTCTCTTCTCTCTCTTTCCTGGGTTGGGATGGGGGCCTAGTGATCAAAGTGACGATCACACCGATGTCAGTGACAAAGATACCTGTATCAGTGGTGAGGAAATGGAAAATATGGGTGAGGTCCTAGCTGAAGATGTATGTGAAGCGACCAAAGAATCGGGTAAAATTAATACTGAGAATGTGAGTACCGATGAGGTCACTGTGCTCAGTGTCAGAACAAAGTCAGCTGATCACACTAACGTTGTGGCACACACCTCAGATCAAGCATTAAATGATACACACACAATAACACAAAACGCGAACGCCAAAAGCTTGTCAGACTGGCATGCTGACAATCTAGTTCTAGATTCTGATGATCTAGACACAAACCAGAGCATACAGACACCTTCTGTCACCCATGCTCTGCGACCTAGACGTGCTGCCTCCCACACACGGATAGACGGTAAGAGCAGTGGCCATGCTCCACCAAGGTCTAGCAGTCAGAGCAAAATTACTGACTCGTTTAAGAAAACGCAGGCTAAAGATCTGCCAAAAACAAGAAGCAGGTCCCAATCTTCTAAGACCAAACCCAGTGTGAGTGAGGCCTCAGGTACTAACAGATAGGATATCGGCCGAGCCACAATATCAGGTAGACCTGTACGATTTGCCACAGGCGACGACAGTTATATTTGGAATCAGAACACAACACCACCATCGGAATCAAAATGTACTTTGCGTGTAAATACTGCAAATAAATTACATGTTAGTTTCCTTAATTATAATGTAAATGGCCTTTTGGAAAAACTAGAAAATAATGATTTTGCCAATTTTCTTCTCACTTATGACTTTATATGTTTGACAGAAACATTTGTTGCAACTGACTTTGAATCACCACTTTTCAGTGACTTTGTAGTGTTCATGTCTAAAGCCAAGAAGCTGTCTCATCAAGGGAGATATTCTGGGGGTGTTATCGCAATGGTAAGGAAATCATATTCTCGTTTTGTTGAGCAAATCCCAATAGAAACTGAAAACACTTTAGCTATAAAAATCCACAAAGACCTGTTTTCTGTAGACAGAAACATACTGTGGATTTGTACATATCTTCCTCCGTGTGATTCTGTCTATTGGAATAGCCAGGAAGGTGCATATGGTATTGAAGTGCTGGAGCAATGCATTTTAGATCTATATGACTTGTGTGGTGATTCTTTTCTATTGGTAAATGGGGATCTAAACTCGAGAACAGCGAATACTAATTACAGTTTTAGTGGAGAGGTCGATGATTTCGATGTGAATGTTTATACCGAGAACAGATTTCCCAGAATTTCACAGGACAAAAACACAAATAAATTTGGTTGTCAGCTGATTGAGTTATGTAATATGTTTGAATGTATGATTTTAAACGGATTGCGTGAAACGGATTTTGACGATGGATGTACATATATTGCGTCCTCTGGGACTAGCACAGTAGACTATTTCATTACTTCCATTGATTTGTTTTCATGTATACACATCAAATCAATTGTTGTTGAGAACATGATGGATTCTGATCACCTACCAGTTGTTATGATGGTTGAAATTAAAAATGATATCGTTGAGGCTGGTCATGATAAAACAAGTCAACCCAAAAACGAGGTTTGTGAGAAATTTATTTGGAAACATGAACTGGAAGCCGAGTTCCACAAAACTTTGAAAAGCAGTGATATTCAAGACAGACTTATTTTGGCCACAAATACTCTACATTGCGATGTGGATAGTGGTTTGAATACTTTTGTACAATGTCTGAAAGATGCCAGTGCCTGTATGTATAAAACGTATAAAGTTTACTGGAACAAAAGATCAGAATGGTTTGACAAGGACTGTCAGCAAGCAAAAAAAGAAACAAGGCGTAAACTAAATTATTTTAGGAAAACTAGTAAGGAAGAAGATAGAATTTCATATGTGGAAGAGAGGAAAACGTACAGACGTTTACTAAAGACAAAGAGACAAGCATTTAGGAAACAGAAAGCAGATTCGCTAACCATGGAAATGACTAATTCATCACAGTTCTGTAAACTGCTGAGAAGTATGGGTTGTGGAAACAAAGACAAAGTCTCAAATGATATTGATATTAATGTCTGGTTCGAGCACTTCAAGAATATTTTTCAAAATTATGGGGGACATGTTGGTGAACATTGTGATATTGAGGTAGATCTATCTGAGGAAAGGGAGCATACTCTAAATAGAGATATATCTGAAGAAAAGGTTAAACGAGCAGTTGGTAAACTTAAGACTGGTAAAGCAAGCGGAATTGACAGCGTTTCAGCTGAAATGTTAAAAAATGGGGGAAACGATGTCATAGCTTTTCTAACAAAACTGTTCAAAATAATTTTTGACTCGGAGATTTATCCAAAAGAGTGGTCCAAAGCCATTATCATCCCCATTTTCAAGAAAAGGGATCCTGAAAATGCAGATAATTATAGAGGTATATCTTTATTAAGCATGATATCTAAATGTTACACAACAATACTGAACAAGAGATTATACACCTGGTTAGAAGCTAATAATTTGATCTCAGAGAGCCAGGCAGGTTTTCGTAATAGATACTCAACTGTTGATCATATATTCACACTACATGCTATCATTCAGAAATGCATGCACAAGAAAGGGATGAAATTATATGTTGCTTTTGTTGACTTTAAAAAGGCTTTCGATTCGGTCAGACATGATAAACTCCTACATTGTATTAGAAAGGAGGGTGTTAAAGGGAAATTTCTCGCATCATTAATGGCAATGTACAAGTCATTGGTGTCATGTATCCGAGTTAACGATAAATTTTCAGAGATGTTTCAATATCCAGTTGGAGTAAGACAAGGTTGTGTCTTGAGTCCTACATTGTTTTCGATATTTATAAATCAGTTGCAAATTGTATGGGTGATAAAGGAAAACATGGCATCCAATTACTACCTGGGATGTTGGAAATATTTGTTTTACTCTTTGCAGATGATGTGGTACTTTTCTCAACTACACCAAATGGTTTACAGAATCAGCTGAACGTTTTAAGTACGTGTTGTAACAACATGAAATTAAAAGTAAATATTGACAAAACGAAGGTCATGGTGTTTAGAAACGGAGGGTTCCTCGGGAAATGTGAAAAATGGTCATATGAAGAAAATAAGTTGGAAGTTGTGAATAATTATTGCTATTTAGGTTTTAATTTCACGACAATGGTAAGTGTCAAAAAAGGTACTGCACATTTAGCAACTAAGGGGAAGAAAGCTGTCATACAGCTAAATAGGGTTCTCCAAAAATTCAAGGAAATGACAATGGATACTTTCTTTAAAATATTTGAGCAAAGGTACAACCCATTCTGTTGTACGTGTCAGAAGTATGGGGATTAAAACGAATGGAACACATAGAAAAGGTACATATGATGGCGTGCAAAAGATTTTTAGGCGTGCCTGTTAAGACACCAAACAAGATGGTGTACGCTGATCTGGGAAGATATCCATTATTCGTAAACTCTGTGGTCGCATGCTTAAGATATTGGTTTAAATTGCTACAAATGAGTGCCGAAAGATTTCCGCATAAAGCTTACCAAATGCTTCTGGAATTAGATAGAAATGGAAAGGATTGTTGGGCATCAGAGGTAAGAAAAATCCTGTGTGATACAGGTTTCAACATTGTATGGCTGCAACAGGGAGTTGGGGATATAAAACTATTTTTAAACATATTTAGACAAAGACTTGTCGATCTGTTTATCCAAGAATGCACTAGTATTATTAGAGATGGTGACAGATATGAGTGCTATAGATCATTCAAAACAATTTTTGAAAAAGAAAAATATATTTCTGACATGGATACATACTGTCTCAGAGTGGCAATCACACAACTAAGATTTGATGTACTACCGCTGAATAACAATTCACATCGTTATAGTGAGAGTATTCACAAAAGGGCATGCCCTTTTTGCAAAACTCATATCGAAAATGAATATCACCTTATATATGACTGTCCCACTTATACAGATATTAGAGTAAAATTCCTCAAAGATTCAGCTAGAATGCCACTTTATCTACTGCTCAAAGCAGAAAATTCTCATCATAGATACAATGTGTCCAGATTTGTTTTTCATGCCATCAACAGACGCAAAAAAATCATGAATGAATAAACTAACGAAAATAAATCATCACCAGTACTATATTACTGTATTACATTAGTAATTATACAATGCTGTATAGGTATAATAAATGGTAAAACTATTAACGATTCCATCTCTTACCCACTGGACGAGGCGGCAGGGAAGTTTTTAGTCCCGTTTTTATTATCCATTGTTTGGTGTCTGTGATTTGTCTGTGACCGTGCGTTCGCGCTTGACAAAGGCTAGTTGGCCGAAAATTTGCGCTTGTTTTGTTTTGTCTTGTTGGAGACGCGCTTACATTGGTTTTCTTGTTCTTCTGGTTTGTATTAACGCTTGTTCCATTATATTTTTGTAGTCATTTCGATATAAACTGTGTACAGACCGTAAATTATGCACAAAAACGCGGGGGTAAAGATAATTTTGAAAAATCGAATTGTTTATTGATACTTGTTTTACAAATATTTGGTAAATTGATGATTCATTGATTGACTGCTTAACTGATTGTTTGATTAATTCATTGATTGATTGATGGATGCACTGACTGAATGAATGATCCATTGATTAGTTGCTGACTAAGTACTGATCGGGAAAATGATTTATATGAAACTGATCAAATTGTTCGGTGACTCGCTAACTAGTTTGGTTTATAGATGAGTAATTGTATTAGGCGACAAACTTAACTGGTAGAGAAACGGTTCAGTATTTTAACTGATCGGATTCAGATGGCTAATTAAATGATAGAATGGCAGTTGATTGATTGATTGATTACCGTTGCCACGGTACACTGAATGTACTAAGTATTTGTTTGATTAGATGGATAAAGTGAAGTATGTTTCGCAAGCAAGGTGATTTACCAATTATTTGTTGATTGTGTGATGATTGTATTACTTGACCGGCTGTTGGCTATACAGAGAGACTAATTGCTTGATCAGTAGATGGAGGAATGGAACGATATATGTATATGTATTAAATATCTTTATGACTTGTTTGATGCCTTAATGCACTGATGAAGCTTAATTATAATCAAGTACTATTTAGTGTATTACTTCATTAAATGTTAGATTTAGTCAGCAAAAGAAAGATCTGTTGACTGTTACACCAACGAAGTATTCAACTGAGGAAAGCGCGGAAAGTGTCAATGTTCGACGATGCAATCATACGCATTGCAATATTGGTGTAATCCACAAAAACCCTATCTCCCCCCCCCCCCTCCCACCGACTATTGTATTGTGGCCTAAGGCCGATGTACATTAAAAAATTCTGAGTTCTGAGTTCTCTCTCTCTTTCCTGGGTTGGGATGGGGGCAGGGTAATTTCCGCCATGTAGATTTAGAACAGCAGACAGCAGACACTTTTTTCAATAGCATAAACATTGCAGTCTTCGGGAGATCACTGATGGCATGCATTAACAGACAGGATCATCCATCTCTTTCTCTCTGGGTTGCAACAACAAGTAGATCAGGCAAACCGAGGTGGGTCCAGTCTTCAATATTTCAACCCAGTTCTTCTTCTGTTGAGTTTGGTGACAGTCTCCTCCCAGGGTACCCTGAAGTTTACTGTCTTCTGTTGACAGTGTTTTGCATATATCCAGTGTTCTGATATTATCGAACCAAGTTTCTGTTGATATTATCGACAAGTGTTTCATGTGATATTATCGAACCAAGTGTTTCATGCTGAATTATTATCGAACCAAGTGTTTTAATGTCTGTTGGTATCATCGAACCAAGTGTTTCATGTCTGTTGACATTATCGAATCAAGCAAGCTCAACTTTTTCACTGTTCACAGAAGCAGTGCTTGTACAACAACCATAGTAATCATGGAAAGGTGGATCGAACTCACGTCCAGTGAAGGCAATTCAATGATCGGGATGCAGGAAGGCTTTGGACAGGGTCAGAACCTTTGTTCTCTAGCAACTGCATCCTACTTGTAGGATGAACGGAAACTCTGATACCTACCTACCTCTTTAATCTCTCATGGCTGGCTCCAAGTGCCACATCCCAGTAGTCCCTTTCAGCTAACAGGTTAACTCTTTGACTCCTGCTGTCTATCCCACCAACTGCTAAAACTTAACTCTTTGACTCCCTCACCCTATCCACCAGTTTTCTGCCATTTTTGCTTCGATAGCATGGTTGACAGTGCAGGATGCTGGAGAGTAGGATGCATGAGTCAAAAGATTAACTCGCACCCTCTTCCACCAGCATCCTTCATTGTCACCCATGCCGGCAAAGCAAAAACTTAACCCTTTGACTCCCTCACCCTATCCACCAGCTTCCTGCAGGAATCTGGTGAATAGAAGAGGATGAGGAGGATAATAATAATAACAGCAACGATAATTCGTGCGGTGTTGGGACATTTGTATACCGTCGTGTATATTTTTGTAGATTCCATTGTTGATAAAAATTTCCCCCTAATCTTTCATAAAGAACCTGCATCTAATTGTTTCCTGGTCATTGTATAGGGTGTGTGTGTGTGTGTGTGTGTGTGTGTGTGTGTGTGTGTGTGTGTGTGTGTGTGTGTGTGTGTGTGTGTGTGTGTGTGTGTGTGTGTTGTGTGTGTGTGTTTCATTTCTACTCTGGACTGTGTTAAGTTGCTACACACTTCAAAAAACTTCAATCAGCAAAACACTATGTTACTCAAGGAAAGTAACACTGGATCTGTCTACAGATAATCCTTGCTATTCTATACATATCACACAAGCTTTTCTTAAAAAATAAAAGCACAGATAAACCATAACACATCAATGTCAAAGAAGTGATGAAAATGAATTATAGTAAACTACTGACCTTCATATGTCAATGGGTCCAGCCCTTATACATAGGTACGAGACAAATTCAGGCAATGGAAAGCAAACACATGTCAATCTCCAATGAACAAAGGAGGACAACGGACTGCAAACACATGTCAACCTCCACTAATAACAAAGGCTGACAATGGATAGCAAACACATGTCAACCTCAGTAACAACAAAGGCTGACAATGGATAGCAAACACATGTCAACCTCCAGTAATAACAAGGCTGACAATGATAGCAAACAAATGTCAACCTCCAGTAACAACAAAGGCAGACAATGGACAGCAAAACACATGTCAACCCCCAATAACAACAAAGGCAGACAATGGACAGCAAACAAATGTCAACCCCTATAATAAACAAGGCAGATAATGGACAGCAAACACATGTCAACCCCTATAATAAACAAGGCAGACAATGGACAGCAAACAAATGTCAACCCCTATAATAAACAAGGCAGACAATGGACAGCAAACAAATGTCAACCCCTATAATAGACAAGGCAGACAATGGACAGCAAACAAATGTCAACCCCTATAATAAACAAGGCAGACAATGGACAGCAAAACATGTCAACCCCTATTATAAACAAGGCAGACAATGGACAGCAAACAAACGTCAACCCCTATAATAAACAAGGCAGATAATGGACAGCAAACATATGTCAACCCCCAACAATAACAAAGCAGACAATGGACAGCAAACACTTGTCAAACCCCAATGATAACAAAGGCAGATAATGGACAGCAAACACATGTCAACCCCTATAATAACAAAGGCAGACAATGGACAGAAAACACCTGTCAACCTCCAATAATAACAAAGGCAGACAATGGACAGAAAACACATGTCAATTGCCTATAATAACAACGGCAGACAATGGACAGCAAGTATATGTCAATCCTCAGCAGTAAAAACAAAGTAATAACAACAACATAACAATAAGCGTAGTAATATCAAAAATACAGTTTTTGTTTTAAAAAAGTGTGCATAGTTACAGAAGCGACAGATGGACTAGGATAAATAAAGAAAAAAAAAGAATGAATAATGCGCAATACAAATAAAGTGTTTTGGTAAGTACAACCACACAGCAGCCACTACTCTTTATACATAATAAATCCTTTTCTCACAAACATTTGTCCAACACTTAAACAGCATCTTACGTTACTCACACATCAGATGTTTTGGATAAAACCAGCAGCCATATTCTGCAAACACTGTTCAGTATTTACAGCCAATCCATCCAATTCCTAAAGCTGTAGGTCTGTTTTTGACTGCACTAGTTTAGACATTCAGCGGCTAAACTACAAATTTACACATCGGATTTTTCTGTCTTCGAAATTCTGAAAAACGTAATACACATAGCAAGGGTTATGGTCATATCATTTTCATACTATAGTACAACTTTTCAGGTCTTGCTTCATATATTTAGATGGATATCTATGAACAGCTTTTTTTCCATTTACTAGTCTTAACGTAGATCTGCTTGCGTACTATCAAAGAAAAACCTGCCACTCAATCACTTAATGAATGGTTTACATATTTGCTTGTATATTGTAGAGACTTTCATCACTGTATCAACCGATCAGTGACCTATATTCATAGTACAGTAGCAACTGATTGTGATCTGTGGACATAGTAGAGTAATCACTGATTGTTGACCTGTGGACAGAGTATAGTTGTCACTGATTGTGACCTGTGGACAGAGTATAGTAGCCACTGATTGGCAACCTGTGGACTGAATAGAGTAGCCACTGAATGGCGACCTGTGGACAGAATAGAGTAGCCATTGATTGGCGACCTGTGGACAGAGTAGAGTAGCCATTTATTGGTGACCCATGGACAGAATATCCATTGATTGGTGACCTGTGGACAGATTAAAGTAGCCACTGATTGGTGACCTGTGGACAGAATAGCGTAACCACAGATTGGTGACCTGTGGACAGAATAGCGTAACCACAGATTGGTGACCTGTGGACAGAATAGCGTAACCACAGATTGGTGACCTGTGGACAGAATAGCGTAACCACTGATTGGTGACCTGTGGACAGAATAGCGTAACCACTGATTGGTGACCTGTGGACAGAGTATAGTAGTCACTGATTGGTGACCTCTGCACATAATATAGTAGCCACTGATTGGTGACCTGTGGACAGTAATATAGTAGTCACTGATTGATGACCTGTGGACAGAGTATAGTAGTCACTGATTGGTGACCTGTGGACAGAGTATAGTAGTCACTTATTGGTGACCTGTGGACAGAGTATAGTAATCACTGATTGGTGACCTGTGGACAGGTATAGTAGTCACTGATTGGTGACCTGTGGACAGAGTATAGTAGTCACTTATTGGTGACCTGTGGACAGAGTATAGTAACCACTGATTGGTGACCTGTGGACAGAGTATAGTAGTCACTGATTGGTGACCTGTGGACAGAGTATAGTAGTCACTGATTGGTGACCTGTGGACAGAGTATAGTAGTCCACTGATTGGTGACCTGTGGACAGAGTATAGTAGTCACTGATTGGTGACCTGTGGACAGAGTATAGTAGTCACTGATTGGTGACCTGTGGACAGAGTATAGTAGTCACTGATGTGATCCTGTTGGACCCGAGTATAGTAGTCACTGATTGTGATCTGTGACAGAGTAGTCACTGATTGGTGACTTGGACAGAGTATAGTAGTCACTGATTGGTGACCTGTGGACAGAGTATAGTAGTCACTGATTGGTGACCTGTGGACAGAGTATAGTAGTCACTGATTGGTGACCTTGAAATATAGTAGTCACTGATTGGTGACCTGTGGACAGAATAGTAGTCACTGATTGGTGACTCTGTGACAGAGTATAGTAGTCACTGATTGGTGACCTGTGGACAGAGTATAGTAGTCACTGATTGGTGACCTGTGGACAAGTATAGTAATCCACTGATTGGTGACCTCTGCACAATATAGTAGTCACTGATTGGTGACCTGTGGACAGAATATAGTATCACTGATTGGTGACCTCTGCACATATATAGTAGTCACTGATTGGTGACCTGTGACAGAGTATAGTAGTCACTGATTGGTGACCTGTGGACAGATATAGTAGTCACTGATTGGTGACCTCTGCACATAATATAGTAGTCACTGATTGGTGACCTGTGACATAATATAGTAGTCACTGATTGGTGACCTCTGGACATGAATATAGTAGTCACTGATTGGTGACCTTGGCAGGGGGGGACATATATAGTAGTCACTGATTGGTGACCTTGACAAGTATAGTAGTCACTGATTGGTGACCTCTGGGACATAAGTATAGTATCACTGATTGTGACCTGTGGACAGAGTATAGTAGTCACTGATTGGTGACCTGTGGACAGTAATAGTAGTCACTGATTGGTGACCTGTGGACAGAGATAGTAGTCACTGATTGGTGACCTGTGGACAGAGTATAGTAGTCCACTGATTGGTGACCTGTGGACAGAGTATAGTAGTCACTGATTGGTGACCTGTGGACAGAGTATAGTAACCACTGATTGGTGACCTGTGGACAGAGTATAGTAGTCACTGATTGGTGACCTGTGGACAGAGTATAGTAGTCACTGATTGGTGACCTGTGGACAGAGTATAGTAGCCACTGATTGGAGACCTGATTGTGACAGAGTATAGTAGTCACTGATGGTGACCTGTGGACAGAGTATAGTAGTCACTGATTGGTGACCTGTGGACAGAGTATAGTATACGTGATTGGTGACCTGTGACAGAGTATAGTAGTCACTGATTGTGACTGTGGATAGAGTATAGTAGCCACTGATTGGTGACCTGTGGACAGAGTATAGTAGTCACTGATTGGTGACCTGTGGACAGAGTATAGTAGTCACTGATTGGTGACTGTGGACAGTAGTAGTCACTGATTGGTGACCTGTGGACAGAGTATAGTAGTCACTGATTGGTGACCTGTGACAGAGTATAGTAGTCACTGATTGGTGACCTGTGGACAGAGTATAGTATCACTGATTGGTGACCTGGCACAAAGTATAGTAGTCACTGATTGGTGACCTGTGGACAGAGTATAGTAACCACTGATTGGTGATCTTGGACAGAGTATAGTAGTACACTGATTGGTGACCTGTGAACAGAGTATAGTATCCACTGATTGGTGACCTGTGGACAGAATAGTAGTACCACTGATTGGTGACCTCTGGACAAATATAGTAGTCACTGATGGTGACCTTGACAAATATAGTAGTCACTGATGGTGACCTTGCACAAGTATAGTATCCACTGATTGGTGACCTGTGGACAGATATAGTAGTCACTGATTGGTGACCCTGGACAAGATATAGTAGTCACTGATTGGTGACCTTGGACAAGTATAGTAGCCACTGATTGTGACCTGTGGACAGAGTATAGTAGTCACTGATTGGTGACCTGTGGACGAAGTATAGTAGTCACTGATTGGTGACCTGTGGACAGAGAATAGTAGTCACTGATTGGTGACCTGTGGACAGGTATAGTAGTCACTGATTGGTGACCTGTGGACAGAGTATAGTAGTCACTGATTGGTGACCTGTGGACAGAGTATAGTACCACTGATTGGTGACCTGTGGACAGAGTATAGTAGTCACTGATTGGTGACCTGTGGACAGAGTATAGTAGTCACTGATTGGTGACCTGTGGACAGAGTATAGTACCACTGATTGGTGACCTGTAGGACAGAGTATAGTAGCCACTGATTGGTGACCTGTGGACAGAGTATAGTAGTCAGCTGATTGGTGACCTGTGACAGAGTATAGTAGTCACTGATTGGTGACCTGTGAAGAGTATAGTAGCCACTGATTGGTGACCTGTGGACAGAGTATAGTAGTCACTGATTGGTGACCTGTGGACAGAGTATAGTAGTCACTGATTGGTGACCTGTGGACAGCGTATAGTAGTCACTGATTGGTGACCTGTGGACAGAGTATAGTAGTCACTGATTGGTGACATGTAGACAGAGTATAGTAGCCAATGATTGGTGACCTGTGGACAGAGTATAGTAGTCACTGATTGGTGACCTGTGGACAGAGTATAGTAGTCACTGATTGGTGACCTGTGGACAGAGTATAGTAGTCACTGATTGGTGACATGTAGACAGAGTATAGTAGCCAATGATTGGTGACCTGTGGACAGAGTATAGTAGTCACTGATTGGTGACCTGTGGACAGAGTATAGTAGTCACTGATTGGTGACATGTAAACAGAGTATAGTAGTCACTGATTGGTGACCTGTGGACAGAGTATAGTAGTCACTGATTGGTGACCTGTGGACAGAGTATAGTAGTCACTGATTGGTGACCTGTGGACAGGGTATAGTAACCACTGATTGGTGATCTGAGAAGAAAATAGTGTAACTGCCAACTAGCGCACGCGTTCAGAAACACGGACAAACACACACTCGCGCACGCTCGCGCGCCCACACACACGCACCACGCGCACATACACACATACACGCACACACATACACATATGCACATATATACATACACATACAAACATATATACACACAGATACATACACGGACGCACATGCACACAAGCGCACACATGCATATATTAACACACACACACGCGCGCGCGCACCACACACACACACACATACACATGCGTACACGCACGCACACGATGTACAACACACACACACACACTCACACACACACACACACCAACACACATACACACACACACACACACACAACACACACACACACACATACGCACGCACACACGCACGCACGCACGCACGCAGCATGCTCGCACGATAGAACTTGGAAATCAGTTACCTAAATGTTTTTCAGTCCGCTGTGTGACTGGCTGGTTCTGGCTATGCACTAAAACTGTGAGTTAATTTCTGGTAGCAGTGCAGTGTTTCCATAGGAGGTTCTGAAAGGGATCAATTAGAGTTGCTGTAGTTTGCTCATTATTTTTCTGTCAATGGAAACATTTTCGATCCCAAATTCGTTTGTTGCATTGATTTTAGTTGTAGACGTACTAATGAATCTAATTATGTGTGCAATGTTTCGGGAAAAGAATATTATGTATTATTATCTATCTTTTGATTTGTTAGTTCATTCAATCCTTTATTCATTTCTTTATTTCCTTCTGTTTACGAGAGCATTGTTGATTACGTGAGTTAGTTAATATATATCTCTCTCTCTTTCTCTGTCTGTCTGTCTGTCTGTCTGTGCCTGTGCCTGTGCCTGTGCCTGCGTGCGTGCGTGTATGTGTCCTTGTGTGCATGAGTCCACTAGCGGTGTATGTGTGCGTGTGGGTGTGCTGTGCGTGTGTGCGCGCGCGTGCATATATGTGTGAGCGTGTGTGTTTCTCCGTGTGTGTGAGTATGGATGCGAGTGTATTGATGTGCAGGTATGTGCGGGCGTGCGCGTGTGATTGCTTGAGTTTGTGTTCCAATTAATTTGGAACACTTTGAATGAATAATAAACAAAGAAGATGGTAATGATGATGATGATTTGTCGGGTGTGTGTGTGTGCGTGCGTGTGTGCGTGCGTGCGTGCGTGGTGTGTGTGTGTGTGTGTGTGTGTGTAAGTGTGTGTGTGTGTCTTTGTCTGTGTAAGTTTGTGTGTGTGTGTGTGTGTAAGTGTGTGAGCATGTTTGTGTGTGCCTTTATGTGTGTTGTGTGTGTGTGTGTGTGTGTGTGTGTGTGTGTGTTGTGTGTGTGTGTGTGTGTGTGTGTGTGTGTCCGCTTACATGTTTGTGTGTGTGTATGTATATGGTTTGTATTTCTTGTTTTATTTAATAGTTTCATAATGATAAGAAAAGAAAAAAAAACAACAACTATCAACTATTGTCATGAGTTTCAAATTATCTATCTATTGCTGACAATATGTATAAATATTAGAGCATTATTACCACATAGTTGACTGTTTACTCCACTACTGTGCACTGTGGTGTGTGTCCAGCGTGTTCTCTTGACTGTCATCATATTTCTTTATGTGATTCATTCACTTTGAAAACCTCCACGTGGGGATGCTGGGGGCTCTTTCATTATAAATACTATTGCCACTTTCTGGAAATCATGTGTTGAAAATTTCCTATTTCCTCTTACTCTCACTGTACTGCCTCTTGCTGATGGCAGTCATGGCTCTCCATACAAATCTCTCTTTTGTCACAGGAAGTACATCTCCCACTCTTTCTGTTTTCATCCATTTGCCCCAATCCATCCAACAATTTCTTCCTGGGTCTACTTGATGCTTTTTTTTCGCTCCAGCTTTCCTGGTGTGACTAGATGCTCAAATTCCTCTTGCCTCATGAAATCTCATATGAATGTTACTTGTCTTTTCCTAATTTTCTTCATTAATGTTCTTTTTGTGCTTTCCTCTTTCAAGACTGTCTCGTTTGTTTTGTTTGCTGTCCATGGAACTCTTAGAAACCACATTTCAGCTGCCTCAATCTTGTTCTTACCTTGCTTCACGTCCCAACAACAGTATCTGTTGTATATAACACTGAAAAACTCTCTTCCTGATATTACTTGATACACATTTGGTGGTAAACCGCTTTTCATTTTCTTGAATACTTATTTAGCTTGGCTGAGTCTGCTGGCTATTTCTCATATGCATTTGTCGTCTGGTGAGATGACTGTTCTCAAAAAAATTAAACTGATCAACTTGTCCCAGTGTTGTGTCATTTTCGCATATGGGGATTTCTTGCATTTTACTGATTACCATGCCTTGAGAAATTGCTCACAGG
Source organism: Monoplex corrugatus (assembly GCA_030674185.1). Classification (NCBI taxonomy): domain Eukaryota; kingdom Metazoa; phylum Mollusca; class Gastropoda; order Littorinimorpha; family Ranellidae; genus Monoplex; species Monoplex corrugatus. The sequence goes on from JAPXFY010000033.1 coordinate 29,180,826, forward strand.
AAAAAGACGTGCACAGCAAAATCTAAAGATGGTATGATTATTACGGACAAAGACAGCCAAATACTGCATAGATGAGGAGAGTACATTAAACACCATTTTGACTGTGGCAGAAAGGAAGAATATATCATATGTAAGAATGAACGTTGAAGGACCACCAATAATGAAAAGATAAAGTTAGAGCAGCGTTGAAAAAGATGAAACTGGGAAAAGCCCCAGGACCAGACAATATTACTGCAGAAATGATTGAGGCTCTAGATGAATGTGGTATGAACAAAATAACAGTCCTCCTCAATGAAATTTATGATACCGGAAAAATCCCTAAAGATATATGAAACTCAATTTTCATTGCACTTCCAAATAAAGAAGGGGTTATAGAATCAGAACTATCATATAATCAGCTTGTTAAGTCATGTGAGAACTCTATCGTATAATCAGCTTGTTTCGTAATGTGACAAAGATTCTATTAAGAATAATCATGATGAGGACAAGGAACAGAAACACACACACAAAAAAGCAGAAGAATACTATGGAATTGTGGAACGGAAAGGAACTATTAATGCCATACACATCCCAAGAATTCTCATAGAAAGATCAGTTGAGTCGAATAAGGATTTTTATTTATGTTCTGTTGATTATACCAAAGCTTTTGATTGGGTAAGACATGAAGAATTGATCAACCACCTAGAAAAGTTCAATGCTGATAGAAAGAATCTAAGAATACTAAGTAGTATGTGTTGGGAACAAACAGCAAACAGCAACAATGACAGTAGAAAATCAAATAAGGTGTTTCCAAAATATCAAAAGAGGGATTAGGCAGGGATGTGTTCTGTCACCAGATTTGTTTTCACTTTACAGAGAAACCATCACGAGGAATATTCAAGAATGTCCTGGGATAAAGGTTGGAGGAAAAACGCTAAACAATCTTCGATATTCAGATGACACCGTTCTAATTCCAGAAAATGAAAAAGACCTACAAAATCTTGTGAACATAATACAAATAGAAAGCACAAATGAAGGGCTGGAGCTAAATAGCGAAATGTAATCAGCAAAAAGCAAGAAATTCCCTTATGTAAAATACCAGACAAGCTGATAAGATCAAACGTCTGGGAAAAGTCATCTCATCGCACGGCAGATGCACATTAGAAATAGCCAGCAGAATCGCCCAAGCTAAAACAGCATTCAAGAAAATGAAAAGCATTGTTATTAACAAATGCCCATCATTTAAAATCAGGACGAGCGTTCCTCGGTGTTATACGAGCGTATAGACCTGACACTGTTGTACGGACGCGAAGCTTGGACAGTCAACACACAAAGTCAGAACAAGATTGAGGCAGCTGAAATGTGGTTTCTGAGAAGAACGTTAATGGATAGCAAAGAAAACAAACAAGACAGTCTTGAAAGAGGCAATCACAAAAAGAACATTAATGAAGAAGATTAGGAAAGGACAAGCAATATTTAGGAACATTTTATAAGGCAAGAAAAATTTGAGCACCAAGTCACAACAGGAAAGCTAGTGGGAAAAAAAGCACCAGGTAGATCCAGGGAGAAAATTTTAGACAGACTTGTTGTATGGATGAAGACAGAGAAGGTGGGAGACGTACTTGCAGCGACAGAAGATGGAATCGTATGGAGATCCATGATCGCCAACGCCGTGTGGCATGGCACATGATGATGATGATGATGATGATGGCGACGACGACGACGACAATGATGATGATGATGATTTCTGTTCAACATCATTGGCATGGCGTTTACCCAAGTGGTTCTGAAAAGGCTGCAAACACTCGCAGATAACGTCTACCCTGAGCTCAATGTGACTTCAGAGCAGACAGATCCACTATTGACATGATCTCTCACAAGAGCCGGAAACCAAGGCAGCTTTATACGTTGCGTTCATCATTCTGATCAACATTTTTGACTTGGTCAGCAGGAGAGGCCTCTCCTGAAGAAGATCCTATGCCCACCAAAGTTGTTCAATCTCATCGTCTCTTTCCATGACGGCATGCAGGGGAAGTGTAGTTTAACGGATCATATTCAGAGCCATTCATCATCATGTGCCCTGCCGCATGGCGTTGGCGATCATGGCCCTCCATGTGACCCTATTCCTTATCGCTGCAAGTACATCTTCCACCCTCTTTGTCCTCAGCACACCTGCAAGTCTGTCCAATATTTTCTACCTGGGTCTACCTGGTGCTCTCTATACCTCCAGGTTTTCCTGTTGTGACCAGGAGCACCAATTCCCCTTTCTTCATAAATGACCTCCAAATGTTGTTTGTGTTTTCCTACTCTTCTTTATCAATGATCTTCTTTTGTCTGCCACCATCAAGACTGTCTTGTTTGCTTTCTTTGCTGTCCATGGAGCTCTCGACATCCTTCTTAGAAACCACATTTCGGCTACCTCAATCTTGTTTTGGCTTTGTGTGTTGACAGTCAAACCTCACAACCGTTTAAAAGTATTGGTTCTATAGAACACTCAAGAACTCTCTTCCTGATGTTAATTGATAGGCTTTTGTTGGTAAGAGCTCTTTTCATCTTCTTGAATGCTGTTTTAGCTTGGCCGATTCTGCTGGCTATTTCTGATGTGCATCTGCTGTCTGGTGAGATGACCGTTCCCAGATATTTAAACTTATCAAAATGTCTCAAAGTTGTGCCATTTGCTCTCATTTTGCCTGAGGGCATTTCGTGTTTTTTACTGATTATCATGACTTCAGTTTTTGCTATTTAGCTCCAGCCCTTTATGTTTGCTTTCTATTTATATTATATTCACAAGGTTTTATATGTCCCTTTCATTGTCTGCAATTAGCTTGGTGTCATCTTCGTAACGAATGTTGTTTATCATTTTTCCTTCAACCTTTACCCCAGGGTATTCTTCTACGTTTCTCAAGATGGTTTCGATGTAAAGTGAGTGAAACCAAATCTGGTGACAGAACACAACTCTGCCTGACCCCTCTTTTGATATTTTGAAAAGAGCTTATATCATTTTCTTTTCTTATTGCTGCTGTTTGTTCCCAATACATATTTCTGATTATTCTAAGATCTTTTCCATCAATATTGAGCCTTTCTAGTTGGTTGATCAATTCTTCATGTCTTACCCGATTTAAAGCCTTGGTATAATTAACAAAGCATAAATATAAATCCTTATTCAACTCGATTGACTTCTCTATGATAGTGTTTTGAATATCGACAAATCCACACTGTTTCTTCTGCTATTTATCTTTTGATTCTGTTCCTTGTCCTCATCATGAATATTCTTAATGCGATTTTTGTTACATGACTCATCAAGCTGATTGCACGGTGGAGTTCGCGCATTCTATAGCCCCTGTTTTCTTTGGAAATATAATGAAATTGATTTTGACGTATATGTCTTCCAATTAAGAGGACCATTACTTTTTCAATACTCAATTCCTCCAGGGCCTCAGTCAATTCTGTAGTATTGTTGTCTGGTCCTGGGGCTTTTCCCGATTTCATCTTTTTCAATGCTGCTCTAACTTCATCTTTCATTGTGGGTGGTCCTTTAACGTTCTTTCTTATAACGTTTTCTTCGTTTCAGTCATCGTTAAAAAGGTCTTTAATGGATTCTCCCCATCTGTCTGATATTTGATCTTTTTCCATGATGAGCGTACCATCTTTCGATTTTAATCAAGCTTTTGATGTACATGTCTTTTTCCTGTGGGCAATTTCTTCAGTGTTTCTGTACATACTTTGAGGATCTGTATTATGTCAGTCTTCTATTTCTTCGCACTTTGTTTCCAGCCAAGCTTTCTTAACTTCATTGCACCTATTCCTAATTTCTTTGTTTATCTTTTTGTATTCTTCCTCTTTTCCCTTTGCCTTCTTCTGTTCTTCAGAGCCATTATCTATTCAAATTGGAGTTAAGCAGGGATGCATCTTCGCCCACACTCTGCTAGGGGTCTTTTTCTCCCTCGTACTGTCGTATGCTTTCAGATCATCTGATGACGGAATTTACCCACACATTAGGTCCGACGACAAGTTCTTTAGTCTTGCGTGTTTCAGACTAAAGACTTAAGTGTGTCAGACCCTGTTTGGGAGACATTCTTTGCTGGTGATTGCGTCTGGACAACTAACACAGCTCAGTCTGCAGAGGCCAGACAACGCCCTGATGCATGCTTGCCAAGAGTTTGAACTCATCAGTCTGAAGAAGACATAGATCAGACAGCAGAACGTCAGCCAAGATCCCAGCGTCAGCATCAGTCAAGAGTTAGATGAATTCATCTACCTAGGATTCACATTTTCCACCATCCTGTTCCATGACCCATTGCTCACTAGGCGGATAGGAAAAACCGCTGTTGCCATGGCCAAGCTATCCAAGAGCGTGTGGGAAAATAACAAGCGCACCACAGTCACCAAGACTAGAGTATACAGATCCTGCATATTGAATACCTTTCTCGACAGCAGCGAGAGATGGACAATCTATGCGCGCCAAAAGCACTGCCTTGATAGCTTCGTACTGTGGTGCTTGCACCAAATCTTTTGCAGTTCCAGGGAAGACCATGTTCCAAAAAAAGGACGTCCTAGACCACGCCAGCATGCAAGCATGTTTGCCCTTTTTACACACAGACGACTATGCTTGCCTGGCTATGCCCCCCCCCCCCCATGCAGGATAGCTGCATTCCAAAAGATATCCTGTACGGAGATCTCGCTGAGGGATTCCAGCCCACAGGTCACCCACCGCTGCGTTATAGAGACATTTGTAAACGTGACCTGAATTCTGCTGATTTCAGTGCAGACACCTGCAAAGAGACAGATATAAATCGATGTGCCTGACGACTGGCTGTACGAGCAGGCAACACCATTGCAGTGGAGAAACAAAGTCGACTGCGGTTGGACAGAAGATAGAGAAGGAAAGTTGCGGCAGTGACCACCCAGCCACAAACGTAAGTCTTCACGTACATCAGCATTGTCAAAGACTGCCACCCAACAATCGCCTGGTCAGCCACAGCCAACGCTGTTCTACATCCATTTGAGTCCTTAACTGGGCGCATCCATTGTCCAATCACACAGACAGAGCCATTTATCCAGTTATACAAGTTTGTAATCGGCAATTGACCGTTTGGGAAATTATTTCAAGAAAGTGAAGATTTTTTTCTTCCATTTCAGTAATATTGTTGTATAAAACGGTACATCCGATACATCAATTGACTAGAACAAGCCCAACTATTAATCAAGCAATGATCGAAGAAGTGGATAATACAGTAATAGAAATAAAAAGAACTAGACCAACACAGATTCACAGGCTTGTAGGAGTATGGCATCCAGCCACTGAATGTACCATTTGTGAGAGCGAGTTATCCATGTAATATGTAATATGAATGTCCATGCATTGATGCTGCTTTACGATTCGAGACAAAACAGTTAAAGAGTGTGTACACATGTGCACTCACGGTACTTTGGTCTCTGTGTTGCAGTAACAGTAGTGGTCTGGCCAGGTTTATAGCCAGATTTATGTTCACAGCCACATCTGTTTCGTTTGGTCATTTAGTTCAGTCCGATAACAAGATTGTTAGGTATCCCCAAGGGTTTCTTTTATTAGTTCGAGGGATTTTAGGCACAGGGGTTTTAATAATCACATTTCTATTGCACACGTTACCTCTAATTATTCTACACCTTCAAGGTTGATGTTAACATTAAGTAATGTTGATATTAGAACTGATGTTAGGATTAAGTTTTCTCATATGCTATGGCTTGAATATATATGTGCATGATGTTTCAGATTTGCTGGTTTCCGTCACAGCAAATAAAAATTACTTCAAAACGGCATTGCTTTATTAGTGAGAGATGCAAGAGCCAATCTGCACGTCTCTGTAGCATTAATATTCAAGGCACCATGTTCAGCATCACTCCACAGTTTAGGGGTAAAAGAGACAATGCCACTATCCAACCCACTTTTTCAAGCGTACAGTCCTTCATCCAGAACTCATCTCTCCATGATGGGTGCATGGAATTAGAATTCACTGGGAATGTGTCTGCAGATAGCCCAGATATTACTGAACATAAAGAAATGGAAGAAATCATCCGTAGAATTATAGAAAATTTGTTGGGATTCCTGTTTCTGATTGGTGGACCAGGTAACGTCATCAACATGGCGGTGTTCTACAAACAAGGCCTTAAGGATCGTGTCAACCTGTGTCTGTTTGCCTTGTCCCTGGCTGATGAAGTCTATCTAATTGCAGAAATACTTTACCACGGTGAACAACTGCATTTACAATTCACCACCAAAGAGACGTATGGTCCTATGCATATTTTCATGGTCAACGGGAATGTTGCAGGTTTATCAGGTTGTACTTTTGTGTCTCTTGTTCTTTCTGCCATCATTGCCAGTGAAAGATTTCTTTGTGTGTTTTATCCACTAAGGTTTCAGACTCTGCTACGAACCAGGACAATGGCTGCTATCATCATTGTTGTTTATGTGACAGTGTTAGGTCTGTTTTTTGTAGTGGCATCCCAGTATCGCATTAGATGTTTTTACAATCCAGAATCTGGTGAAGTCTTCAAGAGGCATGTCGCTGGAGACTTTTATAAAGCTCACAAAGACTTCGTCGATTCTTTGGACAGTTTTGTGTTTGGTGCTGGTCTGCCTGGGTTGGTGATGATTGTGGTGATAACAACAACGATAGCTACTTCAGTGAAACTTCGTGAAATCATGAAATGGCGTGCTGATACATCGTCACAACTGAGCTCCCGGGAAATAGCATTGACTAAGATGTTGATCGGCAATTCTGTTTTCTTTATCAGCTGTGCCTTTCCTGTTGCTGTGATTCGTTTTAGTTGGCTGTTTGTACCAGGAATGAGACCTGGAGGACGCTATCAAAACTTGTTTTTGTCTTCTATGTGGATTCACATCATGTTCAGTTGCATCAACTCCACTTTTAACGTTTTCGTATACTATACCATGGGGTCTCGGTACAGGGAAACGTTCTGGGCACTGTTCAGGAGAAAGAAGCAACAACCAGATAATAAATAATGTTCAGTACAATGTTAGTCAGACAAACCGTGTCTACACAAGAAAGAGGGAACATCATTGATCATATCAGCCCCAAGAAAGGAAAAATCAAAAAGGGAAATGTACCTGCAGTTACTCTGCTTCATATTGCAGCTCCTAGGCAGTCATTGTCTTTTTATCTACAACCCTTGGCTCAGATACTTCTACTGGGAATACGAAATGGTCATCAAGGAATCAACGAAGTTTTCTTCTCAAATGGAAAGAGTTTACGTGGCTGGCTTATGAGGAACCATCAGATTTGATGACGATTGAATTTGATGATGGTGGACATGCACGTGTGTGCAAGAAATGTGTCACTCACAGACAGGTCGGACTTTGTGACTGGTTCAGACAATTTCAAAAAGGAAACTTTGGTATTCCATGGCAGAAGTAAAAGCAAACCACCTCCTCTTACAGGCCAAGGAAGTTCCAGTACACTGAGTGGTCACATAGTCTGGACCTGATTCATGAAGATAAAGACATAAAACGAACAGATTGTAGCAGTGTCTGAGACTGAGAGACTGATTGTGTCTTATTTTGTGGTTATTTTTTATTTTCATTTGAATTCGTTTAGGATTTCTATTACACTGTACTTCTATCTCCTAAATTCATTTAAATATAAAATCTGAAGAAATCCTGTGCTGTCTTTGTTTTCCCCATATCAATTATTTAATTAATCAATCTTGCAAGTAAATTCTCATAGCAACACTTCGCTATTGCTGGACTGTCCTGAGCTAGTATTTTGGCTGGTAGAATTTTCAGTCTGGCTAAATAATATTTTCAACCTGAATTTGTTATTTTGTGTACATATGGAAAAGATGTTTGGTCTAAAGATATCTATATTTGGCAAGAAAATTAAAGTTTATATGAGCACTATTTTTCCATTTATGATTTGTCTTTCCAATTTTCTTAGCCATATTAGCTTTAGACATAGCAAGACTTTTTTTTTAAGCTGGCACGTTTCATCCTCTTTTGTTGATGCCTTTGTCGCAATTTTCTTCTTTATCTTATTTTCTTTATTGTTCTGCATAAGGAGAAAACAAATGTTCTACAAATTGACAACGAATTCAATGTGCAATTTGTGCAACAAAATCCATAGGTATGGATTATATTGCGGAGTAGAACTTTGGAAGGAAAAGGGAATCTAAAGAAGCTATTTTACTGAGAGTTATAAACATGTCTATTCATTTGTATTTTAAATAATGTTTTTATTTCGTTTTGTTTTCTTCTGAGTTGTTCAAATTTTCTTTTTTTTTCAATTCAGTGGTAAGTTTAATTCCGACTACTTTAAAATTTGTCAGTGATAGGCATATCGCTCCTACTGCTACTTCTGAGCCACATTTCACTCGTTTTCCTTGCAGTCACTTAAGGTCCAGGTCATCTTCCATAAATGTCAAGTAATTGGACCAGGTTTCAAGTGATATTTAACTTCCACCTTATATAAAATCCGTACCATCAGCATATTGTGATATCTTACCCTCAGAGCTATTTATTGTAATGCCATTAACATAATTGTTTTCTCGTATCATGATAGCCAGTATTTCAACATACGAAATAAATAGATAAAAAGGGAGACAGAGAACCAAGGCGAAGAATGTCCGTTTGTTTTTGCTGTCGATCCTATGTTGCTGTAGAAAGTTTGTGAACATTTAATCACATCATTTCCAAAATCATCTGGTATTCAAAATTTTACCATATAGTCCCAATCCGCTCAATGAAAATGTTTTTCAAAATCAGTTTAAAGCAGTAATCCAGGCTCGTTTCTCTTTTATGAATATTTATATCATATCATTTGGCAATCTGATATTGTCACATATGAATCTGTTTTACATAAATCTTGCATGATCTTCCTTTTAAAATAATGTTTTTATTTCATATGATTTTTCTGAATAGTTCAATTTTTCTCCCTTTTTCAATTCAGTGGTAAACGTGATATGTATAACTATATATCAATCACAGCTGCATCAACAAAACTAAAAACTTAAATAAAATCATACGCCTTTCACAAGTCTAAACTAATGAATACGTCTCTCTGTCTGTCTGTCTGCCTGCCTGCCTGCCTGTCCCTCTGTCTGTCTGTCTGTCTGCCTGCCTGTCTGTCTGTCTGTCCCTCTCTCTTTCTCTCTCTCTCTCTCTCTCTCTCTCTCTCTCTCTCTCTCTTTCTCTCTCTTTGGGTATCATTCCATTCATTCGATGGATCATGCAAGTTGATCGTATTTTGTAAATCATGTTAAAGAGTTTATTGGTCCCCGGTTTTTCATAAGTTTTGTGTGCTTGTGTTCTTTTGGAATGCATATTATGATCCCTTCTCTCTGCCTAAGTGACAATTCTATCTTATCAAACACATCGTTGCCCTGACAACAAATAGAGATGTATCCCTTAGTATTGGGTGTAAAACGTACTGAACAGAAGTGCGTAGACTGAATCATGGTTCAGGCTAGAATACGTCTTTCACTATGAAGTCGTGCTCAGTGAAATGACAGGCGCTTCAAGACTGTCTGATTTGACTAATTTGGTGATGTGATGAATTTTGTGCATTGTATAGTTTTGTGACTCATTCTCCCAAATAAAGACATAAGTTGCATGACAACGAACAGAGGTAGAGCTTCAGAAACGTGGTTAGGGTCTGTCTGCGTGAATTTAAGATTTCTGTTGCAACTTGTTCTTCAGGCCTCTCTGTGAGCACACGGTAAATTCACAGTGAACATCACCATTAAAAAGCACTAAAAGTGAATAATTTCTCTGATGTCTCGCGGATAGATTTCTCCATGTAACTCTTTGGCTACAGAACCCTGTCAACCAGTATCTTACATTGCCAACCATGCTAGCAAAGCAAAAACTTAACCCCCTGACTCCCTCACCCAGTCCACCAGCTTCCTGCATGAAACTTGTGGATAGGGTGAGGGAGTCAAATGGTTAAGTGTTTGCAGTTGGTGGATGGGGTGCAACATTTGTAGGACATTTTATGAGGAAAGGGGAATCAGAACGCCGGGTCACGACAGGAAAGCTGGAGGGAAAGAGAACACCAAGTAGACCCAGCGAGAAAATATTGGACGGACTTTCAGGGTGTCTGAAGACAGAGAGAGAGTGGGAGATGTGCTTGCAGTGACAGGGAATAGATTCATGTGGAGGGTCATGATCACCAACACCATGCAGCAGGGCACATGATGATGATGATGGATAGGATGCGGGAGTCAAAGGGTTAAAAATCAATCCCTCATACAACCCCATCATTCTATACATTGTCTTGAAGCTTACATCGTCAACTTCTGATGCTGGACACAGTTATTCACAACTTATCTCGAGTTCGTGAGAAAGTATTCACAGTGCTTGTTTAGAAAAACAACAACTAGACAATGCATGTTCTCCACTTTTCACAAAACAAGCATTGCACACATCTAATATTTCAGCCTGCCCAGCCCCCACAGTTTTTTGTCCGAGAGTATTGTTTTGTGTAATATTAGAAAAGAATTCCACGCACATTCCAATGTAATATTAGAAAGGAATTCCACGCACATTCCAATTACATTAACTTGATATAGCGAAATATCGACTTATGTCCCATTTTGTTGCAGAAAAATAAAACATCGTTGTAAGCGCTTCACGTAAGCATAAGTGACAGAGGCGGATGTACGTGCCACAATAACATGTCAACCCCTACCTCTGTAATCAAAGAGACGAAATACAAAACAGTTTTGAAAATATCGTAATGTGAAAAAAACCTACCACTAAATATCAATCACTACCGCAACAACAAAAATAAAAATGTACATAAAACCATCAGCCTTTTACAAATCTAAACCAGTGAATACGTCACTCTGCCTACCTGCCTGTCTGTTTGTTTCTCTGTCTGTCTGTTTGTCTGTCTGTCTGTTTGTCTGTCTGTCCCTATATCTGCGTCTCTCTCTTTCTCTGTCTCTATGTCTGTCTATGTCTGTCTGTCTTTGTCTCTCTGTCTGTCTCTCTGTCTCTCTCTCTTTATCTGTCTCCCCCTCTCCCTCTACCGCTCCCTCCCCTGGGGGTAACTTCCGCTGAGCAAAAGGTAAACAGCAGATAGTGCATATCTTGTTTTGAAAGCTGAGTTCCTTGAGTTTGAAGTGATACAGACTTCTGACTGCATTCTACTTCTTTTTCTTACCCTATAAATATTGTAGTCCTCGAGAAATTGATGGTATGCATCGGCAGACAGGATCCTCCATCTCTTTCTCTCTGGGTTGCAGCAACAAGTAAATCAGGCAAACCGAGGTTGGTTTAGTCTTTGATATTTCCCACCCAGCTCTTGTTCTGTTGAGTTTGGTGACAGTCTCCTGCCAGGATACCCTGAAGTACGGTCTTTGACAGTGTTTCATATCTGTTGATATTATCGAACCAAGTGTTTCATGTCTGTTGACAGTACTGAACCAAGAGTTTCATTTTGTTGATGTTATTGAACCAAGTGTTCCATATCTCTTGATATTATTGAACCAACGTGTTTCAATGTCTGTTGACATTATTGAACCAAGAGTTTCATGTCTGTTGATATCATCGGACCAAGTACTTGTTTGTTGACTTTATCGAACCAAGTTTTTCATGTCTGTTGACATTATTGAACCAAGTGTTTCATGTCTGTTGACATTATCAAACCGAGTGTTACGTGTCTGTTGACAATATCGAACCAAGTGTTTTATGTGTGTTGACATTATCGAACCAAGTGTTTCATGTCTGTTGATATGATTGAACCAAGTGTTTGTTTGTTGATATTATCGAATCAAGGTTTTCATGCTTTTTGATATTATCGGACCAAGTGTTTCATATCTGTTGATATTATCGAACCAGATTTTTCATGCCTGTTGATATCATCAAGCCAAGTTTTTCATGCCTGTTGACATTTTGAAACCAAGTGTTTAATGCCTGTTGATATCGTTGAACCAATTGTTTGATGTCTTCTTGATCTCTCACGTCTGGATCAAGGTGCCAGATCCCGGTACTCCCTTTCAGCTGACAGGTTAAATCTTTGTCTCCTGCTCTCTACCTCACCAACTGCAAAAACTTAACCCTTTGATTTCTACTCCCTATCCACCAACTGCAAAAACTTAACCCTTTGATTCCAGCTCCCTATCCATCAACTGCAAAAATTTAACCCTTTGACTCCCTCCCCTTATCCGCCAGCTTCCCGAAGTTTTTGCTTTGCTAGATAATATAGCTGACAGTGCAGTATGCTGGTGAGTAGGATGCAAGGGTCAAAAGAGTAACCCTTTGACTCTCGCACCCTCTTCCACCTGTATCCTGCATTACCAACCATGCTGGCAAAGCAAAAACTTAACCCTTCGACCCTTCACCCTATCCACCAGCTTCCTGCAGGAAGTTGGTCGATAGGGTGAGGGAATCACAGGGTTAAGTTTTTGGAGTTGGTAGATAGGATGTGGGAGTTAAAGGGTTAAACGACTTGAGGGGTTAATGTTACACGGCACCATCACTGAGTACAAAACATCCTTACTGCAGTCAATGGTCAGGGTAGAGGGGCTCCCAACAGTTCAACGGCCTGATGTTCATGACTGCTATGGGCCATTTGGTTTGACAGCGGATAACACTTTGGATCAAGTTAAAAAAAAAAATTTTTTTGATCATTGCACTCAGGGAGGTTACCTTTGTGCTCACCTTTTTTTGTCCCATTTTCTATGCCACTTTAATGGCCACAGAAGCTGAAACAGTTTTTATTATGCGATGATGATGTTGTCGATGTGGATGATAATCATGATGCTATGGAGTTTCATCTAGGATTGAGACTGCGTGACAGGGTTGTACTCTACGCTCACTATCATAATATATCCTGGCGTCAACCAGGCCTGATAGGTACAGACACCTGCGGTGTTGGTCAGACGATTTAAGCAACACCCTCAATGATGCATCTGCAAAGTGGATGAGACTCAACTGTGTTGTTCCGGGCTTCCCAATGAGCCCATAGCACGCCCAACTCTGGGTTGGAGCCGTTTAGAGCCGAAAGGTTCCACAATGATTTTGGAAGGTACTGATGGGGATTCGAACCCACAAACTTCCACTCGGTAGTCCGTCGCGTTAACCATTACACCACGGCGACTGGCACTTGGGTCAAGTTTACCAGCTTCACTTGATTTTGATGGGAATGTCAATTTCGATCTAGTAAAGTTATGGTACTAATTTACTCATCTGAGATTTAACAGTATATAATTTAAGAGGAGTAAGTGGACGAAGTCCGGAGGAAGATTAAGATCTTTGCTGTAAAAGCAGTTTTTACAATTGACAGTGGACTGAAATATTGGGTCCAATGATATCATTCTTGCTTAGACTCTAGGTAGTAGTTATCGGGGTAGTCCTCCTCCTCATCATTATGTGCCCTGCTGAATGGCGTTGGCGATCATGGCCCTTCACACGAATCTATCCCCTGTCACTGCAACTACAACTCCGACTTTCCCTGCCTTCAGCCACCCTGTAAGTTCGTCCAATATTTTCTCCCTGGGTCTACCTGGTGTTCTCTTATTATCGGGGTAGTAGGTAGTAATTATTGAGGTTGTAGGTAGTAATTATCAGGATAGTAGGACGTAATTATCTGGGTAGTAGGACTAATTATCAAGATAGTAGTAGGTAGTAATTATCAGGGTAGTCGTTAGTAATTATCACGGTAGTAAATAGTGATTATCAGGATAGTAGGTAGTAATTATCAGGGTAGTAGGTAGTAATTATTGGGGTAGTAGGTAGTAATTATTGGGGTAGTAGGTAGTAATTATTGGGGTAGTAGGTAGTAATCATCAGGGTAGTAGGAAGTAATCATCAGGGTAGTAGTTAGTAATTATCAGGGTAGTAGGTAGTAATTATCAGGGTAGTAGGTAGTAATTATCAGGGTAGTAGGTAGTAATCATCAGGGTAGTAAATAGTAATCATCAGGGTAGTAGGTTAGTAATTATCAGGGTAGTAGGTAGTAATTATCAGGGTAGTAGGTAGTAATCATCAGGGTAGTAGTTAGTAATCATCAGGGTAGTAGGTAGTAATTATCAGGGTAGTAGGTAGTAATTATCAGGGTAGTAGGTAGTAATTATCAGGGTAGTAGGTAGTAATCATCAGGGTAGTAGGTAGTAATTATCAGGGTAGTAGGTAGTAATTATCAGGGTAGTAGGTAGTAATTATCAGGGTAGTAGGTAGTAATTATCAGGGTAGTAGGTAGTAATTATCAGGGTAGTAGGTAGTAATTATCAGGGTAGTAGGAAGTAATCATCAGGGTAGTAGGTAGTAATTATCAGGGTAGTAGGTAGTAATTATCAGGGTAGTAGAGAGTAATTATCAGGGTAGTAGGCAGTAATTATCAGGGTAGTAGGTAGTAATTATCAGGGTAGTAGGAAGTAATCATCAGGGTAGTAGGTAGTAATTATCAGGGTAGTAGGTAGTAATTATCAGGGTAGTAGGTAGTAATTATCAGGGTAGTAGGTAGTAATCATCAGGGTAGTAGGAAGTAATCATCAGGGTAGTAGGTAGTAATTATTGGGGTAGTAGTTAGTAATTATTGGGGTAGTAGATAGTAATTATCAGGATAGTTGGAAGTAATTATCTGGGTAGTAGGAATAATTATTAAGATAGTAGATAGTAATTGTCAGGGTAGTAGGTAGTAATTATCAGGGTAGTAGGTAGTGATTATCAGGGTAGTAGGTAGTAATTATCAGGGTAGTAGGTAGTAATTGTCAGGGTAGTAGGTAGTGATTATCAGGGTAGTAGGTAGTGATTATCAGGGTAGTAGGTAGTAATTGTCAGGGTAGTAGGTAGTGATTATCAGGGTAGTAGGTAGTAACTGTTGGGGTAGTAGGTAGTGATTGACAACACTACTACAGAGATGATTGATGCCCTGGAGGAATTTGGCATAGAAAAAAATAAGTCCTAAATGAAATTTATGATACTGGAAAAATCCCCAAAGATATGTCAAAATCAATTTTCATTGCACTTCCAAAGAAGACAGGGGCTATAGAATGCGAACTCCATCGCACAATCAGTTTGATGAGTCATGTAACAAAAATCCTGTTAAGAATAATCATGATGAGGACAAGGAATAGAATCAAAAGAGAAATAGCAGAAGAACAGTGTGGATTTGTGGAAGGGAAAGGAACTATTAATGCCATATACACCCTAAGAACTATCATAGAGAGGTCAATTGAGATGAATAAGGATTTGTATTTATGCTTTGTTGACTATACCAAGGCTTTCGATCGGGTACGACATGAAGAATTGATCAATCAACTGGAGAGACTCAATGTTGATGGAAAAGATCTACGAATAATCAAGAATATGTACTAGGAACAAACAGCTGCAATGAGAATAGAAAACAATATACGCTCTTTTCAAAACATCAAAAGAGGAGTCAGACAGGGTTGTGTTTTGTCACCAGATCTGTTTTCACTATATAGCGAAAACATCATGAGAAACCTAGAGGAAGACCCTGGATTAAAGGTTGGAGGGAAAATGATAAACAACATTCGGTACGCAGATGACACCGTGCTAATTGCAGAAAATGAAAGGGACCTACAAAACCTTGTGAATATACTAGAAATAGAAAGCAAAGGTAAGGGGTTGGAACTAAACAGCAGGAAGACTGAAGTCATGGTGATCAGTAAAAAACATGAAATCCCCTCATGCAAAATAACAACAAATGGCACAACCTTGACACAGGTTAATAAGTTCAAATACCTGGGAACAGTCATTTCATCAGACGGCAGATGCACATCGGAAATAGCTGGCAGAATTGGCCAAGCCAAAACAGCATTCAAGAAGATGACAAGCATTCTCACCAACAAATGCCTATCAATTAACATCAGAAAGAGAGTCCTTGAATGTTATATAGAACCAATACTGTTGTACGGATGCGAGGCGTGGACAGTCAGCAAGCAAAGCTAGAGCAGAATCGAGGCAGCCAAGATGTGGTTTCTCAGAAGAATGTTGAGAGTTCCATGGACAGCAAAGAAAACAAACGAAACAGTCTTAATGGAGGCAGACACAATTAGATCACTCATAAGGAAGATTAGGAAAAGACAAGCAACATTTATAGGCCATTTTATGAGGAAGGGGGATTTGGAGCACCTGGTCACAACGGGGAAGCTGGAGGGAAAGAGAGCACCAGGTAGACCCAGGGAGAGAATGCTGGACGGACTTGCAGAGTGGCTGCGGATGAGGAAGGTGGGGGAGATGCTGGGGGCAACGAGAGATCGAGATGGTTGGAAGTCCATGGCCGCCAACGCCATGCAGCAGGGCACCTGATGATGATGATGATGAGGTAGTGATTATCAGGGTAATAGGTAGTAACTATTGGGGTAGTACGAATAATTATCAAGATAGTAGGTAGTAATTATCAGGGTAGTAGGTAGTAATTATCAGGGTAGCATGTAGTAATTTTCAGGGTAGTAGGTAGTAACTATTGGAGTAGTAGGTAGCAAGTATCAGGGTAGTAGGTAGTGATTATCAGGGTAGTAGGTAGCAAGTATCAGGATAGTAGGTAGTGATTATCAGGGTAGTAGGTAGTAATATTGTGGTCATCATCATCATCATTATCATCATCATGTGCCTTGCCGCATGGCGTTGGCGATCATGGACTTCCATCTGTCTCTATCTCTTGTTGCCCCAAGCATCTCCTCCACCCTCCTCGTCTTCAGACACTCCGCAAGTCCGTCTAGCATATTCTCCCTGGGTCTACCTGGTGCTCTCTTTCCCTCCAGCTTTCCCGTTGTGACCAGGTGCTCCAAATCCCCCTTCCTCATAAAATGGCCTACAAATGTTGCCTGTCTTTTCCTAATCTTCCTTATGAGTGATCTACTTATGTCTGCCTCCATGAAGACTGTCTCGTTTGTTTTCTTTGCTGTCCTTGGAACTCTCAACATTCTTCCTAGAAACCACATGCTTGTCATCTTCTTGAATGCTGTTTTGGCTTGGCCGATTCTCCGGCTATTTCCGATGTGCATCTGCCGTCTGATGAAATGACCATTCCAGGTATTTGAACTTATCAACCTGTGTCAAGGTTGTGCCATTTGTTGTTATTTTGCATGAGGAGATTTCATGTTTTTTACTGATCACCATGAGTTCAGCCTTCCTGCTGATTAGTTCCAAAATTTTGTGGTAGTAGGAGTAATTATCAGGACAGTAGGTAGTAATTATCAGGATAGTAGGTAGTAATTATCAGGTAGTAAGTAGTAATATTGTGGTAATAGGAGTAATTATCAGGGTAGTAGGTAAAAAGTATTGGGGTAGATGGTAATAGTTATCAGGGTAGAGGTAATAATTAGCGGATTAGTAGGTAGTAATTATTGGGATGGTAGGTAGTAATTATCAGGGTAGTAGGTAGTAAATATTGGGGTAGTAGGTAGCAAATATTGGCATAGTTGGTATAATCATCGGGGTAGTAGGTAGTAATTGTCGGGGTAGTAGATAGTAATTCTCAGGGTAGAAGGAAATAAATATCGTGGTAGTAGGAGTAATTATCAGGTAGTAGGTAGTAATTATTAGGATAGGTAATAATTATCAGGGTAGTAGGTAGTAATTATCAGGGTAGTAGGTAGTAATTGAGGATGGTGAGGAGGGTGGCTAGAAACCCTGGTGGAAATAAATTAGATCCATCAAAGGGCGCCAACTCTGGAGAGCTACCCGCGGCCATCTAGCTAAGGGAGTAAACCCTGACAGTAAATCCGGTGTGGGGCCCCTAAGGCGGTTGGATGGTAAACTTTGTCACTTTCCGGCAGCTCCTGCGGCCGCGTTGGCACCAAAACGTAACAGCCCTGCTGTTCCTTTGGATCTGTCAGCGAGGTGGAGAGGGGGGGACAAGTTGCATGGGCAACAGCCTGTCTTCCATATTACACTGCGCAGGCTTACATCCGTCCATTCATCCACAAACACTCTGCACCTACGACCTGGAGAGGACACTCCAGCCTCGCTACTAACACTAGTGTCGGCACAACACGGGAAGCAACAGATACCGGTGATAAGTCATTGCTCAACTGGCGTAGAGCTGACGCTAGGGGTTGCTTTTGACGGTGGGAGAGACCTTCGTGTCTTACTGGACAGTTACCGCCCGCCTAAGCTGGGCAGCCCCCAGCCAGTTAGGTGCTGTCCCGCCACGACCTGCCTTCTTCATTGGGTGCATGAAGATTAGGAGAAAATCTGACAAGCAGATCGTTAATTACCGCACCAAACAAACAAAAAATTCAAATTCAAGAAACGGATCAGGAAAAGGATCAGCAGTGAAACTGGGCTGTTGGAATGTCCGAACAATGATGCCTGGGCTCTCCCAAGATCTGCAAGACATCAGCGACGCCAGAAAAACTGCCGTCATAAACAGCGAACTAAAGAGGCTCAATGTGGACATTGCCACTCTGCAGGAAACATGGCTGGCTGACTCAGGAACACTAAAGGAAAGGGACTACATCTTCTTCTGGCAAGGAAAGAGTTCTGATGCCCCAAGAGAGCACGGAGTAGGCTTTGCAGTAAGGAACAGCCTGCTGAAGATGATTGAACCAGGCAGCGGTGGTTCAGAACGATTCTTGACTCTTCGCCTCAACACCACCGAAGGCTATGTCACTCTCATCAGCGTTTATGCCCCAACTCTGTCCGCCTCTCCAGACACCAAGGATGAGTTCTATGAAAATCTTGCATCAACCATAAGGAACATCCCCAGGACAGAACAACTTGTTCTCCTGGGCGACTTCAACACCAGAGTGGGTGCAGACAATGACTCATGGCCCTTCTGCCTCGGTTCCTTTGGAGTGGGGAAAATGAATGAGACTGGACAGCGACTGCTTGAGTTTTGCGCCTGCCATGAACTGTGCATCGCCAACTCCTTCTTCAAGACGAAGCCTCAGCACAAAGTCTCCTGGAGGCATCCCCGCTCAAAACATTGGCACCAACTGGATTTGATCCTAGTAAGACGTGCCGCTATCAAAAACGTTCTCCACACTCGCTCTTATCACAGCGCAGACTGCGACACAGACCACTCTCTGGTATGTTGCAAGATCAGGCTACAACCAAAGAAGTTCCACTGCTCAAAGAAACAAGGGAACCCTCGCATTGACGTCAGCAAGATGTCTCAGCCAGATCTTGTAGAACAGTTCGCAGAGGCCTTTCAGAGAGAATACGATGCCTTGCAGCCCAGAGACTCTGCCACTGAGAGATGGGAAACGCTACGAGACACCATGCACCGCATTGCAACGGCCACCTTTGGGAAGAAAACTGTGAAGTCCCACGACTGGTTTGAGGCCAAATCATCAGAGATGACTCCCACTGTTGAGGCCAAGCGTGCTGCACTCACCAAGTATAAGCGGTCACCCAGTGAGAAGAACCTGCAAATCCTCAGGGCTGCCAGAAGTAAGGTTCAGCTTAACGCCAGGCGCTGCGCAAACGAGTACTGGACAGAGCTCAGCGAAGAGATACAGTGTGCTGCTGAAAGAGGCAACATCCGAGGAATGTATGATGGCATCAAGAAGGCACTGGGACCAACATAGAGCAAGATCGCTCCCCTCAAATCCTCCACTGGGGAAGTAATCAGCAATCCTAGCCAACAGATGGAAAGATGGGCGGAACACTACTCCGACCTCTACTCCACACAGAACATGGTGTCCCCCTTAGCCCTCGATGTCATCAAGTGCATGCCGGTAATGGAAGAACTTGACGCAGAGCCAACTGCGGACGAACTCAGCAAGGCCATTGATAGCCTGGCATCAGGGAAGGCACCTGGCAAGGACGGAATTCCCCCAGACCTCATCAAGCACTGCAAGACTTCTCTTCTGCACCCTTTGCACGCAGTTCTCTGTCAGTGTTGGAATGAGGGAGCTGTACCACAGGACATGAGGGATGTCAAGATCGTCACCCTGTACAAAAACAAGGGCGAAAGGAGCGACTGCAACAACTACAGAGGTATCTCTCTCCTCAGCATTGTTGGCAAAGTCTATGCTCGGGTCCTCCTAATCCGCCTGCAGAAACTGGCTGAACGCGTCTACCCGGAATCACAGTGTGGTTTTCGAGCAGAGAGATCCAGGTAGACATGGTCTTCTCCCTTCGCCAAATCCAGGAGAAGTGCAGAGAGCAGCGGATGCCCCTGTATGTGGCATTCATTGACCTCATCAAGGCCTTTGACCTAGTCAGCAGAGATGGCCTTTTCAGGGCTCTCCGAAAAATCGGCTGCCCCCCCAAACTGCACAGCTTTATTGAGTCCTTCGACTCAAACATGAAAGGGATGGTGCAGTTCAACGGAAACCTCTCCAAGCCCTTTGACGTACGCAGCGGTGTGAAACAAGGCTGCGTCCTGGCCCCAACCCTCTTTGGAATCTTCTTCGCTCTCCTCCTGAGGCATGCGTTCAGCACAGCACAAGAAGAGATCCACCTGCGGACCAGATCAGATGGCAGGCTCTTCAACCTCGCCCGCCTCAGAGCAAGGACAAAGGTCCGTGAAGCCCTCATCAAAGACATGCTATTTGCCGACGATGCCGCAGTTGTGACCCATACTCAGCGGGACTTGCAGTCACTAATGGACCGCTTCTCCCAGGCCTGCAAAGATTTTGGTCTGACCATCAGTCTTAAGAAGACAAATGTCCTGGGCCAAGACACGCCATCTCCACCAGCCATCACCATTGATGACTATGAGCTTGAAGCCATCCATCAATTCACATATCTTGGGTCCACCATCACCGATAACCTCTCCCTTGACACAGAGGTCGACAAGAGGATCGGGAAGGCAGCCACAACACTAGCCCGCCTCACACAAAGGGTGTGGACAAATCCCAAGCTGACCACAAAGACAAAGATGGCTGTATACAACGCCTGTGTCCTCAGCACCTTGCTGTATGGCAGCGAGGCGTGGACCACGCATGCTCATCAGGAGAAAAGGCTCAATACCTTCCACCTGAGAAGCCTACGGCGCATACTTGGCATTTCCTGGCAAGACAAGGTGACCAACACCGAAGTCCTAACCTGCGCTGGCCTCCCAACCATGCATACCATGCTGAGACAGCGTCGGCTGCGCTGGTTGGGCCACGTTCGCCGCATGGAAGATGGTCGCATCCCAAAAGACATCCTTTATGGTGAGCTTGCCACAGGGCAGAGAAACATTGGCCGCCCACCACTGAGATACAAAGACGTTTGCAAGCGTGACATGAAGGCGCTTGAGATCAACACTGAGTCCTGGGAGGACCTCACAGACGACCGCAACAGCTGGAGAACTACTCTCAAGAAACAGCTGCGGATTGGTGAGGACAAACTGTCAGCTGCTGCAGCAGAAAAGCGAGTTCGCAGAAAAGGGATGACAGCCAACAGACCAGCATCAGCATACACATGCGACCGCTGCGACAGAGACTGCCTCTCTCGCATTGGTCTGTACAGTCACAGGCGACGCTGCTTGGACCAAGCAGACAGCCCATCTAGACATTAGAACGGATGTACTTTGTCCATGGTCAGTCATGACCGAAGGAGGCCTACTAGGTAGTAATTATCAGGGGAGTAGGTAGTAACTATTGGGGTATTAGTAGTAATTATCAGGTAGAAGGTAGTAATTATCAGGATAGTAGGTAGTAATTATCGTAGTAGGTAGTAATTATAGGATAGGTAGTGATTATCAGTGTAGTAGGAGTAATTATCAGTGTAGTAGGAGTAATTGTCAGGGTAGAAGGTAGTAATTATCAGGGTAGTGAATAATAATTATTGGGTAGTAGGTAGTAATTATCAGAGTAGTCAGTAGTAATTATCAGGGTAGTTGGTAGTATTTATCAGGGTAGTAAATAGTAATCATTAGGGTAGTAGTTAGTAATTATCAGGGTAGTAGATAGTAATTATCAGGGTAGCCATAGTGTGTACTCTTATGGAGTGAGTTATGTTCCTCAGTTTGGTGATAATATTAACACCATAAATCGTACTGTCCGGTGTATTGCTTACCTGATAATATGATTTTAGTATTAGTTCGCATACGTGTACTTGCAGTATTTTCGCCTTGTGTTGCAAGATTAGGGGTTCCCCAAGGTAAAATTGCAAGACTAGGGGTTCACTAAGGTATAATTGCAAAACTAGGGGTTCGCCAGTGGCCAGATGTTTGTCAGGTGCCAGGGTTTGTCAGGTACCACAAAGGTTTTGTTTGTTGCACCAAGGTTTTAGGAACCAAAAAGCACACACACATACACACACTAAAATAGAATCAGAACGTGTATTTAATATAACCAGACAGGACAGGCGCAAATTTTCAGCCAGCTGGCCTTTGTCAAGCGTAAACGTAAGATCACAAACGAACAAACACCAAATAACAAAAATTAGGAGAAAAAGACTGAATCTTCCCTGCTGCTTCGTCCAGTGGGAGAAATGGACTAAAATGAAATCAAATTGTGCTGGTGAGTAATGGTAAGAACTGGCGAGAGGGCAGGCAAATATGATGTCAGAGGGGAAGTAAGATGAATTCTACAATTTGAAAAGTGTCATGCATTATCAGTATTGTTTTATTTTGAAGATGGTCCATGGCTTAAACTATGAAAACTAAGGTTTTAGGCACCATTATATTTATAGGTAGATATTGGTTTATTGTTAACCAGCAAGTGTTTAGGTAACCAGGTTCGTATTGTAGTTGTGTCTTATACAGCGAATTTTCTGTGAGCTGAAACTTGCTGGTGGCCTCTAGTGATGTGTTGTTGTGATATTTATCAAATTGATTTGCCTGACCAGTTGCTGTGGTGTAGTGGTTAACACAACGGACTACAGACTGCAGTCCCTTCAAAAATACATGATTGTGGGATTTTTCATCTCTAACCAGCTCTTACCCAGAGTTGGGCGTGCTATGGGCTCATTAGGAAGACTGGAACCACACAGTCGAGTGTGTGTGTGTGTGTGTGTGTGTGTGTGTGTGTGTGTGTGTGTGTGTGTGTGTGTGTGTGTGTGTGTGTGTGTGTGTGTGTGTGTGTGTGTGTACACACACATCAAAATACACTCATATTAATACACGTGCACAAATGGGCATATACTACAACTTCTGACTGTACATACAAATATGCTTATGGAACATAAACGTACGCATACAAGACTGATTACACTATACCACATGATCGGTAGTTACGAAAGAAAGTATGTACTGGTGGGTGAGCAATTATGATGATCTCAACAATGGAAGGCCAGGACAAATCTTTGTAAATAGCTTTGATGGCCATGAGCTGTGATGTAAGCACGTCCATCATGGTCACACATCACCGACAAATGGTAAACATTTTCTATCAAAGTTGTTTTATAATATGCAAAAGTCATACATAGTGTATCAGAAGCACAAAGTCAGGATCAACAGCATAACTAGTAGCAATGCAGAAATCGGTATGAATCGCCAGGAATTGGAGTATAGTTTAGAAGTTAGAGTTTGTTCAATAGGGATTTATCAAAATCAGACAATTCGTACAAGCTTCACCTAAATTTGAAAGTCACTGGAAAAAGATTAATAGTTTCAAGTCTCTTGAAGCTACCTTGACCAGACATGGCAGGCGTTCTGCAGACATACGCACCAGAATTGCGACAGCAGGGACAGTAATGATCACTAAGCAACTACAAACCCATCCTCTTCTACCTTTTAAAACGTAGACACTTGCTGAATTGGAAAAAGAATTGTGAGGACTTTGAGACCAAATCCTGAATTACAGTGATTTTTTCGTCAAACATAAGACCAGTTACTATATAAGGGACAGAATTATCATCATGTCAGGCCGACAGGAAACACTTCTTGCAACAGTGAAACGACACAAATCTGCTTGTTTGGATGACTTTACTTCGCTATGACACACTGTCCAAGACTGCCCTCGGAGCATCGTAGAAGGAAGCTATATGCGAAATCAACAGAGGGAGAATCGGGTGGCAAATATCAAAGAGTGGACCAACCTGAACATTGCTACTGCATACCAGAGACAGATATGGAGGATCGTGTGTGCTCCTGCAGCCAATCAGTTCCCTTTCCCCAATGACCACGGTGGCTATAGATTAGATGACGATGATGACTTCTTCTATCAGTGATATTAGTACTCTAAGGTTATACATTGTCCACCACATATACAGATATTTCACTGAAGTTGCATATTGTCCACGTTACACGTATACGTTTTCCACTAAAGTTGTATATAGTCTACCACATAATTTCCGAATAAGGTTTACAGTCACCACATAGTTTTCCAATAAGGTTTACATTGTCCACTACGTTTTACAGCGTCACTTTTCGTTCGCTAAACTAACAATGGGACATCAATACAAATGTAATTTGTTTAAATTACCGCCAATACTTGAGAGTATTTCTCTGTATATTTAGATTTCACTTATTTTTTACCGTAAGCCATATTCTTCGAAATAATGTTGTCCTGAAAGTTACATGTTATATTGTTGTTGTTTCTTTCTACTGAACAATGCATGGAACGTTTCCCTGAAACGAGACCCCATGGCATAGTATATGAAAATGTTGAAAGTGGAGTTGGTGAAACTGAACATTTCGTTGATCCAAATGGAAGACATAAACAAGTTTTGATTTCGTCCTCCAGGCCTCATGTCTGGCAAAAACAGCCAACTAAAACGAATCAGAGCAACAGGAAAGGCGCAGGTGATGAAGAAAACAGAATTACCGATCAACATTTTAGTCAGGGCTATTTCCCGGGGACTCAGTTGTGACGATGTGTCAGCGCGCCATTTCATGATGTCACGAAGTTTCACCGTCGTTGCCATCGTTGTCGTCATCACCACTATTATCACCAACCCAGGCAGACCAACACCAAACACAAAGCTGTCCAAAGGGTCGATGAAATCTTTGTGAGCTTTGTAAAAGTTCCCAGCAACATGCCCCTTAAAAACTAAACCAGTGATTGGATTATAAAAACATCCGATACGATACTGGAATGCCACGACAAAAAACAGACCTACCACTGTCACATACACAGCAATAATGATGGCAGCCATTGTCCTGGTTTGTAGCAGAGTCTGAAAGCTCAGTGGATTAAACACACAAAGACACCTCTCACTGGCAATGATGGCAGAAAGAACAAGAGAAACACAAGCACTGCCTGATAAACCTGGGGCGTTGTTGTTCGTCAGTATAGTCAGCAAAGGTCCATATCTCTCCTTGGTGGTGAACTGTAAATGCAGCTGCTCTCCGTGGTTAAGCATTGACGCAATCAAATAGATTTCATCAGCCAGAGACAAGGCAAAGAGACACAGGTTGACACGATCCTTAAGGCCCTGTTTGTAGAACACCGCCATGTTGATGACGTTACCTGGTCCACCAATCAGAAATAGGAATCCCAACAAATTGTCTTTAATTCTACGTGTAATTTCTTCCACTTCCGCATTATGAGTAATATCTGGATTGCCTGCGGATAAATTCCCACTGAGTTTCAGTTCAATACATTCATTGTGGAGTGATGTGTTCTGGGTGAAGGACTGAACATTTGAAAAAGTAGTTTGGATGGTAGCATTGTCATTTTCACCAATAACCTGTGGAGAGATACTGGACATAGTGGCGTGAAGATTGACGCTTAAGAATTGTGTAGCCAGGTTCTCTCCACTCTCACTAATAAAGAAGGGTCATTGAAGTGATGTTTGAATATCTATTTGGTGTGACGAAAACCAGCAGATCTGAAATATCATGCACCATGGACATATGTTATCACTATACATCCAGGCATAAAACAAAGGAGGAAACTTCATTTAAAAAAGAACCTGAAAGATCTAAAATAATAAGTGCCATCGTCTTCAATAAAAAAAATTTGGCTGTGAAAAGCCCCATGATTTAAAAACGCCTAATAAAAAGCTTGGGGTGCTTAGGAATCTCTGTGTCGAACAACCCTTCCTTCCAGAGTAGGGACGTTACAGCTTACCCACCTATCCTGGCTCTGGCCTCTTTTACCTTCTGCTTGGAGATTTCAGTCTGTTTGGGCAAGATAGATTCATTGCACTCAAAATCGTTCCTTGTGAGTTCCACTCAGATCTTCTGGCAGTTATCTGGCAGACTCCCTGAGCCTGCGCAATACTCTATGCCCTGGCAAGGGAGGGGGGAAAGGGGGGGGGACCTATGAAACATTCAACTAATACCACCAGAATGATGGAAACGTTAAGATGGGCAGGGGAACCGACTGAAATGTTGTGGAATCCGAATCCCCACCGGTGGAACTGACTGGAATGTTGTGGGGTTCGAATCCCCACCAGTCCCTTCAAAAATCATCGTGGGATTTTTCGGCTCTAACCGGCTCCCAGCCAGAGTTGGGCATGCTATGGGCTCATTGGGAAGACTGGAACCACATGGTCGAGTGTCATCCACTTCACAGATGCATCATTGAGGGTGTTGCGCAAATCTTCTGACCGGCACTGCAGGTGTCTGTATCTCTCGGGCCTGGTTGACGCCAGGATATATTATGATAGTAATCCCTGTCACGCAGTCTCAATCCTAGATGGAACTCCATAGCACCATGATTGTCATCCTCATCGACATCGTCATCATCGCATTGTAACAAATTGTGCCAGCTACTGTGGCCATTAAAGTGGCGCAGAAAATGGGACCAAAAAAAAAACAAAACAAAAAAAGAAAAAAAAAAGGTGAGCACAAAAGCAACTCCCCCCCCCCCCCCCCGAGTGCGATGATCCCCCCAAAATTGAATTAAAAAAAATTGACAGGGAAGAGGCCAGATTTTAATGTAACAGACTGGGACCAAACTCAAGACATCAGATCTTTAAGAAACACAGGTCTATTAAAAGAACCAACCCACATCTTCTTTCCCTGTAAACGAGCTTGTTGTGCACACTTGTGTTCAGACAAGCTGATGCAGGAGGGTACTTCTCTTTTTAAGCACACACCTGGACTGGTACGCACGTAAACCCTTAAAAAAACTTTAATATTGACAGCGTCTATATGAGGATAGTTATTGTGACGCAAACCCCGACTGGGCCTGTTTGTATTTTGTATGCACGAGTCACTATTCGAATTTGAATAGCGTTCCACAGAGAGTGAGCGTTCTACAGAGAGTGAGCGTTCAATAGAGAGTGAGCTAAGCTTATCTTTACAGTTCAGAAGAAAAATCAATAAGTACTTACTTCACTTCACCATGGTAACTGGTTACAATCTACTGCTTTGCTTGCAGCTGGAAATAATCAATCAATAATTACGCCAACACCCCAGGCATGTGACATGGGAGTTCGCTGAATGAATGATAAACCACTGCTCTGAACCAGCCACCCTGATGAAGTCGTTAGTGAAACAGACTTCAGAGCCATTATCCATTCAAATTCATGTTGTGCAGTGATGCATCCTGGCCCACACGCTGCTAGGGATCTTTTTCTCCCTCGTACTGTCGTAAGCTTTTAGATCATCTGATGATGGAATTTACCTACACATTAGGTCTGACGACAAGCTCTTTAGTCTTGCATGTTTCAGACTAAAGACTCAAGTGTGTCAGACCCTGACTTGGAAACATTCTTTGCTGATGATGCTTGACGACTGACTGTACGAGCAGGCATCACCATTGCAGTGGAGAAACAAACTCGATGTGGTCGGACAGAAGATAGAGAAGAGAAGGAAATTTGCGGCACCGACCACCCAGCTACAAACGTAAATCTTCATGTGCATCAGCATTGTCAAAGACTGCCACTCAACAATCGCCTGGTCAGCCACAGCCAACGCTGTTCTACGTCCATTTGAGTCCTTAACTGGGCGCATCCATTGTCCAATCAGACAGACATAGCCATCTATCTAGTTATAGTAGTTTGAAATCGGCAATTGACTGTTTGAAAAATTATTTCATGTAAGTGAACATTTTTTCTTCAATGTCAGTGACATTGTTATATAAAACGTCCGATATATCAATTGACCAGAACAAGCCCAAATATTAATCAAGCAATGATCGAAGAAGTGGAAAATATAACTATTAAAATAAATAAAAAGTAGGCCAACACAGCTTCACAGGCCAGTAGGAGTACAGCATCCAGCTACTTAATGTACCATTTGTGAGAGCGAGTTATCTATGTACATGTAATATGCAATAAGAATGTCCATGCATTGCTGTTACTTTACAATTCAAGACAAAGCATTTTCAGAGAGTGTGGACATGTGCACTCACGGTATTTTGGTCTCTGTGTTGCAATACTAGTAGTGGTCTGGCCAGGTTTATAGCCAGATTTATGTTCACAGCCACTTCTGTTTCGTTTGGTCATTTGTTTTACTCAGATAAACAAGATTGTTAGATATCCCCAAGGGGTTTTTTCATTGGTTTGAGGGGTTTAAGCACAAGGCTTTCAATAGTCACATTTCTATTGCACACGCTACCTCTAATTATTCTAAACCTTCAAGGTCGATGTTAACATTACGTAATGTTAATATTAGAAGTGATGTTAGGATTACGTTTTCCCATATGCTATGGCTTGAATATATGTACATGATGTTTCAGATTTGCTGGTTTTCGTCATAGCGAATCAGTCTTAAAAATCAAGTCAAGGTGGTATTGTTTTGTTAGTGAGAGATGAAAGAGCCAGTCTGCACATCTCTGTAGCATCAATCTTCAAGACACCATGTTTAGTATCACTGGGCAGTTTAGGGGTAAAACAGACATAGCCACCATCCAACCCATTTTTTCAAGCGTACAGTCCTTCATTCAGAACTCATCTCACCATGATGGATGCATGGAATTAGAATTCACTGGGAATGTGTCTGCAGATAGTCCAGATATTGCTGAACATGCAGAAATAGAAGAAATCACCCGTAGAATTAAAGACAATTTGTTAGGATTCTTGTTCCTGATTGGTGGACCAGGTAACGTCATCAACATGGCGGTGTTCTACAAACAGGGCCTTAAGGATCGTGTCAACCTGTGTCTCTTATCCTCATTGGCACCCGTCAGAAACTTTCTCAGCTGCCTCCTCTTTCTCTCCCATTATATAACACTTCAGTCCCAATTTCTGATTCAGCTAAAAACCTTGGTGTCTGCATTGACTCTACCCTGTCCATGAACAACTTTGTTTCTCAAACTGCCAGAACTTGCTACTATCATCTCCATCGTATAAGGCTGATCAGGAAGTATCTCTCTGTCGAAACAACTGCAAAACTCGTTCTCTCCTTCATAATGTCTCGCATTGACTATTGCAATTCACTCCTGTCTGGTCTTCCTGCCTCCACCATTCACATCCTACAGCGCATTCAAAACAATGCTGTACGCCTTGTACTCAAAAAGAAAAAAGCTGACCACATATCTCCTCTCCTGGCACAACTTCACTGGCTCCCTGTATCAAAGCGCATACAGTACAAATTAGACACCATGTGCTACAACAGCCTCAATAACGCAGCCCCCGATTACCTGTCAAGCCTACTTGAGATCTATGTTCCCTCACGTACCCTCCGCTCTGCCTCTGATCCTCTGACTTTTCGCTTTCCACGCACTAAGCTCAATACTTATGGTCCACGAGCCTTCTCTGTTTCTGGTCCACTCTCCTGGAACAAACTTCCTCTCTCAGTCCGTCAGCAACCTACTTTTGTCTCCTTCAAGTCCGCTCTCAAAACTCACCTTTTCTCCTCCGCATAAAATCCTAACCTCACTCAACCCCCCCCCCCCCCTCTGCAGCCTGTCTCCGCTCGGAGGGGAATCACATGGTTATAATACATAATTGTATATGCTATGCTCTCTATAATTTTCCATTGCTTTTATTCTTGCTTTTATTGCT
Source organism: Monoplex corrugatus (assembly GCA_030674185.1). Lineage (NCBI taxonomy): Eukaryota > Metazoa > Mollusca > Gastropoda > Littorinimorpha > Ranellidae > Monoplex > Monoplex corrugatus. The sequence goes on from JAPXFY010000033.1 coordinate 29,210,494, forward strand.
TTTATTCTTTCTCCCCATTTATAGCCGTGTGTGTGTGTGTGTGTGTGTGTGTGTGTGTGTGTGTGTGTGTGTGTGTGTGCGTGCGTGTGTGTGCGTGCGTGCGTGCGTGCGTGTGTGTCTGCTTCAGCGCTTAGATTTGATATTATCAAGATTTTGTGCTATATAAATATTGTAATTATTATTATTATTATTGTCCCTGGCTGATGACAAAGTCAAAAGATTAACTCTTTGGCTCTCGCACCCTCTTCCACCAGCATCCTTCATTGTCACCCATGCCGGCAAAGCAAAAACTTAACCCTTTGACTCCCTCACCCTATCCACCAGCTTCCTGCAGGAATCTGGTGAATAGAAGAGGATGAGGAGGATAATAATAATAACAGCAACGATAATTCGTGCGGTGTTGGGACATTTGTATACCGTCGTGTATATTTTTGTAGATTCCATTGTGATAAAAATTTCCCCCTAATCTTTCATAAAGAACCTGCATCTAATTGTTTCCTGGTCATTGTATAGGGTGTGTGTGTGTGTGTGTGTGTGTGTGTGTGTGTGTGTGTGTGTGTGTGTGTGTGTGTGTGTGTGTGTGTGTGTGTGTGTGTGTGTGTGTGTGTTTCATTTCTACTCTGGACTGTGTTAAGTTGCTACACACTTCAAAAAACTTCAATCAGCAAAATACTATGTTACTCAAAGAAAGTAACACTGGATCTGTCTACAGATAATCCTTGCTATTCTATACATATCACACAAGCTTATCTTAAAAAATAAAAGCACAGATAAACCATAACACATCAATGTCAAAGAAGTGATGAAAATGAATTATAGTAAACTACTGACCTTCATATGTCAATGGGTCCAGCCCTTATACATAGGTACGAGACAAATTCAGGCAATGGAAAGCAAACACATGTCAATCTCCAATGAACAAAGGAGGACAACGGACTGCAAACACATGTCAACCTCCACTAATAACAAAGGCTGACAATGGATAGCAAACACATGTCAACCTCCAGTAACAACAAAGGCTGACAATGGATAGCAAACACATGTCAACCTCCAGTAATAACAAAGGCTGACAATGGATAGCAAACAAATGTCAACCTCCAGTAACAACAAAGGCAGACAATGGACAGCAAAACACATGTCAACCCCCAATAACAACAAAGGCAGACAATGGACAGCAAACAAATGTCAACCCCTATAATAAACAAGGCGGATAATGGACAGCAAATACATGTCAACCCCTATAATAAACAAGGCAGACAATGGACAGCAAACAAATGTCAACCCCTATAATAAACAAGGCAGACAATGGACAGCAAACAAATGTCAACCCCTATAATAAACAAGGCAGACAATGGACAGCAAATACATGTCAACCCCTATTATAAACAAGGCAGACAATGGACAGCAAACAAACGTCAACCCCTATAATAAACAAGGCGGATAATGGACAGCAAACACATGTCAACCCCCAACAATAACAAAGAAGACAATGGACAGCAAACACATGTCAAACCCCAATGATAACAAAGGCAGATAATGGACAGCAAACACATGTCAACCCCTATAATAACAAAGGCAGACAATGGACAGAAAACACCTGTCAACCCCCAATAATAACAAAGGCAGACAATGGACAGAAAACACATGTCAATTGCCTATAATAACAACGGCAGACAATGGACAGCAAGTATATGTCAATCCTCAGCAGTAAAAACAAAGTAATAACAACAACATAACAATAAGCGTAGTAATATCAAAAATACAGTTTTTGTTTTAAAAAAGTGTGCATAGTTACAGAAGCGACAGATGGACCAGGATAAATAAAGAAAAAAAAAGAATGAATAATGCGCAATACAAATAAAATGTTTTGCAAAGTATAACCACACAGCAGCCACTACTCTTTATACATAATAAATCCTTTTCTCACAAACATTTGTCCAACACTTAAACAGCATCTTACGTTACTCACACATCAGATGTTTTTGATAAAACCAGCAGCCATATTCTGTAAACACTGTTCAGTATTTACAGCCAATCCATCCAATTCCTAAAGCTGTAGGTCTGTTTTTGACTGCACTAATTTAGACATTCAGCGGCTAAACTACAAATTTACACATCGGATTTTTTTGTCTTCGAAATTCTGAAAAACATAATACACATAGCAAGGGTTATGGTCATATCATTTTCATACTATAGTACAACTTTTCAGGTCTTGCTTCATATATTTAGATGGATATCTATGAACAGCTTTTTTTCCATTTACTAGTCTTAACGTAGATCTGCTTGCGTACTATCAAAGAAAAACCTGCCACTCAATCACTTAATGAATGGTTTACATATTTGCTTGTATATTGTAGAGACTTTCATCACTGTATCAACCGATCAGTGACCTATATTCATAGTACAGTAGCAACTGATTGTGACCTGTGGACATAGTAGAGTAATCACTGATTGGTGACCTGTGGACAGAGTATAGTTGTCACTGATTGTGACCTGTGGACAGAGTATAGTAGCCACTGATTGGCAACCTGTGGACTGAATAGAGTAGCCACTAAATGGCGACCTGTGGACAGAATAGAGTAGCCACTGAATGGCGACCTGTGGACTGAATAGAGTAGCCACTGAATGGCGACCTGTGGACTGAATAGAGTAGCCACTGAATGGCGACCTGTGGACAGAATAGAGTAGCCATTGATTGGCAACCTGTGGACAGAGTAGAGTAGCCATTTATTGGTGACCCATGGACAGAATATCCATTGATTGGTGACCTGTGGACAGATTAAAGTAGCCACTGATTGATGACCTGTGGACAGAATAGCGTAACCACAGATTGGTGACCTGTGGACAGAATAGCGTAACCACTGATTGGTGACCTGTGGACAGAATAGCATAACCACTGATTGGTGACCTCTGCACATAATATAGTAGCCACTGATTGGTGACCTGTGGACAGATTAAAGTAGCCACTGATTGGTGACCTGTGGACAGAATAGCGTAACCACTGATTGGTGACCTGTGGACAGAATAGCGTAACCACTGATTGGTGACCTGTGGACAGAGTATAGTAGTCACTGATTGGTGACCTGTGGACAGAGTATAGTAGCCACTGAATGGTGACCTGTGGACTTAATAGCGTAACCACTGATTGGTGACCTGTGGACAGAGTATAGTAGTCACTGATTGGTGACCTGTGGACAGAATAGAATAACCACTGATTGGTGACCTCTGCACATAATATAGTAGTCACTGATTGGTGACCTCTGCACATAATATAGTAGTCACTGATTGGTGACCTGTAAACAGAGTATAGTAGTCACTGATTGGTGACCTGTGGATAGAATAGCATAACCACTGATTGGTGACCTCTGCACATAATATAGTAGTCACTGATTGGTGACCTGTAAACAGAGTATAGTAGTCACTGATTGGTGACCTGTGGACAGAGTATAGTAGTCACTGATTGGTGACCTGTGGACAGAGTATAGTAGTCACTGATTGGTGACCTGTGGACAGAGTATAGTAGTCACTGATTGGTGACCTCTGCACATAATATAGTAGTCACTGATTGGTGACCTCTGCACATAATATAGTAGTCACTGATTGGTGACCTCTGCATATAATATAGTAGTCACTGATTGGTGACCTCTGCACATAATATAGTAGTCACTGATTGATGACCTGTGGACAGAGTATAGTAGCCACTGATTGGTGACCTGTGGACAGAGTATAGTAGTCACTGATTGGTGACCTGTGGACAGAGTAGTCACTGATTGGTGACCTGTGGACAGAGTATAGTAGTCACTGATTGGTGGCCTGTGGACAGAGTATAGTAGTCACTGATTGGTGACCTGTGGACAGAGCATAGTAGTCACTGATTGGTGATCTGTGGACAGAGTATAGTAGTCACTGATTGCTGACCTGTGGACAGAGTATAGTAGTCACTGATTGGTGACCTGTGGACAGAGTATAGTAGTCACTGATTGGTGACCTGTGGACAGAGTATAGTAGTCACTGATTGGTGGCCTGTGGACAGAGTATAGTAGTCACTGATTGGTGACCTGTGGACAGAGCATAGTAGTCACTGATTGGTGATCTGTGGACAGAGTATAGTAGTCACTGATTGGTGACCTGTGGACAGAGTATAGTAGTCACTGATTGGTGACCTGTGGACAGAGTATAGTAGTCACTGATTGGTGACCTGTGGACAGAGTATAGTAGTCACTGATTGGTGATCTGTGGACAGAGTATAGTAGTCACTGATTGGTGATCTGTGGACAGAATATAGTAGTCACTGATTGGTGACCTGTGGACAGAGTATAGTAGTCACTGATTGGTGACCTGTGGACAGAGTATAGTAGTCATTGATTGGTGATCTGTGGACAGAGTATATTAGTCACTGATTGGTGACCTGTGGACAGAGTATAGTAGTCACTGATTGGTGACCTGTGGACATAGTATAGTAGTCACTGATTGGTGACCTGTGGACAGAGTATGGTAGTCACTGATTGGTGACCTGTGGACAGAGTATAGTAGTCACTGATTGGTGACCTGTGGACAGAGTATAGTAGTCACTGATTGGTGACCTGTGGACAGAGTATAGTAGTCACTGATTGGTGATCTGTGGACAGGGTATAGTAGTCACTGATTGGTGACCTGTGGACAGAGTATAGTAGTCACTGATTGGTGACCTGTGGACAGAGTGTAGTAGTCACTGATTGGTGACCTGTGGACAGGGTATAGTAACCACTGATTGGTGATCTGAGAAGAAAATACTGTAACTGCCAACTAGCGCACGCGTTCAGAAACACGGACAAACACACACGCGCGCACGCTCGCGCGCCCACACACACGCACCACGCGCACATACACACATACACGCACACACATACACATATGCACATACATACATACACATACAAACATATATACACACAGATACATACACGGACGCACATGCACACAAGTGCACACATGCATATATTAACACACACACGCGCGCGCGCGCACACACACACACACACATACACATGCGTACACGCACGCACACGATGTACACACACACACACACTCACACACACACACACATACACACATACACACACACACACACACACACACACACATACGCACGCACACACGCACGCACGCACGCAGCATGCTTGCACGATAGAACTTGGAAATCAGTTACCTAAATGTTTTTCACTCCGCTGTGTGACTGGCTGGTTCTGGCTATGCACTAAAACTGTGAGTTAATTTCTGGTAGCAGTGCAGTGTTTCCATAGGAGGTTCTGAAAAGGATCAATTAGAGTTGCTGTAGTTTGCTCATTATTTTTCTGGCAATGGAAACATTTTCGATCCCAAATTCGTTTGTTGCATTGATTTTAGTTGTAGACGTACTAATGACTCTAATTATGTGTGCAATGTTTCGGGAAAAGAATATTATGTATTATTATCTATCTTTTGATTTGTTAGTTCATTCAATCCTTTATTCATTTCTTTATTTCCTTCTGTTTACGAGAGCATTGTTGATTACGTGAGTTAGTTAATATATTTCTCTCTCTCTTTCTCAGTCTGTCTGTCTGTCTGTCTGTCTGTCTGTGCCTGTGCCTGTGCCTGTGCCTGTGCCTGTGCCTGCGTGCGTGCGTGTATGTGTCCTTGTGTGCATGAGTCCACTAGCGGTGTATGTGTGCGTGTGGGTGTGCTGTGCGTGTGTGCGCGCGCGTGCATATATGTGTGAGCGTGTGTGTTTCTCCGTGTGTGTGAGTATGGATGCGAGTGTATTGATGTGCAGGTATGTGCGGGCGTGCGCGTGTGATTGCTTGAGTTTGTGTTCCAATTAATTTGGAACACTTTGAATGAATAATAAACAAAGAAGATGGTAATGATGATGATGATTTGTCGGGTGTGTGTGTGTGCGTGCGTGTGTGCGTGCGTGCGTGCGTGCGTGTGTGTGTGTGTGTGTGTGTGTGTGTGTAAGTGTGTGTGTGTGTCTTTGTCTGTGTAAGTTTGTGTGTGTGTGTGTGTGTAAGTGTGTGAGCATGTTTGTGTGTGCCTTTATGTGTGTTGTGTGTGTGTGTGTGTGTGTGTGTGTGTGTGTGTGTGTGTGTGTGTGTGTCCGCTTACATGTTTGTGTGTGTGTATGTATATGGTTTGTATTTCTTGTTTTATTTAATAGTTTCATAATGATAAGAAAAGAAAAAAAAAACAACAACTATCAACTATTATCATGAGTTTCAAATTATCTATCTTTTGCTGACAACATGTATAAATATTAGAGCATTATTACCACATAGTTGACTGTTTACTCCACTACTGTGCACTGTGGTGTGTGTCCAGCGTGTTCTCTTGACTGTCATCATATTTCTTTATGTGATTCATTCACTTTGAAAACCTCCACGTGGGGATGCTGGGGGCTCTTTCATTATAAATACTATTGCCACTTTCTGGAAATCATGTGTTGAAAATTTCCTATTTCCTCTTACTCTCACTGTACTGCCTCTTGCTGATGGCAGTCATGGCTCCCCATACAAATCTCTCTTTTGTCACAGCAAGTACATCTCCCACTCTTTCTGTTTTCATCCACTTGCCCGATCCATCCAACAATTTCTTCCTGGGTCTACTTGATGCTTTTTTTCGCTCCAGCTTTCCTGGTGTGACTAGATGCTCAAATTCCTCTTGCCTCATGAAATCTCCTATGAATGTTACTTGTCTTTTCCTAATTTTCTTCATTAATGTTCTTTTTGTGCTTTCCTCTTTCAAGACTGTCTCGTTTGTTTTGTTTGCTGTCCGTGGAACTCTTAGAAACCACATTTCAGCTGCCTCAATCTTGTTCTTACCTTGCTTCACGTCCCAACAACAGTATCTGTTGTATATAACACTGAAAAACTCTCTTCCTGATATTACTTGATACACATTTGGTGGTAAACCGCTTTTCATTTTCTTGAATACTTATTTAGCTTGGCTGAGTCTGCTGGCTATTTCTCATATGCATTTGTCGTCTGGTGAGATGACTGTTCTCAAAAAAAATAAACTGATCAACTTGTCCCAGTGTTGTGTCATTTGCGGTTATTTTCGCATATGGGGATTTCTTGCATTTTACTGATTACCATGCCTTGAGAAATTGCTCACAGGAAAAAGACGCGCACAGCAAAATCTAAAGATGGTATGATTATTACGGAAAAAGACAGCCAAATACTGCATAGATGAGGAGAATACATTAAACACCATTTTGACTGTGGCAGAAAGGAAGAATATATCATATGTAAGAATGAACGTTGAAGGACCACCAATAATGAAAAGATAAAGTTAGAGCAGTGTTGAAAAAGATGAAACTGGGAAAAGCCCCAGGACCAGACAATATTACTGCAGAAATGATTGAGGCTCTAGATGAATGTGGTATGAACAAAATAACAGTCCTCCTCAATGAAATTTATGATACCGGAAAAATCCCTAAAGATATATGAAACTCAATTTTCATTGCACTTCCAAAGAAAGAAGGGGTTATAGAATCAGAACTATCATATAATCAGCTTGTTAAGTCATGTGAGAACTCTATCGTATAATCAGCTTGTTTCGTAATGTGACAAAGATTCTATTAAGAATAATCATGATGAGGACAAGGAACAGAAACACACACACAAAAAAGCAGTAGAATACTATGGAATTGTGGAACGGAAAGGAACTATTAATGCCATATACATCCCAAGAATTCTCATAGAAAGATCAGTTGAGTCGAATAAGGATTTTTATTTATGTTCTGTTGATTATACCAAAGCTTTTGGTTGGGTAAGACATGAAGAATTGATCAACCAACTAGAAAAATTCAATGCTGATAGAAAGAATCTAAGAATACTAAATAGTATGTGTTGGGAACAAACAGCAAACAGCAACAATGACAGTAGAAAATCATATAAGGTGTTTCCAAAATATCAAAAGAGGGATTAGGCAGGGATGTGTTCTGTCACCAGATTTGTTTTCACTTTATAGAGAAACCATCACTAGGAATATTCAAGAATGTCCTGGGATAAAGGTTGGAAGAAAAACGCTGAACAATCTTCGGTATTCAGATGACACCGTTCTAATTCCAGAAAATGAAAAAGACCTACAAAATCTTGTGAACATAATACAAATAGAAAGCACAAATGAAGGGCTGGAGCTAAATAGCGAGATGTAATCAGCAAAAAGCAAGAAATTCCCTTATGTAAAATACCATCAAACGGTACAACACTGAGACAAGCTGATAAGATCAAACGTCTGGGAAAAGTCATCTCATCGCACGGCAGATGCACATTAGAAATAGCCAGCAGAATCGGCCAAGCTAAAACAGCATTCAAGAAAATGAAAAGCATTGTTATTAACAAATGCCCATCATTTAAAATCAGGACGAGAGTTCTTCGGTGTTATACGAGCGTATAGACCTGACACTGTTGTACGGACGCGAAGCTTGGACAATCAACACACAAAGTCAGAACAAGATTGAGGCAGCTGAAATGTGGTTTCTGAGAAGAACGTTAATGGATAGCAAAGAAAACAAACAAGACAGTCTTGAAAGAGGCCATCACAAAAAGAACATTAATGAAGAAGATTAGGAAAGGACAAGCAATATTTAGGGAACATTTTATGAGGCAAGAAAAATTTGAGCACCAAGTCACAACAGGAAAGCTAGCGGGAAAAAAAGCACCAGGTAGATCCAGGGAGAAAAGTTTAGACAGACTTGTTGTATGGATGAAGACAGAGAAGGTGGGAGACGTACTTGCAGCGACAGAAGATGGAATCGTATGGAGATCCATGATCGCCAACGCCGTGTGGCATGGCACGTGATGATGATGATGATGATGATGGCGACGACGACGACGACGACGACAATGATGATGATGATGATGATGATGATGATTATGATAATGATGATGATCTCTGTTCAACATCATTGGCATGGCGTTTACCCAAGTGCTTCTGAAAAGGCTGCAAACACTCGCTGATCACGTCTACCCTGAGCTCAATGTGGCTTCAGGGCAGAAAGATCCACTATTGACATGATCTCTCACAAGAGCCGGAAACCGAGACTGCTTATTACGTTGCCTTCATCATTCTGATCAACATTTTTGACTTGGTCAGCAGGAGGGGCCTCTCCTGAAGAAGATCCTATGCTCACCAAAGTTGTTCAATCTCATCATCTCTTTCCATGACGGCATGCAGGGGAAGTGTAGTTTAATGGATCATATTCAGAGCCATTCATCATCATCGTGTGCCCTGCCGCTTGGTGTTGGCGATCATGGCCCTCCATGTGAACCTCTTCCTTGTCACTGCAAGTACATCTTCTATCCTCTCTGTCCTCAGCCACCCTGCAAATCCGTCCAATATTTTCTACCTGGGTCTACCTGGTGCTCGCTTTCCCTCCAGGTTTTCCTGTTGTGACCAGGTGCACCAATTCCCCTTTCTTCATAAATTACCTCCAAATGTTGTTTGTGTTTTCCTACTCTTCGTTATCAATGATCTGTTTGTGTGTGCCTCCATCGAGACTGTCTCGTTTGCTTTCTTTGCTGTCCATGGAACTCGCGACATCCTTCTTAGAAACCACATTTCGGCTGCCTCAATCTTGTTTTGGCTTTGCGTGTTGACAGTCAAGCCTCACAACTGTATAACAGTATTGGTTCTATAGAACATTCAAGAACTCTCTTCCTGATGTTAGTTGATAGGCTTTTGTTGATAAGAGCGCTTTTCATCTTCTTGAATGCTGTTTTGGCTTGGCAGATTCTGCTGGCTATTTCTGATGTGCATCTGCTGTCTGGTGAGATGACCGTTCCCAGATATTTAAACTTATCAAAATGTGTCAAAGTTGTGCTATTTGCTCTCATTTTGCCTGAGGGGACTTCGTGTTATTTTACTGATTATCATGACTTCAGTATTTTGCTGTTTGGCTCCAGCCCTTTATGTTTACTTTCTATTTCTATTATATTCACAAGGTTTTATATGTCCCTTTCATTGTCTGCAATTAGCATGGTGTCATCTTCGTAACGAATGTTGTTTATCATTTTACCTTCAACCTTTACCCCAGGGCATTCTTCTACGTTTCTCAAGATGGTTTCGATGTAAAGTGAAACCAAGTATGGTGACAGAACTCAACTCTGCCTGACCCTTCTTTTGATATTTTGGAAAGAGCTTAATCATTTTATATTCTCATTGCTGCTGTTTGTTCCTAATACATATTTCTGATTATTCTTAGATCCTTTCCATCAATATTGAGCCTTTCTAGTTGGTTGATCAATTCTTCATGTCTTACCCGATTTAAAGCCTTGGTATAATTAACAAAGCATAAATATAAATCCTTATTCAACTCGATTGACTTCTCTATGATAGTGTTTTTAATATCGACAAATCCACACTGTTTCTTCTGGTATTTCTCTTTTGATACTGTTCCTTGTCCTCATTATGAATATTCTTAATACGATTTTTGTTACATGACTCATCAAGCTGATTGTACGATGGAGTTCGCGCATTCTATAGCCCCTGTTTTCATTGGAAATATAATGAAAATTGATTTTTACGTATATGTTTTCCAGTTAAGAGGACTATTATTTTTTCAATACCCAATTCCTCCAGGGCCTCAGTCATCTCTGTAGTAATATTGTTTGGTCCTGGGGCTTTTCCTGATTTCATCTTTTTCAATGCTGCTCTAATTTCATCTTTCATTGTGTGTGGTCCTTTAACGTTTTCTTCGTTTCAGTCATCGTTAAAAAGGTCTTTAATGGACTCTCCCCATCTGTCTATTAGTTGATCTTTTTCCATGATGAGCGTACCATCTTTTGATTTTAATCAACCACCGTATAAGGCTGATCAGGAAGTATCTCTCTGTCGAAACAACTGCAAAACTCGTTCTCTCCTTCATAATGTCTCGCATTGACTATTGCAATTCACTCCTGTCTGGTCTTCCTGCCTCCACCATTCACATCCTACAGCGCATTCAAAACAATGCTGCACGCCTTGTACTCAAAAAGAAAAAAGCTGACCACATATCTCCTCTCCTGGCACAACTTCACTGGCTCCCTGTATCAAAGCGCATACAGTACAAACTAGACACCATGTGCTACAAAAGCCTCAATAACGCAGCCCCCGATTACCTGTCAAGCCTACTTGAGATCTATGTTCCCTCACGTACCCTCCGCTCTGCCTCTGATCCTCTGACTTTTCGCTTTCCACGCACTAAGCTCAATACCTATGGTCCACGAGCCTTCTCTGTTTCTGGTCCACTCTCCTGGAACAAACTTCCTCTCTCAGTCCGTCAGCAACCTACTTTTGTCTCCTTCAAGTCCGCTCTCAAAACTCACCTTTTCTCCTCCGCATAAAATCCTAACCTCACTCAACCCCCCCCCCCCCCCTCTGCAGCCTGTCTTCGCTCGGAGGGAATCACATGGTTATAATATATAATTGTATATGCTATGCTCTCTATAATTTTCCATTGCTTTTATTCTTGCTTTTATTGCTTTTATTCTTTCTCCCATTTATAGCCATGCGTGTGTGTGTGTGTGTGTGTGTGTGTGTTGTGTGTGTTGTGTGTGTGTGTGTGTGTGTGTGCGTGCGTGTGTGTGCGTGCGTGCGTGCGTGCGTGCTTGCGTGTGTGTCTGCTTCAGCGCTTAGATTTGATTTTATCAAGATTTTGCGCTATATAAATATTGTAATTATAACCAGCTGATGTACATGTCAATGTTCCTGTACATACTTTGAGGATCTGTATTATGTCAGTCTTCTATTTCTTTGCACTTTGTTTCCAGCCAAGCTTCTTTAACTTCATTGCAACTATTCCTGATTTCTTTGTTTATCTTTTTGTATTCTTCCTCTTTTCCCTTTGCCTTCTTCTGTTCTTCAAAGCCATTATCAATTCAAATTGAAGTTAAGCAGGGATGCATCCTGGCCCACACGCTCCTAGGGATCTTTTTCTCCCTCGAACTGTCTTATGCTTTCAGATCATCTGATGACAGAATTTACCTACACATTAGGTCCGACAAGTTCTTTAGTCTTGCGTGTTTCAGACTAAAGACTTACGTGTGTCAGACCCTGTTTGGGAGACATTCTTTGCTGGTGATTGCGTCTGGACAACTCACACAGCTTGGTCTGCAGAGGCCAGACAACGCCCTAACGCATGCTTGCCAAGAGTTTAATCTCATCAGTCTGAAGAAGACATATATCAGACAGCAGAACGTCAGCCAAGATCCATGCGTCAGCATCAGTCAAGAGCTAGATGAATTCATCTACCTAGGATTCACCTTTTCCACCATCCTGTTCCATGACCCATTGCTCACTAGGCGGATAGGAAAAACCGCTGTTGCCATGGCCAAGCTATCCAAGGGTGTGTGGGAAAATGACAAGCGCACCACAGTCACCAAGACTAGAGTATACAGATCCTGCATATTGAATACCTTTCTCGACAGCAGCGAGAGATGGACAATCTATGCGCGCCAAAAGCACTGCCTCGATAGCTTCTTACTGTGGTGCTTGCACCTAATCTTTTGCAGTTCCAGGGAGGACCATGTTCCAAAAAAAGGACGTCCTGGACCACGCCAGCATGCAAGCATGTTTGCCTTTTTTACACACAGACGACTATGCTTGCTTGGCTATGTTCCCCACATGCAGGATAGCTGCATTCCAAAAGATATCCTGTACTGAGATCTTGCTGAGGGATTCCAGCCCACAGGTCACCCACTGCTGCGTTATAGAGACGTTTGTAAACGTGACCTGAATTCTGCTGGTTTCAGTGCAGACACCTGCAAAGAGACAGCCATAAATCGATGTGCCTGACGACTGGCTGTACGAGCAGGCAACACCATTGCAGTGGAGAAACAAACTCGACTGTGGTCGGACAGAAGATAGAGAAAGAAAGTTGCGGCAGCGACCACCTGGCCACAAACATAAGTCTTCATGTGCATCAGCATTGTCAAAGACTGCCACCCAACAATCGCCAGTTCAGCCACAGCCAACGCTGTTCTACATTCATTTGAGTCCTTAACTGGGCGCATCCATTGTCCAGTCACACAGACATAGCCATCAATCTAGTTATAGAAGTTTGAAATCAGCAATTGACCGTTTGAGAAATTGTTTCAAGTAAGTGAAGATTTTTTTCTTCAATTTCAGTAATATTGTTGTATAAAACGGTACATCCGATACATCAATTGACTAGAACAAGCCCAACTATTAATCAAGCAATGATCGAAGAAGTGGATAATAAAATAATAAAAATAAAAAGTACTAGGCCAACACAGATTCACAGGCTTGTAGGAATATGACATCCAGCCATTTAATGTACCATTTGTGAGAGCGAGTTATCGATGTAATATGTAATATGAATGTCCATGCATTGATGCTGCTTTACGATTCGAGACAAAACAGTTAAAGAGTGCGCTTACAGTATCTTGTTCTCTACGTTGCCGTACCAGTAATGGTCTGGCCAGGTTTATAGCCAGATTTATGTTCACAGCCACATCTGTTTCGTTTGGTCATTTAGTTTAGTCAGATAACAAGATTGTTAGGTATCCCCAAGTTGTTGTTTTTTTTTTATTAGTTTGAGGGATTTTA